>BLBF01000007.1:22008331-22047214 GCA_015471245.1 Laticauda colubrina
TCCTTCCTTCCTTCCTTCCTTCCTTCCTTCCTTCCTTCCTTCCTTCCCTCTCTTTAATAAATTAAATATGAAAATAATTACCATCTTTAAAAGCAATTTGTGTTCAAACATTTTTGATTCTTAAGGCTAGGTCCCACTGGCTGATGGAAGCAAAACATATGCATAAAGGACACAGCGGACAAGCAAAATTTCGGGGGTGGCTCCATCCATTGTCATCTGCTCCATAAACAGAACAGAATAGAACGGAAAAGAACGGACATGGGTAGTATGTAGAGGGGATGTTAAACGAATGTTCATAGGAAGCCTAGCGGATGACAGTGGATGGAAGCGGATGACACTTCTGAAGGGGTTCCGAGGGAGAATTGCGAAGCGGACGCATAGCAGAAGGGACGGATGCATAGTGGATGAAGCGGATGCATCATGCATGCCTATAGGAAACAAAGCGGATGCCGCGCGGATGTATATCAGATGCAAAGCGTTCACTGTGCATGCGGGGAGTATGAATTGCGTCAGCTCCGCGGATATAAAAGGATGCAGCACGCATGCAGTCAGCATACAGGGGAAAGACGTGCTGCTACATACATCTAGCAGGAACACCATGGTTCGTCAGTCAGGCAAGAAGAGGAAGCCCGTGCCTACTCGTTCCAGCCCAGGCAAGAAGGCCAGAACCAGCATCCCACCCCCTGGCACTGACTCTGAAGCTGCTGCTGCTGCTGCTGCTGCTGCTGTGGTGGACCAGCCCCAAGGCCCTCAAAGCCCTGCTGCTGAAGGCCCTGCTGCTCAAGCCCCTGAAGGCCCTGCTGCTCAAGCCCCTGAAGGCCCTGCTCAAGCCCCTGCAAGAGGGAGGAAGAGGCAAGGGAAGCAGAAGGGAGAGAGGAAACAGTACACCATTTCCGAGGAGCATGAGGATGAGGTGCTGGAATGGCTGAGGGAGAACAAGTACCTCTGGAGAAAGGGCCACAGACTCTATTGTGACACCAAGAAGAAGCAGGCAGCTTGGAGAGACAAGGCAGAGAGCCTGGGCAACACTCAGATGTACTCCTGGGATAGTGGAAGCACATGCACACCTGGTATGGCAAGCTACACCTCAAGAAATCCAGGCAGGCCGCTGTCAAGCTCACTGACCGGGAGATATACGTCATGGCTAAGTGCAGTTTCCGGGAGGGTGAGATCCGCCACCGAGGAGCAGCCCCTCTGAGATCCCTCTCCCTCAGATATCCCACAGACACCCAGTCCTCTTCCAGCCAGGAGCCAGCTACCCTGTCCAGGCAGGTGTCTTCAGGGGGCCCCACAGCAGAGACCCCCCCCCCGACAGCTGCACTCCCCATGCCGGCAGACATGGAGGATTCAGTGGAGGATGACGCCCTGCTGTCACAAATGGAGGAAGAAGCAGCAGCCACCAGAGGCCAACCCACCCCCACCCCCACCCCCAGCTCCAGAGGATGCAGGCAGAGAGGTAGACTGGAGGGCCAGCACCACAGTGTGCTGTTGGAGATCAGGGACACAATGAAGACCAGCACAGAACTTCTCTCTCAGCTGGTTCACTTGGACAGAGCATCCTTGGGCCAGAACACCTTCATCACCTACGTGAGCCAGACCCTGAGGGACCTGCCCGAGGCACAGTACCAGGTGATGAGGCAGAAGATCAAAGCACTTCTGCACAACCTTCAGGGCCCAGCTGAAGCTGCTCCTACCCAGTCCAGGTCTGCTCCTCTACCCCAGGTGATGTCAAAGCCCTTCCATGGCTTTCAACAGCCCCTCACCTATCAAGGCTACGACTACCAGGAATTCCCACAGCAAAAACAGACCTTCCCAGTCCAGGCCCAGGTTCATCGCACGCCACAGATGCCACTCCTCACCCAGCTGAGGACCAGACAGCCCCACTACATTCCTCCTTCCTCCACCCCACAGCCAAGCCCGTCAACGGACAATCTGTCATCAGTATTGGGCCTGACATCTCAAGTCCTTGATGAAGGGCCTCTCAACCTCACGGGACTGAGTCACCTCTCGGACAGCTTCCTGAACACACCATCCCCTGTTGTACCCTCGGAGCCAAGCACCCCAATGGTGCCTCAGACCAGCACTCAAGCCACATCCACCTCCACAGTCCCTGCCCGCTTAACAGCTGAGACCATGGACATGACTCAGAGTGACTGAGGACAGTGTCAGAGACTGAGTTGTTTACTTGTTAAATTTATCTTTGCTTAAGACACTTTACTTGGTTCATTTTGCTTTTTTTTTTTTTTAATAAAGTCATACAGTTTACCGAAGAAAGTTCATAAAAGTTATCTTTGCTTGAGTCACTTGGTTCATTTTTTTACCTTAATAAAGTGTTGGTGAAAACTTTTAAAAAATGGTTAAGCCTTTGCATGGTTGTGGGATAGATAAGGATAGTTGTGGGATAGATAAACCTCCAGTACAAGCATAGTGGAACTGTATGGTCCACCATCCCAGCTGCCACACATATGGACCTTGATTATCAATAACAATTTATTCATTGATCAACACATTTTAAAATAAACAAAGCTCTTTATTAATGCCCTATTCATTGTAGGACCACTCAACATACATGGCACAATCTCATCAGTGTTATGCGACAGGCTCAAGGAAGCATCCATTAATCATCTATCATCCTGTCTTGCCACTCCACTGCTCCAGCTGGGGAGTTGCACCAGTGTCACAGTAGGTTGCGCTGCTTCTTCCCTTCACGTGAAACTCTGTTGGGGCCTTGCACATCCACAGTGTCTATCAGGTTTCGTCCTTGCCTCCGTTCACCAGCCTCCATGTACCCATTCCCTTGTTGACGGTCCACAAGTCTGTTCTGCAACACTGGGTAGCGGGTGCACATGAGATTGTGCAGGATGCAGCAAGCTTTCACGATGCTCCTCACAGTCTGTGGGTGATGCTGCATGGTGGTGAGAAGTACCTGGAACCTGTTGGCCAGGATACCAAAGGTGTTCTCCACCACCTGTCTTGCCATGGACAGCCTGTAGTTGAAGATCCTCTCTTCACGGGTGAGGTATCTTGAAGTGTATGGCTTCATGAGGTAAGTTCTGAGGGAGAACGTGTCATCACCAATGATGAAGTAGGGCACATCTTGTGTGTCATTGGGTAGGGGGTCTGGATCTGGAAAACCCATGATGAGGTTGTGTTCAAGCCCATCCTTGAGGTCACTTGCATTGTGTACCTGGCCATCTGAAGCTGACCCGTTGCCTGAAGCATCGATGTAGATGAACTTGTAGTCAGCATGAACCATGGCAAAGAGGATGATACTGAAGATGCCTTTGTAGTTGTAATAAGTGGACCCTGATTTGGCTTGAACTTTGCAGGCCACGTGCTTGCTATCTATGGCTCCAATGGTGTGGAGAAAGTTTCACCTCTGATACCACTCTTCTGCAAGTTTCCTCCAGCCTTGTTCAGTGGTGGAGCACTTGAGGAGCTCCTCCACATATTCTTCGACGATGGCCTGCACCACTTCTCTGACCACTTTGCTGATGCTGTTGTGTGGCACCCTCCACGCATACTGCATGTTTCTGTATGTGGTTCCAGATGCCAGGTGCCACAGAGTCAGTGCCACCTTCAGTCTAGGGCTCCAGGCTGGGATGGAAGTTGGTGCGAGGCTTGGTCAACTTGGGTTTCAGACGCTGTACAAGTTTGTCAAACATGGCTGGTGGCATCTTCATGAAGTGCTGGAATGCACGAGGGTCTTCATTCCTCAGCTCCACCATCAACTGGTCATACAGTCCAAACTCCATTCTTCTCATGATCCATCCTTGGACCCACACAGCTCTTGGACGTCTCCTTCTCCTTCTGTATAAAAGGTGAAACAGTCTGAACAGGTTTTGGTTCTGGTGATGAATGATCTCAGCTATCATACGGACTGTGTCATGATCCATGGTGGAGAACAATTGATGATGTGGAAGACCAAGCCCAAGGGTGAAGAGGTCTGTACACCACGGCTGCTGGACTCATACTGAGATCTAGATTATTTTCTCCCCC
The DNA here is from genome assembly GCA_015471245.1 of Laticauda colubrina. Lineage (NCBI taxonomy): Eukaryota > Metazoa > Chordata > Lepidosauria > Squamata > Elapidae > Laticauda > Laticauda colubrina. The sequence goes on from BLBF01000007.1 coordinate 22,012,331, forward strand.
TTTTTATATAAAATATTGGTTGTCCGCTAGGTGTCCTTCTACATACTCTAGACATACTGCAGACATCCTAAATATACGAGATACATCCCAGATACAAATGTTTTGTCCATTTTAATCCTTTATATACAAGATGAATACACTTACATCCTTTCTATTTCCATGCTACTAACGCTGTGTAGACGTTCCGTGTACCTTTTGTTTCCTGTCTCTTTCCATTTTCAGCTGCAGTGGATGTGAGTGGCCAGAGGATGCAGAGAGGATACGGCGGATGTTTAACGGATGATAACGGACATAGAACGTTTGTTGCCTGTATATGTCGCAGATGTACATCGTACGCAGTGGAAAGTTCATCCGTTCATAAAGTTTTGTGCAGTTCAAAACTTCTTGTGAGGATGAAATCTCAGTGGACGGATTTTCAAGGAATAGAGCATATGAAACACGTATGCAGTGAGTACACAACGGATGCATAGCGTTTTCCAATAGATGGCAAGCTTTTTTTTTTACATCCTCTTTGCATCCATAAGTGCCATGGGATCGGGGCTTATGTAATAATTTAACATGTTTTGTTTTTTTAACCTATGTCTCCCATAGCGAAGAGCATGCACAAGTGACATGCATTAAAATGCAGATTTCTTCCCTCATCGAGCAAGGAAGTTCTGCCTGTGAAGTCGACTATCATGTAGGCAGAAACAAAATATGCAGAATTATTGATTAATCTCATTACTATAAATTTTCATGTTTTTTATATCTTTTAGATGAATGTTAATGTACATATCCACATGTCTCTAACCTTAACCCAATATAGCACTCGCGATAGCACTTAGACTTATATGTTGCTCCATAATGCTTTACAATGCTCTTGAAGTAGTTTACAGAGTCAGCCTATTTCTCCCAACAATTTATGACTTTGGAAGGATGGAAGACTGAGTCAACTTGAGGCTGGTCAAGATCAAACTGCTGGCAGTGGGCAGAGTTTGGATGCAATACTGCATTCTGACCATTGTGCCAAGAATTGTATAAGAACTGACTGAATAATATGTTGAGGCGGGCAACAATGCATGTCCCTATTTGGAAACCACAGTTGCTGGTTATACTTGGAATTAGACAACAGGCACTGTTTTTTCTTTGTTTCATTAATACAATTCCTAACACTCCTTTCCTCAATCCAGGAAAACAATCCAGCTTCATAGCACTGATGATGTTACCTAGTTTGGGTAATTAAATATCTACAAGAAAATAACCAAGCTCCGAGAGCACTATTTCAACCCTGAGCTACAAATATTCTCCTTTATTAGTATCAGCCTCATTCCTTTGCATCCCTCAACATGCTTCCAAAATATAAAACTCGTATCAGCTGCCAAAGGGCTTATCCAAGTTTGTATTGGCTGAGAAATTACAATGGCTAGTTGAGGTTAAGTTGGCCTATTTTCAATGAAATCAGTAAAAATTGCAAAATGCTAAAAAAATTGTTCAGCTGCTTATTATGCAAAATTGACTCCTGATGTTCCCCATTTCTTTGCCAATCTACAGAAGAATAAAAGAGCTTGCCTTTCTAAATCATGATTTGTTGGCCTATATTTTTGCTTTTGCAAAAGAGCAGCTACAATACTTCATCTTGTCTTAAATGGAAATATTTAAAATTTCATTAAAATTGAGCTATGCATTTTTCATTTTGAGGGAGACACAAGGAGCTTGTTTTATTTCTCGGAAAAGACATGGAGATCAATTAGTCCAAGTCCAATTAATACTGAATTGTATCCTGGATGATTTATTTGGTTTAGAACTTGGCTTTAATATACTGATAGCATGTGGCATAGATTTTTTTTTTTTAAAGTTCTTAAACTGCTGCTATCATCCTCCTAAATTAATGTTAACATAGGAGTGTGGATGATGTTATGCCCAAAGCTTCTTAATAGTGAATCAAACTGTTGATTTATCAGCAAAATTTAGTATATTCTGGAAGCAGTTTTTGTATAATCTTTTCAAGTCAAACTATTTCAGCTCCGTTATTCATGGAAAAACTTATTCTAACAGTGTGATAATGGACTAGATCTACCCCTACTCCAAAACCATATAAATCCAAATATAAGACATAGATATAAATATTTATATTTGTGAATCTGTAAATATAAAAATACAGACATATAAATAATGCATGTAATATGTATTTATTGAGACCAATAAGAGTAAAATGTACCTAAGCAAAACTGTGAAGCAATACCTAAACCATCCAATCAAGGTAATTCAGCAATATATAAATGTATTCATTCCAAATCAACCTGAGCTCCTTCTTTATAATCAGAGATAAACATCTTGACTTAATCAAAATATTCAACAAAGTCTCCTAAGGCAGTACTTATTTGACAATTGCCTTGTACAGCAACTGGATGGAGTTGCGACAATGATGAAAAAACAACAACTTTATGAGCAATCTTCTCATTTACGTGCTTCACAGATCTAAAGCAAAGACAAACTGGGGATGAGGCAGTCCCAGGTCTCTTAGGCCTTGAAAGAGTGGGTGGGGAGGAAGAGAGGGTGCAGTGGGGAGATGGGGAGGAGATGGAAAGGGCAGGCAGGAGAGCAAAGGAGCGACTTGTCTCTGGAGACAAGCAAATGCTTCCCTTACCTGATTCGCAAGTGCAGAGAATGGAAAGGAGGCAGAGTCGCACAGGGTGACCCAACTACTTGGGAGGAGGGTGCCCTGCCTCTCCTTATGTGGATTACCAGGAGAGTAGCATATAAGGAGACACTGTGGGGAAGAGCTTTTGTCAGTAATAAATGTATTTCATGGCAACATTCCCCACAATTCCAAGAAAAAATTTGCTCCAGAATCTTTCCTGTTGTTGATGGATGTTTGATTCTTTGCCTTGATGTCAATGGGCTAATGGCAATGTGACTCTGTTCCATTTTTGCTCCCAGTGGACTCTCCATGCCATGAAGTTCCAAGGCATTCATTGTGAACTTTGCTGAGTTTGAGACCCTATCTTGTTCCTGGAGCGGTGTGGCTCCCTTGGACTTCTATTGCTGGGAAGCTGCACTAACAAGTGCATGCATAGGTGTTTGAGCCTTGTTCTTTGACTGTATGTGCAAACTGTGTACAGAGACTTTGCTTTCTCAATGGACTGGGAATTGTTGGATTGTGGGGATTTGCAGGGGATAGTGGTTGAGTAAAGGCAGACAAGCCTCTGCCTAGCACATGTTGCTCATGCACCAACCCTGGGTCATAACACTTAGCCTGCAAAAGGGTTGGTAGGTATGTGTAAATTGCAGATGGCTCAAGATGGGCCAATGCGCACACTTCCCAAATCCCAACTGTGTGTTGTTTGGAGGTTTGTGGCCTTCATGCCGATTTGGTTGATTGACTTCCTCTTTCGTGCTTTGCTATTTCAGTGCCCCTAGCCAGAAGTTAACATTTGGAAAAACATAAATAGAACACCTATGCAACTGTCCCAGAATGACAGACACATATGTTCCCTGACATGCAGTGACAAAGAAATCTAATTTCAAGCTTTAGTCATCATCTTTCCTTAAGCCCCTGTCACACTGCACCAAGGGATGCAAAGAGGATGTAAAATGGACAAAAAAGCTTGCCATCCGTTGGTTAATGTGATGTATCCATTCTGTACTCACTGCCTCCGTTTTGCTTCCTCTCTATCCGTCCAGCATCCGTTTATGGACGTTTCATCCGCTCCAAAAGTTTTGGGCTGCCTAAAACTTTTGCACAGAAAATGTATCCAATTCGTCCATTCTGCATCCGCTAGGCATCCGCTAGGCATCCGTTCTGCATCCGTTAGGCATCCGCTATATCTGCTAGGCATCCGCTATGCATCCGTGCAACTCGCATCCGCTTGGACGCAGGGAGGAAGCGGAACGGACGCAGAATGGATGCAGAACGGATGCCTAGTGGATGCAGCATGGAAACAAAGCATTTAAAATGGAAAAAACCTTCACAGAGGGGACCTATCTTGGATATTAAGGATGTCTAGAGGATGCCTAGAGGATGCCTAGAGGATGCAAAGGGACACCTATACTGCCTATAAAAAGGGGGAGCAACTCATCTGGATCTCACTTTCAGAACAGCAGCCCTGCGGTGCAGACCTCTGCAGCCTTCATCTGACTCTTCCTCTTCCACAGCATCCAGTCATGTCCACCGTGGATCGTAACACACTCCTTTTGGTAGCCACCATCATTCTGCAACAGTGCGAAGCCATCTACAGGCTCTGTGAACTCTACTATGGGAAGAAAAAGAGGCGGCCAAGAAGCATCTGGGTCCGAAGATGGATCAGGAGAACAGCAGAGTACGGATTGTACAACAAGCTGATGGTGGAGCTCAGGAACGAAGACACTCAGGCATTCCAGAACTTCATGAGGATGCCTCCAGCCATGTTTGACGAAGTTGTGCAGTGGCTAACAACCAGGTTGACCAAGGCAAACACCAACTTCCGGCCCAGCCTGGAACCTGGGCTCAAGATGGCATTGTGTTTATGTTGACATGTGTGGATGATTGATTACATTGTTATTGATAATAAAGGGCCATAGGTGTGGCACATGGGAGGGTGGACCATACAGTCCCACTATGCTTGCACTGGAGGTTTATCTATCGCACAGCTGTTACCCATCCCAAAGGTATCCCTGCCCATTCCACTGCTATCTCAACCCATCCCCCTGCTATCTTAACCCATCCCACAAGCATGCAAAGGCTTAAACCATTTCTAAAAGTTTCCAGCAAGACTTTATGAAAAAAAAGAAATGAAGCAAGTGTGTGAATCAAAAATAGACTTTATTAACAACAAGCTATAAAACAAAAATGAGTCTCTGGCACTCCTCTTGGTCGCTCAGTCTCAGGGGTGAAGGGTCCAGGTGCTGTGTAGGTGGCTGGTGCTGGAGTGTTTGTCATCAGCTCCTCCAGAAGCAGAAGCAGCAGAAGCCCCAGCCCCAGAAGAGCGAGCCCGTGCTGCAGAAGCCCCAGCAGAACCAGAGTGAGGGCCAGGGGGCGGGATGGTAGCCCTGTCCCTCTTGCAAGGGCTGGCAACAGATGGCTGAGGCTTGCTGTGCTTCCGCATAGTTGTGGGGTTGCTGGCTGGCAGGGAGGCTGGCAGGAACCAAGGCTGGCAGGAAGGCTGGCAGGGAGGCAGGCACCAAGGCTGGCAGGAAGGCTGGCAGGCAGGCAGGCACCAAGGCTGGCAGGCAGGCATGAACCAAGGCTGGCAGGCAGGCAGGCACCAAGGCTGGCAGGAAGGCTGGCACCAAGGCAGGCACCAAGGGTGGCAGGGAGGCAGGCACCAAGGCTGGCAGGAAGGCTTGCAGGCAGGCAGGCACCAAGGCTGGCAGGCAGACCTGAACCAAGGCTTGCAGGAAGGCAGGCAGCAAGGCTGGCAGGCAGACTGGCTGGCAGCAAGGCTGGCAGGCAGGCAGCCAGCAAGGCTGGCAGGGAGGCTTGCAGCAAGGCTTGCAGGCAGGGCAGGCAAGGCTGTCAATCCATCTGGCAGCAGGTGTTTCCTCTGAATGGTGACCTGCTTCCGAGCTGCTTCTCTTATATCCACAGGGCTTACACAATGCATCCTCCCCGCATGCGCAATTAACGCTAGGCATCCGTTAGGCTTCCGCTGTGCATCCGTTTGAGGCTTCCGCTCTGCATCCGCTTCATCCGCTCATCGTCCGCTGTGCATCCGCTGTATCCGTTCCGTGTCTGCTTTGCTGAGGTCCCCCGGAAGCCTAGCGGATGTGCCATCCGCTCCCATCCGCTTCCATCCGCTAGGCTTCCATTTCGCATCTGTTTTCCATCCACTCTGCGTCCTCCCCATGTCTGTTTCTTTCCGTGTTATCCGCTCCGGTTATGCAAATTTTCGCCACTTCTGAGAGTGGATAACAACGGATGGAACATTTTTCTTGTCCGTTGTGTCCTTTTTACTAACGTTTTGCATCCGTTGGGCAGTGTGACAGGGCCTTTAGTCTCTTGTACAGAAAATGCATTTAGCTGTTTTAGCAATCACTCAACACACAGTGGGCATGATTATGAAGTTTTTCTATTCCAAAGGAGGTCAACTAATAGCCCTTGCACATAAAATCTTCTCGGGTAATGTGATAGCCCAAATGCATTATCAAAGGGCTTTGACAATTAACTTGTTTTTGGGACTACAAATGAACTGCTTTTTTTTTTTTTTTTTTACAGTAGACAAGTGATAGGTCAATTAGTTGACTGATAATAGATTTTCAACTTGGTTAATCTGTTATTCTTCCTTTCTACTCTGCAGTGATAAGGCATATAAAATATTGTTTTCAATTCTGGTTACTGCATTCTAGGAAGAATATTGACAAATTAGAAGGATTGCCCAAAGAAGAACAATCAAAATAAATTGAAGTCCAGAGGAAAAAAAACCCTGTGAGGAATAGTTAAAGGTTTCTGGTTTATTTAGCCTGGAAATTATAACAGGAAGGTCATTATTTTTTAATATATGAAGGACCATCATGTAGAGGAAGGCAGAATTGCTCCCAGTTGTTCCAGAAGATAGGCCAAGAAACAGCAAATTTAAATTACAATGAAGTACATTTTCTTTGAATATTAGGGAATATTTCCTAACAATCAGTGTTAAATAAAATAACAGATAATCAGAGTTGGAAGGGACCTTATAGGTCATCTAGTCCAACTCCCACCCAAGTGGGAGACCCTACACCATTTCTGACAAATGGCAGTCCAATGTCTTCTTGAAAGTCTCAAGTGAAGATGGTCCTACAACTTCTGAGGCCAAGCTGTTCCATTGGTTGATTGTTCTCACTGTCAGAAAATTTCTCCTTATTTCCAGGTTGAATCTCTCCTTGGTCAGTTTCCAACCATTATTCCTTGTCTGGCCTTCAGGTGCCTTGGAAAATAGCTTGACCCCTTCCCCTTTGTGGCAGCCCTTCAAATATCAGAAAACTGTTATCATGTCTCCCCTGGTTCTTCTCTTGACTAGACTAGCCATGCCCAGTTACTGTAATGTTATTTCATATGTTGTAGAACAGATTGTCTTAGAACAGGCCTGTCAAACTGGTGACTCATGGGCTGGATACATCATGTGCAGGTCATGCCCACCCTGGCTCTGCAGAGGCAAAAAACATTGCGTTACATCACAATCCGGCCCGTGATGCAATTGAGTTTGATACCTGTGTCTTAGAAGGCAGTGGACTTTCCTACATTGGAACTGTTTAAAAAGAGATTGGATGATTAACTTTTTGGGGATGTCAGGTTATTAAATATTTTTTAAAAAGTTACAAATTGCTTATAATAGTTATAACAAATGTCTGAGGCACTCTGTCCCAAATAGATGCCATTTAAGCAGCCTATCCACATTGTCTTTGTGAAGGGGATTAGGTAAAGCAAATGGTTGTTGTGCGTCTATTATTGTATCAAGCTTTTACCTCTTCTCTTGGTGTCAGTTGTGCTAGGCAACTCCCGCTAATTTAGGAGCTGCCCCTCTGGATGATTCAAGCTAGCTAATGTGCTTCAAAGGTCAACCTAGGATGCAGTTCATTGTAGATCCAGGTTACCTGGAAGAGACATTTTTTAAATTGTTACATCAATATGGTTTGTCTGGGCTTCCAAACCATATTATATTATAAGCTGCCCAGAGTCACTTTGGATAGTGGGATAGGCAGTATATAAATGAATGAATGAATGAATGAATGAATGAATGAATGAATGAATGAATAGTGAGTAAGTAAGTAAATCAGTCAGTCTGGTCAGTTAGTCAGTCTTGGTAGTAGTGATAGCTGGTAGAAATATTGGCTATTAAAAAAATCTTGTTAGAATCCATCCAACAGTTTTCTGTTGTAGACAACATTATTAGTGTGATTCAATTGTTTCCAACTTTTCATGGACCTATCGATTATCAGTTTCCACTTGTGCCATCAGCGAGAAAATCTAACCACTATGCTTCCTGTAAACTCTTTTCTGCATGCCTATATTTTAGCAAGTATCAGGTCTTCTCCAATGGCTCTATGCTTAACATGGTACATCTAAAGTACCAAGGTTTTAGCTTCTTTTATTAGTACTTCCACTGGGCCTTCTGGATTTTTTTTTTCCTCATTTGTGGTTTTCCTTCAGTTGATATTGAATGATTTGTTCTTCTTGTGTTCCAAGGAATTTTCAGCAATTTTCTCAAGCACCACAATTGAAAGGCATCAATTTTTATTTTGTTTGGCCTTTCTGATAGTCCAACTTTCACAGTCATATATTACATTTCAGAAAATTATAACCTTGGCAATATTTACCTTTGTGGTTATTGTGGTGTTTTAATAGTTTGTCTAGATTTAGATGGCATACAAAGGTAATCAATATATGTGTATTCATGTATGTATGAAGGTGATATTTGAGTACTATTTTACTACAGATATTTACATCTTTAATTTTATTGTTAAATTCATACCTGGAAATCTATGTTGAAGGAGAAAAGAAGAAATAAGTATATATGACTTGGTGCTTAATTAATAGATGTCAGGTCATTGTAATAATAAAGAACCTGACAAAAAAGGTTATGGTTTTGAATATTGTAAAACAGTTTGAAATGGAATTATTTACAAATGATGACCATGTAATTGCTAAAACATCTATTGATATTTGAAACAGAACAAATGAAAGAATGTATGATAAAATGAGCTAAAAATTTTGGTTACAATATAGGGAACAATGGGAAAATATGTGGTTGAAAGGATTGAAATTTACACCATCTTAGAGAGAAGTTTACAGAACAATGTATTGTTTTATGTCACAGGATAATTTTCCTAAAACATATTAAGACACTTCAAGTACATGTTGGAAATATGAAGAACAAGAAGGAGAATGTTATAATGGGTCTGTAAAAAAGAAAGAAATATTTGGATTTAAATATTTTCAAACACACAGATTCAGAAAGTTTTAAAAATTAATATATAATTGAGACCAGATGATTTTTTGATGGGCACAGAATTGTAAAAAAAAGTCATGGGAAATTGTGGGTTTTTTGTTTTTGTTTTGCATATGATAACTGCAGCAAGATTAATATATGCACAAAGATGGAAAGATTTAGATACCTAAAATGAAAGATTGGTTGGTGAAGATGGTAAAAGGTGCTGAGCTGGCCAAACTAACATTTTTGATTAGTCTTCCAATGCTCCAGAAATTATGAACAACCACAAATGACAGAACACCTATAATCTGTGTCATTACTGACCTTCTGTCCTCAGCATTGCTGTGGCCCGCCGGCAGCTGGCGGAGCTGACAGCAGAGTTGGACAGCAAGGAGGTTGGAGAGGAACCTGGGGAAGTCCTGGAGGCCGAGGAAGGTGAGTATGTCAGAGGCAGAGATGGGGCCAGGGCAGGATGGCAGTCATTCGGGCTCAGAAAGCAGTGAGGCGGGGGAGCTTCTGGAACTGCGTCCCAGCCTGTGCATGCGCAGAGCTTTCAAAAAAAAGGAACAATTAAGAACTCAGGGTTGACATTGGAGTAAGGCCACAGGCGGATGATGAATGCTTTCCCAATAAGGATTAAAAGAGGAGCAAAATGGGAAGGGGCTTTTGAAGGAAACAATTTGTTTGTTCATTCGTTCCAGCCTCAAGAAGATCTGTCTGTGTAATCTAGAGATTCTGTGGCCAGCCCTTATCAGTCAGCACTGTGTATGGAAATATTTACGGGGCAGCTTTCCAAGATCGATAAGGTCTGAGCTAATAATTATACCTTTGCAAGTATAATGCAAAGACTGCATTATCTTTGCAAGACCGTTTGCCAGGCCATTGGCTGAATGTGAATGCAATAAATTCACATTCATTTAATAAAAGAGGTTTTGCTGGGACACAGAGTTTGCTTCGTGTTTTTTTGGGAATGCCTAGGACAGAACAGGCATAATTCTAACCCATCTCAATGCCAAAATGGAAATAAATGAAGATTGAAATATATACAAGTTGTACCTCACAATATAAACATAAAAACCTGGTTTTGCAAACAGGCCTGGGCACCCCAGAATGGGACGGAGCCCATCAAATGGTTCATTTGATTGTTGTCACTGGGGAGAGTCATTATTGCTTTTCATTGTTTTTACATTGGGTTTTGAAATGTATAAGTGGCCCTGAGTCACTGAGAGTGAGCTGGATGGCCATGTAATTTTTTTAAAAAATTATAAATAAGGTCTTCTGAGAGACTTTTAAAAGCTTATACTCAGGGCACTGAAAAACCTGTAACCAGCCAGTTTTGATAACAAAGAATGATGGTTATAGAAAAAGGAAGGATGCAAATAAAGATTCTGGACTATACTTCACTTTCAATAGGAAGTTTGATTATTTGAACCTTTCATTGAACAAAGGTGGCACCAATATAATGCAAGGGAAATGTGGAGTAGAAATTATGCCACCTTTCCTGAGAAAATGAAGCATGTCTCACTTTTGCTACAAACATAGATAAATACAGTATTAATACAATATCTACATTTAAGAGCTTGTTAACATCTATAAGGAATGACTTTTCCCCCATTTTATGAAAACATCCTGTAATACAGCTATTTCAACAGGAGAGTGATATAACTGAGCAAATGGGATTTCTCCTCCCATCATCATTTTCTAAACATTGTTGAATTGTGTAGCTAATAACACATTCAGAATGTACTACTGTTTTAGGGGGATCTTCTGCAATTTCATTAAGACAACTCTTTATTTCAAAAGAATTTCATTTCCATTGTAGATATAACTTGCAGGTATGCCTAGAAAATAGAAGTTCTTTGTAGGGATTAAGTAAGAATGCTGCACCTTGTTGATTTGTACAAACTAAGGTGTTGGTGTAGCAGATTCCGGAGCCAGAATGGAGAGGTTTAATATAAGAAGCTTCAGGGTCAAAACTTTAATGATAATAGTAAACTCTATTCTTTCAGAACTGAAGAAGCTTCTTGGATGAGAAGCAAAATGTCTTCAAGGAAAACCAAGAAAGTCCAGTTGCCTTTTGCAAAAGCACCTTTGGGACAATGATAATCTGGATGATTGAGAATCTCCAGGGCAATATCACATCTCCGCCCAATTTCCATGCCTTGACAGCCATTTTGCCAGATAAGAACTTTATATAAGGAATGATTGGTTGTGAGCAGACTGGAAGTTTTCATGTAACTAGTCATTAATCTACCTGATGCACTCAGGGATTGGGAAGGGGGGAGAACAACCTTTACTTGGAGGTGGTAAGATTTGCAGGCTTTCCTCCCTATCTATCTATTATAACATAGATAGGTAGGAAAGTGCATCCAGGTGTTAGATTCTTTCGGTTTGGCCCGGTTCAGCCAAACCGGTAGCTTCAAAGTTAATCTGGGAGTGAACTAGTTTGCTTCAATGATCAGCTGCTGGGCCCACCTGCCCACCCCGGGTCCATACTGACTTTTATTTCCTGCTTTTGACAATCAGCTGCATCGTGCGGCACAGCAGATTGCCATGTGTCAGCTGTTGAAGAATAGGGAGAGTGAGGAGTGCAGGAGAAGGTCAGAGGAAAGCAAGTGCAAAGCATTCCCACCAAACCATGCCCACTGAACCGGTGGCAATCCAGTTTGAATCCCACCACTGAGTGCATCTGGTATACTTTCCTAATCATCAGCTGCAAAATTATGATGGAGCTCTTATATGATATTGCTTGTATTAACATTTACATTTTGACAAGTGGGAGGGTGAGGAGATCAGATGCGAAGACAAGAGGAGATGGCCTTGGCTACATTCTGGACAGTCTGGAGCTACTTTGATGTTCTTCAGCCCTTTTTCACCTGATCATGTATCCCAGCACATAAGGAAAGAGATGACAACTCTCTCCCTTACTGACATATTTCCCCCTTTTGTCCACTGAGCAATACCAGGCAAATTCACACCTGATGATTCAGGCTTGGATCACTGGTTTTGTTAAGTGAAGCATCTGTCTCTCCACCTACTACTCCGATCTGTGTTTTTGTTGTTCTCACAAAGAGCTAATTTATTTGCCTTTTGTTGGATTATGGATTTGAGCTTGCTGTATAGTTTAAAGCGATCAGGGGAATTCATGACTGGAGTTTAATTTGTAAAGTTTGTAGAGTTTATACATCTCTGTCAGCAGAAGGCAGGATGCCTGAGCCCCCATAGCTAATTCATAGAAGTGAAAAGAACACTGGATTCATTCCTAAGCCTGCGTGAGTTGCTGATAGCACACAGGAAGTTTGTCCTACAGAATTATGTCCAATACCTTTGAAATGATAAGAGTACCTTGTAATAAATAATTTGCAACTTTAAGGATCAGTTCTTTACCTTTGCTAAGAAAGATCACTAAAAGCAGAAATACCCAAAGCTAAATTTATTAAAAAAAAGATAAATAAAGTTGGGCCATGATTAAAAAAAAACAGGGAAAGGCATTTATAACCAATATGAAGGAGTTAAATCTAATTTGTTATGGTAAGAATTCATATTAATGTATATCACAAGATTAACCTGGCATCTTTTAAGCATGGAAGAAAACTGGGTGAAGATGGGCCAGTCACCTTGTCTCAGTCCACCTGCATTGTTGTTCTAGGGAAAATGGTAGGAGAGAGTTTTAGCATTATAAGTTGTAGAAATAAAGATGAGATATAATTGAAACAAACTACTTAAGCAAATGGAGTATGAATAAAGAAGACAGGGCTGATAGAGAGCACTCAGAATTAGTCTATGGAGAGAGAAACTGGTTTTCAATAAATCCACAGAAAAAAAAGAGAGAGAATGTGATAGATTGTTTCAGTTGAAACAACAATAATTTATGTGAGTCTGCAGGGAAAAAAAAACCTCTCCCACATATTTCCAAAAAGTTTTTTTAAACTGCAGATTAGCACTCAATTCTATCGAAACATCACTTGTTTATTAAGCTCCTGGAAGACTATTCCTCATAAGAGCAACAAATCTCTATATTATATTTATGAAAGTTGGATATACATATGCTTGGTCAGCAAAGTAATTGATTGGGTACACCAGTTTTTCAGTGTTGCCAGATGAAGGATGGATTCTATAAGGTAATATGGTAGAGCCACAGAAACAATGGTCAATTGAGAGGACAATGTATTCTCATGAACATGGTTTCTTTTGATAGAGTTACTTTTATGGGGTTTTGTTATAGTGTCTCTGCTTCTCAAAACCTAGGTTGGCCTCCTTGGTCTTCTGAATTGTATGGCTGAGTTAACAGGGTTTATCATGTCTCAAGGCCCTGGGAAAGGAGGCGTTTCTTGTTACTAGTTCATGAAATCACATAATCCTGTAAGTTTTTGGCATAAATTGTATGCATGGTAAAGTCACTTCATACATGAGCGGGGGCCAAATTATGAAAATGTTTTATAATATCCAAATGCAAATACAAAAGAGGTAGTTTGTGTCGTGAAATCTTAGCACATTTTGTCATATTGGTAAAAGCCTCACTTTTTAAATATATCCATAACAAACTGGGTTATAAAAGAATTTTGCCATAGATAATATTGTGTTAGTGTGTGTGTGTGTGTGTGTGTGTGTGTGTGTGTGTGTGTGAGAGAGAGAGAGAGACTTCAAGTCATTGTTAATTCCTGGATGAGGCCCTGTAGTTTGTGCATGTGTGTGTGTGTGCATGTGTGTATGTGTGTGTGTGTGTGAAAGATTTCAATAGTGACTTGCCATTGCTTCCTTCCTGGCCAAGAAAGAGTGATTGGCCAAGATTACCCAAACTGGCTAAGGCATGGCTAGACTGGTTTTGTAGCCCAGTATCTTAATCAATATATCAGACTGTCTCTGCAATATTGGGATGAGGATTCTTGAACTAGGAATTGGTTTTCCCTTCAAAGCAATCCAGATTACTTTTTGAAATGTATAAGGTTATAAGTAATTATATTTTTCCTTCTTTCCATAGCAAAAAATTGTTCTGAACAAATGAAGGCTCAGAATAAAGTTTGCAGGATCCAGTCTGGGTTGGTCACTGGGATTAGAGATTGGCTCTTCTGAGCTTTTGGAGTCATGCTGGAGCTCATCTTTTCTTTCTGGCAGAGTGTATGAATTACTAGAGAAAGTTCCCTGAGGATAGGTTCCAGCATGAGTCCAAAAATTAAATCTCTGATTCTGGTGACCGATCCAAATTGGATCCTGTAATTCTCTGAGCATGTACAATGGCATGGAGCTGTCCTTGGAGACTGTTTCTCTATTGCAATGCTTCTTGAACTGACTTGTACAACAACATATGGTGAGGCTGTCATTCCAGGAAGTACTGGGAAGAAGCCACAGCCTTGCAGAAAAAACATGCAGAAATGAAAATGTACAGAGTAGTTTGGAAAGAAGAGGAGGGAAAGGTTAATTGTCCTACTCTGCTTATACATTTTCCAAATAAAACCTTGTCCATTTTTTTTTAATTTTTATTGATTTTAAAACAAACATAAACAAACATAACATAAAAACATAAACCATCTTCCATATAAATACATACAGTGTGCCGGTTGATTTACATATTATTTTGTGCAACCATTTCGTAGTCTTCTATTATAATTACATTATATATCCTCTCATACTTTCAATCAAATATCAAGTACATTAATATATTTATTAATTGTTGACTATAATTTTATTCATTCATGTTTTATAAGATAATCATATTTTACTTAGTTTATTATATAACAATTCATATTGTCCTCCCAGACCTATCCTAGAATCATTTTGTAAATATAATTAAAAAAGACAAAAATACATCTTTATATGTTTATTATTTTCTAAAAATCTACATATTCTATTATTCCATTTTATTATCTAACCACTGATAGAATAGATCCCAAACTTTGAAAAATTGTTTATCATCTTGTTCTCGAATTTCAAATGTCAATCTATTCATTTCAGCACATTCCAATATTTTCTTAATAATCTCCTCCTGTAATGGTATCTTCTCATTTTTCCAGTTTTTAGCAAATACAGTCCTAGCTGCTGTTAATACATTTACAATCAGATATTTCAAATCTTTACTATATATTTCAGGCAAAATTCCCAATAAAAAAATCTCTGGTTTCAAGTCTATATGCTTATGTGTCATTTTTTCCAACCCCATGTGGATTTTAGTCCCAAACCTTGCCTATTTTTAAATTGATCAATGGACATGTGTTTATAGTAGATATTTTGCTTGAATGAGACCCTTGGCAATCGGCAGAGTAGAAATCTTTCTTAGAATTTTCCTACCTTCCAATGCTAAATACTTTACATGAAATTTCCTATGAATTCTGTTGATTCTTTCAAGGCATCAGGTAAACATAGAAACCCATCTTGTTGCAAATTTTAAAAGTGAGAGAGAAATGAGGATGAGCTTGCATCTTTCAAAGCACCATGCTGCTTCTGGGTCAGGAAGCAGAACCAAAGTCAGATATTTTCCCTCCAAGTTCTACATATCTTATAGATAGCAGAATAAAATATTTCTGCCATGCTTGGATGTGCATAATTCATTTTGCATGAGTTGCAGAATTCAGAAGAGAGCTGGAAGGGACTTTGGAGATCCTCTAGTCCAACTCCCTGCTCAAGCAAGAGACCCTATATAATTTGGGACAAGTGGCTGTCCAGTCTCTTCCTAAAACCTCCAGTGATGAAGCATCTACAACTTCTGAAGGCAAGCTGTTCCACTGCTTAATTGTCCTCACTGATGGGTCGTTCCTCTTTAACTCCAGGTTGCTTCTCTCCTTCTTTAGTTTCCATCCATTGCTTCCTGTCCTGCGTTCAGATGCTTGGAAAATAAGTTAACCCGTTCTTCTTTGTGGCAGCTCCTCAAATACTGAATACTGTTGTCATATCACCTCAGTCCTTTTCAACTAGCCATTCCGAGTTCCTGCAACCATTCTTCGTATGCTTTAGAATCAAGTTAGAATTATCAGAACATTAGATGCAAACTGAGGATTACACCAGATGTGTATCAGCTTTTAATATTGTGGAGCAACATGTTTTAGTGTTTAAATTAGCAAGAAAAACCCAGAAGTTGTTAGAAAGATATATTAAAAAAGAATCAGTTTGTAAGAGGCTTAATTAGCCCATTACTTTTAAGTTTCTTTTTTCCCCAATGAGCTTGAATGTCACAAGTGAACTTAAAGTTTTGATTAGAAAGGAGAAAACAGATCTCAAATCTTCTTGAGATGACAAGTGTACAGAATAGTATTTGATAGATGGTGATTTAAAGTGCAGAAAAACATTATAATTCAGGGGGCCATTGCTGTTATTTATCAAGCTACAATATTTGAATCAATAAAGTTTGTAGTTCTTTATAGATGAGAAATTTCTATCCTTACTCTGCACAGTTCTATTACCAATGCAGAAATGTTTTTATTTTAAGTAAAAGAATTCCTGTTAGGACACTGTAGATCCTGATGTGTCGACAAAGCAACCTTGTTGTTTTGTTTGCATTTTGCACAATAAGGTGCATTATGGAGTTAATGCTACAAATCTTGGCTTCAGTTTCTATAAATTTGGGAAGCAGCAAAATATAACATTTTCATTTTCTTAAATGTCAGAAACAAGAGCAGTTTAGCCAAATGTTTATTTCTTTTTCAAGACATTATTTATGTTACCTTTGCTTTTTTAAGCACTGAAGCCAGCCTTTCCCTCAAGCCTTTTTCTCATTTTTATTTTTTAACATATGCAAAGAATCCTTTTTGTGGTGGTTCCTCTATTAATCTCAGCTCACTCTAAAGATTATTTTTCCCTGACAACACCTTTACAAATCCCAGCTATCAATATGCACTCTTCCTTTGTGGCCATCTCTCACAATTATGTGGCCATCTCTCACAGTAGCAATTATGTAGAAAAAGCCAGGCTCAAGAGAGGGAAGATAATATTTTTTGCAATATTTCTGCAGCAGCTCATTTTGAATTTGAAATAAAATATTATTTTATTTCCACTGAGAGACAATGCTGATTACCACTTAATACTTCATTAATTCTTAGTATTAAGTACTACTTAAATTAAAAAAAAATGCTTTAATGCTCAGTTGCCACTTCAAACAGGTGAATTATCTAAAAATGCCAGATACAAAAAACATTTACTTGGGAGAAAGGAGAAAATAGGAAGCATAAAGAAAAGCTAGAATGATCATGTACAGAGTTCTAAATAAAATTGGTAAAGTTTGACTAGGCCTTAAATTTCAGTGTGAAGTTCAGGGCAAAGAAATGGTTTGGTCCCCTGTTTGTCCTTGTCTTTTTTTTTTTTTTTATAATCCAGTTCTTGCCTTTTGTTCTGGTATCCTAAAGAACAGTTTTGTCACATTTTTCTTGGATTGAAAAGATAAATAAAACCAAGCCTCTTAGGGGTGACTCACTGTGAGTTTGTTCAATCTAATAATATCCTTCATTCCATGTGTTACAGACCATCAGAAAATTGCCTAGCAGCTGAAGCTACCTCCTAGAGTGTTCCAGAATTATGAAGATACTGTTTAGTTTTCACCAAATAAAGCATCGTGCAAAATGTTTTAGGTATGATAAGCATTTTCTTTGGGGGGGCAGGGGAGGGAAGGAGGAATATGATCTATTGAAGTCTCACAGCAAGGAGATAATAAATTGGGCTCTGAAAGCCATGGCAAAATGCACTTTATGCGCTAAACTGTGAGAGAGTGTTACCTAGTGAGTTTCTTAGCTCAGCAGAGACTTTATTTGGTCAAAGTTTAGCACTTGATTCAAAATGTCACTCCAAGTTGACACTTTTTACAGTCCAAAGCCCATTTCAAATTGGCGAACTGTCTAAAAATGCTCTATTTACAGAAGCACAGATAAAACTTCAAAGTGGTTCTTGTCTTCAGAAGTTCATGTTTCTTAGTACATTTTTGCCCTCACAACAAGCCTGTTAGGCAGTGTCCTTTCAAGACATCTAGCTTCATATGCTTGATTCATTCTGCCAAATAGTTAGGACTGACCTTATAGTCAATTCTGGAAGGCAGAAAGAAAAGTGGTTGTTTAAGCCCATGTCACATTGAACCAATGGATGCAAAGAGGATGTAAAATGGACAAAAAACCTTGCCATCCGTTCGAAAACGCGATGTACTCAATGCCTCCATTTGGCTTCCTCTCTATCAGTCCAGCATCCGTTTATTGACGTTTCATCCACTCCGAAAGTTTTGGGCTGCCCAAAACTTTTGCGTGGAAAATGTAGCCAGTTCGTCCGTTCTGCATCCACTACGCATCTGCTACGCATCCGTTCTGCATCCGCTACACATCCGCTATATCCGCTAGGCATCCGCTGCGCATCCGTGCAACTCGCATCCGCCCGGACGCAGGGAGGAAGCGGAACGGATGCGGAACGGATGCAGAACGGATGCCTAGCGGATGCAGAATGGAAACAAAGCGTTTAAAGCGGAAAAAACGTTCGCAGAGGGGACCTATCTCAGATATTAAGGATGTCTACAGGATGCCTAGAGGATGCCTAGAGGATGCCTAGCAGAAAACCTATACTGCCTATCAAAAAGGGGGAGCAACTCGCCTGCATCTCACTTTCAGAATAGCAGCCCAGAGGTGCAGACCTCTGCAGCCTTCATCTGACTCTTCCTCTTCTACAGCATCCAGTCATGTCCACCGTGGATTGTGAAAAGTCTTTTCGGTAGCCACCATCCTTCTGCAACAGTGCGAAACCATCTACAGGCTCTGTGAACTCTACTATGGGAAGAAAAGGAGGCACCCAAAAAAAGTCTGGGTCCAAAGATGGTTCGCCAGAAGAGCAGAGGACGGACTGTACAACAAGCTGATGGTGGAGCTCAGGAACGAAGACACTCGGGCATTCCAGAACTTCATGAGGATGCCTCCAGCCATGTTTGACAAAGTTGTGCAGTGCCTGACACCCAGGTTGAGCAAGACAAACACCAACTTCCTGCCCAGCCTGGAACCTGGGCTCAAGGTGGCACTCACTCTGCGCCACCTGGCCTCAGGGACCACCTACAGGAGCATGCAGTACGGCTGGAGGGTGCCATCCAGCACCATCAGCTTTGTGGTCAGAGAAGTGGTGCAGGCCATCATCGAAGAATACAAGGAGGAGCTCCTCCAGTGCCCCTCCACTGAAGAAGGATGGAAGAAAGTTGCAGAGCAGTGGTATCAGAAGTGGAACTTCCCCCACACCGTTGGAGCCATAGATGGCAAGCACGTGGCCTGCAAAGCGCCAGCCAAGTCAGGGTCCATTTATCACAACTACAAGGGCTTCTTCAGCATCATCCTCTTCGCCATGGTTGATGCTGACTACAAGTTCATGTACATCGATGCTTCAGACAACGGCTCATCTTCAGATGCCCAGGTATACAACGCCAGTCACCTCAAGGAGGGGCTGGAAAGCAACCTCATGGTGGACTTCCCAGATCCAGACCCGCTGCCCAACGACACTCAAGATGTGCCCTACTTCATCATGGGGGATGACGCCTTCTCCCTCACAACCTACCTCATGAAGCCCTACACATCCAAATACCTCACCCGTGAAGAGAGGATCTTCAACTACAGGCTGTCCAGGGCAAGGTGGGTGGTGGAGAACGCCTTTGGCATCCTGGCCAACAGGTTCCAGGTACTTCTCACCAATATGCAGCATAGCCCAGAGACCATGAGGAGGATCGTGGAAGCTTGCTGCATCCTGCACAAGCACAATCTCATGCGCACCCGCTACCCAGTCTTGCAGAACAGGCTTGTGGACCGTGAACAAGGCAATGGGGACATGGAGGCTGGGGAATGGAGGCAAGGGCAAACCTGATCGACACTCAGGATGTGCAAGGCCCCAACAGAGCCTCATGTGAGGCAAAGAAGCAGCACAACCTCCTGAAACACTGGTGCAACTCCCCAGCTGGAGCAGTGGAGTGGCAAGACAGGATGGTAAATGCTTAATGGATGCTTCCTTCAGCCTGTCTCATCACACGGATGAGATTGGGCCATGTATGTTTGGTTGGCCTACAATGAACAGGGCGTTTAATAAAGAGTTGTGTTTATGTTGACATGTGTGGATAATTATTACATTATTATTGATAATAAAGGGCTGTAGGTGTGGCACTTGGGAGGGTGGACCATACAGTCCCACTATACTTGCACTGGAGATTTATCTATCCCACTGCTATCCTAACCCATCCCAAAGGTATCCCTGCCCATCCCACAGGTATCCCTGCCCATCCCACAGCTATCTTAACCCATCACACAAGCATGCAAAGGCTTAAACCATTTCTAAAAGTTTCCACCAAGACTTTATTAAAAAAATGAAATGAACAATGTTTGTGAATCATAAATAGACTTTATTAACAACAAGCTTTAAGACAAAAATGAGTCTCTGGCACTCCTCTTGGTCGCTCAGTCTCAGGGGTGAAGGGTGCAGGTGCTGTGGAGGTGGCTGGTGCTGGAGTGCTTGTCATCAGCTCCTCCAGAAGCAGAAGCAGCAGAAGCCCCAGCCCCAGAAGAGCGAGCCCGTGCTGCAGAAGCCCCAGCAGAACCAGAGTGAGGGCCAGGGGGCGGGATGGTAGCCCTGTCCCTCTTGCCAGGGCTGGCAGCAGATGGATGAGGCTTGCTGTGCTTCCGCATGGTTGTGGGGTTGCTGGCTGGCAGGGAGGCTGGCAGGAACCAAGACTGGCAGCAAGGCAGGCACCAAGGCTGGCAGGCAGACATGAACCAAGGCTGGCAGGCAGGCAGGCAGCAAGGCTGGCAGGCAGACCGGCTGGCAGCAAGGCTTGCAGGGAGGCTGGCAGCAAGGCTTTCAGGGAGGCTGGCAGCAAGGCTTGCAGGGAGGCTGGCAGCAAGGCTGGCAGGGAGGCTGGCAGCAAGGCTGGCAGGCAGACATGCAGGCAGGGCAGGCAAAGCAGTCGATGTGTCCGGCAGCAGGTCTTTCCTCTGAATGGCGACCTGCTTCCAAGCTGCTTCTGTTATATCCGCGGGGCTGACGCAATGCATCCTCCCCGCATGCGCAATTAACGCCAGGCTTCCCCTGTGCATCCGCTGTGCATCCGCTGTGCATCCGCTTCATCCGTTCGGCGTCCGCTCTGCATCCGCTGTATCCGTTCCATGTCCGCTTCGCTGAGGCCCCCCGGAAGCCCTGCAGTTGCGCCATCCGCTCCCATCCGCTTCCATCTGCTGGGCTTCCATTCCGCATCCACTTTGCATCTGCCCTGCATCCTCCCCGCGTCCGTGTTATCCGCTCCGGTTATGCAAATTTTTGCCCCTTTTGAGAGCAGATAACAACGGATGGAACATTTTGCTCGTCCGTTGTGTCCTTTTTGCATCCGTTGGCCAGTGTGACATGGGCTTTAGAAACGTACATGAAGATTACATTCCCTGTGGGGGAAAAGTGTTTAAAATTTATATCCAATTAAAAAAAGAATGTCTTCACCCCCCCTCAAAAAAAAAAAATCTGCAGGATGTTAATGATGTAACATTAAGTTATTTTGTAGCATTCTTTTACATAATTAAATATATCATAACCCTATCAACAAACCCCCCGCACCTTCTTAGGGAGGGGGAAAAAAAACTCAAGGAGGATAAGATAGGTTAAATAGCATGTGTTCCTGAACTCAGCATGTACCTTACAATATATTCTGAAAGAGCAACAATGCTCTGCTTCAGAAATAATGGAGGATTTCAAAAATAAATCCAACAGACACTTTCCCATCTAAATGGGGAACATCTCAAAAAGAAAGCTGAAGCCAGATGTGAGATCCTGGATACAAAAACATAATTATTGCAAGAACCCATAGGGAACATCAATTGATTAGCTGCAGTGTAGCAGAAGTGTTCTGATGCTGCAAAACACCAGGGATTAGTGTGAGACTTGCTAGTCTTAAAGGTTATGCCTCACTTCTGCCTTCACCTACATCATACTTTTATGTTGTTGGTAATGTGGTACATTGGGAGGCTGAAGAGGCATCTGACATCCACTCCAGCCCACAGTGGGATCCTACCTTAACGTGTGCACGCAACTTTCCACACACCAGCTGATGCCTTCAGCGCCAATCAGGTGAGGGGATAAAGAAGAGAAAAACTCTTGGAGGGTTGGATGGCCAATCCTGTGCTTATCTCTTCTCTCTCCTCTCCTTGGAGGCTTTTCCCCCCTCCGGTCAGCTGATCATCGGAGGCTTTCATTTTTACCGGTTTGGCTGAACCAGGCTGAACCGGCAGCATACTATCACTGCTCCAGCCACTATGTAAAGTCAAGATGCTTCTATTTTTATGTTCTTCAGATTCATCAACCAGCAACACTTTTCAGATAAATCTTCAAGCTGGAGAATTTTTCCCCAGGGAATAACATCTTTATAAATCCCAGACATTTGTGTGCAGTCTTCCTTTCTGAGATGTCATCATTTTCACCTCTAATATGTTCTGTATCTTTATTGATATTCAGATCTTTTATAAGGCCACACTGGCATCTTTTGCAATCTTTAATCCCCCCCCACCCCCATCAGCCTTGTTTTTGAGTCCACATTTAGTGAGGGTTGACTTGGTGTACAGGTAGTCCTTGACTTATAACTGTTTGCTTAGTGACCATCCTAAGTTACAATGGCACTGAAAAAAGGGACTGATGACCATTCTTCACACTTACGACTGTGGAAACATCCCCATTGTCACATGACCAAAATTTAGATGCTTGGCAGCAGACTTGTATTTATCCTTTATGTAGTTTTTTTATTAATTTATAATATAACATACCAAAAGAATACAAAAGTAAATATTAGGAAAATTAGGGAAGGAAAAAGAGAAGTGGATAGTGGGGGAAAGTGAGAGGGAAAAAAAGCATTGACTTCTAACTCCTTTGGTGCAATAAAATAAGGCATTTTATTTTACCCTCAACATTTTATTTTTCATAATAGAAACTAGACATTTCTATAACAATAAATCTATCTAAAGGCCCTGTCTCACTGGCCGACGGACGCAAAACGTACGCATAAAGGACACATCGGATGAGCAAAATTTTGGGGGTGGCTCCATCCATTGTCATCCATTTCAAAAAGTGGCGAAAATTTGCATAAACAGAAAGGAAAAGAACGGAAAAGAATGGACGTGGGTAGGATGTAGTGGGGATGGTTAACGGATGTTTGTAGGAAGCCTAGCGGATGAAAGTGGATGGAAGCGGATGACACATCTGCAGGGGTTCCGGGGGAGAATAGCGAAGCAGATGCATAGCGGAAGGGGCGGATGCATAGCGGATGATGCGGATGCATCACGGACGCCTATAGGAAGCAAAGCGGATGCCGTGCAGATGTATATCAGATGCAAAGCGTTCACTGCGCATGCGGGGAGTATGAATTGTGTCAGCTCCGCAGATATAAAAGGATGCAGCTCGCACGCAGTCAGCATTCAGAGGAAAGACGTGCTACCACATACATCTTCAAAGAACATCACGGTTCGTCAGCCAGGGAAGAAGAGAAAGCCGGGGCCTACTCGTGCCAGCCCTGGCAAGAAGGACAGAACCACCATCCCACCCCCTGGCACTGACTCTGAAGCTGCTGCTGCTTTTCCTGCTGCTGCTGCTGCTGGTGTTGCTGCTGCTGGTGCTTCTTCTGCTGCTGCTGGTGCTTCTCCTGCTGGTGCTGGTGCTGGTGCTGCTGCTGCTGGTGGTGCTGGTGCTGCTGCTGCTGCTACTGCTTCTGCTACTGCTACTGCTGCGGCTGTGGTGGACCAGCCCCAAGGCCCTCAAAGCCCTGCTGCTCAAGCACCTGAAGGCCCTGCTGCTCAAGCGCCTGAAGGCCCTGCTGCTGAAGGCCCCACCAGAGGGAGGAAGAGGCAAGGGAAGGAGAAGGGAGAGAGGAAACAGAACACCGTTTCTGAGGACCATGAGGATGAGGTGCTGGAATGGCTGAGGCAGAATGAGTACCTCTGGAGAAAGGGCCACAGACTCTATCGCGACACCAAGAAGAAGCAGGCAGCTTGGAGAGACAAGGCAGAGAGCCTGGGCGACACTGCAGATGTACTCCTGGGATGGTGGAAGCACATGCACACCTGGTATGGCAAGCTACACCTGAAGAAATCTGGTCAGGCCGCTGTCAAGCTCACTGACTGGGAGATATACGTCATGGCCAAGTGCAGTTTCCTGGAGGGTGAGGTCCGCCACCGAGGAGCAGCCCCTCTGACACCCCTCTCCCTCAGACAGCCCACAGACAGCCAATCCTCTTCCAGCCAGGAGCCAGCGAGCCTATCCAGGCAGGTGTCTTCAGAGAGCCCCATGGCAGAGCCCCCCCCCCGACAGTTGCACTCCCTATGCCGGAGGACTTGGAAGATCCCCTGTCACAAATGGAGGAAGAAGCGGCAGCCACCAGACACCAACGCACCCCCACCCCCACCCCCAGCTCCACAGGATGCAGGCAGAGAGGCAGACTGGAGGGCCAGAGCCACACTGTCCTGTTGGAGATCAGGGGCACAATGAGGACCAGCACAGAACTGCTCTCTCAGCTGGTCCACTTGGACAGAGGATACTCTAGCCGCCACACTTTCATCACCTATGTGAGCCACACCTTGAGGGATATGCCAGAGGCCCAGGACCAGGTGATGAAGGAAAAGATCACAGCACTTCTGCACAACCCTCAAGGCCCAGCTGAACCTGCTCCGACCCAGTCCAGGTCTGCTCCTCCACCCCAGTCAATGTCACAGCCCTTCCACAGTTTCAACAGCCTCTCACCTATCAAGGCTATGACTACCAGGACTTCCCACAGCAAAAACAGACCTTCCCAGTCCAGGCCCAGGTTCATCGCATGCCACAGATGCCACTCCTCACCCAGCTGAAGACCAGACAGCCCCACTATACTCCTCCTTCCTCCACCCCACAGCCAATCCCATCAACGGACAATCTGTCTTGTGCCTGACATCCCAGGTACTTGATGAAGGGCCTCTCAACCTCACGGGACTGAGTCAGCTCTCTGAGAGCTTCCTGAACACACCATCCCCTGTTGTACTCTCAGGGCCAAGCACCCCAATGGTGCCTCAGACCAGCACTCAAGCCACAGCCACCTCCACAGTCCCTGCCCGCTTAACAGCTGAGACCATGGACATGACTCAGAGTGACTGAGGACAGTGTCAGAGACTGAGTTGTTTACTTGTTAAATTTATCTTTGCTTAAAACACTTTACTTGGGTCATTTTGCTTTTTTAATAAAGTCATACAGTTTACTTAAGACAATTATTAATAAAGGCTCTCTTTGCTTAACACACTTGGTTCATTTTTTTTACTTAATAAAATGTTGGTGAAAACTTTGAAAAAATGGTTAAGCCATTGCATGCTTGTGGGATAGGTAAGGATAGTTGTGGGATAGATAAGGATAGTTGTGGGATAGATAAGGATAGTTGTGGGATAGATAAAGATAGTTGTGGAACAGATAAACCTCCAGTGCAAGCATAGTGGGGCTGTATGGTCCCCCCTCCCAGCTGCCACACATATGGACCTTTTGTATCAATAACAATTTATTCATTGATCAACACATTTCAAAATAAACAAAGCTGTTTATTAATGCCCTATTCATTGTAGGGCCACTCAATATACATAGCACAATCTCATCAGTGTTATACGACAGCTTCAAGGAAGCATCCATTAACCATCTATCATCCTGTCTTGCCACTCCACTACTCCAGCTGGGGAGTTGCACCAGTGTCTCAGGAGGTTGCGCTGCTTCTTCCCTTCACGTGAAGCTCTGTTGGGGCCTTGTACATCCACAGTGTCTATCAGGTTACTCCCTTGCCTCCATTCACCAGGCACCAGATCCCCATTCCCTTGTTGACGGTCGACAAGTCTGTTCTGCAACACTGGGTAGCGGGTGCGCATGAGATTGTGCAGGATGCAGCAAGCTTCCACGTTGTTCCTCACAGTCTATGAGTCATGCTGCATGGTGGTGAGAAGTATCTGGAACCTGTTGGCCAGGATGCCGAAGGCGTTCTCCACCACCCGTCTTGCCCTGGACAGCCTGTAGTTGAAGATCCTCTCTTCACAGGTGAGGTATCTTGAACTGTACAGCTTCATGAGGTAGGTTCTGAGGCAGAACGCGTCATCACCACCGATGAAATAGGGCACATCTTGTGTGTCATTGGGTAGGGGGTCTGGATCTGGAAAACCCATGATGAGGTTGCGTTCCAGCCCATTCTTGAGGTCGCTTGCATTGCATACCTGGGCATCTGAACATGAGCCGTTGCCTGAAGCATCGATGTACATGAACTTGTAGTCAGCATCAACCATGGCAAAGAGGATGATACTGAAAAAGCCCTTGTAGTTGAAATAAATGGACCCTGATTTGGCTGGAGGTTTGCAGGCCACGTGCTTCCCATCTATGGCTCCAACGGTGTGGGGAAAGTTCCACCTCTGATACCACTCTTCTGCAAGTTTCCTCCAGCCTTGTTCAGTGGTGGGGCACTTGAGGAGCTCCTCCACGTATTCTTCGATGATGGCCTGCACCACTTCTCTGACTACTTTGCTGATGCTGTTGTGTGGCACCCTCCACGCATACTGCATCTTTGTGGTTCCAGGGGCCAGGTGCCACAGAGTCAGTGCCACCTTCAGTTCAGGGTCCAGGCTGGGACAGAATTTGGTGCTCGGCTTGGTCAACTTGGGTCTCAGACGCTGTACAAGTTCGTCAAACATGGCTGGTGGCATCCTCATGAAGTGCTGGAATGCACAAGGGTCTTCATTCCTCAGCTCCACCATCAACTGGTCATACAGTCCAAACTCCATTCTTCTCATGATCCATCCTCGGACCCACACAGCTCTTGGACCTCTCCTTCTTCTCCTTGTGTATAAAAGGTGAAACAGTCTGAACAGGGTTTGGTTCTGGTGACGAATGATCACAGCTACCATACAGATTGTGTCATGATCCATGGTGGAGAACAATGGATGATGTGGAAGAGCAAGACCAAGGGTGAAGAGGTCTTTACACCACAGTTGCTGGACTCATGTTGAGTTCCAGGTTATTTCCTCCCCCTTTTTATAGGAAATATTGGTTTTCCGCTAGGTGTCCTTCTACATACTCTAGACATACTGCAGACATCCTAAATATCCGAGATACATCCCAGATACATCCCAGTTTTGTCCGTTTTAATCCTTTATATACGAGATGCTTACATCCTTTCTATTTCCGTGCTACTAACACTGTGTAGACATTCCGTGTACCTTTTGTTTCCTTCCTCTTTCCATTTTCAGCTGCAGCAGATGTGAGTTGCGAGGATGTCCAGAGGATACCGAGAGGATACAGTGGATGTTTAATGGATGATAATGGACATAGAAAGTTTGTTACCTGTGTATGTCGCAGATGTACATCGTACGTGGCGGAAAGTTCATTCGCTCAAAAAGTTTGTGCAGCTCAAAACTTCTTGCACGGATGAAATCTCAGTGGACGGATGCTGGAGGGATAGAGTGTGTGAAACACTT
Source organism: Laticauda colubrina (assembly GCA_015471245.1). NCBI lineage: Eukaryota > Metazoa > Chordata > Lepidosauria > Squamata > Elapidae > Laticauda > Laticauda colubrina. The sequence goes on from BLBF01000007.1 coordinate 22,039,617, forward strand.
ATGCAGTGAGTACACAACGGATGCATCGCGTTTTCCAATGGATGGCAAGTTTTTTTTAACGTTTTACATCCTTTTTGCATCCGCTGGTGCAGTGGGGCAGGGGCTTAATCAGGTAAAACCCAAAATCACAGTTTCATTGTTTTCCAACTCAAGCACAAAGTCCAGAAGCAGTTTCCAAGTAGAAATTTAATTTTCTCTAATCAAAACAGTCAATTTAGCCATCTCTGCTAACTCCATCAGTTTTTGGCAACTGACTTGTATTTATGATGGTTGCAAGGTGCTGGGATCATCTTTTGCAACCTTCTGACAAAGTTAATGGGGAATAAAGCTTGTACAACAAGCTGATGGTGGAGCTCAGGAAAGAAGACACTCGGGCATTCCAGAACTTCATGAGGATGCCTCCAGCCATGTTTGACGAAGTTGTGCAGCGCCTGACACCCAGGTTGAGCAAGACAAACACCAACTTCACGCCCAGCCTGGAACCTGGGCTCAAGGTGGCACTCACTCTGCGCCACCTGGCCTCAGGGACCACCTACAGGAGCATGTAGTACGGCTGGAGGGTGCCATCCAGCACCATCAGCTTTGTGGTCAGAGAAGTGGTGCAGGCCATCATCGAAGAATACAAGGAGGAGCTCCTCCAGTGCCCCTCCACTGAAGAAGGCTGGAAGAAAGTTGCAGAGCAGTGATATCAGAAGTGGAACTTCCCCCACACCGTCTGATCCATAGATGGCAAGCATGTGGCCTGCAAAGCGCCAGCCAGGTCGGGGTCCAATTATCACAACTACAAGGGGTTCTTCAGCATCGTCCTCTTTGCCATGTTCGATGCTGACTATAAGTTCATGGACATCGATGCTTCAGGCAACAGCTCATGTTCAGATGCCCAGGTATACAACGCCAGTCATCTCAAGGAGGGGCTGGAATGCAACCTCATCATGGGCTTCCCAGATCCAGAACCCCTGCCCAACGACATGCAAGATGTGCCCTACTTCATCATGGGAGATGACACCTTCTCCCTCAGAACCTACCTCATGAAGCCCTACAGTTCTAGATGCCCCACCTGTGAAGAGAGGATCTTCAACTACAGGCTGTCCAGGGCAAGGCGGGTGCTGAAGAACGCCTTTGGCATCCTGGCTAACAGGTTCCAGGTACTTCTCACCACCATGCAGCATCGGCCAGAGACCGTGAGGAACATCGTGGAAGCTTGCTGCATCCTACACAATCTCATGCGCACCCGCTACCCAGTCTTGCAGAACAGGCTTGTGGACCTCCAACAAGGCAATGGGGACATGGAGCCTGGGGAATGGAGGCAAGGGCAAAACCTGATAGACACTGAGGATATGCAAGGCCCCAACAGAGCCTCACGTGAAGGGAAGAAGCAGCGCAACCTCCTGAGACACTGGTGCAACTCCCTAGCTGGAGCAGTGGAGTGGCAAGACAGGATGGTAGATGCTTAATGGATGCTTCCTTCAGCCTGTCTCATCACACGGATGAGATCGAGCCATGTATGTTGGGTGGGCCTACAATGAACAGGGCATTTAATAAAGAGTTGTGTTTATGTTGACATGTGTGGATCAATGATTACATTAGTATTGATAATGAAGGGCCATAGGTGTGGCACCTGGAAGGGTGGACCATACAGTCCCACTATGCTTGCACTGGAGGTTTATCTATCCCCACAGCTATCTCAACCCATCCCACAGCTATCTCAACCCATCCCACAGCTATCTCAACCCATCCCAAAGCTATCTCAACCCATCCCACAGCTATCTTAACCCATCCCAAAGGTATCCCTGCCCATTGCACAGCTATCTTAACCTATCCCACAGATATCCTAACCCATCCCACAGGTATCCCTGCCCATCCCACAGCTATTACCCATCCCAAAGGTATCCCTGCCCACCCCAATGCTATCCTTACCCATCCCACAAGCATGCAAAGGCTTAAACCATTTCTAAAAGTTTCCACCAAGACTTTATTTAATAAAATAAATGAGGCAAGTGTGTGAAGCAAAGATAATCTCTATTAATAACAAGCTGTAAAAGAAAAATGACCCAAGTAAAGTGTCCAAATAAAGTCTACAGGTAGCCACCCAGTCTCTGGCACTCTTATCGGTCACTCGGAGGTGTGCCCAGTCTCAGGGTTGAAGGGTCCAGATGCTGTGGAGGTGGCTGCTGCTGGAGTGCTGGTCTGAAGCCCCACTGGGGTGCCTGGCCCCGAGAGGACAACAGGGGACGGTGTGTTGAGGAAGCTCTCAGACAGCTGGGTCAGCCCCATGATGTTGAGAGCTCCTTCCTCCATGCCATGAGGTGTCAGTCCCAATACTGACAACAGATGTACTGAGGCCGGGCTTGGCTGTGGGGTGGAGGAAGCAGTAGTGTAGTGGGACTGTCTGGTCTGCAGCTGTGTGAGGACTGGCGTGGGTGGCATCGGTGGCGTGGGTGGCATCGGTGTCGTTGGTGGCATCAGTGGCGTGGGTGGCATTGGTGGCATCAGTGGAACCGGTGGCAACGGTGTCATCTGATGAGCCTGTGCCTGGAATGGGAAGGGCTGATGCCTGTGCTGCTGGACCTCCTGGTAGCCGTAGTCCTGGTAGGTGAGGGCCTGTGGAAAGCCTTGGAATGGGAGGGACATCACCTGGGGTGGAGGAGCAGACCTGGATTGGGTGGGAGCAGGATCCTCTGGATCTGGAGGGTTGTGAAGCAGCTCGGTGATCCGGTCCTTCACCACCTGGTACTGGGGTTCTGCCATGTCAGTGAGGGTCTGGTTGACATAGGTGAGGAAGGGCTTGCAGTTGGAGGATTTGGAGTCGGTGTGGACCAGCTGAAAGAGGAGATCTATGCTGCTCCGGATGGTGTCCCTGATCTCCAGCAGGACAGTGTGGCTCTGCCCCTTCTGTCTGGCTTTCTGCCTTTCTGTGGAGGTGGAGCTGGGGGTGGATGCGGGTAGGACTGTGGTGGAAGTGCCGTCTCCTTTCTCCCACTGCGCCAGGGAGTCCTCCACATGCTCCACCATGGTTAAAACAACTATCTGTGGGTTCTCCGCCGTGGGACGCTCCACAGAAACCTGCCTGGAGACAGGGACTGACTCTCAGCCGGAAGAGGACTGGCTCTCAGCAGGCTGCCAGAGAGAGAGGGTTGTGAGAGGGGTTGCTCCTCGGTGGCTGATCTCACCCTCCATGAAGCTGCACCTGGCCATGACGTAGGTCTCTCTGTTTGTCAGCTTGACCGCGGCCTGGCCTGATTTCTTGAGGTGCAGCTTCTCGTACCAGGTGTGCATGTGCTTCCACCAGCCGAGGAGCACCTCTGAAGTGTAGCCCAGATTCTCCACCTTCTCTCTCCAAGCAGCCTGCTTCCTTTTGGTGTCCCTGTAGAGCCTGTGTCCCTTCCACCATAGATAGTCATTCTCTCTCAGCCACTCCAGCACCTCATCCTCATGTTCCTCTTCTATGTTGTATTGCCTCCTCTCCCGTTCCCGCATATGCCTCTTCCTCCCTTTGGCAGGACCAGATGGGCCCTCATCAGAGGGGCTTCCAGGTTGTAGGGGCTGCTCCTCCACACCACCAGCAGCAGCAGCACCAGCACCAGCAGGATCATCAGCAGCAGCACCAGCACCAGCAGGACCAGGATCAGCAGCAGCAGAGTAAGCACCAGCAGCACCAGCACCAGCAGGAGCACCAGCAGAACCATGAGCACGAGCAGGATCAGCAGGACAAGCAGGACGAGCAAGACCAGGAGCACGAGCAGGACCAGCAGGACGAGCAAGACCAGGAGCATGAGCAGGACTAGTAGGACCAGCAGGACGAGGAGCAGCTACAGCAGAGTAAGCACCAGCAGAAGCACCACCACCAGAAGCATCATCATCAGCTCCTCCAGAAGCAGCATCAGCAGAAGCCCCAGCACCAGGAGCAGTGCCAGCAGAGTAAGCACGAGCAGTAGCACCACCACCATAAGCATCATCATCAGCTCCTCCAGAAGCAGAAACAGCAGAAGCCCCAGCCCCAGAAGAGCGAGCCCATGTTGCAGAAGCCCCAGCAGAAGCAGAGTGAGGGCCAGGGGGTGGGAGCGTGGCCCTGTCCCTCTTGCCAGGGCTGGCAGCAGATGGCTGAAGCTTTCTCTTCTTCCACATGGTTGTGGGGTTGCTGGCTGGCAGGGAGGCTGGCAGGCAGGCTGGCTGGCTGGCAGGCACCAAGGCTGGCAGGCAGGCTAGCAGGTAGGCTGGCAGGAATGCAGGCACCAAGGCTGGCAGGCAGGCTGGCAGGCAGGCTGGCAGCAAGGCTGGCAGGCAGGCTGGCAGGGAGGCTGGCAGAATGGCAGGCAGCAAGGCTGGCAGCAAGGTTGGCAGGCAGGCATACAGGGCAGGCTGGCAAGGCAGTCGATGTGTCGGGAAGCAGGTCTTTCCTCTGAATGGTGACCTGCTTGGGAGCTGCCTCCCTTTATATCCGTGGGGCTGATGCAATACATCATCCCTGCATGCGCAGTGAACGCTAGGCATCCGCTAGGCTTCTGCTTTGCATCCGCTAGGCTTCCGCTCTGCATCTGCTTCATCCGCTAGGCATCCGCTGTGTATCTGCTTCATCCGCTCAGCGTCCGTTCTGTGTCCGCTGTATCCGTTCCGCGTCTGCTTTGCTGTGGCCCCCTGGAAGCCTAGTGGATGTGCCATCCACTCCCATCCGCTTCCATCCGCTAGGCTTCCATTCCGCATCCGCTATCCATCTGCCCTGCGTCCTCCCCCCGTCCATTCCTTTTCGTGTTATCCGCTCTGGTTATGCAAATTTTTGCCCCTTTTGAGAGTGGATAACAACGGATGAAACATTTTTCTTGTCCGCTGTGTCCTTTTTACTAATGTTTTGCATCCGTTGGGCAGTGTGACAGGGCCTTTAGTTGAGGTACATGTTGATATCTTCCTTTTCTTTCCTCTGACATTTGTATGAACAGAAAAGATTTGAAGTGTCCCTGTTTGCCACATCCAAGTGAGCAGCGGAAGAAAAAGTAAGGCATGCTGACAACTTTCCTATTTGGTAGAAAAACATGATTTGTCCATTGGAGAAATTGAATTTGCACTGGGAATGCCTTTCTTCCAGGACTGCTTCTAATAAAAAAGTCATTTCTGTTTTTTTTTAAAGCCATTGCTTCTTGATCTGCTGCACTCTACTTGCGATATTGAGCAATTCCCATTCCCTCCATAAAACAATATCTACTTAATTATATCAGAAATCAAATCCAAATGGTAGTATGTCAGATAACTGCTACTGGTTTGTCATATATGGAAATAAAAATCAAATTATGGCTTTGCTAGTATTTGCTAGAGATACATTAAAATAATCAGTCTAAAATAGCAATAGCACTTAGACTGATATACAGGGATGGGATCTGACTGGTATAACTACTGGTTCTGTCGCTCTGCATCGCGTGCGAATGCTCATGAATTATGTGAGTCGCACGAGTGCAATTTATGACCTGCTGAGCTGCCTGGACAGCTGAGCAGTGCTGCATGCAAGTACGCAGCAGTTGGAAAAGCCCTTTTTTCCTGCTTTTTCAACCGCAGCCTGTGGTTGAAAACAGCAAAGCAGCTGCAGTTGAAAAAGCAGGAAATTAAAGTCAGGTAAGAGCCCAGGCAGGCGCGTGGGCCAAAACAGCAGCAGACACAGAACCGGTTCTTTGCATGCTCTCTGCTGCTCTTCAGAACTACCAGTTCTACAGAGGTGGACAGAACCAGTAGAATCCCACCCCTGCTAATATACCACTTCATAGTGCTTTTACAGCCCTCTCTAAGAGGCTGACAGAATCAGCATCTTACCCCCAACAATCTAGGTCCTCATTTTACCAACCTTGGAAGGATGGGAGACTGAGTCAGCCTTGAGCCTGGTGAGATTCGAACTGCCAAATTGCAGTCAACCAGCAGTCAACAGAAGTAGCCTGCAGTACTGCATTCTAACCACTGAACCATCATGACTGAGCTGTGCTGAGCCTTTACTCAAATATGGACATACAGTTAGTCCTCAATTTACAACCACAACTGATCCAAAATTTCTGTTGCTAAGTGAGTCAGTTGTTAAATGCATTTTGCCCCATTTTGTGTCCTCTTTTGCCCCTGTTGTTAAATAAATCACTGCAATTATTAAGTTAGTAACATGGATGCTAAGTGAATCTGGCTTCCCCATTGACTTTGCTTGTCAAAAGGTCACAACAGGTGACAACACATGACCCTGGGGTATGCAATCATCGTAAATCTGAGCCAGTTGCCATGTGTTCATGTAACCACAGGGATGCTGCAACAGTCGTAAGTCACTTATTTTTAGTGCCATTGTAACTTCAAACTAATAGTCTTAAGTCAAGTACTAACTGTACAGTCCAGGTAAAAGATGCAGACCTTTCATACTGTTTTTATGAAATGCCATTATGAACCATGTCAGATTAGCATTATGAGTTTTGGAGGCTTGCTTGCTTGCTTGCAGTGTGACATAAACAAATTTCAATCATTTCAGACTCAGCTTATCTTCTAACAACAGGTCCATACATGTTGTGGATGTTTGTAGTGGCCTAATTATTCCTCCATGATAATCCTATATTTGGCCAATTATATTCTGCTATCTGATTAAAAATAGGCTAATTTTGTGTTCTATACCTTTACGGATCTGCCTTCAACAAGAATTTTAAGAAGGACTTACTTCAAGGTAAGGTACAGATCCTTCTTGAAAACCTGCTGGGAATCTTCAATAGGTTCTTGAACTTCTACTGAACACTGAAGGACAAATGACATGGGATTTATAATTTGTCATCTAACATAGTTACTTCATATTGTAATTTGATTTATTTTTTCTCTTTTTAAAAATGTTGTTCAGGTTTATTAGCTTTTAGCATTCCTAAACTAATAAACAAGCTGGAGATCAGCTCCAGAAAATAAAAGTTTGTTTGGGATCTGGTTTATCTCTTTTGTGAACTCTGTACAACTTTTCCCCTTACAAATACAGCCCTTCTGATGTCGGACTTCATTTTAATGAACGTGTGTGATACTATTGGATGCAAATATGTGACATGTTTGACTACATGTAGTCTGATTTCCTATGCAAAGAGAAGGTTACTCTTTCTCTGTCCAATCAACCTCCCCTTGCATTTTTGTTGTTGTGTTAATCATAAAAAGGAGTGAAACATGGAGCCTGAGGTTGTCTCTCTCATTTTTCATAGAGAGACCCCACTTTATCAGGGTATCCTAACAAACTGCTTTTAAGCGATCTTATGACTCAGTTGCTTATTAGGAAGGTAAACTGAGGCAGAACTGAGGGCCAGATTTGGTTATCACACAAAAGGTCTGAGCATGTTGCATGTGGTGTGGTAGGCAGTCATCCATGAACTGTATACCACTCTGCTCTACACACTCAGACAAGAGTGTTCTGCTCAGGGGTGGGGTTCAAATTTTTAAATTTGATTAGTGGGCGTGGCTAGGTGAGCATGGCTAGGTGGGTATGGCCATGTGACTGGGTGGTCACGGCTGCTGTTTCTTCTTCTTCTTCTTCTTCTTCTTCTTCTTCTTCTTCTTCTTCTTCTTCTTCTTCTTCTTCTTCTTCTTCTTCTTCTTCTTCTTCTTCTTCTTCTTCTTCT
>BLBF01000007.1:22047224-22060408 GCA_015471245.1 Laticauda colubrina
CTCCTCCTCCTCCTCCTCCTCCTCCTCCTCCTCCTCCTCCTCCTCCTTCTTCTCCTCCTTCGGGAGGAAAAAAAAAAAGAAATACCTTAAAGACTGGGTGGGAGAAAATGCAGTCAGTGATGTCAGCCATGTGTGTGATGTCGCACATGCGTGACAAGGTCTGACTAGACAGGGAGGGGAGGGGTGGACGGAGAGGAATGAGACCAGCCAGGGGCACGATGTGTTTGTTCTCCGATCTGCACAGAATTGTAATAACCAGTTCTATAGAACTGGTCCGGACTGATAGAATCCCACCCCTGGTTCTGTTGCCCTAAATCCACATTTTTACTTCCAAATTCCTCATGATAAACAATGGCTTGCTTCTCAGGAGGGTTTTCCAACATATTCCCCCTCAGATGTTTCCTATCAAGGAAAAACTATTCATTTCCTGCCTCCTTTGCAATTTTTTTCTTTCAGCAGCTTAGACTTTTTTATTTTCTTTTTTATCTTTAATATTTTCTAGACTTGATTTGTGTTTTTGGTAGTTTTTACTTCCGTGATGCTTTCAAGACTTTTTATTTCTGTGTGATTTCGAGTTCATCTGATATAGCTTATCAGATATCACCAGAGTTAATTATTTCAGCCTCTTCTGCTTTTAATTGATGGCTGCCTTTCATGGATTGCTTTATTACACTGCTTTTGATTTGCTTTATATGGCTTTCAGATTTTATTTGCCCTTTCATTGCATGTTGCCCTGAGAATTATTACTCTAGGATAATTAATTGACTGGACAGACTGAATAAATAAATAAAAGTTGCAATTGGATTCTCAGAAGGAGATTATAATAATGAATACTTAGGCTATCTGCATTCATTCCTAATGGAGTCAGCTGTTACTATGGTGATATCTGCCTTATGCTCACCAAAACAGAATTATTTCTAGTTAGATATGAAGAATCTTTGGAAACTGCAATTGGCTCATAATGAACAGAGAGAACACTGATTAGTACTTATTGATATTATACCTGCAGTTGAAAGGCTGTATTAGTTATCAGTTTATTCTTGGTATCACTCAAATGGTGGGCAATGGCCTTTAAAACATTACGTAGTTCAGATTTAGAATAGTTTAGACAACTAGATGATGATGGAGATGATGATAATGATGATGATGATCTCCAAAAGTTTTAGTGACTTGGGATTATTAAAGTTGGCTTGGCCTTCTCTCTCTCTGTCTCTGTCTCTCTGTCTTTCTGTCTCTCTCTGTCTCTCTCTGTTTGTCTGTCTCTCGAGGTGTTATGATAGAAGAGGGCTTCTTGGTGGGGATTAGATAAAGGAGATAGTTTAGGCCCCCAAGAAGTTTAAGGCATGCAGTTTTAGACTTAATTAGGTATACATGAACTATGAAAAAGTTACATCAATAAAATAAATCCCCATTTAGTCCTGAATGTTGAAGTCATCAGAAGCATACTATTGAGTAGACAGAGAAGCAGATGTCTTGGGTCCCAGGTTTTGCCAACTTCCTTCTTGCTACTACACCTTGTTCCTCTGCCTTCAACAGATATGATTAGCATGAGCAGGGATACCTTCCTGGGCTGCATAAATATGTAAAAATACTAGCACTCAACCTAGAGAGTTCTGTTGAGAGTGACTGTAGCTTGGGGTAGCCCAAGTACAAGCTTCCATCTGGTGCCTCAGAGGAGCAGTAAAAATAGGAAATGGCAGTGAGTGAGAGAAGAGTCTATAGTGCAGGAGCTCATGCTGCATTGGTACTTCTGAGTCAGGATTGTCTCATCATCATCACCATCAGCAACATGCACTGAAAGTAAAGTCCTCAGAAGGCTTGATCGCTTCTCTGGGGACCACTGATAGCTACTCTTTATATCATCATCATCATCTTCATCATCATCATCGGGTAGGTATACCATATCTGAGTTGCAGAAATCCAAACATCAAATAGTTGGGGATAGATATGGACAACTCTATTTCTTTTCTCCCATCTAGAAGCTAACCTAGCTTTGTTTCCCCATGTTGTATATAGTTAAAAGAGAAAGCCTTTTATGTAGGGGAATCTTCTGAGGGGAGGATGCATGAATGAAGGGAAATGGACATTTTGGGTTAAGGGGTTAAGGGAGAGTTAAATTAAGGGGTTTAAGGGAGAGCTGCGTCTGGTGGGGCCATATAACCTTCATTTTCCTTTGCTACCTCCATTCCCATTACTTGAGGGACTTGGTATCTGAGTTCTCTTACTCCTGAGATGTCCCATTGTCTCGGAGTGCAGGGAATCTACTCAGGTTCTTGATGGTCATGGTCCATAGGTTTTTGGAACTTGGAGCTCTAAAATGGGGTCTGGATTGCACATAGTGTATAGAATGTAGGTTATCCATCTCTTCTAAGAACTGTGTCATTCCAAAACTATTAATCTATAAGAATTTCTGACTTATGTATTGCATAACAATGGTGTAGAATACAAAAAAAGAGCTTTCTCTAAATTATGTGATTATTTGCCCTGTTAGGTTTAGCTGTTTTCTTTTTTCTTTTTCTGTGGTATTTCATCATTTGGTGCAATCTGTATTACTTAGACAGGCTTTTGTTCCATCAGTAGATGCCTTAGTTTTATCTGCTGCATCTGTCTCTTGTTTTATTATTGCACTTTTTCTTCATTTCCTCCCTTTCTTTTCTCCTGCACTCATTAAATGGTCTATCCTGGGGTTAAATTAAAATAAAACTGTAGTTTCTAAGGCCAGGAGGATACATAAAACTCCAAAACCATGGTGTGGCTCCTAGGATTCCCTTATCAAATTGTAACATTTAAGATGACTACAGTGTTAAATGGAACAGAGAATAATATTTTTTCCAGATGTTGGAACAATTTCATTGTTTTAAGAATTAAAACAATTAATCTGTGGAACAACTTGCCTCCAGAAGTTGTGGGTGCTTCAACACTGGAGGTTTTAAGGAAAAGTTTGGACAACCATTTGTCTAAAATGTTATATAGGGTTTCCTGCTTGAGCAGATGGTTGGGTTAGAAGACCTCCAAGGCCGCTTCCAACTCTTATTAGGTTATTGTCTTCTATATTTTAAGTTTAACTTTTAAATGTTTAAAAACATTATTTTTTTATTTAATTCTACCTATTGTTGCAAGCATTAGTGTGAGTGTATTTGCAGTATACCTCCTGCCCAGTACACCACAGTATAATACCTGGTTTTGAGAGCTGTGTGTTTCTGCTGTAGAATAATCTGCTTCTCAGTTCTACTTACCTCCTTGCAGCATTTTAATCTGTCTTCTGATTTTCATATAGTTTAGTTACAGTATAGCTACGTGGGAGAAAAGCCCCTGGCAAGAGACCTTGATCATTTTCCTTTTTTCATTTATATGGGTTGCTTCGAATGTGTCATCTGGTACATGCATTATTGAGGCTTCCCAATGCCAGCAATTATCATGACTCTCAGTAATACATTTGTGGATATAAGCAGTAAAGGTTATTCCATATGGTCCTTTAAGCTGCTTGTCCTTTGTGCTGAAACCAGCTAAAAATGAAACAGGCTTAAGAAATTGCTACCTGGATTTCAATCTGTTCTCCAGCTTTGGTGACAATGCTTACCAGATCTCCTCTTCAGAGTGTCCTCTTAACAAAACCCTCTATGTCAGTGGTGGTATTCTACCAGTTTGGCCCAGTTTGGCTGAACCAGTAGCTCTGAGGGTCAGTTGCTGGGCCTGCTCGTCTGCCCCTGCTCTATTCTGACCTTTATTTCCTGGTTTTGAAATCAGCTCCTTCGTGTGGCACAGCAGATTGCTATGCATCAGTTGTTGAAGTCACAGGGAGAATAGCAATAGCAATAGCACTTAGACTTATATGCTTTACAGTGCTTTACAGCCCTCTCTAAGCAGTTTTACAGAGTCAGTATATTGCCCCCAACAATTTGGGTCCTCATTTTACTCACCTCAGAAGGATGGAAGGCTGAGTCAACCTTGAGTCTGGTGGGATTCGATCTGCAAAATTGCAGTAGGAGTAGCTTGCAGTACTGCACTCTAACCACTGCACCACTGAGGCTCATATGAAACATTGCAGGAGAAGGTCAGTAGCAAACCATCTGTGTGTGTGTGCAAAGCACGTGTGTGCACATAGCATGCCCACCAAGCCATGCCCACAGAACTGGTGGGTGTGAATCCCACCACTGCTCTATGTGCTTCTTCATCCTTCCTTCCTGTGTCACGAAAGCAAACCCAGTCCTGTCCCTGGCCACTTACTGTGCATCCTAACTATTATTATACCGGTTGCTCAGGCACAAAGGAAGCAGTAAACTGATGCTTCAGAACATCACTTAGTGGAGACATGTAATACCCGAGAATTGTCTTGCACATCCATCTTAATGTGAGCTTGTTCTTCTTGGATACAGACATTCCTAAATTGTCTGTGAAGAGCAGTGATCAGAGGAGGGCTATGTGCCAGATGTCCTCTCCACCAACCAATAGCAGCACAGACATTGCCATGATGAAAGTGAAGCCCAACAGAAAGACTGCATGGCTGGGCTTGTGCCAGTGCCATTTGAAAGCACTGTTGTTGAAGTGCCATAAGAAAGCATGATTGTAGGCAGCTTCCATGCTGAGATAGAGGATCAGCAAGGATGACATTCAAGTCCATTCCAGTCCTCTCAACGGGACAGCTGAACTGCTGCCCACACTCAGTTAGTGGGTCATGTTGAAAAGCCAAATGTGTGCTTTCCAAAGATGCCTTATTTATTGTGTGATTCAGATTTATTCCAATTCTAATTCCAATTTGTTCTTTCATTCCCTGTGTCATGCCAACACTCTTTGTAAATGTCATTCATGACTGAAGCACGACTTCATCCTGGAGATGCATTTTAGGTGTGACAATAATTGCGGTTCTATCATAAACAGGACTTTCCCATTTACCAAAAAAAGAAGTATCAACATCTATCTCGAGTTTCAGGAAATCCAGTTGACTATAGACTCTAAAAAAGAGTAATTTATTTTTTTCTCTTAGACTGTCCTTGTGATCCTCCTTGGACCAAAGAATCTTTGGATGAACTCTCTTAAGCCCATGTCACACTGGCCAACGGATGCAAAAATGACACAACGGATGAGCAAAATGTTCCATCCGTTGTTATCCGCTCTCAAAAGGGGCAAAAATTTGCATAACTGGAGCGGATAACACGGACACGGGGAGGACGCAGGGCGGATGGAAAGCGGATGCGGAACGGAAGCCCAGCGGATGGAACGGGTGGGAGCAGATGGCACGTCCACTAGGCTTCCGGGGGGCCTCAGCAAAGAGGATGCGGAACGGATACAGCGGATGCACAGCGGACGCGGAACGGATGAAGCGGATGCAGAGCGGATGCACAGGGGAAGCCTAATGGATACCTGGGGTTAATTGCGCATGCGGGGAGGATGCATTGCGTCAGCCCCGTGGATATAACGGAAGCAGCTCGGAAGCAGGTCGCCATTCAGAGGAAAGACCTGCTGCCGGACAGATTGGCTGCCTTGCCTGCCCTGCCTGCATGACTGCCTGCAAGCCTTGCTGCCAGCCTTGGTGCCAGGCTTGCTGCCAGCCTTGGTGCCAGCCTGCCTGCAAGCCTTGCTGCCAGCCGGTCTGTCTGCCAGCCTTGTTGCCTGCCTACCTGCCAGCCTTGGTTCATGTCTGCCTGCCAGCCTTGGTGCCTGCCTGCCAGCCTTCCTGCCAGCCTTGGCGCCTGCCTCCCTGCCAGCCTTGGTTCCTGCCAGCCTCCCTGCCAGCCAGCAACCCCACAACCATGCGGAAGCACAGCAAGCCTCAGCCATCAGCTGCCAGCCCTTGCAAGAGGGACCGGGCTACCATCCCTCCCCCTGGCCCTCACTCTGGTTCTGCTGGGGCTTCTGCAGCACGGGCTCGCTCTTCTGGGGATGGGGCTTCTGCTGCTTCTGCTTCTGGAGGAGCTGATGACAAGCACTCCAGCACCAGCCACCTCCACAGCACATGGGCCCTTCACCCCTGAGACTGAGCGACCAAGAGGAGTGCCAGAGACTCTTTTTTGTTGAAAAGCTTGTTGTTAATAAAGTCTGTTTATGATTCACACACTTGCTTCATTTCTTTTTTTTTATAAAGTCTTGATGGAAACTTTTAGAAATGGTTTAAGCCTTTGCATGCTTGTGGGATGGGTAAGGATAGCTTTGGGATGGGTTAGGATACCTGTGGATGGGTAATAGCTGTGGGATGGGTTAGGATAGCAGTGGGATAGATAAACCTCCAGTGCAAGCATAGTGGGACTGTATGGTCCAGCCTCCCAGGTGCCACACCAATGGCCCTTTATTATCAATAATAATGTAATAATTATCCACACATGTCAACATAAACACAACTCTTTATTAAACGCCCTGTTCATTGTAGGCCAACCAAACATACATGGCCCAATCTCATCCGTGTGATGAGACAGGCTGAAGGAAGCATCCATTAAGCATTTACCATCCTGTCTTGCCACTCCACTGCTCCAGCTGGGGAGTTGCACCAGTGTTTCAGGAGGTTGCGCTGCTTCTTCGCCTCACGTGAGGCTCTGTTGGGGCCTTGCACATCCTCAGTGTCTATCAGGTTTCACCCTTGCCTCCATTCCCCAGGCTCCATGTCCCCATTGCCTTGTTGGAGGTCCACGAGCCTGTTCTGCAAGACTGGGTAGCGGGTGCGCATGAGATTGTACAGGATGCAGCAAGCTTCCACGATCCTCCTCATGGTCTCTGGGCTATGCTGCATGTTGGTGAGAAGTACCTGGAACCTGTTGGCCAGGATGCCAAAGGCGTTCTCCACCACCCGTCTTGCCCTGAACAGCCTGTAGTTGAAGATCCTCTCTTCACGGGTGAGGTATTTGGAGGTGTAGGGCTTCATGAGGTAGGTTGTGAGGGAGAAGGCATCATCCCCCACGATGAAGTAGGGCACATCTTGCTTGTCGTTGGGCAGCGGGTCTGGATCTGGGAAGCCCACCATGAGGTTGCCTTCCAGCCCCTCCTTGAGGTCACTGGCGTTGTATACCTGGGCATCTGAAGATGAGCTGTTGCCTGAAGCATCGATGTACATGAACTTGTAGTCAGCATCGACCATGGCGAAGAGGATGATGCTGAAGAAGCCCTTGTAGTTGTGATAAGTGGACCTCGACTTGGCTGGCGCTTTGCAGGCCACGTGCTGCCATCTATGGCTCCAACGGTGTGGGGGAAGTTCCACTTCTGATACCACTGCTCTGCAACTTTCTTCCATCCTTCTTCAGTGGAGGGGCACTGGAGGAGCTCCTCCTTGTATTCTTCGATGATGGCCTGCACCACTTCTCTGACCACAATGCTGATGGTGTTGGGTGGCACCCTCCAGCTGTACTGCATGCTCCTGTTGGTGGTCCCTGAGGCCAGGTGGCGCAGAGTGAGTGCCACCTTGAGCCCAGGTTCCAGGCTGGGCGGGAAGTTGGTGTTTGTCTTGCTCAACCTGGGTGTCAGGCACTGCACAAGTTCATCAAACATGGCTGGAGGCATCCTCATGAAGTTCTGGAATGCCCGAGTGTCTTCGCTCCTGAGCTCCACCATCAGCTTGTTGTACAGTCCATCCTCTGCTCTTCTGGCGAACCATCTTTGGACCCAGACTTTTTTTGGGTGCCTCCTTTTCTTCCCGTAGTAGAGTTCACAGAGCCTGTAGATGGTTTCGCACTGTTGCAAAAGGATGGTGGCTACCGAAAGGACTTTGTCACAATCCACGGTGGACATGACTGGATGCTGTAGAAGAGGAAGAGTCAGATGAAGGCTACAGAGGTCTGCACAGCTTGGCTGCTGTTCTGAAAGTGAGATGCAGGCGAGTTGCTCCCCCTTTTTATAGGCAGTATAGGTGTCCCTTTGCATCCTCTAGGCATCCTCTAGGCATCCTGCAGACATCCTTAATATCCAAGATAGGTCCCCTCTGTGGACATTTTTTCCATTTTAAATGCTTTGTTTCTGTGCTGCATCCATTCTGCATCCGTTCTGCATCCGCTCCGCTTCCTCCCTGCGTCCGGGTGGATGCGAGTTGTGCAGATGCATAGGAGATGCCTAGCGGATATAGCGGATGCAGAATGGATGCAGAACGGATGCAGAACGGATGCGTAACGGATGCGTAGCAGATGCGTAGCAGATGCATAGCGGATGCAGAACGGACGAACTGGATACATTTTCCGTGCAAAAGTTTTGGGCAGCCCAAAACTTTTGGAGCGGATGAAACGTCCATAAATGGATGCTGGACGGATAGAGAGGAAGCCAAACGGAGGCAGTGAGTACATCACGTTTTCCAATGGATGGCAAGCTTTTTTGTCCGTTTTACATCCTCTTTGCATCCGTTGATTCAGTGTGACATGGGCTTTATGTATGCAGTGAACAGATGAGAGAGGATTGAAAAATAACACTTAGTTGTTTCTTTCCTGTCTACCAAACTGTGACTTGCACACTGGTCACTTCTATCAGTGGCCAGATATTCAGGATCAGTGTGAAGATGGCCTTCCTATATGTCAGAAGTATCAAACTCACATCATCATGGCAGCATCATGTGACCTATGGTGACTTTTTGCCCCTTTGCTAAACGATGCGTGGCTGTGGCCAGCACATGATGCATCTGGACCATGGCCTGGGAATTTAACAACTCTGCTTTATGTGTTCATGGCTTCCCCTTTCATGCTGTGACTAAACATCAAGGGAGATTTAATATGGCTGACTGGGGGATTCTGGGAGTTGAAGTCCACAGATCTTAAATGTCTTAAATGTTAAATTATTAGGAGCAACATGTCGGCATATTGCCAAATGAAGTCAGCTCTGCCTGGTGTAATTTACGGCCCACCTAGGACCGTGTTTCCCCCCCTCTCCCAAGGGTTTGTCATAAATCACATTCTCCAATCAAGCACTTTCACAGGCTGTAGAAATCACACCTCTCCAATTGGTCCCAGTAGCCTGGAATATAACCTTGAAGAAGGTATGCTTGGAATGTGCTTCTAGTTGCGGCTGCTGCTTCGTCAGTTCCCCCTGCTCCTGCCTATGGCAACTGGAGAGCAGGCCAGGAATGCTTTACAAGTTGATATTAAATTTGCCAAGGTTAGATACTCCTGATTTTTCCTAAGCTGACCTTGAGGAGATGACAGAGAGAAAACTGGGATAAAGCCATTGATCCTTATGATATCTTCTGCATCTCCTGGCCAGGGATAAGTAGTTTAAATATATTTTAAACAATATATACTCTTTTACTATTAATACATTTTTAACATTATCTCCCAGTGAGTTTCCATTTAAGCTGTAATGTTATACATTTATTTATATGTATATGGTTTGAGGTTTCTCATTTCTTTACAGTTGGAGGCAGGCACTTTAATAACCCAATATTTATGACCTTCCCTCCTTCTTTATTAGCCTCCATAAATCCACGTTTAATCCCTTGTTAGGCTCATCTCCACCTTGAGTGCACACTTCTGTTTTATCTGTTTATTGTCCTCCTTTGCATCTTGCATTTGCACAATCATTGTTTGTTCCTTGTTAAATTCATCACAACTTTTTAAGAAATATATTTCACACTTCAGAATGACCTCCAGATTATACCAGAGCATGCACATTGTCCTCAGACAGACATACATTTGGTAGGAATAGCAGTTTAAATAATTCCTTGTCCAAAATATAAATTTCATTGCTTTTAGCTACTTTTAGAAGTTAAAGTGTTTATTTACAAAGAAGAAGGACATCAGGGTTTTCTTTAAAGAGGAGTGCAGTGAGCCACACTGTAACTAAAGTGATAACATTAGTGTTTATTAATTTGATTAAAATCACAGCTCAATGAGTAAGGTTGGGTTCAAGAGTTTTGCAATGAGCAGTTGCTTTCACACATGATTTTTTGCATCTCTGATTATGTTTTTTGTTATTATGGATGCTCCTCGACTTATGACCAGAGTTGAACCCACATTTTCATTACCAAGGAAACAGTTGTTAAATGAGATTTGCCTCACTTCGTGATCTTTCTTGGCATCATTGTTATGTAAATCACTGCAGTTGTTAAGAGAGTAATATGGTTGTTCAGTGAATTTGGCTTCCCCATTGACTTTGCTTGTCAGAAGGTCACCAAAGAACACTGCACCCATCATAAATACATGTTGGTTGCCAGCATCTGAATTTTGATCATGTGACCATAGGGAGGCTGCAAGAGTCATAAATGTTAAAATAGTCCTATGTATCTTCATGTGCTGTTGTAACTTCAAACGGTCACTAAATGGATGGCTGCAAGTAAAAGATTACCTCAGGAGTGTCAAACTCAAGGCCTAATGCTTAGATCTGACCCATGGGGTCACTCTAGAAATAGCAGAAGACCGGCCCGTGGTGCCTCTGCCAGCAAAAATGGAATTTGGGAGGGCCGCGCACACACCCCAAGCTCTGTTTCCACTGGCAGAGGGTTGCAGGAGGCCATCACAGCTGAAAATGGAACTTGGGAGACCATTTTCGCTGGCAGAGCACTTGGGCCACCACAGGTGCCCCCAACACAAGTGACAGGAAGTTGGTCATCTCCATCCTTGCCTCCCTGAGGTCAAACAGAATTCTGATGTGGCCCTCAATGAAATTGAGTTTGACACCCCTGGACAAAGTCAGGTCAAAGTGGCAAACTAGAGGCCATTTATGCTTACAGGTTGTGAAAAAAATTGAGTTCAGACCACTGAATAAGATATTCATATTTTTGCCCATGGCCATCTATAGAGGGCAGTCTTCCCAGCTCACCATCTTTTAGATGAACACCAATATACATGGAGGGCATGAAACTGGGAAATCTTTGTACAAGTAGTCCTTCACTTATGGTCACAATTGGGAACCAGCATTTGTTGTGGCTAAGCAAGGAGGTTGCTAAGAGAATTGTGCCCGATATTACAACCTTTTTTGCCCCAGCTAATAAGCAAATCACCACAGTTGTAAGCAAATCATGTGGCCATTAAGCAAATCCAGCTTCCTTATTGACTCAGCTTGTCTGAAGTGGCTGGGAAGGTGGCAAGTGGTGATCACACAACTCAGGGACCTCCAAAGTATCATAAGTACATCAACATCCTCTTTTAATGATCCCATAATCTCTTGCGGGGTGGAGTCTGGGCAACTGAATGGAGCTGAGTGTTTACTGGCCAGGTGCTCTTCCTGTCGCCAATGCAGAGTTTTTTTCAGCAGATATATTCTTGGTGTGCCCAGAGAGGGAAATATCTACTTCTACCTAGGATTGAACTCACAACCTCCTGATTGAAAGGTGAGAACTCCACCTCTAGGCCACTGCACCACTCCAAAGTAAATAATGCTGATTGTCGAATGCCTCTACTCTGATCACATTTCAGTAGGGATGCTATGATGGTCATAAGTCATGTTTTCCAGTGCTGTTGTAACTTTGAGTGTCACTAAATGAGTCGTTGCAAGTTGAGGACCACCTATTTTTGCTATTTCTTTATCTGGTGAAGATATGGAGGTTGAGAGTATACTATATTGATATTTCCAGGCTGACTCTAAATGTGCTATCGGGGTGCCACATTTATATATTTATTGGTTGTTCGAATGAACAATAGCATCTCCATTAATTGGTTCAACCTTTTTATGCAGCGTATAAAAGCAAAAAGCAAAGCTGGTAGTTAGCACCAATCTGATGGTAAAATTGTATTTTACATGTGTGTTATGGGAAGCCTGCTCTCAGCATATTTTTTCTTATAAGCTCCAGAAGCACTCTTCAATTTTTTTTAAATTTTCTTGTGGAAAGATTTATTCAAACGTTAGGCAGAAGTGTAGCAGGGAATTGGAAAAGAAAAGAGTTTTGGCTCGGTATTTGGATGGATTAAAAAGGAAAAATAGTTGACATATCAGAATAAATCTTCTTGATCCATGTTCTCTTGTTTAAAGCAGCATTTTCTCTGGGTAGAAAAGGATCAGAATGATCTATACTGTATAAACCCCTCTTGAAAAAAATATTTCAGAGGAAATTTTATAGGTGACCTGAAATATTACATTTAAATGTTGTCCAATTATATTTGCTGTCCCATCAACTTAGAAAAAACATGGCTCCCCAGATGCAAAAGAAACAAACCTGTTAAATAAATGGGAGCTTTTATGAATGCCCAAATTCTGGGCATGCCTCAGATTATAATTTTGAAAGGTAAGAAACACAAAAAGATATAAAATGAATAAGAACATTGAATTCTTCAGCATCATCCACTGATACAAGTGGACAAAGTAGATTGTGTCATGAAAAAGCAAGAAACTTCATCGAGCAAAGTTCCTTTTTGTGGACTGTAAAACCAGCTCCCTATCATCTGAAATGAATTGCCATTTTCCTCTTCCTCTATTTACACTGTACGGTAGAGCCACACCTGCATTCTCTTTATTGCACTTCATGGGTCTTCTTTGCTAAGCATAGACCTGGATGAGCTTGCACAATTGCTATGGTCAAAGCAAAGCAACTAGCCGGCATGCAGAGAGTTAGGTAAAGTCTTGCCTGATGATACTATAAATGAAACACTTCTTACTGCCCTCATGCATATAGACAGGATCAATAAGCCAAGATCATGGTCTCTAGGAAATATCTAGAGAAGTCAATATCTCAATATCTCAATATCAATGAGAACTTGGAAGGAAATTTGAAAGCTTATGTTTTGCCACAGTAATCTCTTGAAAGCTGTGGATTTTGTACTGAAATGATAGTAGTTGAAACTGAAGTGCTCATATGGATATAGTGAGGGAAGAAGTTGACACTTCAGGTCAACAAAAATCTTTGCTTGTGGATTATCCTGATAGAAGCTGAGAAGAGATTAAGGTGTTTGTATGGACTTCATTTTGTTTTGAGATTCTATACCTTACAAGGTATATAGAAAAAGAAGAGAAGATGAAAGAAAGAACATGATGGAAACCTGGAGGAAGATGGAGAGACAACATCAAAAGCACACTACAGCAGCATCAAACAACAAAGATTGAGGCTGCCAGAAGAGTAAGAACTAGAACTTTGTATCTCCCTTGACCTCCGAAGTGGAAGAAGAAGGAAGCAGAGGAGGAAGAGGAAGAAGAAGATCGAGGAGGAGGAGCAAAAGGAGGAGAAGAAGAGAAGGAGGAGGAGGAGGCAAAGGAGAAGAGCATCAGGAGGAGCAGGAACAGGAAGAGGAGAAGAAAAAGAAGAGGAGAAGAAGAAGAAGAAGAAGAAGAAGAAGAAGAAGAAGAAGAAGAAG
>BLBF01000007.1:22060418-22090818 GCA_015471245.1 Laticauda colubrina
GAAGAAGAAGAAGAAGAAGAAGAAGAAGAAGAAGAAGAAGAAGAAGAGCAAAAGGAGGAGGAGGAAAAGAAGGAGGAAAAGGAGGAGGAGGAGGAGGAAAAGAAGGAGGAAAAGTAGGAGGAAGTTTGGTTAATATGAAATAAGCCAATGGGAAGCAAGAAACAGGTCAGCAGTAACTGATCCTGATATTGTCAATCCAAACTTGCTTTGCCACATGACATTTGGGTGTAGTACAGTAGCATGTGCTAGAAATGAACATTTATATGCAAACAGTTTTGTGTTCAAAGGCATTCACAATATCTGGAATGCTGATCTGTAAGGTGTTAACATATCAATCTACCCTTAAGTAGTTCTTACTAGGTGTGTGCATATATAACATGTGTGCGCATGTACATATAACTATACACCCTTCCTCTTGGAAGCCCAAGATGGCACATAGTATATTTCCCTCATTTTTTTATTCTCACAGTTTAAGGATGCTTAAATTGAGAGACATTGACTACCCTCAAGTAATTCAGTGATCTTCACAATTAAGTGTGGACCAAAACCGCTAAACTCTTGAGCAAGCATGAGTCGTTGGCATAAGTTGAGCTACTGTCACAATCTGACTTCCTGTATTTTTATTATGCCTTGGCTATGATCTGTATAACAATCTGGGCATTAGGAAACAAAGTGTGATGTGTTCTTTGTTCCCTTAATTAATAAATAATGGGAATAATATGTTCAACTGGAAATTTCAAAGTATTCTGAAGCTACTGAGGAACAGAAAAGTTAAGAAAATGGTTTGGGTGGTTTTTTTCTGTGCCACAAGTGAAAGTTAAGGGAATTATTCTTGCATTGTTTAGCTTTGAAAGAATTTATCAGCTAATTTTAGGGGGGAAAAATCACAGCAGAAGATTACCTGCAAGTGTTGGGTCTTGATGTCTCCCCTTTTCATTTTTCCGCACCGAGTAATGTTTCCTAGGAAAAGCTTCTTACTTGCTCACCGACTTCAAAAGTAATTTGGCTTGAGAAATAAATGATCACAACCCACTCAGTAACTTAACAAAAGGAGAAAAACAAAAGATTATGTAAATATGCACGACTTGCTGATAGAAAAGAAATGTTCAGGAAAGCTTGTTTACCACGCACCCTTCTGATTTATCATCCCTCCCTCCTGGATCATGTTCATTTTGAATTGTGGTAGGTTTTTTTTTTTTTAGCTCTAAAGAGGGCAGGGGGTCTACTTTCCCTGAAGGGTACTGAGGTATATTTTTTTCAGAGGCTTATCTCTATATCTGTTCTGCTTAAGAATCTTATTGCTATATTCTCTACCAATGATACAAATGAATTAGAATGTAAAGGAATTGCTTCAGCATTACTTTGGGAGAAAATGCAAAAGTACTTCATTCCCATTCTGTAAGAATCTTCCAAATGCTAGTATGGCAATGAGTCTATTCACTAACTTCTATATTAATTTGGAGGGTATTTTTTGGAGTAGGAGAGGTAATGCCAGAAAATTGATTTTGAGATAAATTGGTTGACTAGCTAGCTCTGCTTTTTATGATCTTCCTTTTTGGAATCATCATTCGTGCATTTCAGCATCTGTATTTTGAATCACTTGAATGGTTTGTACAAAAGTATCAGAATAGGTAGAATCTATTTTTCTTCCCTATGTAGAAATGAATTCTGAATGCTGCAGAAATCTCTATCTAAAAAAATATAATTATCTGTCTAAAAATATAGAGTGCACAGGCATTAATACTTATTTGTATCATTGCTGGAATACAGTATCAATGTATATGTTATCAGGAAGAGAATAACATTTCATATGCATATGCATATAAAGCTCATTTATTTGTAGGGATTTCTGGAAACACATTAAAATATCTCCTCCTTTAGAAATACTAGTAAGGGAACTTCATGTCAAAGCAGTGATGGGATATTACGATAACACCAACCAGTAGTTCAAACCTCCCTTCACTGGCATGGCACAGATGGCCAAGCACTGGTTTATCCCATAATTTTGGAACATTACTGTCACTTATCTGGACATTGTTGATACTTCCAATAGAAAAAGAAAGTTAACCCCAACATAATTTATATATTGACTCCTAAATTGACTCCTAAGCTCTTATATAATTTATATGATGACTCCTAAGCTCCTATATATAATTTATATAGAGAAGACCTGATGGCACCATGGATAGAATGCAGTACTGGTAGTCCTCAACTTACAACAGTTCATTTAGTGACCATTTGAATGACAACAGCATTGAAAAAGTGACTTATGACCATTTTTCACACTTAGGACCGTTGCAGCATCCCTATGGTCACGTGAACAAAATTCAGACACTTGGCAACTGACTCATATTTATGGCAGTTGTAATGTCCCAGGGTCACGTGATCACTTTTTGCGACCTTCTGATGAGCAAAGTCAATGGGAAAACCAGATTCACTTTAGCAACTGAATTACTGAAGTGATTCATTTAACAAGTGGGGCAAGAAAGGAGTTAAAATGTTTTGCTTAATAACAGAAATGTTGCACTCAATTGAAGTTGTAAGTCGAGGACTACCTGCATTGCAGACTAACTCTGCCTATTGACAGCAATTCGATCCTGACTGACTGAAAATTGACTCAGCTTTCCATCCTTCCAAGATCGGTAAAATGAGGACCCAGATAATTGGGGGCAATATACTGGCATTTGTAAACTGCTCAGGGAGGACTATACAGCACTATGAAGTAGTATATAAGAGTCACGGTGATTCAGTGGTTAGAATGCTGTGCTGCAAGCTACTTCTGCTGACTGCCAACTGCCTGCAATTTGGTAGTTTGAATCTCGCCAGGCTCAAGGTTAACTCAGCTTTCCATCCTTCCAAGGTTGGTAAAATGAGGACTCAGATTGTTGGGGGAAATAGGCTGACTCTGTAAACCTCTTAGAGAGGGATGTAAAGCACTATGAAGCATTATATAAGTTTAAGTGCTCTTGCTCTTGCTGTATAGTGACTCCTATAGTGGCTCCAACAGATTCCAGGAAGAAACTCAAAGCTTTCTGCCCAAAAGAGTGCAATCCTAGGAACAATTAAGAACCTGCAGAGAATCTCAAACTCCCAGAGTTCTGATAAAGAACCCGAGATTGAGGAAGGCACAGACCACCCATAGAGATGAGAAGGCCAATTTCATAACTCAATAGCCTCCTTATACAGACGTCCATCTGGAAGCAGGAACTTAGAAAAAATCATTGCTCTGCCACTGAGCATTTGCACAGAATTATGGTTCATTCTGCTGCTGCCAATTCTACATTTCATCATCATGGCTTAAGTTAATGAATCCTTCTATGGATAGAAATGTCTACCTCATCAGGATATTTTTTTTAAAAAAATGCCACAAACCAGAGCTCAATAAATTGCAGGAATTTTAAAATTTACATTTAAGATATCCCTTTCCCCAAATTATATAACCAATTGACCTGTTAACCCTCATAGATTCATTGATTTTCATGCGCTTTAACAGCCCCTCTAAAATAAATGTGTGCTGAATTTTAGCCGGGATAAACCTAGCTATATTTATATATATTGACTCGTGTGTTTATGATCATGAGTATTTTTGCCCAACTATCCCAATATGTGGCATGACTTTCATTCAAGATTGAAGATTGAAGTTGCAACCGTGAAACTATGGGTAAAAGAAAATGAAAAATGTCCGGATTATCAAACCTGATTAGTATCATGCTTTATGCCCTTGTTTTCCCCTTTTCTCATCTCTAACCTAGGATTCCATAATGAGGAGTTGTGTTAGATAAAGATTTTAATAACATGTAGCTTTTACTCTTCTAGCAGCCATTTTCTGCTAGCAGGCTTTGTTAGACTCCAAAGTGCCTTCTCCATGCTTAAACAACTAGAAATGACTTTCTATCTTCCTCATCTATTCGTTCTGATGTTTTGACACTCCCTGCTGCTTCTCAACATTCCAGCATGCTTCTGAGGGTTAACACTGCAAAACTACAGAAAGTACACTTTATTGCAATAGAGCAGTGGTGGTATTCTACCAGTTTGGTCCGGTTCTGCTGAGCCAGTAGCAGCAGTGAGCAGTGGAGACCAAACTGATTCTTTCTGCTGCTCTGTTGTTGGGCCCACCCATCCACCCGGGCTCCCATACTGACTTTTATCCTCTGAATTTGAAGTGCAGCTGCTTTGTGCGGCACAGCAGAGTGCTGCGTGGCAGCTGCTGAAACGACTGGGAGAGTGCAGGCTTGCAGGAAATGAGTTAGAACATCTCTGTGCCTGCACAAATGCCTGTGCAAAGTGCACATTTAGTGCGCGCCACACTCACCAAACTGGTGGTAAAAACATTTGAATCCCACCATTGCAATAGAGGGAAGTTTTCCCCAGTGGATTAGAGTGCTTTTTATTCTCTTTGGCTGCTATTTTGACTGCTATTTGACTGCCATTTGCTTTTTCAAACAGGAATTTGAGTTTCTTTTTTTCCTGGAAGATGTTTTGCTTCTCATCCAAAAATCTTCTGCTGAGAAGCGCTTCAGATGAGACACAAAATATCTTCAAGGAAAAGCAAAGCCCAGTTGTCTTTTGAAAAAATATATTTGGTCAGCCATGATTTGGAGGTCTGAGAATCTCCATAGGCACTTTGACCATTATGACTCTCAGAGAATAAGGGGTTTTCTTTATTTCTCATTTTCTCTCTTTTTTTCCCCTTACTCTGCCCATAGCAATACTACTTCAGCTTGTATACCACTTCACAGTGCTTTACAGCCCTCTCTGAGTGGTTTACAGAGTCAGCCTAGTGCATATTCCCCCTACAATTTGGGACCTCATTACACCAACCTCAGAAGGATGGAAGTGTCAAGCCTGACTCATCCTGCACTTTTGCTTGCAGCCAGACGTCAGAAAGGGAGGAGGGGGTCATATGAACGATTGGAATGTATGGGTGGCTGGGAGGGAATTGGGGAATTCATGGGCACCATCTGGGGCCTGGGAGAATCTTGACACCTCAAGGTTGAACAATGAGAGCCTTTCTGAGGTGAGCATCTCTTTGTTTCCCAAAACAAAGAGATTGCACTGGAATGTGTGGGGGAAGGGAGGTTTTAACTATGCAGCTTTACATGCCAAAAGGCAGAACTGGCTTGGCTTTTCTTTTCTTTCAACTGTGCCAATATGGGTCTATCAGTAAAGTCGCACTCTTGATAAAGTAAGGAGTTTCTTTTGCTGCATGTGCCAATGGAACAGTTGACAGGAAGGCTGAGTCAACCTTGAGCCGGTCGAGCATTGAACTGCTAGAGGTTGGTAGAATTAGCATGCAATACTGTACTCTAACCACTGTGCCTCCATGGCTCTTATAGCCTGTGAACAGCTGAGATTAGCTGGTTCCTGACTGCAGTGCTCTAGCCCAAATGCACAGGGACACTCAAGACAATGGAAGAGGATACTTCTGAATCATAGCAGAGATGAGGCCCATGAAGTCACATTGAAGAGGAATTAATTATGGAGGGTGAGTGCCATCTGTTTTTGTCCTCCCACAAGAGTCTAGCAACTGGGTACTGGACAGCTCAGATAAGCCTTCTCTCTCTATCAAACATGTAAGCCTGGATATGCTGGTTGATTTGCTATCACAATGCATTGCATGTTTCAGGGGCAATATGCTGAAGTGTAAGGAGATGAAGAGCTAACACGGTTTGCCTTGTTTTGGGACCTTTTGTTGCTTGCAGTTTTGAGTTGCACTGGAAGCTTCTGTGCCTAAATATGCCAGTCAAGGCAAGAAATGAGGGAGCTGTGTGACTTCAGAGAGCCCAGAAGGTTTCTTTGATTGAGCATTCATTGAAGTGAAACATATCCTTGGAAATCCACTCAGCTGTCAGAAAGAGTACGGCCATTGGATATCTTCATCTGAAGAGGTACCTCTATGTTCATGAAGCATTTTCTCTCCCCTGCAGATAGAATTCATCCAGAGGAGAAAAACTGTGAAGGAACTGAACTCAGCATACCTCCAGGATTTATGCATTTCAGTACAGAGGTCTGATCTTCTCTACTCACTCCGCAGGTCCAGGCAACCGACTTCTTGCCTTTAGTCTCAGGTCTTTGCTGTGATGGTCAAACTCTCACCACGAGAAAGAAACCCAGACAGAAGTGAAGCTTTTGAAGGAGAAGTTTGGAAAAAGTTCTGTCACCCCTCAAAAACATGCCAGCAGAATGTGTGGTGCGCTTTTGTGATGCCACTTGTGGGTCTTTGAAAGATGGAGTTTGACTGACTGATTGCCATCTCCGTATTTTTGCTCTTTTCATTTTGCTCTGGAATCTCCTGTACTGAGAAGATGATATGTTTTTCACAGAGAGGTATGAATATCATTGAGTCTGCTGTGTGATTGCACAGCATGGAACTGTTATTCGGAGCCTGCTGAAGATGAAAGGAGGATCGGTGGTTGAGGAAAGAGGCTGACAGAGATGTTTGTTCTGCAGCTGAACTGACTAATTTATGGCTGACAAAAAACACTGGGGAAAAAAAAAACATCCTTCCGCTAATAATTTCTGTCATCTTTAACTTTCAAATTTATTCCTTTATTTCTTGGCATAATAAGAAATGCTACATTTGAAATTAATGAAAGAAACATGGAATTAAGATCTCAAACCCGCAATGGTGGGAAACTGGAGGTCTTTCATGTGTTCCCAGACTCTACTCCCTCTAGATTATTCTAAGTGAATTTATAGTTTGAATAATATAGGAAATAGAAATTCACCAACATCAGAAAAATCACAGTTTGCTTCATCCTTCTTAACCATTTTGTTGTTCACAAATACTGGTGATTTGTTGCCATGAACATGGACATAAATAGTATTTTTAATGACACAATAGGTCATTTACTAAATTTTGATCAATAGCCAATAAATAGAATACTTTATTAGCCAAGTGTGATAGATACACAAGGAATTGGTCTCCAGTGCAAAAGCTCTCAGTGTACATACAAAACAGCAATGTAATACTCATCATAATATCAATGTAATCACCATCATAATAATGATACCAATAAGAGAAGATAATGGACCAGATAAGAAGGATAAAAGTAATACAGCCATACTGCATAGCTAAATATACTTAGACATAAGACACTACTGTGGAAATTAGGTGTTCAGCAGAGTGACGGCATGAGGGAAAAAAACTGCTTTTGTGTCCAGTTGTTTTGGCATGCAATGCCCTATAGCACGTCCTGAGAGGAGGATTTGAAACAGTTTATGTCCAGGATGTGAAGGGTCTGTAGATACATTCCAGCCCTCTTTCTGACCTGGGCAAGTACACAGGTCCTCAATGGAAAGCTGGCTGATTGCAATAATCATTCCGTAATCCCACTTTGACTTTGCTTGTTGGGAGCCAGCTGGGAAGGTTACAAATCTGAGGTGATATTCAGCAGGTTCTGACCAGTTTTGGAGAACTGATGGTGGAAATTTTGAGTAGTCTGGAGAACCGGCAAATACCATCTCTGACTGGCCCCGCCCCCATCTATTCTCTGCTTCCCGAGTCCTACATGCTGATCAGCTGGGTCTTTTGTTACCCTACACAGGAGGACAGAGCTGGAAAGCAGGTTAATGGGATGGAGAGGGAATTTTTCAATATCCTTCCCCTGCCATGCCCACCAAGTCACACCATGCCCTCTAAGCCACACCAACAGAACAGGCAGTATATTTTTTTGAATCCCACCACTGTTACAAATGATGATCACATGACCCCAGGTCAGTGCAACTGTCATAAATACATGCCAGTTTCCAAGCATACAAATTTTGATCATGTGACAATGGAGATGCTACAGTGGCCGTAAGGTAATTTATAGGATGATTTTATTCTGCTATAGGTTGCCTGGTGTTTTAGAATTGAGGTGGGCTATAAAATTAGTAAATAGATGAAACCATTGCCATTGACCCCTTGTTAATTTTCCCAGGTATCCAAGTAGTTTTCACTGAAGTCAAACCCAAGGCTATTTTTTCCCTGTTCTATGACAGCAACTGCCCAATACAGCTGGAATTTCACTTTGTCTTCATTTCCACTCACATTCATTCTTCAGATTCTTCATGAAACATGAAGAATGTTACATGAAATAAGGCTGGCAAATAATTTTAATCCTGAGGATCCCAGAAAGGGTCTTGGAAGACCCTTATGGACCATGAGACCACCTTTTAAGAAGCAGTTCTAGATCAAGGTTGACATTATTTTATTTAGTATGCACATTTAAATATGGCTTATGTGGATTGTGATACTGGTTTGTTCTCATGAAAGCTTTTCCATCTATATAATTTCTTAAATTTCCTGAATGACTACTTGTGTGAACAATGCAATGTGTGTGCCTTTTTCTTTTGCTTGTAAAAATAAGGGTGGCAAAAAGGAATCTGTATCCCTGAATGTATTGCAATGGATCCTATAAAGAGAAACCTGAGGTTTGGGCTTTGTTTGAATGGCACTTATTCAGGAAGAGTGCCAGAAGTGGTTTGAGCTTCTGTTCTATAGTTCTTCTATGGGTTTATTGATTGCTGTAAGAAAATCTTCATAAACATTTTGAAACATGGACATTTCTTCAATCTTCTTCTTTGTCATTTAATGACACCATAATCCCTTGCGGGGTGGAGTTTGGGCAACTGAATGGAGCTGAGTGTTTAATGGCCGGATGCCCTTCCTGTGGCCAATGCAGAGTTTGCAGCAGATATATCTGCCTCTACCTCAGATTGAACTTGCAGACTACTGATTCTGAGGTGAGAGCTCCACCTCTAGGCTATCATACCACTCATGGATGTTTCTTCAATACCCCACCAAAATGAATATTTTTTTTCTTCTTCTTCCCTGTAATGCAGATTTGGTATTTGTCTTTTCAGATTCGTTGTTAATAAAATTGAAAAATTATCTCCTATTCCACCTGCTTTGATCCCTAATTAAACCTTCCTCTTTTCTCACATTATGTTCATTTTCTTTTTCCTTTTTTTCTGGATGCATTGTTTTTCCCCTGCCTTTTAGAAATGGTGGTCATGTTTTTCTTGTGTTAATATTGGCCTTTTCTCTTTATTTCAAACCGTTGGTTGAATAAACACCATCTAGACAGTGGGTGTGATACATGTTGATTTAGAAAACTCAGTTGATTTTCCCCCACCCATCCACACAAGAAGTTTATGATGACCCAGAGTGTAACACAAACGTAACAAAATCCAAAATGTAAATAAATGTCCTTTAATGCCACCCATTGTTCAATAATACTCAGTTGGAGATAAAATGTACTTAAAAATAGTTTTCAAAAGAAAGCAATACAGTCCAAATTTAATGAGCAGATAGAAGTGCAATAAAAAACCAAACAAACTACAGTGAGGAAATGCCCACAACAGAACAGGAGAAGTATTTATCAAATTCAAGGATAAATTCAAGATAACAAGGCACAGTCTGTTGGAAGGACACCAACCAAGATAGCTTCAGACCAAAATAAAACACGTTTGCTTCTGGCAACCTGTGTTTTAACCGTCTCTCTTATATACTCGTCTCCCCAGCTGTAACCAATGAAGAGGATCTTTGCCGCTTCTTCTCTCGCAAGCCAAGCTGTTGCCTTCTCCTTTCCTCCCTGTGTGTCCTAGGATGAAGAGGGGATGGACCTGGTTCTTCCTCTGACTGCCCAGCCAGCCTCAGCCCTTCCCAGCCTCCTCCACAACCTCCGAAGCCAAAACTCCACTCCCAGTCAGCTGTTCCTCCTCTCCCTCAGAGTCCAACTCTTCCAAGGGCATGACAGGTTGGACATTGCCTCCTAATTTAAGGGTGGAGGAATAATAAAGAGAATAATAAATAATAATAAATAATAAAGATATATATTGAAATTCATGGTCTTCCTATTCAAGAATTTAATGGGAATGGACACATAATATTTTTTTACATTCTAGACAGCATTGTTTTCTCTAAATTCCTTTTAATTCTTACTAATCATAAACCAAGCTTTATGACTAGCCAGGAGAAAAAAAGTGATTAGAAAGACAACCACTACAGCAAAAATTAATGAATCCAAATCTCAGGGATAGACTGATATTAAATGAAGGTCTGTTTCATTGACAGCTCTATCATTAGGCAAAGTAAGTTAGCCACTTCAGGCAGATTTGAGGTATCATGAAAAATAGTTATTCTTATTTTGTTTTAATCAATTGACTGATTGAGCTGACAGTAAAGGTTGGAGATTTGTGCCTCCAGTCCCTATATCCCTTAGAAAGAGATAAATAAGTGAACAATTAAACCCATAAGAATCAGTCAAGGGAGGTCTTGCTTGATCTTTTGCACTCAAAAGTTCATGAGAAAGGTGAAAACACACCTCCCTAATATTAAGATGAGCATTAACAGGATCATGCTAAACATATTATGGGATGATGCATGTTACATGGATGCCAGTGGGCAGGTACAAAAACATCAATCATGTATCAAATTAGTGTAACCAGTGGATTTATTTATTTGTTTATTGGATTTATTTGCTGCCTATCTTGTAAAAATCTGGGTGACTTTCAGCATTAAAACATTAAGAGTCTAAGAAATACCTTTAAAATGGAAAGCCCAATCAAGATAACATTATAATCAAAAAGTTATTAAATTTATTGGAATGAGCTCTGCTTGTGGTATATACAAAGGGTGCCCAGGAGCAGAACATTGCTTCTCTTCTTGACTGAGAGATTTGCAAGTTGTGTTCATAAATAAAGAGCACTTTTTAAAAAACTTTCATATTTCTGGCTCAGAATCTATTTGGAGGAAGGCACACAGGCCCCAATGAATCACTGATTTTTACAGCTAATAGATTTCTGCCTCCTAGTCCAAAACCCTTTGGGTTTGACGCACATTGACTGGAATGTAATATGATCTAACCAAGACTTTGGAGGGATGATTATTTTAATTAGCATCTGGGAAGTTTTATGCAGTAAAACTAAGTGACAATCTCAATGATGATGTTTTCCTGTATCTTGTAGGCCTCAGTGGGCTGATCACAGGGACTCTAGATTCTCATGTTGGAAGAAATATCCTTCTTGGTTCAATTCCAATTGGGGAGAAAGACACTGGAAACATGGAGGCTGTTAGGAAAGATGATTTAATGGTGGACAGCAGAACCACATGACTTGAAGCTCCAAAGTGAAAAGGATGATCACATGCTTCAAGGTGAAGGAAAAGAGAAGGGAGGGCCAAGATGCTGAGAGACCCTTATATACCCTCTGTTGGGCCCCACCTTAGTGTTTCCTGTTCAAGAAATGTATCCCATTGGCTGTCAAATTCCCAGGGGCAAGGGTCTTAGCTAACTTTGTTGGCTTTGTCTGGACAACATGACTTCACCTGAGTGTTGGCTGATACAATCTTCCCAGGCCAGGTGGTGAGATGGGTAGAGGCCTTAGTTATGTAGAATATTCTGGCCTAGGCTTTAATGGCCCATTAGCAAAGATACACATCTTTGCTAATGGGCCATTAAAGCCTAGGTCAGAATAGGGGGGGGGGGTGAGTTTCTGCCTCTCTGAGTTTCTACTTTACTCTTTTTAGGGGAAATATTCTGCCCTTTTAATATTTCCCATGATATTTAATTTTTCTAGGAGAGGGGTGGGTGCTAACTTCCTGCACTCAGAAAGAGTGGCAAGAAAGAAAACTTGGAGAAACTATGGAAATGATGGATAAAAGGAAGGCTTCAGTTCTTTTGCTACTGCTTTGCCTGCCATTCAGCGACAACAGGAGAACTGATCCTTTGTTGGAAGCTAGCAAGCATGTTCTCTGTCTGGGCAGTGCAAGATATGTCATCTTAAGTAACATTATGTAACTGTTGTCTCCAATGAGTTTTATTTATTTAGCGTATGGCAAATACGTGGATTTATAGTGGTTCAAATCTTAATGTCAAATCCACCCAGCCATTCAGAGACAGGGTGGTCTATATGTTGAAAAAAATCATACACTGGGCCGGGGTAAACTCTTGATAGACATTTGTACACAATGTGATGGATATTTTGTCATGGAGCATCATAGTCACACTGAGGGGTAGAGGCAACACCCCACTTAAACAATGAGTCCTGGCAGACACCATGTTGGGTGCGGATCATGTTCAGAATTGACCAATGCTGGTGTGGAAGGTCAAAACCTGGCACCTTTTATGTAGAGTCATCTACAAGGTTCTGTACTGGCACCTACATTGTTCAATCTTTATATTTCAGATATGCCAGCCACAAGGAGACATGAATTTGGATATGCAGATGACCTGGCCCTAGCAGTGCAAGATAAAAACTTGGAAGTTTTGGACTGCCTCCTCTCTGATGACCTGAAGTCCTGGGAAAATTCTTTGCTGATGAGATTCATACCCAGTGTCAGCAAAACAGTGAACACCTGTTTCCATTGTTGGAAAAATTATCCTTCTGGGTTCAGTTCCAAGTGGGAAAAAGAACTGGAAACATGGAGGGTATTTGGAAAGATGGTTTAATGGTGGACAGCAGGACCATGTGGCTTGGAGCTCCAAAGTGAAAAGAATGATCACATGCTTCAAGGTGAGAAGACAAGGTCAAGAAGGACTGAGATGCTGAGAGTGCCTGGGTTTTATAGCCTTTGTTGGGCCCCACTTTAGTGTTTCCTGTTCCTGCATAAGAAATGTATCGCATTGGCTGTCAGACTCCCAGGGGGTGAGGGTCTTAGCTAACTTTGTAGGCTTTGTCTGTGTGTGGTGGAAGCAGATAAAAAACCACCAAAAGATTCGTTGATTCAAGGAAAACAAAGTTTTATTCACGTGTCTGCAGAGACGGGTTCCCTCAGGCATTGAAGGAACCCAGAGCAAAATTCAGGCAGCATTTTTATACCCTAACTGTCCGCCCCCTCGTATGAGGGCTTGGCTCACATTCTTTCTGTTTTCAAATTGACACATATATTTTGAAGGTTCATACTAGCTCCCTATCTAGCAAAAGCAGTTACATGGTTTCTGACATCGCAGCACTTTATTACAATTCCCCATTGTTCTAGCCTTATCTTGTTTTTTCTCTTGTGCATAAACTGGAACACTTTCTTATTTAGCAGAGCTACTGAGTTTGAGACACACTTCCTTATTCAATTCAATGGGCCATCCAACATGACTTCGGTTCTGCTCATAATTTCCCCCTTTTCTTTTTCCACTCTTGTCTCAAACTCAAATAGCAGATCCTCTGCTTCTTTCAGAGTGATTTCTCTCTGATAAATCATTAGAGGTTCTGCTTCCTGCTTCTTCTCAAATCTTGAACCCAAGGATTTCCTTACCTTCCCACACATTGTTATTGCACCAGGGAGACACTGAACACAACAACACAACAATACACAGCATATAATAATCAATATAATTTCCATTATGGTAGATCTAAACCAAGTGGAACTGGGAAGCCAAGACCATATTGCTCCCCACAGGTCTGGCAATGAGAAGTCACCTCTTTGTGATAATGGATTAGAGCGAATACATTCTTCCATTACTTTTACTGTCTTTGTAATATTGGGTTGGAAATCATGGATGTATACACAGCAATGTGAATGAATCAGAGCACACACACCCCCTTTTGTAGCTAATACAATGTCTAAAGCATACCTTTTTGTAGAGCAACCTGTCTTACTTCAGAAAGCTCGGTGTTAATCATTTTAATATTCTTTATTGTATCATTGAACATTGTTACCGTGAAGTTATTTAGAATATGTATATCTTGGTAGTTCATTGCTACTCCCAATGGTGTTATTATACCATGGGAGATTTGGGTCCAGAGTCTCCGGGTAAGGCCAGATTCTGAGTCTCTTTTATTACATAACCGGCCTTGGGAAAGGCCATCAAGTTTATATATCACCGGTATCACATACCTCAGTGTGCATGTGCCACTCCAGTAAGGTGGCATCTCCCTGTATGCATATTTCCCACACAATACCCACCTAAAGTTTTCCATAGCATAGGTCTGTTGTGATGTTCGGGTCCAATTGATCATTTCTTCAGAATGCATACACATCTGATACTGATCTTGATTAAAATAATCTAATTTATGATAACTCTTGGTATAGCTATGGTTACTACAGGATGATGGCATATCAAAAGTCTTATTACATTTTCCCCAATCTCCTAAATGGAGCCCTCTAGTTTCATTTCTCCTAAAACACACATACGCCGTTTCCCTTAAATGAACAAAAATCCTTCCTTTTATATTTCATTCTACACCATATTTTTCTGTCCCGTGTCCCTGTGGTCTTAGTCTGTTCTGATCAAGTGGAATTGCATGTAGGACTAATCCTTCACCTGTTCTTCCTGGCATGTGCATGCATAACCAGCAATTGGTGATGTTCAAGGAATGTGAGAACTTCTTGAGATTCTTTATGAACACATTGTCATCCCACAAGTCTGTTCCCAAGTCACCTGCAGGTCCAACATATTGTGAACTTCTTTGATGTATTAATGTAAATATAGTTGCAACAAATAGTCATCTCCAGAGTTCAGCCGACATCTCCATGGTGGTTTCTGCTGGCTATTTCTTCAAGGTTACCTTTAGCGGCTGACCGTCCACTGGGATTGCCTTCCAAGGTTTCTCAGGTTCTGGTGTTTTCTTGACTCTGCTGTAATGCGTCCAGCCTCCTTCCCGAGTACGGACTTCAGATTCAGTCGTCAGTAGCACCTGGTACGGACCTTCCCAGCTAGGTTGCAGTTTTTCACTTCTCCAAGTCTTTATCAGGACCCAGTCTCCAGCCTTGTGTGGGTGTTGGCTACCAGCCAAAGGTGGTCGTTGCACCAACAGTCCCTGTTTGTGAAGAGAAAGCAAAGACCGAGACAGTGCCAGCAAAAATTTCCGAAGGAACAAGTCCCTGAACTCTGGTATGGGATTGCCTAGTTTGGCCAAATAGGGTCTCCCCATCAGCATTTCAAAGGGAGAAACCCCTGTGTCTTTCCTTAGACAAGTTCTGATCCTGAGCAGAGCTAAGGGAAGATTCTTTCCAAACCCCCCTTTCTGGCAACTCAGTGAAATCAATTTGTGCTCTCTGAAAAGACCAACCCACTAGGGGTCACCCTCCATCTCTTTCTTGCGTGCCGCTTTCTTATTTACTTTCAAACAAATCAAACACTTCCAGCAGATGCTCTGAGCTACCGTCCACATCCTCAGACTCCAAAAGTGAGGTTTAACGGACATGACCAAGGCCTCCGTTCCCCAATGTCCTCCTTCATGAACTTTCTCCAATATTCCCCTCATGACAATGGGTGCAACCACCTTGACTCCCTCCGAAATCTTCCATTCCTCTGGGGTTTTGACACATCCCTCTTTCTCCAACTCCAACTTTTCCTTTTTCTCTGGCTCCCATTCCTCCCTCTCGTCCTTTTCCAATATTGGTATAGATACCATTATCAACTCTATCTCCCCTGCAGCTTCCTTTGCCCATTTGTCCGCCCTTCGGTTTCCCACAACCTCCAGTGTGTTCCCCTTCTGATGTGTGCTCACATGGACAATTGATACTTGGCTGGGGAGTTGCAATGCCTCTAAGGCTTGTTTTACTAACTGCACTTGCTCTCTTTGCTTCCCATCCGCCTTGATATACCCTCTTTCTTTCCAGATTTTCCCAAACGTGTGCACCACCCCCCATGCATACTTGGAATCAGCCCAAATCGTTACTTCCATCTCCT
This sequence comes from Laticauda colubrina, assembly GCA_015471245.1. Classification (NCBI taxonomy): domain Eukaryota; kingdom Metazoa; phylum Chordata; class Lepidosauria; order Squamata; family Elapidae; genus Laticauda; species Laticauda colubrina. The sequence goes on from BLBF01000007.1 coordinate 22,076,033, forward strand.
CAGCCAATTCCAAGTCTCTGGTCAGGGCAAGCAATTCACATTTCTGGCCTGACCAAGCAGCTGGGAGTGACCCTTTCTCTATTACCTCACCTTCCCCGGTTACTATTGCAAACCCAGATTTTCACTTTCCTTTTTCCAACCTGCTAGATCCATCTATAAACCATTTCTCTCCCTTCTCCAAAGGAGTCTCTTCCAAGTCCTCTCTAACCTTCGTCATGAGATCCACTTGCAATAGACAATCATGGTCTTCCGGTTCCCACGCCTGCCTTCTCCCCTTCAAGAATTCTGCTGGATTTAGATTCTTGTCTGTTCCTATCACTACATCAGGACTGGTTCGCAAAATGGTTTCATACTTCAATATCCTCCCTTCGGTCATCCAAATGGTAGCCAGCTGGCTCAACACTGAGTTGACCTCATGAGGCGAATGCACCACCAAAGCTCCGCCAAAGGTTAACTGTTTGCTCTCCACCACCAACATCGCTGTTGCTGCCACAGCCTGAACACAAACTGGCCATCCTTTCACAACCGGCTCCAAACCCTAGCTTAGGAAGGCTACCGGCTGGTACTGCCCCCCCCCCCTCTTTTGGGAAAGGACTTCAACTGCTGTTCCCTGAGCCACCGCCACATACAAATGAAACAGTAGTTTCAGGTTTGGCAAGGCTAAAACTGGAGCGGTTGACAAAGCCTTCTTCAGCTCTTCCCACCTTTCACTATCTCCCTCCTCCCATTCTATGTGCTCTCCCTTTCCAGGCAACTTTCTATGCAAAAACTGTGCCAACACTGTGAATTGGTCTATCCAGATTCTACAATACCCCAATAATCCCAACGCTTTCCGCACCTCTGTCTTGTTCCTGGGAGGAGCCAAGCTCATGATCCCCTTCACCCTTTCAGGGTCCAAGGACCTCACCCCCTGCTGAATGTAATGTCCCAAATATTTCACCTTTTTTTCAACAAACTGAAGCTTCTCTTTTGAGACTTTCGGCCCCTGCTCCTTCAGCCAATTCAACAGACCCACAGAAGCTGCTCTCACTTCCTTCTCTTTCTCCCCAGTTAACAACAAGTCATCCATGTACTGAATTAGGGTGATTCCTTTCTCTCTCTCAAACAACACCAACTTTTCTTCCAACACCTGTCCAAACAACAAAGGGCTCTCGGTATATCCCTGAGGAAGTACCGTCCACCTCAACTGCTGTTTCCTTCCACTCTCAGGATCATTCCATTCAAAGGAAAACAAGTCTCTACTCCCCTCCTCCAAGGGGCACACCCAAAAGGCATCCTTCAGATCTATCACAGTAAACCATTTGTCTTTGGGAGGGATCCGCCCCAAGATGGTATAGGGATCAGGAACCAGTGGCAATCTAGGAACCACTATATCAGGCGGAGCTCCATTCAAAATCCAGGAAAGAAATACTTAGACTCTTTAATTTAGAGAAAAGATATCTTTTACTGAAAGTGAAGTGGTAGCAACCAAAGAATTCTGAATCTGAGAATTTAGGCACGCAATTCACATATAGAAAGTGATGGAGTGTTCCCACCCCCAATAGTTCAGATGAAACTTCCAATTAGAAGTTGTGAATATGATCATGTGGGCATCTTCAGGTGATGATGAGGCCTCTGTCCGTTGACCTTGGCATATTTGATAATGGGTTGCAGTTGTGCAGAGAAAAGAAAGCTAAACGAGAAATAGAAACCTAACTCTATTGTATGCTTCCCCCCCTTCATTTACACAACAGAAGAATGTAACACCTCCAGCTCACTTCCCAGACTTATCCCTACCTCCCCTCCCCCCCGTTTCTTATGACAGCTGAAAGATGCAAAGCAATAGTAGAAGATCTTGAAGGCTTACACACTATCTCATTGATCCTCCTCAAATCATTAACCAATCTATACTTCCCATCATTTTTTATTACTGCTAAAACCAGTGAATGACATAGCAGGTTCCAACAGTCCCTGTTTCAATAATCTGTCAATCACTGGTTTCAACCCTTCCCTATCTCTCTTACTCAGAGTATATTGTGGCGTCCACAGTTTAGTTATTCCTGATTGTATCTTGATCTGAAAGGGCTGTATTGCCATCCTACTAACCCATTCACCTCCTGCCCACACATCTGATGATATCTTCTCCTCATCTTCCGTTTTTAGCATACACATGCGAACTTCCTTCCTTCTATCCCACAATTCTATTCCAAAAACATCCAACAAGTCTCTTCCTAGCAAGTTCACCCCTGAATCCGGAATATACAATATTTTGGTTTCAGTAACCACATCATTCAATTCCAATCTCACCTCTTCCAAAATCTTGACCTCTTGGGATTTCCCACTCACCCCAACCACTTTTAAAGTCTGCTTTGGCCTGCATGCTCCCTCTACCGGATTGCATACAGATTTCTGGCTTGCGCCGGGTGTCGATCAGGAACAGCCATTCCTCATAGTCAGGACCCACTAACACATTAACCAATGGCTCCCTGCGGGTCCCTCTTGGGGAGCTGGAACTTCCCTAATCGTATAGGGCATAGCTTCGTTCCTCTGGGGTTTGGGGACATTCGTGTGCAAAATGTCCCTCTTTCCCGCATCTGAAGCAAGTTCTACTCTGGGATGGCCGTTGGAATCGACCACCTCGATTGCCCCCTGGACCTCCTCGCCTAACCGGGGGTCTCCACTCCCTGCTGGGAGATCTTTCATCTCTCCACCTTGGCCTCGGATCTGACATCTGGGTCTCCCTGTTTTTCCTAACTTCATTCTTGGCTGCCATTTGCACAGCAGCTACCATCATCTGAGACTTCTGTTTGGTTTTAACTGAATCTCGGTTCACAAAAACTTGTTGGGCTGCTCTCATCAAATCTGTCATGCCCAAATCAGTCCATCCCTCTGTCTTCTGGATCTTTTTCTGGATATCTGGCCATGATTTGGTGATGAATTGCATCTTCAGGAGAGTCTCAAAGGCAGGAGTTTCTGGCTCCACTCCGGAGTACTTGGTTAACCCTTCCTGGAGCCGAGCACAGAAATCCCCCGGGAACTCATCCTTTCCTTGTGTTATTTCAAATGCTTTGGTCAAGTTTTTCCCTTGAGGGATGGCCAATTTAATTCCTTCAGTGATCATGTGTTTCATATCTCTCATGTGCTCCCTATGAGCGTTATTATTGATGTTCCAATTTGGATCGGCTATGGGGAACTTTGTGTCTGCAGCCATTGCTCCCTGTTGCCCTGCATGTCTCCTATCCCAGGCAGCCATTGCTGCCCTCCTAATGAGGTTCCTCTCTTCGGGGGTGAAAAGGTGTCCAAGAATATACATTAATTCTTGGTATGTGTATTCATTGGGCCCCAGAAACAATTCCAACTGTTCCGCCACTTCATGAGCATTCTCATGGAGTTTCGGAAGGGTCGTTTTCAGATCCCATAACTCAGCAGGTTTTATGGGGACAGCCACAAAAACGGTGACTGGATTCCCCTGCACATTCATGCCATTTGGGACTTCTCTGACTGGGAAAGCCAACACGGGATTGGCCGACCTTCCTCCTAGAGGCAAATTCTCTAGGTCATTGTTTAATTGAGCCAGTTCCCTTCTGAGTCCTGGATATGCAGGTGGAGGTGGAGCCTGGGCAACTGGAGCCGGCAGGGGCAGTGGTGCCAGGACTACCGGAGCCGATGCCGGTGGATTCCCCATCCAGTCCTCAGTTTCGCTTTCCTCCACCTTGCTGACAAACTGTACTACTTCTGTTTCTGATGGAACTGGACCTTCAAAGTGAACATGATACCATACCTCCACATAGGGTATTTGCTCCTTCATCCGGTGTTTCACTCTTTACTCTTTCAACTGAGTTATCCAGTACGTGCTGGTATTCCCTTCGGGATCCCAGTGGTAAGGAAACTCAGGGTATACTAGGAGATACTTCGGCCACCTATATTGGCATAGGTAGATCATTTTCTTTTTCTCTAGACTCCGAGTGTAAGTCCTCAGATGGGGCAACGACCATTGTTGTAGTAGTTGACCCAATGGGGAGTCAGTCGGAATCAGCCTTCTCAGTGTCTTTTCTATCTCAATACCCATTCCCTCTTGGAACGTCTCACACTTGCTTTGTCCCTTTCCCATTCTCCACGCTACCCGCCAACAATCTCCCACAGATTCCCAACTCAGGGATTTACACTGTCCTCCAGCAGTCGCTGGATTCCCAGAGTTTAAGGACAGTATATCCCTTCTTCTATCCCGAAAGGCAACAAACTCACCTGATACACCCCTGGTCTCCCAGAGACGAAAGGAGTGTGGGCGTCCCCACTTCAGGTGATCAACGACACTCCCAGAGCATAAGGCCGGCTTCTCTCTCTCTTGTTTCCAAGGATTGTCTGCTGAGTACAGTTACCCCGGGATCCAACTGAGACAAGGGAGGGGCCCCTCTATAATGGGAGGCGGTGGCGCCACACTTACCCAGTCCCTTTTCTCCAGTCGAAATTCCATCGGGGCCCACGTTGAGCACCAAATTGTGAGGTGGAAGCAGATGAAAAACCACCAAAAGATTTGTTGATCCAAGGAAAACAAGGTTTTATTCACGTGTCTGCAGAGACGGGTTACCTCAGGCATTGAAGGAACCCAGAGCAAAATTCAGGCAGCATTTTTATACCCTAACTGTCCGCCCCCTCGTATGAGGGCTTGGCTCACATTCTTTCTGTTTTCAAATTAACACATATATTTTGAAGGTTCATACTAGCTCCCTATCTAGCAAAAGCAGTTACACGGTTTCTGACATCGCAGCACTTTATTACAATTCCCCATTGTTCTAGCCTTATCTTGTCTTTTCTCTTGTGCACAAACTGGAACACTTTCTTATTTAGCAGAGCTACTGAGTTTGAGACACACTTCCTTATTCAATTCAATGGGCCATCCAACATGACTTCGGTTCTGCTCACATCTGTGTCCCAGGCTTGTTTGAGTGCTGGTTGATGTAATCTTTCCAGGTGCCATGTAGCGAGATGGGTTGAGGGCTAACCCTATCTGTTGTCATGTAGAATAAACTGGCTCAGGCCTTAATGGCCCATTGATAAAGTTTCTGCCTCTCTGAGTTTTGACTTCTCTTTTTAGGGGAAATATTCGTCTGTTTAATATATCCTAAAATATTTCATTTTTTCTAGGAGAGGGGTGGGTGTTAACTTCCTACACCATCTCAACAACAATGCCAATGTCACCCTGAAGGCCTGCCTGAATAACAGCCTACTCCCTTATGATCCTCAACCTAAATACCTTGCATTCTCTCCTATAAGAAACACCTACAGAACATGTCCACTAAACCAATACCGGAACAACTTACTCCAGAAATTATGAGGATCAACATGGGGAGCTTCTCCTCTATTCTCAGAATATCTCCAATGGGTGAAATGAAAAAAATAAACACAGCATCCAATTTCCTAGACTTGATGATTTTTAAATGTATACTGAGATGGTTTGTGTTCCGTCCGGAAAAGAAGCGCGAGAGACCGGGTTCCAACTAACAAGTCTTTATTCAGTTAACAGCAACAGTAACAGAAACAATGGCTCAAGCCGCGGCAGCCCTTTATATAGAGGCTTGCCTGCCGGCTTGTAGCCAATGACATTCATTTAATCTTGCCGCCTTTGAGTGGCTTCTTGGATTGGTTCCTAATGAACCAATCCACTACTGGCCTTTTTGGCCAATCAGAATTAACTACTTGGAACCTTCCAAGTTATAAAGAACAGTTTGAGGCCCAAAATAACCATTCCCCTTAAACTAACCACCCAGATCAGCTGCTCCAGCTTGCATTACAAAATGGGCTTGGCCTTGGACTTCATTGCAGTGCTTTAGGAATCAAAATATAAATCATTGCAAGGGAAACCTTTGTACTGGTATCTGTCAGTACAGGTGCCAGCATGGATTTTATTTGGCCCTATTTTTCTCTTATGATGAAAAAGAATATTTCCATGCTCTGCAACCTGTAGAGTTGCATAAGAGCCTTAATAAGTGCTTCTAGGTACCAGAGTTATACTTTTTGAATATTTTCTCATATGTTTTTCCTTAACAACAACACAGAAGGATAAATATTTCAATAAGCCCATGTGGTTCTCCAGCAGCAGGTGCAGACAACTGAGGTCTCGGAGAATGAGGATTCAGATGAGGGGATTGCGTGTGATGCAGGCATGGGGCCAGGACCATCAGGGAGTAGAATGCTGCCTTCAGAGACTGTGGAGGCTGGCAGCAGTGATGAAGAGGTTCCTGAGGAGTCTGTGCCCAGTGCACGTGCATGCAGGGCTGGTCGAAGGAAAGAGCAGCTGCAGCAGCACAGGCAACTTGGGAGTAAGGCTGCATGGTAATGGCCCCTCCCTCAAGAAATAAAAGCCAGCTGAAAAACTGGAGTTCTTCGCAAGAAGCAAAGAAGTTTTTGCACTCAAGCCTTTGGACATTCAGAATATTTTGGTTGGTGTTTGGAGACTCTTTGTGTTTGAAATATTTTTTAGTAATTTTATCTAGTGTTCTTGGCAGCCTTGTACAACTTTGGCAAGGCTTGTTCTTATCAGAGATAATTAATTTGAAACAGCCTTTTAACTGCAAAGGAACAGAATTCGTAAAGAGTCATTAAAAAGTTTTTCTTTTACCTCTGTTTTGTGTTTGTTTCCTTGGAACAAGCTTTGGGTCAGAACAATTACTTGGTATAGGAAAAAAATCAAGAGTTACACAATTCTATTTTAAGCTTTATCAATGTGTGTCTGCACATTTATAGCTGAATGGTTTTGCTTTTTTAGCCTGTTCAATTCTTCAATTGAAACACAATTGCACACATCCTCAGATTCATAACTGTTAGCTCAAATTATTTGGAACAGGTATGAATCATTTTGTAAATTCCAATGTTTCATCTATACCATTTAAATGCACTAACAATAGCATTTAGACTTATATACTGCTCCATAGTGCTTTACAGTCCTCTACAAGAGGTTTACAGCCAGCCTATTACAGAGGTGGTATTCAGCAGGTTCTGACCAGTTGTGGAGAGCCGGTAGTGGAAATTTTCAGTAGTTCAAAGAACCGGCAAATACCACCTCTGACTGGCCCTGGCCCATCTATTCTCTGCCTCCCGAGTCCCAGCTGATTGGCTGGGTCTTTTTGGGTTGCCCTGCACAGGAGAACAGAACTGGAAAGCAGGTTAGTGGGGTGGGGAGGGACTGGGGATTTTGCAGTATCCTTCCTCTGCCACACCCACCAAGCCATCCCATGCCCACCAAGCCACGCCTACAGAACCAGTAGTAAAAAAATTTGAATCCCACCACTGGCCTATTGCCCCCAACAATCTGGGTTCCCATTTTACTGACCTTGAAAGGATGGAAGGCTGAGTGAGTTAGTGTGCAATACTGCATTCTGACAACCGCACCATCATGGCACTTCATATTTAACAATCAGAAATCAATTTATTGTGTGGAATCCAGATTTAGTCCTGCTCAAAGCAGCGCTGTTCAAATGAGCAAGAGAAAGGTCTCACTGATTTTAAGTAGTGCTAAGATTGGATTTTACAAAAGGATTGACTCAGATAGGAAAATACTGTGATTCTGTACTGCAAAAAGAGGTCTTTGACAATGGGATAATAGCTGCATAGATCCCATTTAACGAATCTGAGTCTCAACTGATTTCCAAATTGGGAATTCACATGGACGAGGTTTGGATGAAGCAACAAGTTAAATGATGGTTTCCTCAACAAATACATTATTGCATGCTGCAGTGTTCCATGCAAGTGGGCCCTTTACCAAGTCATGGAAAGTTCCAACCCACAACTCATTATTTTCTCAGATCAAAATTAGTTTTCTCCTCTTGTAACAAATAGAATAGGAAAGGACAAGCTGGGGCTTATGGGAAGGAGCCAGTAGGTATAATGAAAATATGTTCAGCTTCTGTTTGCTGGGTTCTCTACAGGTTGTCCTTGAGTTACGACCACGATTGCCTGAATTTTGATCGTGTGATTGTGGAGATGCTTGCAACAGTTGTAAGTGTGAAGTCAGGTTGTAAGTAACTTTTTTCAGTGTATGTTCACTGTAGTAATCTTGAATGGTCACTAAATAGATGATTGTAAGTTGAGGACTGCCTGTACAAAGAAACATAGCTAGCAAACCCAGACACTTTCTTCCATGGTTTGTTTAACATGCTGTCTGAACTACAGCAATTAATCATGATTCATTAAAAGAAGAGAGCTCTGTTAGTCCATATTAGCCCCAAATCAGGAGGCATCGAGTCGTACCATTCTCGGCTAACATTAACTTAATTAAAAGGCATCAATTTTCATAAATTACAACTTCATCAATAGAGATGAGGTGGATGGGAGAAAGCAGGATGCTCATGAAAATGCAGGTTACATGCCAGACAGATTTAAAACCTCGATGAGGTTAGCCACTCCATGCATCTGAGGAAATGAGCTGTAGTTTCTGAAAACATACCAGTGGAATAAACCATCATAACTTAAGCAACTATTCAACTTTAATGGTGTGTCCCCTTCCTAACTTGGTGTCAGTGGAAAGATCCTGACTTTTCAGGCTTTGTGGATCTCAGAAGGAATGTTGTTCCAGAATATAGGCTCATATAGAATAACAGGGCCTTGGAGGTCTTCTAATCCAATCCTCTGCTCAAGCAGGTGATCTTATACATTCCAGATAAATGGCTGTCCAATCCCTTCTCAAAAACCTCCAGTGATGGAACACCCACAACTCCAGCCATTCCACTGATTCTAACAGTTCTAATTGTCAGAAAATTTCTCCTTAGTTTAGGTTCTCATCATTCCTTATCACCCATCCCCTCCCACTTGTGATTGTAGGACTGTAACTTTGTCGTTTGTATCCTTATGATTTATATTGACTGTATCCTCGTATGATTTCATTGCTGATTGTACCCTATGATTATCATTAAGTATTAGAGCTGATGATTCTTGATTCTTAACAAATGTATCTTTTCTTTTATGTATACTGAGAGTATTTATGCCAAGACAAATTCCTTGTGTATCCAATTACACTTGGTCAATAAAAAATTCTATTCTATTCTATTCTATTCTATTCTATTCTATTCTATTCTATTCTATTCTATTCTATTCTATTCCATTCCATTCCATTCCATTCCATTCCATTCCATTCCATTCCATTCCATTCCATTATATTTAGCCTTTCCTTCATTAGTTTCCATTCATTATTTCTTGTCCTGCATCTGGAGGATAGGTAGATTCCCTCTTCTCAGTGACAGCGCCTCAAATATTGGAAGACTGCTATCATGTCACTCTAGTCCTTCTCTTTATTAGAATAGCCATACTCAGTTCCTGTAATCATTCTTCCTATTCATAACTATGCTTATATACTTATACTGTTATCTAATACTTGCTTGACAAATAAATAAATAAAATAAATGTTTTAGTTTCCATTCATTAATCTTAGTTGCTCTTCTATGCACTCTTTCTAGAACATCTACATCTTTATTATATTGTGGCAACTATAACTGGATGTAATATTCCAAGTGTGGCCTTACTATGGCACTATAAAGTGGTACTAATGCTTCACGTGATCTTGATCCTATCCCTCTGCTAATGCAGCCTAGGACTGTGTTGGCTTTTTTGGTGACTGCAACACACTGCTGGCTCATATTTAAGTGGTTGTTAAGTGGGACTCCTTTGTTTTTATCCAGGAATTTTTAACAGAAAAAAGTCTACAGGAACACAAATGCACATTATGTGGGTGTTTTCCTGACTTGTGCCCAATTTATTATATTACTTAACATAATGTGGTTTTGAATATTCTCAGAGATAAACACCGGTGAATTTCTTTCCAACTGAAGAACTGTATCAGTAACAATTTCCACAACAGCAATTTTGTATAGTTGTTGATCTATCACTCTGGTGGTAAATCACAAATACAAGCCAGGTTTATATTACCATAGTGATGGCTGAGTAATGCTATAATTCATCAACGTAAAATAGCAGATTTGGGAAAGTGCAAATATTGAAAGATAATTAAATGACATTTGTAGATAGGTTTGAAAATGCAGATTAAATGAATACACTTAAATCTATTTTCACAATAAAAAATATTTTTCTCCACTGCTATCATTGAACTACCTATATATTTTCCTGCACTTTACCCTTCCAACCAAATCCAAGAATTTATTCTCCCAGGTTCTCTAGAAAGCTTAATTGAGAGTAACTCTTACAAAAGCATATTTTCAAGGAAATGTGTCCTAAAAGGCACAGCATAAAAATGTGCTTTAAAGGTCTATATAAATGAGTCTTTGCTAGATTTATGAGTGTTATTGATCTTTCTGGGTTACAGACACTTTCTTTTAAAATTGTTAACAACTGAGCAGTAATCCCTGGAATTTTATGACGGTAATATTAATTACTCAGAATATGTCCAAATTGAAGAACCAAGAGCACATCATTGATCGAACTTAATGATACTCTGCAACTTGAGAGCAATATTTGAAGCCAAAACTGGAGTTAGAAAGATATATTTTCCTAAGCATTTAAATGATACTCTGGGGACTCATTGCTTAAAGTTCTACCAAACTATAGGTATAAGATCAGGAGAGAAAAAATAACTATACACATACAGATACACACACACACACACACACACACACACACAGAGTGTAACCAATGGTGGGATTCAAATTTTTTTACTACTGGTTCTGTGGGTGTGGCAGGGAAGGATACTGTAAAATCTCCAGTCAGAGGTAGGATTTGCCGGTTCTCCAAACTACTCAAAAATTCCACTAACGGTTCTGCAGAACTGGTCAGAACTTGTTGAATATAGCATAGTGATTAGACAGCTGCCCTTTGACAAGGGGGACTGGTGTACAAATCCTGGCTGGTATCTATCCTGCCAACAGGGTTCCTTGCAAAATGACCTCTAATGCTTAACCTGCATACCTTGGATATGAGAGTGACTTGAACTAAGGGACTCATGCCAATTTGGATAAGGTCCATGTCATATGTTGTGTATGTGTAGGTATGTGTCATCTCTGATGTTTATTCTTGTGAAAGTGCAGTTCCACAGGGAGACCTAATTTAATTAACTCTTATATATGTTTACAGATCTTATCCTTTGAAATGTGGATTAGGTTTAGGTAACTTATTTTTGGGGGGCAGGGGGTTGAGGAAGTTTGAGTAAAAGACCCCTCCTGCCCCCATTTGCTATTCTTATTTGATTAATTTAGTTTCAGCTTGATTATCAATTATCCAGTGGAGATACTGATTCTCAGTCCATCATGGATTCTGTTCATGTTTTCAGGAAAGATGGAAACAATATAAAGAGTAAAATACATGTTGATATAAAACTTCTCACAGTATGTTGCAAGGATTATGTCAAATCAATCATTTTGACAAGCACATAGCATCTTTTCTTCCATCAGTAACACAGGCATTCATCACAATGGTGCTCTTGAATCAAACTGGAGAAGTTTTACCAACCAGGGACTTGAGCCTTCTTGGTGCAACCTTACACGTGTGCCTTATGAGCAAATAACATCAAAACAAACTCAAGACTTGGTGTTGGCTGAGAAGTGATTTTACCGCTGCATTCAGGTGTGGGATTCTACCAGTTTGGACCAGTTCAGGTGAACCCCTTGTTCCAACCATCAGCTGGCAGCGAACTGTTGCGACAAGCATGTGGGCTTGCCCCTCTGCCCCTGCTCTTTCCTGTGTTCTATTTCCTTTGTTTAGAGCACAGCTGAATCGTGTCGCAGAGTGATTTGCCTTGTCTCAGCTGTTTTATTCACAGAGACTGGTGTAGAAGGTAAGTATTAAAGCTTTTTTAAGCACGGAGTGCACGCACGAAACGTGCGATGACCGAACCGGTTGTTATACCAGTGGAATCCCACACCTGGCTGCACTCTGAAGAAGTTGAAAAGAACAAGGAAGAGCTGTCCTTTGCAACCATCACAGAAACCCCTTCAGCCTGAGCAGAGTAGAGACACTGCATAAATTACACGAAAGGAAAAAAATACAGTGTCCTTGAAAGCAACTGATATAACAGAATCCAAGTTCCTGAGGATTCTAATAAAGAACATTTCATACATATAAGTACTAAATTAGGCTGGTTTTATTCAGAGTCTGACAATAAAGAAGACAATAGAATTTATTGATCCAACTTCTTCCTGCCTGAAGAAATCTTGGTAAAATCTTCTGTGACAGAAGAATAGAAGTACCTCAGCTTTCATTGGTTCCACTGTTGATCTGCTTTCATCATTAAAAAAACTTTCAGTTGGTCATCAGTTATTATGCAGCAAGGAAGAAAATGCAGTGCAGGTAGTTCTTGATTTACATCCATAATTTCTGATGAACAGAACCAACAGCTGTCCTGGGTCAGCTGACTAATTGGTTTGATGACTACATGGATTTTTTATAAGTTTCAGAGATGCTACTGGGTGGGTGGGGGGTTGTGCAATGTCTGAAATGCCCTTAGCAGATTGTGCAATGTAGTGAGCTCTGTGTCTTCTGCTAAATGATAGTGGGCTAATCCTATTATGTCCTGAAGGATCATGTTCTGTTCTTCTTAACCCCATCATCCTGGAGCTGAAGGTCTTTTGTTTTATAGATAGACTGGCGCAGTCTTTCTTAATGGGCACAGAATATCTGCTTGGGTGGTGATGCTATTAAGAAAGACTGAGTCTGCTTTCTGCCTCTAAAAACATGTTTCTCCATTTCTCATTTAGGGAAATATGCCTTTTTAATATTCCCCAAAATATTTCATTCTTCTAGGAGGGGCAGGGCCTTTCCACAGTTGTTAAATGAATCCCTGTAGTTGTTAAATTAGGAACATGACTGTTTTAACTGAATCTGGTTTCCACATTGATTTCGCTTGTCAAAAACTCATAGAAGGTGATCACATGAGCTTGCAACCATCATAAATACGGGTCAGTTGCCAAGTATCTGAAATTGGATCATGGAACTGTGAGGCTGCTACAACTGTTGTAAGAATGAAAAATGGTCATACGTCACTTTTTTCAATGCCATTGTAACTTTAAACAGTCACTAAATGAATGGTTTTACATTGAGCAAATTTTCACTGTTGCCTTTTCCTTTTCTTGCCTACCTTTCAAATGTGGCGCTGTACTAATATATGTTGCATTGATCTACTTCTGGCTTCCCACAATGATGTTTTGGGGAAACAAGTACGTTTTGTTTGCTTAATTTCTATGGAGATTCTCCAGCTCACAGGTGTCCCAAAGGTGCTTTTTCAAGAGGCAACCGGACTTTTTTTTTTTTTTTTAAAGATGTTTAGCTTCTCATCCAAGAAACTCCTTCAGATCTGGGTCAATCCCTTTAAGAATGCTGAAGAAGTTTCTTAGATGAGAAGCGAAACATCTTCAAAGAAAAACAAGGAAGTCCAGTTGCCTCTTGAAAAAAAAGCACCTTTGGGACGTTTTGTTTGCTCTATTCCATTCCATTCTTCTTTTTGATTGGAAGAAAATAAGATTCATTTTATTTCACTGCAAAGGTGAAAGGGAAAAAAATACTGAGATGCAATAACGCCAACTTTCCTGTCTCGTTTTGCAGGAGACTTGATTTGAACAGATGGCAGACTTGAATAGAAAATGTTGCGTTTTGTATGAAAATAAATTTTACCTCAGGCAAACACATAATCACTTAGAAGCTTCTTGTTATTTGGAGTAGCTTTGCCCAAGGTACAAAATAATATACAATAGGCTAATTTTAATGGAGCTTTACAAATGCATTAATTCATGTCAGGTGCTACAAGGGCCGAAAGGGCCTAGTGCCAGCATTGTTACTTTGATGGAAGAGGGCTTTTGAAGGGCTCCCTGGAATCCTGTTTGAAAGGCAGATTTGAAGTGAATTCACTTAGCTTTAGATTACATGAAATGCTCTAAAGATAAAGTCGCCTCTGTACTTGGGGCTTTGCAAGGGTTCTTAGCTTCACTTAAAAGTTCATTGAAACAACTCTCCAAAGTTTTGTGATGCTCTGCTTCTAAAACAGTGTTACTCAACCTTGGCAACTTTAAGATATGCGGACCAACTCCCAGAACATTCTGAGAAATTGGTTGTCTGGCTGGAGAATTCTAGGAGTTGAGGTCCACATATCTTAAAGTTGCTAAAGGGCCTGTCACATAGGCCGACAGATGCAAAACATACGTAAAAAGGACACAGCGGACGAGAAAATGTTCCATCCATTGTTATCCGCTCTCAAAAGTGCCCCAAATTTGCATAAGCAGAGTGGACAACAACGGAAAGGAACGGATGGGGGAGGACGCAGCCAGGATGTAAAGTGGATGCTCCACGGAAGCCTAGTGGATGGAAGTGGATGGAAGTGGATGGCACATCCGCAGGGCTTCCGGGGGAGCACAGCAAAGCGGACGCGCAGCGGAAGGAGCGGATGCAGAGCGGATGCCTAGCGGATGACGCAGATGCATCATGGATGCCTAGTGGATACCTAGCGGATGCCTAGCAGAAGCAAAGCGTTCACTGTGCATGTGGGGAGGATGCATTGTGTCAGCTCCGCAGATATAAAAGGATGCAGCTCACAAGCAGGACACCATTCAGAGGAAAGACCCGCTGCCAGACACATCTCCAGCCAAAAACCATGGGGTAGAAGAGGAAGCCTGTGCCATCTTCTGCCAGCCCTGGCAAGAAGGACAGGGCCACCATCCCACCCCCTGGCCCTGATTCTGCTTCTACTGGGGCTTCTGCTGCTCGGGCTGACTCTTCTGGTGCTGGGGTTTCTGCTGATGCTTACTCGCTGGCGCTGCTCCTGGTGCTGGTGCTTCTGCTGGTGCTTACTCTACTGGCGCTGCTCCTGGTGCTGGGGC
>BLBF01000007.1:22096380-22117494 GCA_015471245.1 Laticauda colubrina
TAGTATTTCACCTAAAACAGTTAGGGTGAACAATGTTATCCCTAACAGAATGAAATCACTAAGGTTAAGGATTCCTTGTTCATACCAGATTGTGATGAGGAAAAGAATATCTGTTTCTGAAGGTTAATTGGACTGAAGATAAGAAAGGTCATCCTACTTTATATGTGGTAGTGTTTCACCAATGAGAGGGCAAAATGAAGAATAATCCAAGTTTTGGTGATTAAAATAAATGTTTGCACTACACACAGAATTATTTTGAAACAAGATGGGAGGCAAATAAATTTAATAAATAAATAATCCCGAAATAGTACATAAAAATATAAACTACAGACTTCTTCATACCATGGAAAGCAGTATATACTACTACTTAATTTCTCCTTGACAATCTTCAGGTACAGTCACCAGCACTACAGTTGGCATCTGGCCAACCTCATCTAGGCACAGAAATTGAGCAGGGTTGTTTCTGGTTAATAATTGAAGGGGATTCCTTGAGGGGCTGGAGCTAAGCAGAGAGCCTTTCCAGAAAAAGGCATGGGCAAACTTCCCTACTGGCCAAGAAAACTGGGTTTTGAAGTGTTGGAAGAAATGTCCATCTGGGTTTGGTTCCAAGTGGGGAAAAAGATACTGGAAACATGGTGACTGCTTGGAAAGATGGTTTATTGATGAACAGGATCACCTGCCTTGGAGCTCCTGGGCAAAAGGGGAAGAGATGCTGAGAGTCCCTGGGTTATATGCCCACTGTTGGGATTTAATTTGAGCTTGTATTCTGATTGGTTGTTAGACTCACATGGGGCCATGCAGGGTCAACTCTGCAGGCTGTCCTTAATCCCAGGCTTGGTTGAGCCTTGCTGGATGATGATGTAATGAAAGGGCTTTGGACAATTCCTATTATGGATCTGCTTGAAGGAGGTAGATCTTTGTTTTGTAGAATAGACTGGCCCAGACCTTTATGGCCCATTAGCAAAGATAGGGGGGCTGAGTTTCTGCCTCTCTGAGTTTCTACTTCTCTTTTAGGGGAAATATTCTGCCTTTTAAGTATATCCTAAAATGTTTCATTTTTGTAGGAAAGGGGAGGGTTATAACTTCCAACAGAAGATTATAAGATTTTCACAAACTTGTGGATTATTATTCTTTTGGGAAACTATAACTATTTCCTTCACATCTGAATCCTTTGTTTATATGTGGAAACACTGCATTGTTGTAAAAGTTATAATATAATTTTTTATAAATAAAATATATATTTATTATATCATAAACACTACAGTATGACTAGACAAGTTTATATTGTGAAATTAAATCTTCTTCCTCCTTCTTCTCTTCCTCCTTCATGTATTTCAACTTTTTGTTGCTGTACTTATTAATCACTATTGATCCACAGGGATCTTGGCTATCTACTTTATATCCCAGTCAGTCTTTGAGCTGATCTAATGCAAATCAGAAAATGTAATATATTATTCTTTGCAAAAAGAGAAGAAAGGGAAAGAAATGGGGAAAAAAGCCGACATTTATGCTGGCATTACGGGATATAAAACTGATATATATCCAATTAATTGAAATTAAAGCAATCTTTATGATGGAAGAATGAAAGCCAAGCTGTTCTTCAGAATAAAACCTCTGTGCTCCCTGTGCAGTTTGTCAGGAGAGTTTATGCACATATGTTTAAAAAGTTCAAGATTCTGAGTATGGCAGCAAGATGCTTCTTTTTTATATATGTCACAGATCTGGGACACATAAAAAGTGGTAGCCACCATCTTGAGATTCCCCCCGACTCCATCTTCCCTGTGAATGTCCCTGGGTGTTGCCTTGAAATATGACAGCCTTTGCCAATTAATGTGTAAAAAAAAATCCTAAGGAATATGGATTCAGTATCTGAATATATGTTGGAGAATCTCATAGAATAAGGGTGTCAGAAAGTTTTTGCTAAGTAGTTTTTAAGTGAGAATCTCATGTGTGTTCCTTTATTTTCTTCAATCATTTTTTTATGTCTTGGTTTTGTATAAATAATTATTTTCTCTGCATTTCTTCCCTTAATAGTGCTTTCAGGAATGTCTTGGCCCTCCAAACCCTTGAACCTTGTTTTTTGTTCTAAAATCCTAAAAGGATCTAAAATCCTTTTAGATCATATATGAACTTGCGGTATTTGCATATAGAACTGTGGTGGCACAGTGATTTTAGAATGCAGTATTGCAGGCTAACTCTGCCTACCGCCAGGAGTTCAATACTGATTGGCTCAAGGTTAACTCATCCTTCCAAGGTGGATAAAATGAGGACCCAGATTGTTGGGGGCAATATGCTGACTCTGTAAACTGCTTAGAGAGGGTTATAAAGCACTATGAAGCAGTATATAAGTCTAAGGGCTATAGTTCCCATGTCTTGTGAAAACAGCAGAATTGAGTCCATCTAAGGGGTTGGTATTGTTGCAGTTGTTATTTCTAGTGCTGTAAGTGAAAGTGGTATTTATCAAATTATTTAACAAATAATTATTCTGAAAATAATAAATATTTGGGTCTCAATGAACAATCAGAAATTTCATAAAGGGGTCAATAAACTCCTTTAAGTTGCTTCTATCCATGCTGGCTTGATTCTCAGGCTGTTTAAGAAAACCCTACCTGGAATGAGATATCCTGGCAAAAGTTTGTAAGATGTTTAATCCACAATGCAAGTTACCCATTGAATATTGCTATTGTGCCTTTTCATCTTGTTGTGACAACAAAACAATTCCTTTCCTTTCTGTTTGCCTGGACATATGTACTTTTATATATGTGTTTATTTATATACAAAGTTAACTTGAATTCATATATAAAAATTAATGCAAATACTTACTAATTAACACACATACATGCAGATACAATAACAGGTTTTGAAGTAATATTCCATTTTTTTCTTGCCTCCTAGGTCTCCGATATCTACTGTAGTTGTTGCAAGTAGTGCTGTAGCAACAGCAGAGTGGTATTACATGGGGGCTAACTTCTAGAAAATAGCTGGTTCAAAACCCAGAAAAGAAGATTTTATATATTTGTAATTCAACTTTTTATTTCCCAGAGCTACCTATTTTCCCACTGATACATAGATGGAGTTACTGTTAAAAAAAAAAGCTTAGCAGAATCTAGAAATTTCAAGAACAAATTCAATAAGGAGAACGTAAAAATCATGAATTCATCATGAGGAGGAATTTCTGAAAATTTAAAGTACAGGATGGGGTGGGGGCTCCCTGGTGCTTTCTGAGCTTGGTGGTTTTCTTGCAGGCATTTAATTACCAAACTAAATAACATCATCGGTGTTAGTAGGGAGTGGGGTTTGCTCTCAAATTTAATTTAATTCCTCTAATTTAAAGTATGTCTGAGATGGAATAAAATGGAGCTCCCTTCAAACATTGCAACCCATTCCTTGTGATGCTTAACAGACTTTATATTAGTACATCAAACATCATGCTCTGTCCTGCAGCTCAAACTAGAATCCATATTCATCTTTTGTACTTGTTGATGCACTGCTAGGTTTAATTTGGGTACCTCTGCGATGCTGTTGATGCCTCGGTGTAAAGTTTGCATTTTACAGGAGTATTAACAAAATTAGATGTGGGCTTTCTATGCACAAGAAAGCTTGTGTGGTTAAGGATACTTAATCTTTCCCTATTTTTTGTAATCAAGTTTAATTGCCCTTTCACTTAATCTCAGAAAGGAGAGCATTTTATTTGCTTGTTTATCATTTCCTTGGATGGAAAACATTCTTGTATTTAAACTGTCTGAGTAACTTTTAGCTCTTCATTTTATGACTTTGGTCTAAGGCAGATCAGCTCTGCTTCCTTCGTTCCTTGACTTATTTGAATTCCTGAGCTTTCCTTGCTCCTGCAGGCCTATTCTATGTGTGGTTAGCAATCCAGGTTATTTCTGCTCAGGAACCGTGTCCTTGAGGGGTGCATTGCGGGCCTGTCATCTGAATGGATAATCAGAAATGCGAAAAGGAAGTTTCCAGCAAGGTTTTGGAAGAAAGCCAACTTCCTCCCACTGTGAGAAATCTTTCTTCTGATCTATCTTCCTGAATATGGCTTGGATTCCTGAAGACAGAGGCTCCCATAAAAGGAACTATATTTTGTGTTATGTAAGGCCAGTCAATGAGCAAAATAAAAACTTTGCATGATAATGGGAATCTTCTGGATCTTTTTTTTTAATATTTAAAATCTTTTAATATTTAAAGTTAATATTTAAACTTGTACATCTCTTTCAGAGGTGACTTTAGGTGGCTCACAGCCAAGTAAAAGCAACATAACAAAACATCAAAAGATTCGGATAATAAATAGTAATATCAATGTTGACCTGAAAATTAACAAAGATGAGAAGGAAGGGACCAAGATGCACACAGGGAAGAGGTAGAATCTTATCTCAGTCCATTAACTACCTCCAGTATGATGTGATATGAAATCCAGAAATATAATGATGTAATCCAGTAAAATGCTATGATTTCTATATATAAAAGCGAAATACCACTCACACATCATCACAAAATTTCCAAAACCATAAAGTCTACAAACTTGAAATTTGGCATGTATGTTCCTCTTGGCTTCTAGGTGTTCAATAAGAAAGGATTTTTTGAAATGACCATCAGAGCATTAGTATTTCATATATTATTATTAACACACTGTGATGCTAAGGAGTTCTACTCCCCCTCCTCACCTGAAAAGAAATCTTTTCCAAATGCAAAACACAAGCAGAGGAGAGGAGTTTCAGTTTTAGTTTCACAGCAGCAACGAGCTTTAGTACAGAACAGTTGAACTAAGCCACACCCAGGCTCCTTGCTGTCTTATTCTTGCTCACACAGCAAATACCGCTTCAGTTTCCAAACAGCTCTCAATTCTCTCACACACTGACAGGATGCTAGCAATGGATGCTGATAGACAGAGGCACATTTTTTTCCCCTTATTTTCCTCCCCAAAAACTGAGCTCGATCACATAATTTCATAGTGAAGCATGCCGAGTATAGAGCTAGTAACATTGATGATAGGTTAACTCCAGTATTGTTCGTCTTTTGCAGGAAGTTGCAGGACCTAAACAATATATGGCAAATTACAATATCTTCTAGATCTCTTTATCCAAAACCAATTTTCACAGGTCTTTGCCTGCAGCTGCTATGTGAGGGGTGGGGGGAAACTTTCATATCATACAGCCTGAGTTTTTTCTTGCATAAACTTCTGGAACCAAGACTTCCATTTTGGAGGAGAATGAAATTGTTGATGTATACAACTCTTGTCTTTGAATGGATCTAGCAAGCTCCAGTTAATCACCTTCAAAGATCACTACAGAAAGGCCTCAACTTACAATAGTTCATTGAGTGACCGTTTGAAATTACAATGGCACTGAAAAAAGTGACTTATGATTTCAGAGGTGCTTTTTCTTCTACTTCAAAAGGCTACTGACTGGCTTTTCTTTGAGGAAGAAGAAAACATTTCACTTGTCCTCCAAGAAATTTCATCAGTTCTGATTCAGAAATCTATCTCCCCCACCCCATTAAAAGCAGTATTTAGCATAATAAATAATGTCGATTGAGCCCTAAAATACACCCACTTTTCAAATGAAAAGAAACACCTCCAAAATCCCATAAATTAGTCAAAATGAAATAGTTCTGGTTCTGTTCAAAACCACAACTATTTGTGTCATCAACTCTACCCCTTCAAGCTCTTTCTCTTTCTTGATATATAGCAATAGCACTTAGACTTATATACCGCTTTATAGTGCTTTACAGCCCACTCAAAGCAGTTTACAAAGTCAGCATATTGCCCCCAACAATTTGGGTCCTCATTTTACCCACCTCGGAAGGATGGAAGGCTGAGTCAACCTTGAGTCTGGTGGGATTTGATCTGCCAAATTGCAGTGGGAGTAGCTTGCAGTACTGCACTCTAACCACTGCACCACCGAGAGTCTTTCTCTCTATATCTATATCTATATAACTATAGATATAGATATGTTTTCTTAAGTTTTCGTGGGTACTTACATGTATGGTATTCAGCTTTCTTCGGGTATTTTCCCACGTCATTATAGTTGTGCTTTTAAAGTTGTATATATATCTCTCTATCTCCATCTCCATCTCCATATTTGTTTGTCTGTCTATCTATCTATCTATCTATCTATCTATCTATCTATCTATCTATCTATCTATCTATCTATCTATCTATCTATCTATCTATCTATGCTGTTCAGCTTCCTTCAGGTATTATCCCACGTCATTGTAGTTGTGCTTTTAAAGTTGTAGCAACGTTTCGGCAGAATCTCATCTGCCATCATCAGGCTTCTGTATTGAGTTTGTATGTGGGTCAGGTTATCACAGCTGTTAGTTTTAAATTTGAGGCTAGCCTACTGTTGTCCCAGGATGGTTTTTTCTATCCTGATTGATTGGGAGTCTTGGTCTGTGTTTATTGATCTTGGAGTTTGTTTGATTGGTGTTTCTGGTTTCTTCTGTCTGTTTTGTGGCTTTGATTGGCTGGCAACACTCTGTTCCTGTATTGAAGGCTTTCAGTGCAGCTTGGCTTCGAGTAAAAGGATGGCTATCATCTATTAGGAAGCTAGGTTTCATCTGGGTGCCTGGTGGGGGTGTGTTTGAGCTGGAGGTATCAGGGGGATCTGTTTGTGCCCAGGTGTTTGCCTGGCTTGTGGTGTGGAGATCTTTCTATTTGAGAGTGCAGGCTGTCTATCTATCTATCTATCTATCTATCTATCTATCTATCTATCTATCTATCTATCTATATCGTTCAATATGTATGTATGTATGTATGTATGTATGTATGTATGTATGTATGTATGTATTGAAGATCCCAGACAACAAAATGAGATTCACTCTTTTCACTGAAACAATACTGTCATATAATCTAAATTAATAAGGCAATCCTATTTGTGAAACTTGCTAGTTATTCCACTTCAGTCACTTTCTTTAAAGGAGTTAACCTGGTGAACTGCCCTGTAGTTGCATTTAATTTTAAAATTTGGTGCATGACATGATTCACAAGGGTTTGTAAATCCCAAGGATTTTTTCTCAAAAGGAACATCTCCAGTCAACCTCAGTTGACTGAGGTGACTGTACAAAAGCTATACCCAAGAATGCTCCTAGAAACTGTAAAGTTTGTGCTGGTAATCACCGGGACTCTAAAAGCAGCATGCCAAGTGAACTGAGGTGAGTCATGAGAATAGCTTATAATAAAGCTAATGCAGTTAGGTCAAGTGGAGTCAAACTCCTTCAGGCCTCTTGATTCACATACCCTGCTTGCCCATCAGATCATATGAATTGGGCAAGAAAGTGGAAACAAGAGGAAGCTCAAGTCATTAGGAGCCACATAATTTTTAGAAGGCCTCTGTAGCAAGGACCCTGTTTAGAGCATGAGATAGACATTGGAGCTATAAGCAGTCATCCACATAAAGAGGAGTGTCATGCCCCCGGTGGAGTCTGACTCTGAGGAAGAGGAGGAACAGCCAACAGGGAGTGGGAGTGTGGCTCCAGAGGTGGTGGAGGAGGCTGGGGAAGGGCAGAGGCCAGCTGAGCAGTCAGAGGCCCATCCCCGATCCAGGCCCATCCCCAATCCATCCTAGGTCATGCAGGGAGGAGAGGATCGGGAAAAGCGAGGTCTACTCAAGAGGAGATTATCATGATCCTCCTTGTGGTTTGCAGGTGGGAGCTATGTATATAAGTTTGCAGCTGCTGCAATTGGAATTTCTGAGGTCAATTAGTGTTCACCTTGAAAGAAGCTTATTTTTGTTGGCATTCTTCCCATGGACTCTCCTCAGTTATCTTCCTGGAATGTATGATTAATTATCTTGGTTTGCTTCAGAACTCTCATCAATGCAGTTTGTTTTGGTTTTCTGTTTGCCTCATTATTTACTTTTGTGACTTTAAACTGTGCCTAATAAAACAGTGAAGTTAAGTTGAAGGCTTTACCGGACTTTAATATATGTTTTGGGTTTTGGGTTATTTTGAGAGACTATGGGTCATCACAAGGAGAGAAAGCCTTGATTCTTGATTCTGTTACTTTTATTTCAAGAACCTGATCAAGTTTCTTTCCCTTTATAAACAAGATGCTGAAGCCACGGTGATGGGAATGCAAGTAGGATAACTAGTTGGAAAATTAGCCAATGGATGGACTTTCTTTCCAGTGCCACTTCTTGGGCAGTGCTCCATTGAAGTGGAACAGTCATTGTAGGCAAAGATCAGGCTGAGCCTGAGGGACGGGTCAAACATGTCATCAGTCATGAGTCCCTTCATGCCCACAAGAGATTTAAGTCCAGCCTACCATGAATTCCTTATCTACCATCCAATTGCTTTGACCATTAGTGGCTCTGATTCTTGTAGAGACCTTAACCTTGCAACAAATCTTTATACTCATTTGAACTAGATCTCTGGGTGCTTGATAGTCATCTGGCTTTTACCTTCCCATCCCACTCTGCACCAACTTGAAGATGAAATTGAAGGGTAAACATCAAAGATAATTACAGTCAATCTAGAATTTCTCTAATCCTATTTCTCTCCGCTAATACAGGAAATTGAAATGGGCACTTTGTTGGGGAGGTGTTCAGAATAACAAGTAATCTGATGGAAGGAGTCAGTGGCTATACAATTTCATCCCATCCAACAATGGAATGATTTCATGCAGTGAGAAAGGCACTGTGCATGTGCTGGGTCAACAAGAAAAACAAATACCCTTTTTGGATATGCATCAATATTTATTTAAGAATCTCACTGACTGTTGGATTATCATTGTAGTTAAAAATACAATGAATGGAAAATCTTCTCAATGAGACTTTTGTTATCTTTATCCAGCTTGATATATGTAGAATCTTTTTTTGAGAAAAAAATATCTTGGCCTCCCTGTTGCCTTTTCACTACTGAAAAGACCATTCATTAATTCTGTTTCAGTACAGGTTGATTTTGACTTACAACCTTCCATTTAGTGACCGTTCAAAGTTACAACAGCACTGAAAAAAGTAACTTACTGTATGAACATTTTTCAAACTTATGATTGTTGCAACATCCCTGTGGTCATGTGGTCAAAATTTGGAAGCTTGGCAACAGCTCATATTTATGACCATTGTGGCATCTTGGGGACATGTGATCACTTTTTGTGACCTTCTGACAAGCAAAGACAATGGGGACATCAAATTCACTTAACAACTGTGTTACTAACTTAACAACTGCAGTCACCACAACAACTATGGCAAGAAGGGTCGTAAAATGGGGCAAAACTCACTTAACAACTGTCTCACTTAGCAATGGAAATTTGGGGCTCAATTCATAAGTCGAGGGCTACCTGAACTGTATTTCTTTAATTATTGTATTTTATGTCATGTAATGAAATAACTTTCAATATTTGCACCCAAAACTATTTACTACATTTTACCTTTTTATAGCATCAACTAGTCTCATTTATTTATGCATACATCCAAAGCTGAGATCCTAAAATTATATATTTAGGATCATGCCATTTTCAACCCCCTGCTAATTTACGGTACTTCCCCCATCCTACATAACATTCCATCCCCCAATAATTTTTCAGATATTTGTATAATTGCAGATTTCATACTGGCATCATAGAAGGGAAATCTTTTATCCTTGTCTCATCTCTGCATATTAATAGAAGTACTGAAAGGTCTATGAATCAGAGAGGTATTAGACCAAAACAAATGGCTTAACATAAATCTCTTTGATGTTGGCTTAATTCGGTCATGCTATGTGCAGCCTCATATGTTGGGGGGGAAAATAAGAAACAATGTGATTCTTTCTCCCAAGTTATAGCAATTAATTAATTGAAGGACTAATTAGTCTACACACTGAAAAAGACCAGTTTCAGGCTATGAGATATATGGTGAAAATCTTCATAAATCAGATATTGATAGGGAAAAAGGGATGGAAGTAACTTCTCTGGACTCCTACGATGGTGTTAAATACAATTTTATCTATATTAATTGGAGTAGGATTCAAACCTAAACAATTCTAATACAACAAGCTAAATAGAATTAAGAGTCAAACCCTAGATACTTGAACTGATACAAAATACACTGTAGAATGGCCATGACATTTGTTGGAATGATTAAGTCCTGATCAGGAAATTATTCTCCAATTAAACATAGATGAAGAACGCATTGAGGTGAGAGTCTGATAAGGCAGCTGAGGTGTGTGTTACAAGGTCGTGATAGTTCAGATGGAGAAATAAATACACTTTCTGAGATAAGTTGAATGTTAGAGCCATATGATCTTGATTATTCTTTGTTACTAGTGGTAAAATACAGGTAAATATTAGTACATACTAATGTACTTTTTAAAATGTATGATGTTTCAGGTTGAAACAATTGGAGAATTTTTACTAAAGCAGCCTTCTCTATATCTCACCTTCACAAATAATTATTGGGCATCTGTCTGATTTTTTTATTTAACTTAGAGGAATGGCTGGCAATAATTTTCCAGCAATAAACCCTGCTCATTCACTCACAAAAAATAGTATTTTGTGGTATTCTCTCTATAAAAAGGTGGATGAATGTTACATTTGTCTGTTGAACTGACTTTCTGGTCTGGTATGCTTAAAATTATTTAATTATTTCCAAGGGTGGAAAAATGAAACCCAATATCTCTTCTGATGAAAAGAATGACTAGAGGTGACATGCTGGCAGTGCTCCAATATCTAAGGAGCTGCCACCAAGAAGAGGGAGTCAAGCTATTCTCCAAAGCACCTGAAAGTAGGACAAGAAGCAATGGATGGAAACTAATGAAGGAGAGAACCAACTTAGAACTAAGAAGAAATTTCCTGATAATTAGTGCAATTAATCAATGGAACAACTTGCCTCCAGAAGTTGTGGGTGATGCAATACTGGGGGTTTTAAAGAAAATATTGGACAACCATTTGTCTGAAATAGTATAGGGCTTCCTGCCTAGACAGGGGGTTGGACTAGAAGACCTCCAAGGTCGCTTCCAACTCTGTTATTCTATTCTATTCTATTCTATTCTATTCTATTCTATTCTATTCTATTCTATTCTATTCTATTCTATTCTATTCTATTCTATTCTATTCTAGTCTAGTCTAGTCTAGTCTAGTCCAGTCTATCTAGTCTAGACTAGTCTATTCCCAAAATATATTTAGATTAGGATACTTAAAGGCATGCCTTATGTCCACGTTCCCAAAGAAGATATATAATACGACCAGAAAGATTACACTTCCCCCCATCCAAGGCTGAACATAAATCATCCAAAACAATGACCAATGCTATCTCTGACCATACCTCGACTTGAACCAAGACACAAAAGAATCCAAACAGACTGTTTTTTCTAAGGAGCTTAGAAGCTTGTGTCATGAATCCAAAAATTGGAGGTTGGAAACAGAACAATAGTTATCGAAGACCACCAGATCCAAAGAATGACTCTTCAGAATCAGGAAAACCACAGTTTTCTTCAACCTTGATACATAGCAGCCAGGAAGGGCAAGAATTTAATGACAATTAAAGTTGAGGACAACACAAAGAGTCAATGCTACAGCAAATCTGAACAACTTTGTCTGCAAAATGCTATGCAAATTGATCATAGAGCTCCACATGGAAGAGCTCCTTCCTAATTAAGAATTGGGGTAATCCCTAACAAGCCTGTTGAATGACAGTCAACTGATGCAATAGGAAAGGAGAAATAAGCACAGTTTGCCAATCTTATCCCCATTGTGTAGGCCAAAACAAAGGCATATGCCCAGTGCCTGGTTTGCCTTCAGTTGTTACTAGATGCAAAACACAGAGCAGAACTGCCTGCTGGAGCAGATGTCTCCAACCTTGGCAATGTTAAGACTTGTGGATTTCAACTCCCAGTGTTCCTCAGCAAATACTTTCAGAGTATTGCATATTTTATACTTTCTTCGGCACTAAAGCTTGTTATTCTTATTGCACATTTTGTTCCCCTTTCACCATGCCACACAGTGTTGCATGTAAATTGTGATTACATGTCTGACAAAAAGACAAATGGCATGTTTGCATTATGTACATTCTAAATAATCACCCGGTGGTGAGGCTGCCATTGACATCTGTTTTTTTAATTAACGCTGAGTTCACTTCCTCACTTTTGTAGGACGATGGCAAGAACAAAGAACAGGTCTATTCTTTTCTTATGGTCCTTGTCATAATCCACACTAGCTTTGATTCCTTTAGCATCTTAACAAAAACCAGAACAATTTGTCACATGGTAACAAAGCTTAAAAATGTTCCTTCAATTTTGTCTTGAAATAACTTTTCTCCAAAGACCCTCACTTTTTCCTCAAAGACCCTCCAAAGACCCTCAATTTTCTCCCCCCTCAATTACTGATCTGAACTCCAAAGCAAAAGAAAATCTATATATAGCAGGAGAGTAAGAAGATGTTGGTTTGAAATATCATTTGAAATGAAAACAAAAAGAAAAGCTTTCTCAGATTCCTGCAACCATCGGGACGATCAACAATATTTGAGAACACAAAAAATAGCAGTATGAATTTATATTTGTTTTCAACTGATTTGTTCCTCAGAGCAGTTTCCCATCAAGATCCTTCTCCCTCTCCCCACCCATGTTTTTTATTGATAGCTGAAGATTTTTGAACATATCTTGTTGAGGCCTAAACCACTTGAGCAAAACTAAAATATGGACAATAGACTTTGACTAAATTTGGACCCGATTATATGCTAGCCTCAAGTCAGGAAGGGTGACCAATCAAGCGAGGAACACTATGATTCTTTGTTTAAGCAGCCATGAAGTGGAATTAATGACCTGTGTCATTGGATTTGCTTGATATTCTATTCACTGATCCTTCCCCCAGTTCTTCTGAAGCTACATCCCAAGACTGATGAAAGAAGGAGCCTCAGGTTCCTACCGGCTATCTTTTTGTTGATCCCTGTAGCTTTCAAGACAGACTGGGAGTTATAGGTCAAGCTCCAGCCAGTGTTCTGATGGGAGGACCTCTTGGGGTTCAAGGTACCAGTTAAAGACCTGAAGCTGAAATGGATCGGCTGTCAAACTGATGAATAAATGATCTATAGAATTTGTAAGATTTCTACATGGGGTATCTTGGATGCTTGATGGAGAAAGATTGCACTAGACTAGACCAAAGGTCTCCAAACTTGGTGGCTTCGAGGTTTGTGGACTTCAACTCCCAGAATTCCCCAGTCAGCATGGCTGCCTGAGGAATTCTGGGAGTTGAAGTTCACAAGTTTTGAACTTGCTTGAAGTGCTTTGTCCCTGCACCCAAAACATCCGTCTCAACTCTCATTTCTACCTAAGCCCAGAGCCTATGGCTCGGCATTTGTGGTTTAATTAAAGGGAAATGCAGAATTCTATGAACTCTGCAGTGCTCACTGCCAATTTCACAGTGGCCAGATCAATCTAGGAATTCATTATTGTACTCAACAGCGTAAAAGGCAGCCGTAATAATGATCCATTGTTCACTCCAGGGTGTATTAACACTTTTCTTAGATCGTTTTCTCCTTTTTTCTTGAGCTTGCTTTTTAAAAGGCAACTTGATGTTGTTGATATAGTGGCCTTACAAAAAAATGTGGTTTATACCAATCTTATTATTTTAGAGTATTTTAGGGGAGAGGGATCATATCTTTATCCCAAACAAATAAGCAGTTCATCTCACAGAACAGGTACCACATAATATTTTGGCACTGGTAATTGTGCCCAACCCCAATTTGCTTGGACTTTGTCTTTCAGAGTATAGATAGTTGCAAAACCTTCACTATGATTAGGGATTAGGCTATGGCATCCTTTGCCACCCTTTGTGGGCAATGAGTTTCTGCAAATCTAGTTGGTAGATTTAGGTATCTAGAGGTAATAGCAGCTGAAAGAAAATGATATATACAGTTCAGTCACTAAGTGGCAATAGTGTTCCATATGTTTTCCTTCCCCATTTGCAAAACCAAAAGGGAAAATTTAGTGTGCTCCA
Source organism: Laticauda colubrina (assembly GCA_015471245.1). Taxonomy (NCBI): domain Eukaryota; kingdom Metazoa; phylum Chordata; class Lepidosauria; order Squamata; family Elapidae; genus Laticauda; species Laticauda colubrina. The sequence goes on from BLBF01000007.1 coordinate 22,110,296, forward strand.
CAGATCTTTGCATTTTATGCCTACTATTTTTTTTAAGCCTGAATTATATATGGTGACTTTATTATATGCGCTACCATCCACTGGGGAGAGCATCACCAAACATATTTTCTTTTGGCCTGCAGTGCTTTAGTGTCATATTGAGTGAATGGTATTGATGGAAAGCCAGTGGTGCGCAATGCCGAGTTGCCTGCACAGGAATAATAAGAAAAATTGCCAGGAGTTGCTAGGAATATTCAAAATGTATGTTCTGCAGGCTGAAATGCGGGAGGTTTCCAGTGATTGAACATAGTCAGTTTCTGATCCAGGCAAAGAACCTCTATTGTCACCTTGATTTAAGAAAGGATAACATTTCTAATATAGTTTCAATTCAATGGGTGGTACTGACCAGGAAACAGTTTTATATTTTATAATCTCCATCATATTAACAAAGATCCCTTCTCTTTCTCCTCTTAGCTGAAGTTTAGTCACTTCAACTTGAGCCACTGCCTTCATATCTATTTATTTTTATCCTCCTTTTTCATTTTTCAAACAGATCAGTGAACATATCCAAAACACTTTCCTTCTCCTATTTTCCTCACTGTGAGGTGAATTGGGCTGAGCGATTGGCCCCAAAATCACCTAGCTGGCTTTTATGGTTAAGATGAAATCAAAACTTGTAGATTCCTGGTTTCTAGCCTGGTGCCTTAATCACAAGACCAAACTAGCTTCATATAGACCTATGGGTGTCATACTCATGTCATTATGACAGCACCATGTGAATATTGTGATTTTCCCCCCCTTCACTAAACTGGGTGTGAGCATGGCCAGTGTGTGATGAATCCAGCCCATGGGCAGGGAATCTGACAGCTCTATTATAGACAATTGAGTAGGCTGCTGATTTCTGTACACTTAACAGTGAAGGATCAGAACAGGTTGACTTCATTTGGCAGCCTGCTTTATACAAATGCAATTGCCTGGACCAAAATAGAACAAAACAGCACCTCAGAGAGGAAGGGAATAAACCCTGAGCCCCTTTGCAAATTCATCCCATGCTAATAAACATTAATGAGATGCAGTTAGGGCTTGAGCCAAGATGTTTTGATATTTGAAAAGAATCTCCCAAAGACAATCCTTTTGCAAGCATTTTGTCTTTAAAGGAAACCAGTGATTTGGAACATGTGAAGGATATGGATGCCACAAGTGTCTTGTAAGTTTAAAGTTGTTGTGTCTTTCTCTAAAACAGTGTAGCGACTAAGAAGGTCAGTTGCACAGTTATGGAAAAAAGATGCAGGTATTTTTAGAAGTTATAGTTACTGGTTTTCAAGACTTTTAACTTCCCACTGGGTCAGAGAACTGGTAGCGGAAATTTTGAGTAGTTGGGAGAACCGGCAAATACCATCACTGACTGGCTTCGCTCCCATCTATTCTCTGCCTCCGGAGTCCCAGCTGATTGGCTGCATCTTCTTTGATTGCCCTGCACAGGAAAATGGAGCTGGAAAGCAGGTAAGTGGGGTGGGGATGGAATGGGATTTTGCAGTGACTTTTCTCTGCCACATCCACCAAGCCATGCCCACCAAGCCACGCCCCAGAACTGGTGGTAAAAAATTTTTAATCCCACCACTGCACTGGATCCTATGCAGCATCTCTTAAATATGAGCTACTGGAGAGCAACAGTGAAATAAAGATGTGCCCAAGAGCTTCTCCAAATAAAATAGTTGGTTGGTCACACCTCATGCTGGAAGAAATGCATTCTTGATTTGATCCAACAGGTCTTTTCTCTTGTTCTCTTCATCTTATGAGTAGGACACCTTGGGAGTTATAGTCACCTCAGCCTGTTTTCTGTAACTTATTGTACAGTACTATTACTAAATGGTGAAACCATTATTTTTCTCCCAGAAAATTCTTTTTGTATTTCTGGTCACCATCTCTTTTACATGCCTTTGTAAGATGTGTCAAAAACATAGATGTATGCATCAGTCATGCTTGCTTTAAGCCATGTCAGGATCTAAATTCCAAATGCAAGGAGCTGCAATGTTATATTCCCTGAATATTGAAATGCAATTTCAAAAGCACCATAAAATATATGACAAGTATGCTTTGATGAAAATGTCACATTGGGCAGTGGACCTCCTGAGTATTTAAAGCCTACTATTTTTCCATTTTTATTAACATTTTTTTTCCAAAATATCCCTTTAGAAGTTATTCTGCCTTTAGCAGCTAAGCATAAACTCCAGAAATATAGGAAAGTAGCTGTTTGAAGAAAGTGCAGTTTTGTATTTCCAACAAACCCAACAACATGGGCAGAAGCACAAGGGACAAATTATGAAACGTTGATGAAGATGTGTCACATGACTCTCATGACTTACACACTTTCATCAGAGGCCAGGACACAGATAGGAAAAGAGATGTAATTGCATGTATGTTGTTGCTTGGCACAGTTGAGGTTTGCTGCGGACACGCTCTGCAAAAGATGCACAGGTAATGTAGAGACCCACAGGATTGTTGGAAAGCTGCCTAGAGGGGATGAGCAAAAAGTTGGCTGCAGTTCTGTGCAAAATGCTAGCTACTTTCTCCCCCCTCCCTGCCCCGCCTTCATGAACATTTTGCACAAATATGAACAGCTGGTTGCCATGCTTTATACTCCTTGTGCAAATTGTTTGACAGTTTCACATAACCTAGAGATAATTTAGAGTTATATGTTATTTAAGGACAAAATGGGAAAAGAAAAAAAAAACCTGACAAATACAGATTTGAAAGAACTGGAAGATTTATATATATTGCCTAAAACTAAAAAAATATGTCTGAATGTGAAAGAAAAATAGTAGGGTTTTTGCTTTAAGATGTAATTTTTTCAAAACACTGATTCAACAAAACAGACTGAAATCTCCTGTGTTGAACACGAAACAAAACAAAACAGGCTACAGAAATGCTTAATTTGTTCTAATATTATCAGCAAACAGAATGTTGAAATGGGTGGAATCCACCACAATACATTCTTTTTATGGAAGAACAGTGGCATGAATATTGTATTGGGGGAGCTATGTTTTGAAAGCCTTTGTATTTGAAGATAGATCTTTATCAACAAACCCAATTTTATTTTATTTTTTGGTGAGAATCCAGTTTCCACATAAAAGTTTTCTACCAAAGAATATAATAGTTGAACTATTGCAGATCATCCTATCCGAATATTCTATATTCAAAGATATCAAGATATTTTACTCAGCCCTGGAGTAGTACCATATGTGATTGTGGAGACCATGCTTTAAATGCTGAATGTCTTGAGTCTAACCCTAGTAGGCTGAGATCTAAAAACAATAGGGCTAGCAAGACTCTTTTCTGAAACAAAAATATTTTCACATTTATGACTGTTACGGCATCCCATGGTCACATGATCAAAATGTGGACACTTGGCAATTGGCCTGTATTCATAACAGTTGTAGTGCCTTGGGGTCATGTGATCCCCTTCTGTGACCTTCTGACAAGCAAAGACAACAGATTCCCTTAACAAACCATGTTGCTAACTTAACAATTGCAGTGTTCAGTTCACAACTGGACAAGAAAGGTCGTAAAATGGGGCAAAACTCATTTAACAACTGTCTTGCTTAGCAACAGAAATTTAGGGCTTAATTATGGTTGCACATCAAGGATTATCTGTCTAGATCAGGGGTGTCAAACTCATACAACCACATTGTTGTCACGTGACGTATCACACAGAGATGGCATTCAGCAGTTTCTGACCAGTTCTGGAGAACTGGTAGTGGAAATTTTAAGTAGTTCAGAGAACCGGCAAATATCACCTCTGACTGGCCCTGCCCACACCTATTCTCTGCCTCCTGAGTCCCAGCTGATTGGCTGGGTCTTCTTTTGTTGCCCTGCACAGGAGAACAGAGCTGGAATGCAGGTTAGTGGGATGGGGAGGGAATGGGATTTTGCAGTAACCTTCCCCCAGGAGTGGGGAGGGAATGGGGACTTTACAGTATCCTTCCACTGGAGTGGAGTGGGAATGATATTTTGCAATATCTTTCCCCTGCCACACCTACCAAGCCATGCTCACCAAGTCACACCGATAGAATCGGTAGTAACCATTTTTGAATCTTACCACTTGACTACCATGAATTTTTCTCCTTTGCGAAAACAGGGATGGGCGTGGCCAGCACATGACACATCTGGCCCATGGGCCGCGAGCTGGACTACCAAGGTCTAGATCTACTCTGCTAGTCAGTCAATGCTAGTGGTTAACTCTGAGCTGGATGAATCGGTGGCAGAGAATTTCCTGCCTTCCTGTATGGCTCATTGCATTGCTCAACTTCTTTCATTACCTCAGTACAGATACAAAAAAACAACAACAACAAAACCAACCAGTAATTGCTTGCTGGCATCAGTGAGGACTTGTCTTGGCCCTTTTGTAGCCATCCATATGGTCATCTTCGGAAACTGCAGAGTGATCGTAATAATCACTCAGCTATCATGCTGGCCGATCAGCACATGAGTGGCAAAGCAGTAGGTCCCATTGATCAGCCACTGAGCTTCCTTTTCAACGCCTTCTTATTGAGACTTTCAAGCACTTTCAATAAGAGGACAAAGGAAATTTGGTCTGTATGTGTGTCAGAGTACAGTTCCTTTTCCTTTTTTTGCAAGCGAAATACATTCAGGTTTCAATTGTTATCCTTCTGCATTGGCACATTATCACCACTATCACCCTGGTGACCTCTTTTATAGAGGAAAAATGTTCTATAGCAGTGCACCATGGGATGCCTTTGAAGGAGGCACTTTATAAATTGCCTCTTTGAGTGGAAAGCCACTGGATGCTCTTCCTCTGCCATGAGGTAGACACATGAAATCACCTTATCTGAAACTTGGCGCATTGGATTTTTCCAGCTTCTACTCTCAGGCAGTTTTAAACTTTGTGGTTCCTACTTCTGATGGAAAATGGGACAAGGTCTCCCAGTTTGTATAATTGTTTGCTCTGGAGCTTTGACCTGAACGCCAAGCAATAAGTAAGAGCAAATATTGGCACCGTGTTCAGACTGAAGGAGCTTCTTGCATAGGCAAGGGGAATCAGTTGTTTTCTAGCTGTTCTGTAGTACAATCCTCACAATAAGCTGTCACATGTTTTGGGGGGAATTTATTGTCCATCGTCTGGAAAGCACCACCTTGTTTATTATTGGTCATGGAAATTAGTAGTTTTCCAAAAGATCCCTTTTCAATTCCATTTGATTGCTCCTCAATGAACAGATGTGGGTCTGGTGATGATCTTCCCAGATGCTTCTCAAATTAAGGGACAGTTTTTTCAAAAGAAGCCTTCTGGAATACCTAAAAGCATCTTTTAGCTGCATGACAAAGCTGCAAAGGTCATAAGGGTGAAAAATGGTCATAAGTCACTTTTTTTCCAGTGCCGTTGTAATTTCAAAGGTGAACTGTTTTAAGTCAGTGTGAACCGAGCGAACTAAGTGAACTGTTGTAGGTCCGTGTTAAATATGAATGAAGCTCATTAATATTCATGTACATTGTATATAGGAGTGGAGTCTGACATCAGATTCCATTCATTGGTGCAGCCACTGGCGGGAATAATAAAGTGCTGTCAGTGGCTGAAATGTTGGACAGCACTGACTATAAAAGCTGGCGCTTGTTGTGGCTCATCTTTTTCTGTTCCCAAACACCTAATAAAGAGTTTTCCTGCATTCTACAGTCCTCTCTCTTCCTTTGGTACACCCATTTTACAGTCAAAGACTACCTGTGCACTGATTGCCTTGTCTTCCAGTTAATATTACTCACTTGCAAGTAGGCTTGGCTCCCAGATCAGCTGATCTTATGTTTTCAATCAATCCAGTCACATCAATCAATCAAATCTTTATTTGGGTCATAGGCCAGCATAAGATCCCGTATTTTCTGAGCTACTCCAGCAGTGAGGTTTGCCTCTTGCATCTAATTGCCCTGTTATACAGCAAGCACAGAAGTTACTTTTTGGAGATGGCTTAGAGCAGTGTTTCCCAACCTCAACAACTTTAAGGCATGTGGACTTCAACTCCCAGAATTCCCCAGCCAGCTTTGAAGTCCACACATCTTAAAGTTGTTGAGGTTGAGAAAAACTGATCTACAGGATATACTCTTAATTGAAAATATATTTCAAAGGGCATCTGACCAACCTCTGGCTGAAGTAAGGAAAGGGAAGGGAAGGGAAGGGAAGGGAAGGGAAGGGAAGGGAAGGAAGGCACTTCAAGCACAACCTTCCTTTATATGAGAAAGAAAGTACAGCAGTTCTGGCTGATTGTGCAGCCGAAGCAAAAACAGAACATTGAGAGAATTCATCCCAATCCCAGATGTTTACATAAAATGCCATGCTTAATAAAAATAACATTTAATTAGCAGACATTAAACTGGTACACACCTTGACCTTTAAACCCTGCTGCTATTTAGGCACTTTGGAGAGATATAAGGCTCACCATCAGCTGAATGACAGCCTCCTGGATCAATGTGTGGCATATGGCCCCTTGGATAATGAAGGCAATAAATTAGGCTGGAGCCCTAGGTGTCATTGGGCTTCAAACAAGCTTGTAAATGGTGGATCCACAAAATGACAGGAAGGCTCATTTCTCTGTGAGAAGGGAATTACCAAATGTCAAAGCAGATCCTGGTTTATTTTCTGAAGACGCTTCCCCCAAACCTACAAACAAGTGGGAAAATAGCTGATGAAAAGCAAAGCCAACTAAATAAAAGTCTGATCCTTAGAATAAAATTAGCCACTATTTTTCCATGCCAGGAGTGATCCCTCTGCCTTGTCCTAGTATTCACATTTATTCTGATTGATAGCTTTGCTAGCCCTGCTGATTTAGCCTTTTTAAGCAATTAGTAAACCAACCCTGGCAAAAGGGCTTACTTAAGTTGAAAAAATCTTTCTCTCTTCAGCTTTTAACCTCTTGAAAAACAACTGTGGAATGACTGCTGCCTGTTAAGGATAGGATCCTACTTTCCTCCTTTTTTCCATATTGCTCTGAAAATTCACTTAAAAATAATAATTGCACAGCATCAGCCAAGGAAGGGATATCCCTCAATCTTATCTGAATTTCCTGTTGTCTGCAAAGAAATTATTGTAACCATATTATTCATCCTCTTAAATTTGGGTTGCCATGTTTCAAAGTTTTGGTATGACATCATCTTCCTGATTGTAATCTTTTTCTTTCTTTCTTTCTTTCTTTCTTTCTTTCTTTCTTTCTTTCTTT
>BLBF01000007.1:22117504-22136967 GCA_015471245.1 Laticauda colubrina
TTCTTTCTTTCTTTCTTTCTTTCTTTCTTTCTTTCTTTCTTTCTTTCCTTTCTTTCCTTCCTTCCTTCCTTCCTTCCTTTCTTTCTTTCTTTCTTTCTTTCTTTCTTCCTTCCTTCCTTCTCTTCTTCCTTCCTTTCTTCTTTCTCACTCCTCTCCCTCTCCCTCTCTTCCTGAATTTTTATGTGGGGGCTAACATGTTTGCCATTTTTATTTTCTTGAATGTTTTGTTTGCTTTAGCCTCACCACAGGTGCAGTGGTAGATTAAGACTCACTGGTGCCCTTAGCACCGATAAATCTTGGTGCCCCTCTCCTTTTACATACTATACAAATGAAGCCAAGCTTAGGCTACATAAAAGTTTTTGTGGTGCCGCCCTTAGGCCTGGTGCCCTAAGAACGTGCTTAGTCTACTTAATGGTTAATATACCACTGCATGGTTGTTTTACATTTTGTTCGACTTGTAAGCTACCAAGAATACTTTTAGGGTAGAACTATTGCTAACAGACAAATAAATTCATTAGGCATTGACTGAAAATTGGAATTCTGAAGAATGAAACTGAATTGAAACATGAAATATCATGACAACAGAAGAATAAGCTATGTGAACAAAGAGAATCAAAGCCACAATTGAACATATTTCAGACGATAGCATGCTTTTGATTATGTAAGATGAAAGAGGAAACTGTAGATGGCTTCAGTAGTGATTATAGCAAAATTGCACATAGTGAGTACAAAGAATGCCAAGGCAGAGTTGCAAAAATTGTGTGCTGAAATTCATGTAAAAAATGTAATTTTACTGCATGCTGCCTTTTGTGAGGAATGGCAAATGGGAGGTATTATAGCTGAATGGCAGCTGTACACTGGATCTGGGCTACCAAAAATTCACTTCAGAGCAAGGAGAGATCTCGGTATTACACATATATACTCTAGACATCTTTTTTTCATCATGTTTTTTTCTTTCTTTTTATGAAGAGATGGCATTTTTCCACTCTTTTGCAAATAGATGGAAGTTGTAGAATTACCCCATCTCAGAGATGTTAATGTAATATTTTATGGACTTATTGGACCAAATTTTATTTAATCACTTTGGAATTTACTTTTTTGTTGTTGTTACTGAATGTTGAAGATTGAAAACCTTCAGATGTACAAATCTGCTTGTATTTGCTGGATGTGTTCTTGAAACCATTGAAAAAGAAAATTATGAGTTTAAAGTTTTGTAACACCTTTTTTTTCAGAATATACAGCAAAAGGGTGATTAAAGATTATTACTGTTGCCTTTAGAAAGTTTTAAATAGATTAAGGACTCATTTAAATAGATTAAGGACTGATTTAAGACTTTGAACTTAATTGAAAGGATATTTTCTTCTGGGAAAATTCCCTTGTTTATACTTGCAGACTAATAAAATGATGTTGAAGATTGAACACTAGAGGGCACAAGGTTTTCATAAAATAAATATTTGTTGAATAGGTGCAGGAAGTTTTCAAATTATTTAATTCTATGGTGGAATCAGAATTAGTATCAGTATTGTTGAAGATGAACAAGCCTCAATGAATAAAACTGAAATGGACTTACAGTTGGATTGAAAAATTACAGCCTTCAAGAAACAGAAGTTAATAATGAATTTACAAATGAAACTGGATGAATATTTAAAATATACAGATAATCCAGAAGATTGATGTGGATAATTTTTTTAATATATATTTTTACCAAAGGGATTTATTGGCATCATCAGAGTGGAATTACAAAAGGATCCAACAAAGATGTCAAGAACTTTGAGAGAAGTGACAAAGAGAATATGAAAAAAAAAATGATGTTGGAACTTTCTTCAAGGAATTTTAAAATTATTGGGGAAGAATATTGGGAAAGAAGAAAGAATACAAAGTTGGTTTATTTGTCTGAAGATAAAATAATTGGTTATTATTTCTGGTAATGTTTAACTTTTTTTGAAAGAGACTGAACTTTGATTATTTGAAAAGAGGGAACAGAGGTAAATTTGTTAAAATTTGTTAAAACCCTAACCCTAACCAGAAAAAAACAGATTACCCATAACAATAAGGAAGCTTCAATCCAAAAAGAGACCACTTTGACAGAAAACAAATCTGGTCACGTTGCCAACTTCAAAAGTCGATACAAAAATTTATGCCACCAGATAAAGACCGAATGCACCAATTATCACATTAAACAAGAGTGTTAAGAGTGTTAATGTGTTAACAAATTAACACATTAAACCTTCTATGCACCAATTCCACCCGCACTTTCTATGATTTTGTAAACAACAAATTAAAAGACTCAAGGTCCATCCCGCCCCTGAAAGGACTTTATGGAAAAGACTGCAACAACGACATTATTAAAGCCAACCTCTCTAATACATTATTTGGCTCAGTATTTGTAAACAGCAGTGGATCATGCCCAGTATTTCTAGTCGAACCTCAGACAACTACAATGATCTTATACATACTGATTTTACAGAACACAATGTTGAAAAAGCACTACACAATCTAAAACCATCTCTATCAATTGGACCGGATGGAATATGTGCCTACTTCTTAAAAAAGCTATCCACTGCCATAGCCGAACCTCTAAGCATCTTTGAAAAATCTTTCAGAGCATACAAAACTTTTGCAAGACCAATACTTGAATACATCTCATCAGTCTATTACCCACATTACGTATCTGATATTAACACAGTTGAGAAATCCAGAAATATTTCACAAGAAGAGTTCCCCACTCCTCTACTCGTTGCAGAATACCTTATGCCAACAGACTCGAAATTCTAGACCTAGAAAATCTAGAACTATGCCGCTTTCGGTCCGATCTTAGTATAGCACATAAAATGATATATTGCAATGTACTACCTGTCAATGAATACTTCAGCTTCAACCATAACAATACAAGAGCACACAATAGATACAAACTCAAGGTTAATCACACCAAACTTGATTGTAGGAAATACAACTTCAGCAACAGAGTTGTCAATGTCTGGAATACTCTACCTGACTCTGTGGTTTCTTCCCCAAACCCCAAAAACTTTAACCTTAGACTGTCTGTTAGGAATATAAGTCACCTAACAAGTATTTGGGTTAGAAATATATAAACCAGGATAGACATTTTAAAACTGTTTCTTGAAGAGCATGCTAAAAATTGCAATTGGGTGTGGTTACTCAAATGGCCATAAGATGGAGCCAGAAACCTGGGCTGTTTAGCCTTCATCTCAGAAGAGAGTGTAAGTCTCTGTTTCCTTTTGTTGGAAAGTATTGCCATTTTTTCTAATTGACTGATATTTTCTGGATTTAATATAAGTCTGTTACTGGACTGTTTTTGACACTGGACTTTGTTATTGAATTATCCCTGGATTGAAAAAACTGACTGATTTACCTGTGAATGACTTTGGATTGTTTGTTTGGACTTTGCTTAAACTTTCTGGAAGTAAAAACCTACATTTACTGAACAGTGTAACTATGTGCTGTATGTGTATTATTCAAACATTACTCTCAAATACATCTCCCTGTATGCGCTCATTCTCCTAATGAGGAATTACCTCAACACTGTCTACTATTGACCTTGCCCCTTTCCTAAGAGGTCTGTAGGGGACGTGCATAAGTGCACCAACGTGCCTATCATCTCTGTCCTATTGCTTCTTTTATTTTTTTTACATGTACCCATTTCATGTATTCATAACTATGTATATACTTATACCTATTATCTTGTAGGCAATTGACAAATCAAATAAATAAAAATGTAAAGGAAGAATTCAGATTGGGTATCATAGATATAATTCGTAATATTTACAAATTGTTATTTCTGATAACCCTTTTTGAATGTTCACTGTTTAGTAGAGATAGATTTATAGACATTGGGTTGTGATATGGAATGAAGAGGTGTTGGTTGTATTTTAAGAGATAGTGACAATTTGTTTCTGTTGATTATATTTCATGGGCATGAAAGGCTTATTTGTCTATTTTTTCCTTTCCCATTTTCCCATTTTACTTTTTCTGCATGTGTTATATTTTTTATTTTAAAAAATGTATTTCTGTTTTATACAGTTGTATGAGTTTTATTTGCATTATATAATCTTTAATTAAAATATTGAATGAAAGTATGGTTTTACAGTTGACAAAAGTATCAAGATCACCCAAACTGGGATGCCCACCTTTGTAAATGAAGAGATCAAGATCTTGTAGAATTGTAAAGTACAGAGACATTACTGCTTTCGGAAAAAGAAGTGCAGTTCATAGATATTAGCAATAACAGAGGATAAATGAATGAAAAACAAATGGAAGAAGCACCAAAATATCAAAATTCACACTTTAAAGTTGATTTGTTTTGGAAGATAATCATCAGTTATATCAATACTAATTGGAGTTCTTGGAGCCATACTAAAATATTCCATTATTTGGTAGAAACAATTTTCAACATTCTTCTGTAATTACTTGATTCTTGATTAGAATGTGAACCATGGGAAAATACCCAGTCTAAAAGGATTGTGATATTTGTTGGCTGATTAGATAATATCATCATCAACAACAGTAACAAGTTATTCTCATCCTGGGCATTTCTACCAGTCATTTGCAAAATGTTTTTTCAGTGCTAATTTACTTTTCCCATATCTCTTTGGTAGCTTTACAGTGTCTGCCCTGAAGACTGATTCTCTAGCAGATGCCCTACTAGGCCCATATTGTTTATAAAAGTGGTGTATTCCAGGGAAACAGGCATACAATGAGCCCTGTTCAAAAACAGAAAGAGTTGAGGGGTCTTTGATGCTTTCTGAGTTTGGTTGCTTTCTTGCAGATGTTTCACCTACCCAAACTTGATAACATCATCAGTGATGACATTACTTTGGGTAATGAAACACCTGCAAGGAAACAATCAAGCTCAAATATTCTCTATTATACAGAAAGATTGTACAACTCTTTCAGTAAAAAAAATAAAGCATAGTACTGTGTTCAAAAAGCTTTGAATACACAATATTTTCTTCAGCATCATACATTTTTAAAACTAGGCAGTTCTGACCTAGGGAAAGATGGGTACCTAACCCATTCCTTTCTCTTTGGTGTTGTGGGAAGAAATATCCATCTAGTTCAGTTCCAAGCTGGGAGGTAGGCATTAGAAATAAAATGGAGGCTGGAGGCTGATTGGAAAGAGGGTCCATTTATTGATGAAGCAGAACCACCAAGCACATATGATTCTGGGCAGTTGACAAAATGGAGTTGACAGTGGGTTTTTTAATACTTTCTTTGGGCTTTGTATTTGAGCTTCCTATTCCTGTGCAATAACATGCCTTCTACTGGCTGCTGTCAGATTCCTATGGGGTCATGTGGGGTTATGTTGGGGTCATAGGTAGCTCTATAGGCAAAAGAGGAAATGCAAATCCTAGGTATCTGTGCTAATTTGGTTTAAGTCTTGACTGCTCTGGGGTGATACAAAGAAAGGGCTTGTCTTCTGAAAGGGTGTTGGGCAATTCCTATTATGGCTTATTGGCTTTGTTCTGTTTTGGATCTTGAGTGAGGGCTAATCCCACCATTCTGCATTTGTTCAGACTTTGCTGCACGGAGTTCCAAAATATCCTGTCTTGAAAGGATTACCAAATCTGCATTTCTAAAAGCTGCCTCCTCAATTTCTGCTTGGGGGCAGTGAGATTGGTGCTGCTTCCTGCCTCTAAAAAAAACATGTTTCTCCATTTCTCCCTTTCATTTATTTTTTAAATGTGAACAAAAAATGAGAAAACACAAAAACAACTTATGAGCCTATGTGAGTCTTGGAGCAAATGAGAGCTCTCCTTCTGGCTGGGTGTTTCTCTTGTAAAGAATTTGGTCTATTAAATAATGGCCTTTTGTTAATGAAATGAATCTTTGTGTTCAAGAGATGAAAGGAAACTTCATATTCACTGTGCTGTGGTGGTTAGAATACAGTATTGCAGGCTAATTCTGCTGACTGCTAGCAGTTCGATCCTGACTGGCTCAAGGTTGACTCAGCCTTCCATCCTTCTGAAGTCCAGATTGTTGGGGGCAATATGTTGACTCTGTAAATTGCTTAGAGAGGGCTATAAACAGAAGTGGGCTGCTGCTGATTTTCACTGATTCTGATGGACTGGTAGTTAAGATTAGGCGCAGTTCAGTGAACCGGCAAATCCCACCACTGGCTGGCTCCACCACTGCCTATTCTTCAGCCTGGTTTGGGGGTCATTTTCAGGCCATTTTTGGCCATTTTCCAGGCCAAAAGCAGCCTGAAAAATGATCTGAAAACAGCCCAAAAAATGGTCTGAAAATGGCCTGAAAACCGGCCTGAAAATGTTTGTAACATCTTGTTTTGGGTTGTGTGATCCTCTGTGAGACAGCTGCTGTTTACTTCCTCAGGAAGAAGGCTGCAACCAGAAGGAAATTTTTTCATTGTAAACTAGCTTTTAGACATCAAGAAGCCTATTTGTGGACACGCAAAGACTTCAGCGGAAGCAGACTGAAAATGAGTTTGTTCTGAATTGTGTTCATTTCCAGCTCCTGATGTGTTTTGCCACTGGCAGAAATTTATTTTTAATTACAGGAGTAAAGTGAGATGATGAAGAGACATTAGCCAATAACAAGCAATTCTTGTTTTGGAGAATCCACAAAATTGTTGTTGTTGGCTCTACCTTTGCCTTGATAAGGTGACTACTCTCTGTTAAAGCAGGTGATGTTCTGTTGCCTTTCTAATTTAAAGGGAATAATTTGCTTGGCACAGAGTTGTTGTAAGCACGCTGTCATCCAACTGCTTTTATCTGGAGTTTATGTTAGAGAACGAAAGGGTGAAGCCATACATCTTAAAACAAACTGTGTTCTAAGTCTGCCAGAGAGGTTTGGTCTTGGAACAGAAGTTGAAAAGAGCTTGGATTTAACTCATCATTAAAACAACTTGGATGAATTACAGATTTTTTGTCCTATTTTTTTTCCCCATTTTTGCAGGCCCTCTACTAACTTCAGAATTGCCAACAAACTATGCCACTCCAACACCATGTAGAATCATTTGATATTTAGGATACTTGACCAGTCCAGTGATGTGAATCACAGTATAGTCCTGAGGTGTGTTTGTGTGTGTGTGTGTGTGTGTGTTTAAGTCATTGTTCCAGCTCCTCACAATTGCCTGGACAAGTCCCTGCAGGTTTTTTGGGCAAGATTTGAGAAGTGGTTTGCCATTACCACCTTCCTAGGGTTGAGAAAAATGGCTCAAGGTCACCTAACTTTGTGTCTAAGGTGTAACTAGAATTCACGGTCTCCTGATTTCTAGCCCAGTGCTTTAACCACTACCCAAGACTGGCTTTCACTGTCCTGAATACAATCATATTGTCTGTCTGTCTGACTGACTGACTGTCTGTCTGTCTGTCTGTCTGTATTTATCTCCCATTTTCACTTCTGTCTCCATCTCTGTCTCTCGATATCTCTGTTTTTATCTCTCCTTGAAAATATGCCTCTTAGGGTTCAGTTTACTCTTTTGTAAATAAGCCTAGATGTCTAAATAATTTAGAAATATGCTTTTCTAAAAACCCTTATGTGAAAACAGAAGCTTAGTATAAACAAATGATCCAAACAGGTATAAAGATAGCAATTGATTATAAACATTGGTTTGTTCTCTATCCCCAAATCAGCATAATATGCACTCATAAACCTGGCCAGATACATTATATACCTAATGGTTAACTGGAAACACATTATTTGGCTCAGTATTTGTAAACAGCAATGGATCATGCCCAATATTTCCTAATCAAACCACAGATAACTACAATGATCTAATACATATTGATTTTACAGAACACAATGTTGAAAAAGCACTACGCAATCTAAAACCATATCTATCTATTGGACAGGATGGAATATATGCCAACTTCTTAAAAAAGCTATCCACTGTCATAGCTGAACCTCTAAGCATAATCTTTGAAAAATCTTTCAGGACCAGCTCCTTGTCAAACCTATGGTCACAAGCCACAGTGATCCCCATCTTCAAAAAGGGAGACCCCAGCCCAGGTGAAAATTACAGATCAATCTCCTGTAAAGTCATGGAATCAATTATTAACCAATCCATTATCCTCCACTTAGAGACAAACAACCTACTCTCTAATGAACAATTTGGTTTTAGAAAAAAACTATCCTTCAATCTGCAACTCTTACACTGCAAAAACATGTGGACTACACAACTCAATCAAGGCAAAGAAATAGACGCAATCTACATAGAATTCTGTAAAGCCTTTGATTCAGTGGTACATGACAAACTGCTCCTAAAACTAAAATCTTACGGTGTCTCTGGACACCTACAAAACTGGATAGAAGCATTCCTGTCAAACAGACAACAAATGGTCAAAATTGGGAGCGTCCTTTCAAATCTTGTACCTGTCAACAGTGGTGTCCCCCAAGGCAGTGTTCTAGGACCAACTCTTTTCATACTCTACGTAAATGACCTCTGTGATCATATTAAGAGTAACTGCATTTTCTCTGCTGACAATGTAAAGCTATTCAACACCACAGACAATACTGCTACCCTTCAAAAAGTCCTTGACTATGTACCAAAAAGGTCAAACAAATGGCAACTTCAAATCTCAACAAATAAATGCTCTGTCCTACATATTGGCAAAAAAAAATATCAGAAAATAAAATGCAGGCTGAATAGTCAAGACCTTGTTGATGATCCAAACTCTGTCAAGGTTCTTGAAGTACTCATCTCTAATGATCTAAGTGCTAGAGCCCACTGTAACTACATAGCCAAAAAGGCATTAAGAGTTGTTAACCTAATCCTGTGTAGCTTTTTCTCTGGTAATATCACACTACTAACTAGAGCATACAAAACATTTGCTAGACCAATACCTGAATGCAGCTCATCAGTCTGGAACCCACATTATGTATCTGATATTAATACAGTTGAGAAAGTCCAGAAATATTTCACAAGAAGAGTTCTCCACTCCTCTACTCGTTGCAGAATACCTTATGCCAACAGACTTGAAATTCTAGACCTAGAAAATCTAGAACTATGCCGCTTTCGGTCCGATCTTAGTATAGCACATAAAATGATATATTGCAATGTACTACCTGTCAATGAATACTTCAGCTTCAATCATAACAATACAAGAGCACACAATAGATACAAACTCAAGGTTAATCACACCAAACTTGATTGTAGGAAATACAACTTCAGCAACAGAGTTGTCAATGTCTGGAATACTCTACCTGACTCTGTAGTTTCTTCCCCAAACCCCAAAAACTTTAACCTTAGACTGTCTACTATTGACCTCACCCCTTTCCTAAGAGGTCTGTAGGGGGCGTGCATAAGCACACCAACGTGCCTATTGTCCCTGTCCTGTTGTTTCTTTTTATTTTTCTTATATGTATCCATTTCATGTATTCATAACTATGTTTATACTTATACCTGTTATCTTATAATCACTTGACAAATAAAATAAATAAATAAAATGAGCTCCTCCACTTCAAGCTCTGCATGTGACTCTGCCCTAGGAAGGCTTATTCTGTAGATGACTGGGAAATAATTTTTGGTCTGTAAGTACATATTGAATGTATGTACACAATCAATCAAATTTAACACTTTAGAGAAGATTTTGAACTTAAATATGTTCCTGATCAGAGGCCTTTGCTCTGATTTAATGTTTTGTGGTTTCGTTTGATAATTTGAAGTTATGTCATTTTTAGAGATCTGTTTTGAAGTTTCATTTTGGTAAACTGAATGACAGTGATTATCTCTCTTTTGCTCACTCAGTCTTCTCGGAAGGAAAAATAAAGGGATATTTGGAAAAACTCAAGGAATTACCTATACTTTAAGAGAGTTTCAATCAATACTGAGATTGGCTAGACTTCCGGGTTAAGCTGTTCTCATCGACGGACTGGGGACTGTGACTGTCCACAGCTGTCTGTGCTCTCTTGTTGGAGAGCTCCAATCACTGTGATTAGGGGCTTAAGCTGCCTCAGAGGGGCAGTGGAGTAAGGGGAAGACACCAGCCAGGTCGAGAGGAGCCGCATCCCCACTCCCTGGGCTAGGCAATTTTTCCCCCTGAAGATGACCGAGCAGTGGTCTAAAATGGCCACCCTGAAGAGGAGGACTTAGCTAGACTAAGATTTGTGCAGGACAGAAGAAAGAGATGGACAACATAAGAACCGGGCAACTTGGAGCAACAATTAATTAAAAGGTACCCCAGGATGGTATTTTAAGAATTTTTATGAAATAATAAGAAAGCAGCAGATTTTTAAAGGGAAACAAAGTGAAAATATCTTTGACAGCTGAGCAGGGCTTTGAACCAGGATTGGAAGAAGCCGGAACAAGATATCAAAACAAATTGAAATAAAATACATTGCTAACAAACAGGCACAATTTAAAGCTGGACTTAGGAGTTTTCAAAAACAAGGGCGAAATATTTAAATTGAAGATTTTATTGGTTTGGAATACCAAGATTTGGAAAGCCCTGAACAATAAAATGGGGAGGGGGGGGGAAGGTGAGGACATTGCATAACAGAGAGTGCCATCTGGTGGACAAAAATTTAAGCTGAAAAGGGAAAAGTTCCTATTTCTCTATGAATCGGATGTGATACAATGAAAAGGAAATATTGAAACAATAAAACAAGTACCCTAAAAAGTGAAAATTGAATTAGAACAAAAGAAAAAATATGGATTGTTGGACTGATTGGTGATTTTGCAATAAACCCAGTTTGGGAAGAGTTGTTAATCCAGAAAGTTTGAAGAAGAAGAAAGAAAAAGATTGGTGATTGGTGGATTTTAATGACTTTAAAATATAAGAGTGTGGAACAATGATATCTCTGTGGGATCTAAAAATGGAACTGAAAAATTTGAAAGAACTACTACATGCAAGGGGTGAATCACTTGCCTCTGAATTAAAAGCTATGGAAATGGCATTTGAAGAATATGAAGAAGAAACCTCAGAGAAGGAGGAGTTAGTTCAAGAAGAAGCTATCTTAAATGCACAGTCAACACAAAGAACACCACAAAGAAGAGGAAAAAGAAGGGGGATTAAAAATGGGAGATTTAAAAAAGTAACTAAAATGGGGAATATTTATAAAAATCGGAAAGACAGAAAGAAACAGCAGAAAAGTAAAAGGGGGAAGGAATATATATATATATATATATATATATATATAAAATAAAAAAAAATACATATATATGTACAGGGGGAGGGGGGGGGGGGGGAGGGATATAAATAAGAGGGAGAAAAGATTTGGAAAAACAAGTGGGAAGAGAGTAATGAGGAGCAGGAACAGGAAAGAAAGAAATATGGGAATTGTAAAATAAAGGAAAAAATTTCTTTACCTAGAATACATCGGGACAATGGTTAATGAATTAAGAGGGGATTCCGCATTGATATGAGGGGTAATAATAATGTACTTTGCAATTACAAATTATAGAATATAGTTTATTGAGAGGAGGGAGGGGCATTGATATCTATTTAGAAGATGAATGCATTTTCTTATTTTTATTGTTACAAGAAAGTTTTATGTTTTTTACATATGTTGAAATGATTGAAATGAATTGTGAGTAGGTTTAAAAAGATTAATATCAGTGATCAAGCAAAATGGATTAATTGTTTCTTTCTTTTTAATTTTTTAATTTTTATTTTTTTGATACCATAAATAAAATTTTATGGAAGTAAAGGGAAAAAATATATTGCAGAATCTGACTGAAAAGTAAAATGTAAACTAGTTTATTTTTCTAGGGATTGATTATTACCACAACAAAGTAAAATAAATGTTTAATTGGGAATTACAAATGAGGGAATTAAGGCATACTTAAACCACTGAGGTGACACCCCAAACTAGTAAAAGGGGAGGGGAAATTTATGTTTTAATTTATGTGAAAAACTTGTATTAATGTAGACTTTATGAAAAGAATATGCAATGGAATTACAAATTTTACAAGATAAAAAGTAATTAAAAGGGAATAAGTATGATTGTATGGAAACTATTAATGATTGAAGTGAGAAAAGAGAACTTTGGAAAAGGCAACATTTAAAAGAAATGTTAAAGCCCCTGTCACACTGCACCAACAGAAGCAAAGAGGATGTAAAACGGACAAAAAAGCTTGCCATCCGTTGGTTAATGCGATGTATTCGTTCTCTACTCACTGCATACGTTTTGCTTCCTCTCTATCCATCCAGCATCCGTTTATTGATGTTTCATCCAGTCAGAAAGTTTTGAGCTGCTCAAAACTTTTGAGCGGAAAATGTATCCAATTCATCCATTCTGCATCCACTAGGCATCTGCAAGGCATCCGCTAGGCATCCGTTCTGCATCCGCGCAACTCGCATCTGCTTGGATGCAGGGAGGAAGTGGAACGGACACAGAATGGATGCAGAACGGATGCCTAGCGGACGCAGCATGGAAACAAAGCATTTAAAACAGAAAAAACGTTCACAGAGGGGACCTATCTCGTATATTAAGGAGGTCTAGAGGATGCCTAGAGGATGCAAAAGGACACCTAGGGGAAAACCTATACTGCCTATAAAAAGGGGGAGGAAGTCACCTGGATCTCACTTTCAGACCAGCAGCCCTGCTGCAGACCTCTGCAGCCTTCATCTGCAGCCTTCATCTGCCTCTTGCTCTTCCACAGCATCCAGTCATGTCCACCGAGGATTGTAACAAAGTCCTTTTGGTAGCCATCATCCCTCTGCAACAGTGCAAAGCCATCTACAGGTTCTGTGAACTCTACTACGGGAAGAAAAAGAGGTGGCCAAGAAGCATCTGGGTACGAAGATGGTTTGCAGGGAAGAGCAGAGGATGGACTGTACAACAAGCTGATGGTGGAGCTCAGGAACGAAGACACTCGGGCATTCCAGAACTTCATGAGGATGCCGCCAACCATGTTTGACGAAGTTGTGCAGCGGCTGACAACCAGGTTGACCAAGGCAAACACCAACTTCCGGCCCAGCCTGGAACCTGGGCTCAAGGTGGCACTCACTCTGCGCCACCTGGCCTCAGGGACCACCTACAGGAGCATGCAGTACAGCTGGAGGGTGCCACACAACACCATCAGCATTGTGGTCAGAGAAGTGGTGCAGGCCATCATCGAAGAATACCTGGAGGAGCTCCTCCAGTGCCCCTCCACTGAAGAAGGCTGGAAGAAAGTTCCAGAGCAGTGATATCATAGGTGGAACTTCCCCCACACCGTTGGAGCCATCGATGGCAAGCACGTGGCCTGCAAAGCGCCAGCCAAGTCAGGGTCCTCTTATCACAACTACAAGGGCTTCTTAGCATCATCCTCTTCGCCATGGTCGATGCTGACTACAAGTTCATGTACATCGATGCTTCAGGCAACGGCTCATTCTCAGATGCCCAGGTATACAATGCAAGTGACCTCAAGGGTGGGCTGGAACGCAACCTCATCGTGGGCTTCCCAGATCCAGAAGCCCTGCCCAATGACACACAAGATATGCCCTACTTCATCGTGGGGGATGACGCCTTCTCCCTCACAACCTACCTCATGAAGCCCGACACTTTCAGATGCCTCACCCGTGAAGAGAGGATCTTCAACTACAGGCTGTCCAGGGCAAGGCGGGTGGTGGAGAATGCCTTTGGCATCCTGGCCAACAGGCTCCAGGTACTTCTCACCACCATGAAGCATCGCCCAGAGACCGTGAGGAGGATCATGAAAGCTTGCTGCATCCTGCACAATCTCATGTGCACCCGCTACCCTGTCTTGCAGAACAGGCTCGTGGACTTCCAGCAAGGCAATGGGGACATGGAGCCTGGGGAATGGAGGCAAGGGCGAAGCCTGATAGACACTCAGGATGTGCAAGGCTCCAACAGAGCCTCAGGTGAAGGGAAGAAGCAGCGCAACCTCCTGAAACACTGGTGCAACTTCCAGCTGGAGCAGTGGAATGGCAAGACAGGATGGTAGATGCTTAATGGATGCTTCCTTCAGCCTGTCTCATCACACGGATGAGATTGGGCCATGTATGTTGAGTGGTCCTACAATGAACAGGGCATTTAATAAAGAGTTGTGTTTATGTTGAAATGTGTTGATCAATGATTACATTGTTATTGATAATAAAGGGCCATAGGTGTGGCACCTGAGAGGGTGGACCAGACAGTCCCACTATGCTTGCACTGGGAGTTTATCTATCCCACAGCTATTACCCATCCCAAAGTTATCCCTGCCCATCCCACTGCTATCTCAACCCATCCCACAGCTATCTTAACCCATCCCACTGCTATCTTAACCCATCCCACAAGCATGCAAAGGCTTAAACCATGTCTAAAAGTTTCCAGCAAGACTTTATTAAAAAAAAGAAATGAAGCAAGTGTGTGAATCAAAAATAGACTTTATTAACAACAAGCTATAAAACAAAAATGAGTCTCTGGCACTCCTCTTGGTCACTCAGTCTCAGGGGTGAAGGGTCCAGGTGCTGTGGAGGTGGCTGGTGCTGGAGTGCTTGTCATCAGCTCCTCCAGAAGCAGAAGCAGCAGAAGCCCCAGCCCCAGAAGAGCGAGCTCGTGCTGCAGAAGCCCCAGCAGAACCAGAGTGAGGGCCAGGGGGCGGGACAGTAGCCCTGTCCCTCTTGCAAGGGCTGGCAGCAGATGGCTGAGGCTTGCTGTGCTTCCGGATGGTTGTGGGGTTGCTGGCTGGCAGGGAGGCTGGCAGGAACCAAGGCTGGCAGGAAGGCTGGCAGGGAGGCAGGCGCCAAGGCTGGCAGGAAGGCTGGCAGGCAGGCAGGCACCAAGGCTGGCAGGAAGGCAGGAACCAAGGCTGGCAGGAAGGCTGGCAGGGAGGCAGGCACCAAGGCTGGCAGGAAGGGTGGCAGGCAGGCAGACACCAAGGCTTGCAGGCAGACCTGAACCAAGGCTGGCAGGCAGACTGGCTGGCAGCAAGGCTGGCAGGCAGGCAGACAGCAAGGCTGGCAGGGAGGCTGGCAACCAGGCTTGCAGCAAGGCTGGCAGCAAGGCTTGCAGGCAGGCATGCAGGCAGGGCAGGCAAGGCTGTCAATCCATCCGGCAGCAGGTCTTTCCTCTGAATGATGACCTGCTTCTGAGCTGCTTCCCTTATATCCGCGGGGCTGACGCAATGCATCCTCCCCACATGCGCAATTAACGCTAGATATCCGTTAGGCTTCCGCTGTGCATCCGCTGTGCATCCGCTTCATCCGCTCAGCGTCCGCTCTGCATCCGCTGTATCCATTCCGCGTCCGCTTTGCTGAGGTCCCCCGGAAGCCCAGCGGATGTGCCATCTGCTCCCATCTGCTTCCATCCACTGGGCTTCCATTCCGCATCCGCTTTCCATCCGCTCTGCATCCTCCCCGTGTCCATTCCTTTCCGTGTTATCCGCTCCAGTTATGCAAATTTTTGCCCCTTTTGAGAGCGGATAACAACGGATGGAACATTTTTCTCATCCGTTGTGTCCTTTTTACTAACATTTTGCATCCGTTGGGCAGTGTGACAGGGCCTTAAGGTTTAAGAAATACATCTGAAATAAAATGAAACGAATTGAGAAGATGTTTAGAATGAGAGTAATATTAATGAATAGCATTTACTTGCCTGTTCCTTTTCTTATATAAAAGTTGAGAGGTAAAATGAGAAAAGAGTACTTTGGAAAAGGCCACACTTAAAAGAAATGTTTATGTTTAAGAAATATATTTGAAATAAATTGAAATGAATTGAGAAGATGCTTAGAATGAAAGTAATATTACTTAAGACTATTAATGTGTTTGTTTCTTTTCTTATGTAAAAGTTGAAATGGAGAAGTCATAATACAGTTAAGTTAAAAATGGACAAGACAGAATATTGAATGTAAAAATGAATATATAATTACTGTCATATTTGCATGTAAAAGTGGTGACTCGGAATTATGCTGTACTTTGAAAAGAGCTTTTTTTATGTTGTTTTGGAAAAATTGAATAAAACTTGTTTTAAAAATAATACTGAAATTGGCTTCTCTGAAGCCGGTGTTAAGAGTGGATTGTTTCTTCTTTTATGCTTCTGAAACAGGAAAAAAAAAAAGATTTCTGAGTGTTTTCCATTTCCATATATTAATAAGTTAAAAACTTCAGGACAAGAAGAAATTGCAGAAACAAACATTTGTGGGCCTCGGAAAAAGGTAAATAGGCCAAAAGCCTGAGAGAAAATTGCAAGAAAAATTTCTCATGGCAAGAAATCCTGAAAGTTATTTTAGTTCTCTGCAAAAATATTGAGTCTAATTTTGGAAAAAACAAAAGAACAAATTACAGCGCTGCTCTTGTTAGGCTACATTATATTAATTTTTTCAGATTGATGGTAGGCAGCTAAATTCATTCTGTGAGACATAAAAACACAAGAAACGTATTCAGAACAATTAATGACAATATTTTATTTTTGTTTCTGGAAAAAAACCCTAATATTTCTAGAAAATTAAACATCCAATGATACATGTTTTAGGAGGGCTATGTTTGTTTAATTAATTTGAAGCATATGGCACTTCTGAACAGGGTTATCAAAGCCCACAGTGGAACTCAAGCACCATAGGGCCATCTGAACCTTCATACATAACATTCACAGCTTGTGTTGCAGCCACAGCATATGGGTACATAATAATTTGGCCTTTGAAGACATTTTGACGGACTTTTCGGAAGTATTAACCGAAACAAGCAGAAGCAAATGGTGATTCTGTCAACGGTTTATGAAATAAAGCAAGAAAAAAGGGACTCACTGAAAGGAAGGAAATTGTACTGATCTGGACCCAAATACAGCTTGACCGGAAGATTTCTAATGAGACAGATCAGGGATGATGAACCCATGTAGTTCAAATGATAGAAATTCGGGGTGAAATTGAGAAGTTTAAGTTTAAACTGAAAACATGTGAAAAAGCTTTTAGAAAGCATCAGTTTGCCCTGTACTAAAATTCAGAGGCATACATTGACCCTGACACTAACACAAGGGGTTTCTATTTTAAATAGCTCATCAATTGATGTATAAATTAACAGTAGGGGAACATGATTTCTGCTCTCAAAAGCCTTGTTTTAGTATAGTTATGTTTGTTATTTATGTTTTATACAATGGAAGTTATAAAAGAACACAAAGTAATGCATGAGTAATAAACCCATGTTCTGTTATTTACATAGAAACATGGGAGAAAAAGACCCAATGGTCCATCCAGTCTGCCCCTTGAGTTGTTTTTTTTTAAAATTAATTAGTTAATTAATTTTAATTATTTTGTTAAAGGGGGAGAAGGGGGTGTGCATGCACACATACACATTTTTTGTCTGCACTTGGCAAACTCGTTGTTACAGTATGTGCAGGCCAACTCTGGGTGAAGGTTCATCCTACAAACTTGTGGGTTGCTTTCCAAATGTTTTGTTAGCAGTCTAGGTAGCATTTTCAGCAGAGTTTAGGGGATGTCAGTTTCAGTGTTCTTCTGTTTATAAGGGCTTCAGGTGTGTCAAGTGAGTTTCTTGTGAGGGTGTACCCTTACCCTACACCTGAGCTACAGATATTTGCCACTATTGGATACAGGAAGTGGCAGCAATCATCCTATTCTGTTCTGAAAGCCACATGTTCTCAAAGTGCCCACGTAAAGAATACTAAAGCAAGACTGAACAACCTTCCAGGAATGGAGGTAGGGGTGATAGATCCTACTGCTGGAAAAGTGCAGTGGGCAATCTCCAGTTTAATTTGAACCCAGCATATTCCCATTCAGTCCCTTTCTATAAAATAAATAAATAAATAAAACAATTCATCACAAATAATAAATAAAATATATAAATATTTGAAATTTAAAGATAAAAGCTAAAGGTAAAGATTCTAGGGGGCGGTGCCTCGGTTTCTTAGCTGAGGGAGTCAGTAGTGTCTGAAGACACTTTTGAGATCACATGGTCAGCAGGACTATACAATGAGTTGCATGAAATGTTATTTCTCCACTAAAGTGGTACCTATTTATCTGCTTGCATTTGCACGCTTTTGAACTGCTAAATGGACAGGAGTTGGAGCTATGAATGGGAACTCACTCCATCATGCAGCTCTTGGTTAAACTTGGGCTGTCAGCTTTCCAGCTGACTAGCTCAGCATCTTTAACCGCTGATTCCTCATGCTCCCTGCTAAATTTAAAGCTATACAAATTTAATAAATAAATATCCAGATCACAGCAAGAAGAAACACCACTAGCTTGATGTTTATTACTAAACTTCAGAAAATCTTACAAAATCCCGTTAATTTTTAAAATGGAGTAAAAGGCAAGAAAAACAAGGAGAAAGGTGAACAACAAGGAAAGAATTTACATTATCTATGTATTTGTATAACAATATATCAAGGGACAAAACTTTCTACCTTTTTGGATTATATTGTCATGGAGGGATCATCTGTGGAGGAACTGTGTGTGAAAGAGTCACTGGGGTGCACTAGAAGAGCTGCTTCCCTTTAGAATGAAATCAAACAAAGTCATCTTAAAAAGGAAAATGAGGCTCCAATTTAAATTTAAGCAGTTTAAAATTCCTCTGCCACCAGCACAATAATTTTCTCTGGTCTACCTCACTTTTATTTTGTTGAATGGGCAGAAAATGGGTCTGCAAAGATAAAAAGGCAATTTTAATCCACTTTTAGGAAACATAGATTTGGAAAAGTAAGAAATTAAGCTGTATGATTTGCATAGGGATTATACCTAAGTAGTCAATTTATGAATATGCAGTGAACAATTAAGAATATTACTCCATACATATGAAATGGTTACAATCCAGAAACAAAGTTTTTACATTTGTGGAAAAATAGAATGTGATTCAGAAAAAAAATGTATCTAGCAATAAAAAATAGGCAGAAAAAGAGAGTAGGGAGCACTCACAACTTTCTAAGAGATACGAAAAAAAGTTGGACATTAAATGGATTCCAAAAATATTTGGAAGCTGATTTCCAGGTTTGAAAATTTTAATTACCTTTGAATATTAATAAAATGAAAATTAAAGTAAACTTTTTATAATGTAGATATTCCTTTTAGCAACATAGGTGTTTTTCTTTCCTGAGCAACAGCTCTAATATTTAATAGAGTCTGTGAAATTCAAATGCGTTTTCCAATGGAGCCAGCTATTTTATATGTTTTCTTTTACATTATGGTAGCTCAATTAAAAATTTGCTCATCAAGTTTTGGAGAGTTTAATTAAACTCAAGGAAGAAATTACAGAGTAATAAAAGGAACTGCTTTAAAAATTGGTGGGTTTTTTTGTGTGTGTGTTCTGATTATCAAATCGAAACTTTGCTCCCTACTAATGCTAAATCCAGAAAAAGAAGCCCACCACTTAAGAAATTATGTTAATTTTACCATTTTCCTTGTCTGAAAATTATTTTCCTTTATTGTACTTGACCACCATTTTAGAAACACCCTCATAACAGCTTCTCTTTCTGCAAAGCTCTTGAGAGGAGATATGTTACAGAAGGGAATGATAGTTCTTAATTCTTTCCACTTCTAGGGCTATGGAAGTGTCAGTCTTCAAGATCTTCTGCTATTGCTTTGCATCTTTTCGACTGCCATAAGTACC
>BLBF01000007.1:22197331-22207331 GCA_015471245.1 Laticauda colubrina
GGGAATTCCAGAACTTCATGAGGATGCCTCCAGCCATGTTTGACGAACTTGTGCAGCGCTTGACACCCAGGTTGACCAAGACAAACGCCAACTTCCGGCCTAGCCTGGAACCTGGGCTCAAGGTGGCACTCACTCTGCACCACCTGGCCTCAGGGACCACCTACAGGAGCATGCAGTACGGCTGGAGGGTGCCACCCAACACCATCAGCATTGTGGTCAGAGAAGTGGTGTAGGCCATCATCGAAAAATACTAGGAGGAGCTCCTCCAGTGCCCCTCCACTGAAGAAGGATGGAAGAGAATTGCAGAGCAGTGGTATCAGAGGTGGAACTTCCCACACACCGTTGGAGCCATTGATGGCAAGCACGTGGCCTGCAAAGTGCCAGCCAAGTCGGGGTCCACTTATTTCAACTACAAGGATTTCTTCAGCATCATCCTCTTCACCTTGGTCGATGCTGACTACAAGTTCATGTACATCGATGCTTCAGGCAACGGCTCATCTTCAGATGCCCAGATATACAACGCCAGTCACCTCAAGGAGGAGCTGGAACGCAACCTCATGGTTGCCTTCCCAGATCCAGACCCCCTGCCCAATGACACCCAAGATGTACCCTACTTCATCGTAGGGGATGACGCCTTCTCCCTCACGAAGCCCTACCTCATGAAGCCCGACACCTCCAAATACCTCACCCGTGAAGAGAGGATCTTCAACTACAGGCTGTCCAGGGCAAGGCGGGTGGTGGAGAACACCTTTGGCATCCTGGCCAACAGGTTCCAGGTACTTCTCACCACCATGCAGCATCACCCATACACCGTGAGGAGGATCATGGAAGCTTGCTGCATCCTGCACAATCTCATGCGCACCCGCTACCCAGTGTTGCAGAACAGGCTCGTGGACCACCAACAAGGCAATGGGGACAAGGAGCCTGGTGAATGGAGGCAAGGAGTAAACTTGATAGACACTGAGGATGTGCAAGGCCCCAAGAGAGCCTCACGTGAAGGGAAGAAGCAGCGCAACCTCCTGAAACACTGGTGCAACTCCCCAGCTGGAGCGGTGGAGTGGCAAGACAGGATGATAGATGATTAATGGATGCTTCCTTGAGGCTGTCACATAACACTGATGAGATTGTGCCATGTATGTTGAGTGGCCCTACAATGAATTTATGTTTATGTTGACATGTGTGGATGATTGATTATATTGTTATTGATAATAAAGGGCCATAGGGGTGGCACCTGGGAGGGTGGACAATACAGTCGCACAATGCTTGCACTGGAGGTTTATCTATCCCACAGCTATTACCCATCCCAAAGGTATCCCTGCCCATCCCACAGCTATCTCAACCCATCCCACAAGCATGCAAAGGCTTAAACTATTTCTATAAGTTTCCACCAAGACTTTATTAAAAAAAAGAAATGAAGCAAGTGTGTGAATCAAAAATAGACTTAACTAACAACAAGCTGTAAGACAAAAATGAGTCTCTGGCACTCCTCTTGGCCACTCAGTCTCAGGGGTGAATGGTGCAGGTGCTGTGTAGGTGGCTGGTGCTGGAGTGTTTGTCATCAGCTCCTCCAGAAGCAGAAGCAGCAGAAACCCCAGCCCCAGAAGATGAGCTCGTGCTGCAGAAGCCCCAGCAGAACCAGAGTGAGGGCCAGGGGGCGGGATGGTAGCCCTGTCCCTCTTGCAAAGGCTGGCAGCAGATGGCTGAGGCTTGCTGTTCTTCAGCATGGTTGTGGGGTTGCTGGCTGGCAGGGAGGCTGGCAGGAACCAAGGTTGGCAGGAAGGCTGGCAGGGAGGCAGGCACCAAGGCTTGCAGGCAGGCAGGCACCAAGGCTGGCAGGAAGGCTTGCAGGGAGGCAGGCACCAAGGCTGGAAGGAAGGCTGGCTGGCAGGCAGGCACCAAGGCTGGCAGGCAAACATGAACCAAGGCTGGCAAGAAGGCAGGCAGCAAGGCTGCCAGGCAGACTGGCTGGCAGCAAGGCTGGCAGGCAGGCAGGCAGAAAGGCTGGCAGGAAGGCTGGCAGCAAGACTGCCAGGCAGACTGGCTGGCAGCAAGGCTGGCAGGCAGGCAGACAGCAAGGCTGGCAGGAAGGCTGGCAGCAAGGCTGGCAGGCAGGCAGACAGCAAGCCTGGCAGGGAGGCTGGCAGCAAGGCTTGCAGGCAGGCATGCAGGCAGGGCAGGGAAGGCTGTCAATGTGTCCAGCAGCAGGTCTTTCCTCTGAATGGTGACCTGCTTCCGAGCTGCTTCCCTTTATATTTGCGGGGCTTATGCAATGCATCCTCCCCGCATGTGCAATTAACGCTCGGCATCCGTTAGTCTTCCGCTGTGCATCCGCTAGGCTTCCGCTGTGCATCCACTTCATCCACTGTGCTTCCGCTGTGCATCCACTGTATCCGTTCCACGTCCGCTTTGCTAAGGCCCCCCGGAAGCCTAGCGGATATGCCATCCGCTCCCATCCGCTTCCATCCGCTGGGCTTCCGTTCTGCATCCACTTTCCATCTGCTGTTTGTCCTCCCCACGTCCGTGTTATCCGCTCTGGTTATGCAAATTTTTGCCCCTTTTGAGAGCGGATAACAACGGATGGAACATTTTGCTCATCCGTTGTGTCTGTTTTGCATCCGTTGGGCAGTGTGACAGGGCCTTAAAACCAAAAATTGACAGACAGCTGAATAAGTTGATAGCACAAGGGGTTTTAGAATCAATCGACCACGCCAAGTGGGAAACCCTTATTGTTACACCGGTAAAGCCAGATGAGTCAGTACGCATCTGTGGGGACTATAAGGCAACCCTGAACCACGAGCTCCAACAAAGCGCATACCCAGTGCCAGTAGTGCAACATTTATTACACTCGCTAGGGGGAGGAAAAATATTTACAAAACTCAACCTAGCACAAGCTTATCAGCAGCTACCCGTTGATCTAATAAAAACAGAGGCACAAACGATAGTAACGCATAGAGGGGCATTCAAATGTAACCACCTCCAATTCAGTGTTAGCGTTGCCCCAGGCATTTTCCAAAGCCTCATGGAACGCCTACTAAATGGAATCAAAGGTGTCGTCTCGTACTTTGATGATGTACTGGTCTCAGCAAAAAATGCCAGCCAGCTAGAGACCAGGTTAAAAGAAGTCTTAACTCTCTTTAGAAAATCAGGCCTAAAAGTTAAGAAAGAAAAATGTGAACTGGCCACTAACCGGGTCGAATTTTTGGGCTATTTAATTGATGAGCAAGGCATTCACCCAACCGAAAAGAAGTTGAAGGCTATCAAAGACTTGGGCTACCAGATGTACTGGTTTCGGACAATGGACCTCAGTTTACCACCTTGCAGTTCGAACAACACCTGGATGCCCAGGGTATCTGTCACACCTAAACTGCGCCGGCCCACCCGGCTGCGAATGGCAGGTCCGAATGCATGGTTAGTTATACTAAGGAGGGCCTGGAGAGAATGGACAAGAGGGACGTGCAGGACAAACTTAACTGACTCCTAACCTTGCCACATATTATCCCTAGTAGCACTACAAATAAAAGCCCGGCTGAACTGTTAATGGGTAGGAAACTACGGTCCTATCTGGACAGGTTACACTCCACCTACACATGGGACAAGCCCTCCGACTCCTCCAGCAAATACCGTACCTTCGAAATCAGTGACCTAGTCTATGCCAAGAACATTACCGGGGACCCTCTATGGCTGCCAGTCACCATCACACAAGTCACAGGCCCCCAGTCCTACCGACTAACACTAGACGGTGGGAGGGAATGGAAGTGGCACACAGACCAGCTTTCGTTCCCGCAACCTCGAAAGAAAAACTGTCGCAGAACCAAAAATAATAAATTCCAATGAAAAAACAACCAACAAATAAATAAAAAAGGTAGAGATGAACCTCCCATAACAAGACAAAAAACTCTGCAAAACGACAATCTAACCAAACAAAAAGAGCACATGGTTAGATGAACCCCAAGAAAGAAGTCCGGGAGCAGGAGAGTGAAGTGAGGCCTTCCTGGAAGGTGGCAGCCAGGCCTGATCAACCAATCCGACCAAACTAGGAGGGATCGGCGGAGCCATCTCAACCAGCCCGAGAGACTCAGGTGGGAGCAGCATGGCTGACTCACCCTTCCAGTAGGTTCCATGCAAAAGGTCGAGAGAAGCAGCAATCCCATCTGAACCGCTTGAAGACCAAAACAAGACTGAGCCGCGCAGGTCAACTAGAACTAGGAAAAGCCCCACCTACCTGAGTGACTACGTCACCCACGTTGGACTGAACTAAAGGGGGAGGGGTGTTCTGTATGGAACTTGGAAGCTTCCAAGTACTTCATTCTGATTGACCGAAAAGGCCACTTACAAATTGGTTCACTAGGAACCAATCCAGGAAGCCGCCAAACGGTGGGAAGAATTAAATAACTGTCATTGGCCACAAGCCCTACTTCATCGTGGGGGATGACGCCTTCTCCCTCAGAACCTACCTCATGAAGCCCGACACTTCCAGATGCCTCACCCGTGAAGAGAGGATTTTCAACTACAGGCTGTCCAGGGCAAGGTGGGTGGTGGAGAACGCCTTTGGCATCCTGGCCAACAGGTTCCAGGTATTTCTCACCACCATGCAGCATCATCCACGAACCATGAGGAGCATCGTGGAAGCTTGCTGCATCCTGCACAATCTCATGCACACCCGCTACCCAGTGTTGCAGAACAGGCTCATGGACCTCCAACAAGGCAATGGGGACATGGAGCCTGGTGAATGGAGGCAAGGGCGAAACCTGATAGATACAGTGGATGTGCAAGTCCCCAACAGAGCTTCACATGAAGGGAAGAAGCAGCGCAACCTCCTGAGACACTGGTGCAACTCCCCAGCTGAAGCTGTGGAGTGGCAAGACAGGATGATAGATACTTAATAGATGCTTCCTTGAGCCTGTCTAATCACACTGATGAGATTGGGCCATGTATGTTTAGTGGCCCTACAATGAACAGAGCATTTAATAAGGAGTTGTTTTTATGTTGAAATGTGTGGATGAATGATTAAATTGTTATTGATAATAAAGGGCCATAGATGTGGCACCTGGGAGGGTGGACCATACAGTCTCACTATGCTTGCACTGGAGGTTTATCTATCCCACAACTATTACCCATCCCACAGGTATCCTAACCCATCCCACAGCTATTACCCATCCAACAGGTACCCCTGCCCATCCCACAGCTATTACCCATCCCAAAGGTATCCCTTCCCATCCCACAGCTATTACCCATCCCAAAGGTTTCCCTGCCCATCCCACAGCTATCCTTACCCATCCCACAAGCATTCAAAGGCTTAAACCATTTCTAAAAGTTTCCACCAAGACTTCATTTAATAAAATAAAGAAGCAAGTGTGTGAAGCAAAGATAAACTTTATTAATAACAAACTGTAAAAGCAAAATGATCCAAGTAAAGTGTCCCAAGCAAAGATAAACAGGTATCAACAGGTAACAACCCAGTCTCTGGCACTCTTCTCAGTAACTCTGAGGCATGCCCATAGTCTCAGGGGTGAAGGGTCCAGGTGCTGTGGAGGTGGCTGCTGCTGGAGTGCTGGTCTGAGGCGCCATTGGGGTGCCTGGCCCCAAGAGGACAACAGGAGATGGTGTGTGGAGGAAGCTCTCAGAGAGTTGGCTCAGTCCTGTGATGTTGAGAGCCCCTTCCTCCAGGACATGGGGTGTCAGCCCCAATAATGATGACAGATGTTCTGAGGCCGGGCTTGGCTATGGGGTGGAGGAAGGAGGAGTGTAGTGGGGATGTCTGATCTGCAGGTGAGCGAGGTGAGGCATGGGTGGCATCTGTGGCATGGGTGGCATCTGTGATGACGGTGGCATCAGTGGCGTCAGTGGCATCGGTGGCATTGGTGGCATCGGTGGCATCAGTGGCATCAGTGGCACCGGTGGCATACGATGAACCTGTGCCTGGACTGGGAAGGGCTGCATGTGCTGCTGGAGCTCCTGGTAGCCGTAGCCTTGGTAGGTGAGGGCCTGTGGAAAGCCTTGGAAGGGCAGTGACATCACCTGGGGTGGAGGAGCAGGCCTGGACTGGGTGGGAGCAGGTCCAGCTGGGTCTGGAGAGTTGTGAAGAAGACCGGTGATCCTGTCCTTGATCACCTGGTACTGTGATTCAGACATGTCTATGAGGGTCTGGTTGACGTAGGTGAGGAAGGGCTTGCGGTTTAAGGATGGTATGGTGGTGTGTACCAGCTGAGAGAGGAGACCTATGCTGCTTTTGATGGTGCTCCTGATCTCCAGCAGGACAGTGTGGCTCTGCACCTCCGGTCTGGCTCTCTTCCTGCTTTCTGTGGAGGTGGAGCTGGGGGTGGGGGTGGGTTGGTCTCTGGTGGCAGTGCCCTCTCCTTGCTCCCACTGCATCAGGGGGTCCTCCATGCGATCCGCCATGGGGAGTGCAGCTGTCGGGGGGTCTCCATCATGGGATGCTCCACAGATACCTGCCTGGACATAGGAGCTGACTCTTGGCCAGAAGAGGACTGGCTCTCTGTGGGCTGCCTGAGAGAGAGGGTTGTCAGAGGGGCTGCTCCTCGGTGGCAGATCTTACCCTCCAAGAAGCTGCACTTGGCGATCACGTAGGTCTCTCATTCCGTCAGCTTGACCGTGGCCTAGCCAGATTTTTTGAGGTGCAGCTTCCCATATCAGGTGTGCATGTGCTTCCACCATCTGAGGAGCACCTCCGAAGTGTAGCCTAGGCTCTCTGCCTCCTCTCTCCAAGCAGCCTGCTTCCTTTTGGTGTCTCGATAGAGCCTGTGTCCCTTTCACCAAAGATACTCGTTCTCCCTCAGCCATTCCAGCACCTCATCCTCATGTTCCTCTTCGATGGAGTATTGCCTCCTTTCCCATTCTCGTTCTCGCGTATGACTCTTCCTCCCTCTGGCAGGGCCATCTGGGCCCTCATCAGAGGGGCTTCGAGGTTGTAAGGGGTGCTGCACCACACCACTACCACCAGCAGCAACAACAACAGTAGCAGCAAAAGCAGCACCAGCAGCACCAGGAGCACCAGCAGCACCAGTAGGACCAGCAGGACCAGGATCAGCAGCAGCAGAGTAAGCACCAGCATCACCAGCAGGACGAGCAGGACGAGCAGGACGAGCAGGACCAGCAGGACCAGCAGGACCAGCAGAACCAGCAGAACCAGGAGCACCAGCATCTCCAGCTGGACCAGGAGCACCAGGAGCACCAGCAGGACCAGCAGGACCAGCAGGAACAGGAGCAGGAGCAGTGCCAGCAGAGTAAGCCCCAGCAGAAGCCCCAGCACCAGGAGCAGCACCAGCAGAGTAAGCCCCAGCAGAAGCCCCAGCACCAGGAGCAGCGCCAGCTGAGTAATCACCAGCAGAAGTCCCAGCACCAGGAGCAGCGCCAGCAGAAGCTCCAGCACCAGAAGAGTCAGCCCAAGTAGCAGAAGCCCCAGGAGAAGCAGAGTCAGGGCCAGGGGGTGGGATGGTGGCCCTGTCCTTCTTGCCAGGGCTGGCAGCAGATGGTAGAGGCTTTCTCTTCTTCCCCATGGTTGTTGGCTGGCTGCCTGGCTGGAGCTGTGTCTGGCAGCAGGTCTTTCCTCTGAATGGTGATCTGCTTGCGAGCTGCTTCCCTTTATATCCACGGGGCTGACGCAATGCATCCTCCCTGCATGCGCAGTGAATGCTTTGTGTCTGCTAGGCATCCGCTAGGCATCCACTAGGCTTCCGCTCTGCATCCGCTGTATCCGCTTGGCATCCGCTCTGCATCCGCTCCTTCCGTTGCACGTCCTCTTTGCTGTGCTTCCCCGGAAGCCCTGCGGATGTGCCATCAACTTCCATCCGCTAGGCTTCCGTGGAGCATCCATTTTACATCCTGGCTACATCCTCTCCCCTTCCGTTCCTTTCCCTTGTTGTCCGCTCTGCTTATTCAAATTCGGGGCACTTTTGAGAGCAGATAACAACGGATGGAAAATTTTCTCGTCCGCTGTGTCCTTTTTACATACGTTTTGCCTCCGTCGGCCTTTGTGACAGGCCCTTTATCTGGATTCCTGGCATCTTCCCAACTGTGTGTGTTTGGCTGTGCTTTCAAGTCTGCAATTCCTTCTCCTGCCCTGTCAAGTTAATTCCTGCAGCATAGTGGTTTGTTTGGATTTTTAGTTACAGTTTGTATGTAATTTGTTTTCAGACTGAATTTCCTCCACTTAGAGGCTGTTCCTGAGAGAGTTTTTCGCTAGCTGAAGGTAACCTGAACATTGGTGGCAAAGTTGGAGATAATAAAGGGACTCTTCTTGCTTATTTAACTGTGTTGCCTTTGTGCCATGTCCCAGGTCATCACAATATCAATCAATCTGGCATTCAGCTTGTCTACATACAAAACCACATCCTTCCTTCCTCCCTCCCTCCTTCTCTCTGTTTCTTAATAGCATTGAAGAAGTGGCTTTCTATTGTCTCATTTTGCATTTGATTCTGAAGTTTTTCCCTTGATTGAATTGGTTTTCCTCAACTGTCAGAGCTCTGTTCTTACTTCCTCCAGGAATTACTTTTAGCTTTGATGTACATTTTGATTTTACTGGCAAGGAATTACACTAGCATCACCCTTGGGATCAAATGGAAGTACTTCTTTCACATAGAGGGGATTTGAGGAATTAGAAGTCAAATTCAATACTGGGCTTGGGGTACTCCCAACTACAGAGTTTCCAGTGCACAATGAGATTTGAAAACTACATCTTTAAAGTAGAATTTCCCTAGAACCTGAACTAACAGTTAAAAAGCTATCTGGAAGATGCATAAATATGTACAAATAATATATGATGTGATGTGATATTTAATGTAACAATATTATATAAATTATTTTAAAAGGCACATTTCCCTTGACCAAGAAGTAATGTGAAAGATATTTTTTTTTTCAAAATTCTATTTTCTTTGTTTCAATGCTCTAATTTTTTACAAAATGGCTGGAGAAGTTGTCTCCATTTGTGCCACACAAAGGAAACAGAATCACGTACATTCAAAAGTCCATCATCATGAGTGTTTTTCTATTTCTAGATATATCTTAGCATTTATTTATTTCTCTTGTCTTGTCTTTATCCACAATTATCCATGAGAAGATGTTTTCTCTCAAATCAAAACTATTAAGCTTATTCAAGAGTCTTGAGTGAACAAACTCAATCATAGTTTTTTTTCAAAGTGCACAACAGTAGGAGCAACAACAGCAAATTTTAACATAGTCAAGGACTTCGAATAGAATAAAAGCACAATTGAATTTTGAACAAAATGTGATTGCTGTACATAACACAAGTCAATATTCAAAGCACAGACAAGTATTTACATCAAATAATTAACATTCACAGTCACAATCATATGATGATTCCCCCCCCCCCATTTTTGACAATGGAAATGTCGAAGAAATAGTTGTGGATAACATTTATTGCATTGAGTTACCTTGCATGGAACTGTCCTGTGTCAAATTGTCCCACAGCAAGTTGCTCATGGCAAGATGGCTGTGGGGGGATGGTTGCACAGAGTTGGCTGAAGTGAGATGGCCACAGTGAATTGGCCATGGGAAGATGGCCACAGCATTGTCCCATTCAACACATAGGTGTGTTTCAAAAGTAGATGTGAAAAAATAGTGTAGGGGGGTCCAATCGTGCAGTTTTCTCTAATCCCATTGGCTATTGAGAATTAGAAAGAATTAGCCACCTCATAGAGATGGTGAAGAAGGGGGAGACTGCCAGCAGGGTTGAGGAGAGCCACATCTCTCTCCCCCAGCTGGCCTTTACTCCCTTTCCTGAAGGCGGTTGCAGCAGTGGTCAGAAATGGCTGCCTCAGAGAAGAACTGAACCGGAAAAGAATGTGCAGGAAGAAGATAAGAAGAGAAAGTTTTGGTCAACCAGGTTAAACCAAAAAAGCAACAATATAAGGTACCCTGGAATTTAAATTAAATAACATTGTTCCCAAAGAAGATTTTGAAGCTGCGAAGGAGAGAGAGAAGGGAAAGGATTAGGGGTTTTTTTTCTTCCCTTCTTTATACT
>BLBF01000007.1:22212402-22266159 GCA_015471245.1 Laticauda colubrina
TCCCTTTGCATCCTCTAGGCATCCTCTAGGCATCCTCTAGACATCCTTAATATCTGAGATAGGTCCCCTCTGCGAACGTTTTTTCCATTTTAAACACTTTGTTTCCGTGCTGCATCCATTCTGCATCCATTCTGCATCCGTTCTGCATCTGTTCTGCGTCCGTTCCGCTTCCTCCCTGCGTCCGAGTGGATGCGAGTTGCGCGGATGCGCAGCGGATGCCTAGCGGATATAGCGGATGCATAACAGATACAGAACGGATGCATAGTGGATGCGTAGCGGATGCAGAATGGACGAATTGGATACATTTTCCGTGCAAAAGTTTTGAGCCGCTCAAAACTTTCTGTGCGGATGAAACGTCAATAAACGGATGCTGGACGGATAGAGAGGAAGCAAAATGGAGGCAGTGAGTACATTGCGTTTTCCAATGGATGGCAAGCTCTTTTGTCCATTTTACATCCTCTTTGCATCCATTGGTGCAGTGTGACAGGGGCTTTAAATTTTGAAGAATACCTTTCCCTTGCCGATAATATCCCCCATGAAAGGGATATGGGATTTAGAATGTACAATGGCCATCTTTTCTAGTGTTCCAAACATGTTTTCTTTTGTCATTTTGAATTAAGTGAAATCTTCCATTTTGGCATTTGGGATAATCAATAGCACATCTAGGAAAAATTGCCCTTGGATTTCTGGGCAACTTGCTGCAGTACATCTTCTCTTTTATATTCAGTCTCAGTGAGCAAAAATAATGCTTTGTTCTCTCCACATCCCCTTTCTCTAATACATGCACAAATGGCTCTTTTTTTCCTACTCACTCACTCACTCATAGAAACACACACGCATACAAACATACACCCAAACACAAACGGCAGTTTTGGTTTTTTACAAGGGCTACAAAGATGAGCTGTGAAATGAACTGGATGACTACTTGATGGAAGCAGTTTCTAAACAGTTTCCACATTGTGTTTCTTGAGATATCAGAAGAGTAAGAGTGACCCTTGACCATGATACTTGGGGACCATGCAGTTGCAGCCAGTAAAAATAATTAAGTTTCAGGATTGAGAATTACTTAAACAGCACACCAGGCTGTGGTGTCATCTTCAATGGTCTACAAGCAAGATTGCTCAACTTCAGGTCTTCAACACCTCTAGAGAGGCTGTGAGGAGAAAAATATCATCATTTTCTAAACCTTAGTCAAAGACTTTTCCATATAATGACAGCCATCATGAAGTCTTATGAAGTAGTTCTTCTCCCACTCGACCTTCTGAAGGGCTTCAAATCCTGTGTAATTTGATTATTTTACTCCAGGGCCTCACTGATTGTGCATAAAAGTGGTGAAAATATATTGAAGATTTTGCATGCAAAGATCTCATGATTTTTTTGCCAAAACACTCCAGATCATAAGATTTGACCAGTTTAGATGTTTTTTCCCCCCAGTTTTTCAATTTAAGAATCATAGATACCACTTAAGTACATTATAAAGCCCCTAAGGTAAGAAACTATTCTATTCTCTCTTTAAAAACTCATCCAAATGCAAAAAAAAAGATGTATTTTTTTTTTTAAAAAAGAAGGCTATAAGAGACTGTCCTACCCCACGCCCTTTTCCAACAAATCAAACACAATCCAAAGAGAACAGAAACCTTGTAATGCTTTTGCAAAATAATTAGTTGTGGTAAGTACAAGCCTTGCCAAACTGTGCAAGATTTGCCAAAAGATAACAGAGAAGAAATAATTTGCAATACAAGAATCTTCAAATACAAACTCAGGATACTGGAATATCCACAAGGCTGGAGATTCAAACATCTTTGCCTTCTACGAAGTGCATTCATTCACAGCTGGTTTTTATCTTCTTAAAGGAGGGGCTGCGTTGCAGCCTTCCTCCTGAATCGCCCATGCTGTTGTAGCTGCTCTTTCCTCTGACCAATCCTGTGCACATGCGCACTTTGCACAGGCTCCTCAGGAACCTCCTCATCACTGCTGCCAGCTAGCACAATCTCTGAAGGCAGCAGTCCACTCCCTGATGGTCCTGGCCCTTCATGTGAGTCCTCGCTCCCCTCAGCCATCTGCAACTGCTGCTGGCTAACTACAACAGAGACATAGGAGAAGATTTTAAGAGTGGTCTCTGGTTCCTTGAAGTGAACTCTTATTCTGAGTGAATTAAAGTGGATAACAGGCCCTTGCTTGCATATAGGAGTCCTCAACTTATGACCCTAACTGAGCCCAAAATTACTGCCAAATGCTACATTGTGGTTACAAATGGTGATCACACGATGCCATGATATCTGACAAAAGCCTAACCTTTGCTTTCTAGAACTGCTTAAGTTTCGGGGATTCCTCCTGAGCAGGGGTGGGCTGCTACCAGAAGCTAATTTTATGGCCAGTTCAGCAAACTAGCAAATCCCACCCCTGGCTGGCCCTGTTTTGCCCACCCTTCCCCTCCCAGAAATCCCTATGTAGCACATTATAGATCACAAGTAAGTGTGAGGCTTGGGGATGGCAAAAAACGGGCATCCCAGAAGTTCCAGAAGGCTAGAAATGGGCCTGTTTCTGGCCTCTGGAGAGCCTCAGGAGCCTGGGGAGGCCATTTTTACCCTCCTGGAAGCTTGAGGAAAGTCTCTGGAGTCCAGGGAGGGCAAAAACATCCCCCTCGTAGCCCGTATTCACTCCTAGGCCAGGGTGGTGCAGGAGGCTGATTAGGTCACAACCACCATGCCCATGCCCACCCAGCAACTGAGGAGAGAACTGGTTGCTAAATTTTTTGAAGCCCACCCCTGCTCCTGAGGTATTGCCACATACAATGCAGTATGATAAGGAACTGTTGTTCCCGAATAATTTGCAGAAGCCAGCTGCCCTTCTTTCTCAAAGGTGACGAGTATCCTCCTCTTCACATTGAAGGAGAGAAAGAAAAGGAGTGTCGAGTAGCTTTGAATTACTTATGTATGGATTTTGCATCTGAAAGTAAAACTATTCATGGAATTCCTATGTTGTCACTCTGACCTTTTTTTTCTTCTTCTAATGAATCTTGCTTTTCTGAGCTCAAAGAGAGTTGTTTATTCAATGGAATATTTCCAGGCCAGAGTGCCATTGGAGAAGTCTGACAATTATACTCTGCAACCCACTTGAAGCAGTGACCTACCATGGAGGGTGACACACTTGAAGGTAGAAAGAAGAAGCAGAACAAGTTGTTATCCACATAAAGATGACAACCAGCTTCACACTCTCTGATGTTTACCCCATTTCAGAAGCTTAAATAAATATGAAAGAGGATGAGGATATGAACAGAAACACTGCATCATTGAAAGAGTGGTAAAAAGCCTGGTCCCACTGGCCGACGGACGCAAAATGTATGCATAAAGGACACAGCGGATAAGCAAAATTTTGGGGGTGGCTCCATCCATTGTCATCCGTTTCAAAAAGTGGCAAAAATTTGCATAAACAGAACAGAAAAGAACGGAAAAGAACGGATGTGGGTAGTATGTATCGGGGATGTTAAACGGATGTTCATAGGAAGCTTAGCAGATGAAAGCGGATGGAAGTGGATGACACTTCTGAAGGGGTTCCGGGGGATAATTGCAAAGGGGACACATAGTGGATGAAGCGGATGCATCACGTACGCCTAAAGGAAAGAAAGGGGATGCCATGCGGATGTATATCGGATGCAAACTGTTCACTGCGCATCCTTTCTATTTCCTACTAACGATGTATAGACATTCCATGTACCTTTTCTTTCCTCCTTCTTTCCGTTTTCAGCTGCAGCGGATGTGAGTTGCGAGGATGCCCAGAGGATGAAGAGAGAATACAGAGGACATTTAACAGATGATAAATGGACATAGAACGTTTATTGCTCGTATGTCGTGGATTTACATCGTACACGGTAGAAAGTTCATCCGTTCACAAAGTTTTGTGCAGCTCAAAACTTCTTGCACGGATGAAATCGCAGTGGACGGATGCTTGACGGATAGAGCGTATGAAACACATATGCAATGAGTACACAATGGATGCATAGCGTTTTCCAATGGATGGCAAGCTTTTTTTAACGTTTTACATCCTCTTTGCATCCATAAGTGCAGTGGGACCAGGCCTTTATAAGATTCTTATAAGTAAAAAAAGCATATAATTATCAGAACTGGAGTAAAATACCAACATATAAAAATTATAACAATTTTCTTACACCAAATGTAATATTCAGAATGAAGCTATATTTTTTTATTCTGTTGAAATTTTCATTGTTGCACCTCTATTACTACATTGAAATTTGATATCCATGTAATCATTGCCAACAAGTTCTGAACTGAAGAAGCTTCTTGGCTGACAAGCGAAATGTCTTCAAGGAAAAACAGATAAAGTCCAGTTGCCTCTTGAAAAAGCACCTTTGAGACAACATGCAGTATAGTTGACAAAAGTAGTTATAAATGAGCAAGTTAAAATATTGTGGGATTTCTGAATGCAAACTGATGAAGTCTTAATTCATAATACACCAGATATAGTTGAAAAAAAAGAAAGTGTGGATAATTGATCTGGTAATACCAGGGGAAAGTAAAATAGAAGACAAGAATTGGAGTGGAGCACAAACTATCAAGATCTTAAAATCCAAATTGAAAGATTATGGCCTAAACTGGTCATGGTAGTCCCAGTGGTTAGCAGCACACTGGGTACCTTATCAAAGAGTCTTAGACAGCAGTTAGAAATTGACAAAATTTCCGTCTATCAATTACAAAAGACCACACTGCTTGAATCTACACTGTGCTGATACATCACGACATCCTAGGATGCACACGAAGACCAACGAAGTAACTCCCAGCTGTGATTTCCTTTTGTTGTGTATCTAACAATAATAAACAACCTAAGCATGTGGCTCACTATGCAGCAAAATAATAGTATTTATTTAACTTCTCAGACTGTCAAGCTGACAATGTTTGTCGACAACAGCAAGGAAAGGAAATGGAGTTCCAGCTTCTTTCCAAGTTCCTTCAGATCTTCTGATTGACTTTCATTGTCTGTTTTGGTGTCACACTTCCTATTCTTCTATAACAGGGATGTCAAACTCAATTTTATTGAGGGCCACATCAGTGGGCTGTGGTTAACTTGGGGTAGGGTGGTATGGGGGTGCAGCTGATTGGGTGGGTGTGACCAATTGGATGAGCGTGGACAACTAGGTGGGTCTGGCCAGCTTGACCCCACTCCCAAAATTGCTGGAATGTTTTCTCTTTGTACTGGGTAGACTGGGCCAAAACTACGCTGACCAGA
The DNA here is from genome assembly GCA_015471245.1 of Laticauda colubrina. Taxonomy (NCBI): domain Eukaryota; kingdom Metazoa; phylum Chordata; class Lepidosauria; order Squamata; family Elapidae; genus Laticauda; species Laticauda colubrina. Next base: position 22,217,647 of record BLBF01000007.1, read on the forward strand.
TCTTTCCTCTTCACATTCGGTAGACCAGGACTCTCCCTTGCAGGCCAGATCTGACCACATTGTGGGCTAGATTCATCCCATGGGCCTTGAGTTTTACACCCCTGTTCTATAACAATTGAAGATCCATTTACAAGCATTGGTTATACAGAAGAGAAAGCATTCTATAATTTCACACTTTGATCATATTAGACTGGCATTACCATGGCCTTCTTCTGACAACTAGGTGCTCCAGCTGGCCAGTTCAAATCCAGACAGATCAGGCCCCTTCAGCTGAATTCTGATCATGCTTGAATCAGCAGCATGACAGGTTGTCCAGTGTTACTAATTGCTGCAAATTAAGCTGCCAATAAAGTGATAGCTGTAGAGTTCTGTTCCCAGCTTGGCAAATTTAGATGAAAGGACAACATTTCAGTTGAAAGACCAAATCCAAAGGATGTTGAAAAGAATCCTCTTCTTTCCCAGAAAATCTGGGAAAACACAATGGATCTTCAACGTTCCTGACAAAATGGCAAATGGTGATATGTTTGCCAACTGCTCTAAACTTTTATAAGCACTGAAAAGAGGAGGAGTTGATTGGACCTCAGCTGTATTTTGTTTTTTTTATACCAATTAAATTTATTGATGGGGGTGTTTAAAAATAAGAGGAAGGAGGAGATCGAAATGGAGAAAGCAGTTTTTTCAGCTGTGACTGGATGGTGGGAAATGGAAGAATTTATACTCCTTGAAGACAGCTGATCATATGCATTCTTTTAGTGAGTCATTGAGGTCACCTGGAGGTTTATTTGTGTTGTCAGGGACACCCAAGTGGTGCAAATGGGTATGGAGTCTTCTTGGAAGTGTTGAAAGGACTGTGTTGTAGACTGGAGATAGATGATGTCATATCCTTTATCCTTCCAATCCCCACCATCCAGTCAAAGCTGAAGAAGCTTCTTAGATGAGAAGCAAAACATCTTAAAAGAAAAGAAAAACCAGAAAGTCCCACAACCCCAGAAAGTCCCACAACCCCAGTCATCATTGTTTGTAACCTTTCCAACTGGCTTCCAACAAGCAAAGTTGATGAGAGAAGTCAAATTCACTTTACAACTGTGAGAGTCACTTCACAATTGCAGTGATCTGCTTAACAATTGTAGCCAAAAAGGTCATAAAATGGGCCACAACTCACTTAACAATTATCTTGCTTAGCACTGGAAATTCTGGGCATAGCTGTGGTCACAAATTGAGGTCTACCTGCAAATCCTTGTCTGGTCTAGGCCCAAGCGATGTCAAAAAACAACTCTGTTATTCTATCACAGGGATCCCCAAACTTGGCAACTTTATGACTTGTGGACTTCAAGTCCCAGAAATCTCTGAGGAATTCTGGGAATTGAAGTCCACAAGTCTTAAAGTTGCCAAGTTTGGAGACCTCTGTTCTGTCACATTCCAAGAGTTTCACTAATCTTACAGGAGTGTGCTTTGAGCATCATTCTGGAAGGAGAATTAAAGCCGATGTCACACAGCACCAAAGGATGGAAAGAGGATGTAAAATGGAGAGAAACACTTGCCATCCATTGGTTAATGCGATGCATCCGTTCTGTACTCACTGCGTCCGTTTTTCATACTCTCTATCTGTCCAGCATCCGTCTACTGACATTTCATCCGCTCAAAAAGTTTTGAGCTGCACAAAATTTTTTGAGCGGATAAAGCATCCAACGCATCCATTATACATCCGCTACGCATACGGGGAACATCCGTTATACGTCCGTAGTCATCCATTACGCATCCGCTATATCCGCTAGGAATCCGCTGTGCATCTGCGCAACTTGCATCCGCTCCAGCGGAAAACGGACACAGGGAGGAAGCGAAACGGATATGGAACGGACACGCAGTGTTAGTAACACAGACGTAGAAAGGATGAAAGCGGATGCAGCTTGCATACAAAGCATTAAAACGGAAAAAATGTTCAAATAGGGGACGTATCTCGAATATTTAGGATGTCTGCAGGATGCCTAGAGGATGCAAAAGGACACCTAGTGGAAAACCTATATTTCCTATAAAAAGGGGGAGAAATCACCTGGATCTCACTTTCAGTCCAGCACCCCTGCAGTGCAGACCTCTTCAGCCTTCCTCATGTTTGACAAAGTTGTGGAGCAGCTGAGACCCAGGTTGACCAAGGCAATCATCAACTTCCGGCCCAGCCTGGACCCTGGGCTGAAGGTGGCACTGACTCTGTGCCACCTGGCCTCAGGGACCATGAAGAGGAGCATGCAGTACACCTGGAGGGTGCCACACAACACCATCAGCATTGTGGTCAGAGAAGTGGTGCAGGCCATCATCGAAGAACACCTGGAGGAGCTCCTCCAGTGCCCCACCACTGAAGAAGGCTGGAAGAAAGTTGCAGAGCAGTGGTATCAGAAGTGGAACTTCCCCCACACCGTTGGAGCCACAGATGGGAAGCACGTGGCCTGCAAAACTCCAGCCAAGTCAGGGTCCACTTATCACAACTACAAGGGCTTCTTCAGCATCATCCTCTTTGCCATGGTCGATGCTGACTACAAGTTCATGTACATCGATGCTTCAGGAAACGGGTTATCTTCAGATGCCCAGGTATACAACGCCAGTCACCTCAAGGAGGGGCTGGAACGGAACCTCATCATGGGCTGCCCAGATCCAGACCCCCTGCCCAATGACACACAAGATGTGCCTTACTTCATCGTGTGGGATGAAGCCTTCTTCCTCAGAACCTACCTCATGAAGCCCTAAACTTCCAGATGCCTCACCCGTGAAGAGAGGATCTTCAAATACAGACTGTCCAGGACAAGGCGGGTGATGGAGAATGCCTTTGGCATCCTGGCCAACAGGTTCCAGGTACTTCTCACCATCATGCAGCATTGCCCAGAGACTGTGAGGAGCATCGTGGAAGCTTGCTGCATCCTGCACAATCTCATGCGCACCCGCTACCCAGTGTTGCAGAACAGGCTCATGGACCACCAACAAGGCAATGGGGACATGGAACCTGGTGAATGGAGGCAAGGGTGAAACCTGATAGATACTGTGGATGTGCAAGACCCCAACAAAGCTTCACATGAAGGGAAGAAGCAGCGCAACCTCCTGAGACACTGGTGCAACTCCCCAGCTGGAGCAGTGGAGTGGCAAGACAGGATGGTAGATGCTTAATGGATGCTTCCTTCAGCCTGTCTCATCACACTGATGAGATTGTGCCTTGCATGTTGAATGGCCCTACAATGGACAGGGCATTTAATAAAGAGTTGTGTTTATGTTGAAATGTGTTGATGAATGATTAACTTGTTGTTGATAATAAAAGGCCATAGGTGTGGCACCTGGGAGGATGGACCATACAGTCCCACTATGCTTGCACTGGAGGTTTATCTATCCAACTGCTATCCTAACCCATCCCACAGTTATCCTAACCCATCCCACAGCTATTACCCATCCCACAGGTATCCCTGCCCATCCCACTGCTATCCTTACCCATCCCACAAGCATGCAAAGGCTTAAACCATTTCTAAAAGTTTCCACCAAGACTTTATTTACTAAAAGAACTGAACCAAGTGTGTAAAGCAAAGATAAACTTTATTAATAACAAACTGTAAAAGCAAAATGACCCAAGTAAATTGTCCCAAGCAAAGATAAAGTCAACAGGTAGCAACCCAGTCTCTGGCACTCTTCTCAGTCACTCTGAGGTGTGCCCGTAGTCTTAGGGGTGAAGGGTCCAGGTGCTGTGGAGGTGGATGCTGGTGGAGTGCTGGTTTGAGTCACCATTGGGGTGCCTGGCCCCGAGAAGACAACAGGGGATAGTGTGTGGAGGAAGCTCTCAGAGAGCTGTCTCAGTCCCGTGATGTTGAGAGCCCCTTCCTCCATGACATGGGGTGTCAGTCCCAAAACAGATGACAGATGTTCTGAGGCCGGGCTTGGCTGTGGGGTGGAGGAAGGAGGAGTGTAGTTGGGCTGTCTGGTTTGCAGCTGAGCAAGGTGAGGCATGGGTGGCATCTGTGGCATGGGTGGCATCTGTGGCATGGGTGGCATTGGTGGCATCGGTGGCGTACAATGTACCTGTGCCTGGACTGGGAAGGTCTGCCTGTGCTGCTGGAACTCCTGGTAGCCGTAGCCTTGGTAGGTGAGGGCCTGTGGAAAGCCTTGGAAGGGCTGTGACATCACCTGCGGTGCAGGTGCAGACCTGGAATGGGTCGGAGCAGGTTCAGCTGGGCCTGGAGAGTTGTGAAGAAGACCTGTGATCCTCTCCTTTATCACCTGGTACTGTGATTTGGACATGTCCATGAGGGTCTGGTTGACGTAGGTGAGGAAGGGCTTGTGTTTTGAGGATGGTATGTCGGTGTGTACCAGGTGAGAGAGGAAATCTACGCTGCTTTTGATGGTGTCCCTGAGTGTGGCTCTGTCCCTCCGGTCTGCCTCTCTGCCTGCTTTCTGTGGAGGTGGAGTTGGGTGTGGGTGTGGGTTGGTTTCTGGTGGCAGTGCCCTCTCCTTGCTCCCACTGCGTCAGGGGGTCCTCCACGTGCTCCGCGATGGGGAGTGCTGCTGTTGGGGGGGGGTCTCTGTCGTGGGACGCTCCACAGATACCTGCCTGGACACAGGAGCTGACTCTTGGCAAGAAGAGGACTGGCTCTCTGTGGGCTGCCTGAGAGAGAGGGTAGACAGAGTGGCTGCTCCTCAGTGGCGGACCTCACCCTCCAAGAAGCTGCACTTGGTCATCAAGTAGGTCTCCCAGTTGGTGAGCTTGACCGCGGCCTGGCCAGACTTCTTCAGGTGCAGCTTCCCGTACCAGGTGTGCATGTGCTTCCACCACCCAAGGAGGACATCCAAAGTGTAGCTCAGGCTCTCTGCCTTCTCTCTCCAAGCCGCCTGCATCCTCTTGGTATCTCAAAAGAGCCTGTGTCTCTTCCACCATAAGTATTCGTTCTCCCTCAGCCATTCCAGCACCTCATCCTCATGTTCCTCTTCGATGGAGTATTGCCTCCTCTCCCTATCTAGTGTATGCCTCTTTCTCCCTCTGGCAGGGCCTTCTGGGCCCTCATCAGAGGGGCTTTGAGGTTCTAGGGGCTGCTCCACCACACCACCACCAGTAGCAGCAGCAACAACAACAGCAGCAGCACCAGCAGCACCAGCAGCATCAGCAGCACCAGCAGCACCAGGATCAGCAGCAGCAGAGTAAGCAACAGCAGGACCAGCAGGACCAGCAGGACCAGGAGCACCAGCAGGACCAGCAGCACCAGCAGGACCAGCAGCAGCACCATCAGAGTAAGCACCAGCAGGAGCACCAGCACCAGGAGCAGCACCAGCAGAGTAAGCACCAGCAGAAGCACCAGCACCAGGAGCAGTGCCAGCAGAGTAAGCACCAGCAGAAGCACCAGCAGCAGGAGCAGCACCAGCAGAGTAAGCCGCAGCAGAAGCCCCAGCACCAGCAAAGTCAGCCCGAGCAGCAGAAGGCCCAGCAGAAGCAGAGTCAGGGCCAGGGGGTGTGATGATGGCCCTGTCCTTCTTGCCAAGGCTGGCAGAAGATGACACAGGCTTCCTCTTCTTCCCCATGGTTGTTGGCTGGAGATGTGTCTGGCAGCAGGTCTTTCCTCTGAATGGTGACCTGCTTACGAGCTGCATCCTTTTATATCCGCGGGGCTGATGCAGTGCATCCTCCCCGCATGCGCAGTGAACGCTTTGCATCCACTACGCATCCGCTAGGCATCTGTGATGCATCCGTTGTATCCGCTCATTATCTGCTCTGCATCCATTCCTTCTGCTGCGCATCCACTTCGCTGTGCTCCCCCGGAAGCCCTGCAGATTTGCCATCCGCTTCCATCCGCTTCTATCCGCTAGGCTTCCATGGAGCATCCGCTTAACATCCTCCCCCCATCCGTTCCTTTCCATTGTTGTCTGCTCTGTTTATGCAAATTTGGGGCACTTTTGAGAGCTGATAACAATGGATGGAAAATTTTCTCGTCTGCTATGTCCTTTTTACATACTTTTTGCATCCGTCGGCCTATGTGACAGGCCCTTAAAATTTCAGCGTTCCAGATATATTCTGGAATTCTCTTCCTCTGTAAGGTATAGATTTCACCCAACCTATCTGACCTAAGAAGGAAAACCCTGCTTGTATCATGTGCTTAAGGCTGAAGAGCTTCATGGGTGAGTAGTGAAATGTCTTCAAGGACAAAGAAAGTCCAGTTGCTTTCTTCAAAAAGACCTTTGGTACAACCATGACCTGGATGACTGAGAATCTCCATATACATTTACCTACTTGTATAAGTGCCTATAAAGATCTTCTAAACACCCTGACCTCTTAGCCACTAAGTGATCTGTTCATCAAAAGCTGCCCCTATGAACTGCCTGGGCTGTTGACCAACCTCTTGGGCACCCACAAAATCCATTCAGATGGAAGATTCACCAGACCAGTTTGTGTGTGTGTGTGTGTGTGTATGTGTGTGCACGCGTGCAAGGGCGTTGGGGTGTTACAAGGAAAGCTAAGCACCACAAGTCTTGTTACCTAAATGAATGTTCATTGGTGTGATATTGAATTCGGCCCTTCTTTGTTACTAATTCTAATCATATTTCCCATTAACTCTACCCTGCTCCAATAATATTTGGAATAACTAAGAATGTCAAATCTATTTAACCGAAATGCTTATTCTTGAGCTCTCAATAAAGAAGCTGCTCAGCTGGAAGGTTTAAATGCATCCATGAGATTTTACACAGTACGTAATCCCCTATGTTGTCAAAGCCAGTCCTGACAATCTGATCTAAGAAAGAGCATGGACATCTCTCTCTGGTCACAACACTATTGTCCATGAGCCTGGCCATCTATTTGAGATAGAATGGCTGACAAAGAAGTTGCAGAAACGGTGAACAGATGAAATGCGATACTGCCCAGAAACCAGAGATGGAAGAGGCAAGGAAAGTGGCACCACCTAATGCCTGGGTAGAGATAATGAATGCTGATGGCCAGTGGAGCATTGGGTAGGTAGAGGATACCTTGCTTAAGAAGGAAATCTCTATGGCCGTGTATCTGTCTTCTATTTGGAAAGTGGTGGACTATAAAAGGGTGAAAGTCCCAAAGGTCCTTTTTCAGGAGGCAACGGGACTTTCTGGTTTTTCTTTTCTTTGAAGACATTTCGCTTCTCATCCAAGAAGCTTCTTCAGCTCTGACTGAATGATGGGGAATGGAAGGATTTATATTCCTTCAAGACAGCTGGTCATTTGCATTCTTTTGGTGAGTCATTGAGGCCACCTGGAGGTTTATCTGTGTCCTCAGAGTCACCTGAGTGGTGCAAATGCATGTGGAGCCTTCTTGCATTTGTTGAAAGGACTGCATTGCAGACTGGAGAGAGATGATGTCATATCCTTAATCCTTCCACTCCCCACCATCCAGTCAGAGCTGAAGAAGCTTCTTGGATGAGAAGCAAACCGTCTTTAAAAAATGAAAAAAAAAAACCAGAAAGTCCAATTGCCTCTTGAAAAAAAGCACCTTTGGGACAACCATGACCTGGATGACTGAGAATCTCCATACACAAAAGGGTGAAAGGCATAAAGCTTTACAGATACATAGTTACTAAGTATATATTGGAAGGCAGTGATTCTGAGTGTATAATAAAGAAGAAGAAGCTAAGGAGATATGGCTCTGCTTGTCTGATCTATTGGTCCTCTTGAAAAATAGCTGAGGTGTAATCATCCTTCCATGATTCTCATGTCCTTCAAGGAGTCCATCTTCCTCTTTTCTGTAGCTTAAGCCAATGATATAAATTTGGGGACCATCCACCCAGTCATCACAAATCTAGTTCTAGTAACAAAAAGAGGTCATTATTCCCATCCCCCCATATCTATGAAGTGGAAGGGCTTATGAATAAAAATTATATTGTTTATTGTTAATGGTTTGTATCTTATGCCCTAAAATACAAGCTACATCAGTACAACTTATTGGTGTCAAGGAGCCAAGGGTGGGATTCAATTGGTGTTACTACAGGTTTGGTGACTACATTTTGTGTGTGCGTGGCTATGCTGCCCAGACAGCTGAAAAGTGGTGCACGCAGGTGCGCAGAATTTGAAAAGCCTCTTTTTCCCTGCTTTTTCAATCTCAGCTGTGCTGCACAAAGCAGCTGAGGTTGAAAAGGCAGGAAATAAAGGACATGTAAGAGCCCAGGCGGGTGGGTGGGCCAAAGAGCAGCAAACACCGAACCGGTTTGGTGTCTGCTGCTCTTCAGAGGTACCAGGCAGAACTGGTAGCATCCCACTCCTGCAAGGAGCTAACCTGTTTCTGAAAATATGTGCATGTATCTATGAATGTATGTATAACTGAGGATTCAAAGTTCTGACAGCTGGCCACACCACACTCATGTGATAGCACTTTGGGTGCTTGGAAACTGAACCTGCATTTGTAGCATCTATGGTCTGATGACTGTGATTTACAAAATTTTTGCTGGTAACCAGCATTCACTTTTGATTTCTGGTCAATACAAAAAATGGATTTACTTAATGAACACTGTAGAAAGGTTATAAAATTGGACATGGTCACATGGTGATCCCACTTAGCAACTATCACAACTATCACAATTATAACTTTGGGCTCAATTACGGTCCTAAGAGGAGGATGGGAATGGGATTTGCTTCCAAATCTGCAAGTATAATTTTATTTTACCTAGACTTTAGCACCAATCTCAGTTTAGCACCAATCCTTTCAAAGTGTATACAATATACATTTCTAATAGTTACAAAAGTTCCTCTGGATAATGGTCTTGCCCTTCAGTGAGATGGGTAGAAAATAAATAAAAACAAATAAATAAATGTGCGTGTGTATATATGTGTGTGTGTGCATGTGTGTGTGTGTGTGTGTGTGTGTTCTGGGCAGAGTCTGTAATTTAGAAGAGAAAGTGGACAAGAAGAAGGAAACAGGTAGAAAATGTATACCTGGTGAAAGTTTTCATAAAATTCTCTTTGCTACTTGGATACATTATAAAGAAAATCTCAAAACTTGTACTTTTTTATAATTATACTGAATTTCTTCCTGCAAGTAGTTCTCAATTTATGACCACAATTGACTTCAAAATGTATGTTGCTGAGGGGGAAATTTGTTAAGTGGGTTTTGCCCCATTTTGCTACTTTTCTTGCCACATTTGTCAAGTGAATCCCTGCAGTTGTTAAGTTAGTAACACTGCTGTTAAGTAAATCCTGCTTCCCCATTGACTTGTCTTGTCAGAAGGTCACAAAAAGATGATCACATGACCCTGGAACACTGCAACCGTCATAAATGTGAGCCACTTGTTATGCATCTGAATATAAATCATGTGACTATGGGGATAAGTATGAAAAATAGTCATAAGTCATTTTTTTCACTGCCTTTGAAGTGAACTTTGAACAGTCACTAAGTAAACTGTTGTAAGATGTGGACTTCCTGTAATTGTGACATTTTACTCTTTCCTTGACTAAGCCACTTCTTCTGCTGTTCAGCTGCCAAATGCACAACCTTACCAAGGTCATATCTGGCTATCAAAAAAACCAATACTGCATCTATTGTTAATCTTGTCTTCTCTGTATTTCTCTGTATTGAGTGTGTTACATTTTCTCCCCTTTGAGCGTTGATAAAAAAGAAAAAAGCACTTGCCTTCTCATTGGAGCCAGATTCTTCTTTCTCAGCATCCAGGATGGACAACTTTGTCATTGTCACTCAACTCCTTGTCAAATGTTTGCTGTAAAAGCATTAAGCCTAAGATTAATGCCTTTGAGGTCCAGGGTTCTGGTCAGACTAAGTTTAGGAAGGCTGGTCTGCCTCTCCAAGTTGTTCATTTGCTGCCTGTTTGACTTTCTGAACATATTTTATGCTGTCAAAAGGCTACTGGATCTTAATGTAGTTCATTTTCACAGACTGTGGCATGGAAGAATTAAGACAGAGATGATTAATCCCAGGATTAATCCCAGGATTAATGAATTCTGTTTAGGAGCTAGTCTGCAGCAGAGATCTTGCTAAAATAAGCAGGACAGCTTCCTTTAATTCATAAAAGGAATCAGTTGAGAACCAAATTTTGTCTTCTGTTAATGCCTGCTGCAGAGTAAGAATGACTTACTCCTACTCTTCAGCTGGAAAATCATGTCAGTTTTTTTTTTTTTTAAATGGGAAATGTGGGTGGAAATTTCAAGCCATCTGAAATGCAAACCCTGGACTTTGACGGTAGGTGGGCAAATCTGCCTGCATATTAGGGAACTAGGCATCTTCTGAATGGGGCTTCTTCAACAAATGATCTCCTTCCCTCTTTTTTCTTTCTTCTTGCCTAGGCGAAAAAGTGATGGTGATTCCTGCCTCTGTTGTTACAGTCCATTTCAAAATTCACCATCGACAATGCTCCCATCAATTTTAACAGAATAAGCCCCTTGTGCTGTCTATAAATAGAGGGCAAAGCCCACTCCCTTCCCAGCACTGATGAGGTTACCTGGTTCGGTAATGAAACGTCTGCAGAAAACAACCAGGCTCAGGAAGCACCAAGGACATACTCATTATTCAGTGATAGGATTCAAACATTTTTACCACTGGTTCTGTGAGTTTGGCTTAGTGGCCATGGCAGGGGAAGGATACTGCAAAATCTCCATTCCCTCTGCACCCCTCTAACTTGCTTTCTAGTTCCATTCTCCTGTGCAGGGCAACCAAAGAAGACCCAGCCAATCAGCTGGGGACTCGGGAGGCAGAGAATAGATGGGCCAGGGCCAGTCAGAGGTGGTATTTGCCAGTTCTCTAAACTATTCAAAATTTCCACTACTGGTTCTCCAGAACTGGTCAGATCCTGTTGAATACCACCTCTGCCTTGATCATCCTAGGTTTTGACCTTCCTCACCAGCATTGGTGAACTCTGAACAGGATCTGTACCCAACATGGTGTCTGCCAGGACTCACTGTTTACATGGGGTCTTGTCTCTACCCTCAGTGTGACTGTTGTGCTCCTCACAAAACATCTATCACATTGCGTCTATCAAGAGTTTACACCAGCCCAATGTCTGTTTTTTTTCACTTTAGGCCACCCTGTCCTTGAATGGCTGGGTGGACTGGATATTAACATGTGAACCAATATAAGCCCATGTATTTGCTAAATCAAGGGTCTTCAAACTTGGCAACTTGTGGACTTCAATTCCCAGAATTCCTGAGCTACCATGACTGGAGGAGGAATTCTGGGAGTTGAAGTCCACAAGTCTTAAAGCTGTCAAGTTTGAAGAGCCCTGCACTAAATAAATAAAATCCTAGGGGTGGATGTGTATCATCCTTGATATCAGCATTGATATCATTGATTCAGATGAGCAATGTGCTGATGGAGAAACCCACCCCCCTCCCTGAAGTGCTCCAGAGCATCACATGACAATAATTCTTCTTCTTGACTCTTGGTATTTTAAAGATTAATTATTTGCCAGTGAAGCAAATCAGAGATATGCACATAAATACATTTTCCCCCCTGGATTCTTTAAATAGACAGACAACCTACCTTCCTTTGTCTCCTCAAAGGCCAGCATTGTGGACAAAGTCCTTCATGAAATATGGAAGCATTAAAAGCATCGTCCCCACTTTACTCTTTCTTCTTCCTCTCCTAAAAGAAAATGAACAATGTGAGTAGAAATGGGCACCAATTTGAGGAGGGAAGCTGCCAGTTTTGGCCTTGAGCACATTTTTACCACTGATTTATAGGTCCCTGAATTCTGCCTGGAAAAATAACTTTGTGGCCATGTCTCTTTTCCTCTCATTTTACCCCTGTTCTGCTTGAATAATTTTGTATCTGTTTTGAGCACTTAAAATATCCAGCTTGGGATCTGACATACAAATTTTGTGCTGCTTTGAAACCTTTTCTCCAATGCATATTTCATGAGTCTCTTCTTCTCTAAACCCCCAGTTCTCTTTGTACAAGTTTCTGAAACCTAAATGTTGAACCCCTGTGGTAGACTCATAAAACTGAAAGTGCCATTGTTTTGAAAGAGCTGTCAGAAAGGAAGGAAGGAGAGAAAAGAGAAATGAAAGAAACAAAAGAAGAAGGAAAGAAGGAAAGAAGGAAGGAAGGAAAAGAGAAAGGACAAAAGGAAAAGAGGAAAGAAGGAAAAAAGGAGGGAAGGAAAAGAGAAAAGAAGCAAGGAAGGAAAGAAGGAAAGAAGGAAGGGAGGAAATGAGGAAGGGAAGAAGGAAGGAAAGAAGGGAATAAAAAAGAAGGAAAGGAATGAAAGAAAAGAGAAAGGATAAAAGGAAAGGAGGAAGGGAAGAAAAGAGGAAAAGAGGAAGGAAGGAAGGAAAGAAGTATGGAAGGAAGGGAGGAAGGTGAGTTCTGGATTCCCTGATTTACGCAAGTCATAAAATAATATGGGATGGAATAAGTTTGTTTTACTGTCAAAGGAACTGTTGGCTTGTCTCAGTCTGAACTAGTTATATGATTGCAGGGTAGCTATGTGGACAAGAATACATTTTTCATAGCTTATAAATAAGCAATTTTTCACTATACCTATAAACAGTGTGCAGGCATGCACACACACACACACACACACACAAAGAGAGAGAGAGAGAGAACTTCACAATCTAATATGCTTTGAGAACAAGAATAATTTCCTGCTTCTCAAGAACATTATCCCATCAGCATCTGGAAGAGGCTTGCATCAAAACATACATACATCTTTTGCAGCATTAATTTTAAGGAAGTAATTCTGACCTTTTTCTAGGTAGACCTTCAAGTGCCATTGGATCAATGCTGCAGGTTGGAGGGCTTGAGATCCAAAGCTTCTACTCACAGAATATATATCAATCTTTACACTTTGAACACATCTCCTGCTAGTTGGTAGTGGCTTCTTAGCTCTCCTGCCATCACCTAACCTTTGGGGATGCAGTATATTTCATCTGATGTCCATTTCCCCCCACCAACTGCAGGGGATGTGAGTCACAAAAAGCCAAAATATCAAAATTAAAATAATGTTGCCAGTGTTATCTCTTGGCATGTAGAAACAAATATAATGGGTGGGTCTTTACTCCTGTGAAACACACACCAGTCTCAAAGCAGATAAATAAAATCAAATTGTATAATGAGAAAAAAAACCCATAAAATTTAAGATTTCCTTTTAATCTTTAAGTATTATAATGGAAATACTTGTTATGGAAAAATATATTTTCAGAATTGCACATATCATGGTAGTATAGCACAAGAATGGTGTGGTGGCCTGGTGGTGAAAATGCTCACCTCCCACACAGAAGGTCAGAGTTCAATCTTAGGGGGCAGATGTTTATCTATTAGGATGCAAAAAATATCTGCTGTGATTTCCCCATAGGTGTCAGGAAGGGCATCCGGCTAGCTCCATCTACTACTCAGCTCCATCCAGTCACTCCAACTCTACCATGAATTAAGGAATTATAGGGTTGTAAAAAGGGAGTATGATAGTATAGCACAACTTAATTAGAAAAAATAGAACAAAAAGAAAATACAATACTCTGGACAAACAGAATGATGATAATGTGTTACCAATGCAAAATATGACAGAACAAAAGAAGAAAATTAAACATATTAGAGATCTCAGAAAAGAAAAAAGAAAAAAAGAGCTTGACACACAGGTGAAGGGTGACATCAAACTCAACCCTGTAATTTGAATAAAAAGAATAAGAAAATATACCTTAGTACAATACAGAAATAAAGAATGCAGAAATAGTAACAATGAAAAAAAATTCTGTATTGCCAGTTTTATGCAGAATTTTGAAATGTTTTAATTACCCCATTCCTGACGAGCAAAACAGAATGTTAGGTAAGATACTTCATTTTTCATTTTGATCTGGATATAGTGCCACAAATGGAAATAAATTAGGACAATCAACCCACATAAATTATCATAAATAGCAATAAATTATCATAAATTGTGATTATTATACCAGGTAAATTATCACAAGTTGTAATAAATCATCATGATTAGAATAAATTATCATAAATTATCATAAATTATGGGTGTTAAGTGACGTTACATCACATCTCTCCCAATAACTTTTTGCTTGGTCTGACCCAATGAAGCCCTTTACCAGATTCTGATTTAATATTGTCTTTAAGGCAAAAGTTTTTGTCTGTACTTTCCTTAACTATCCAGTATTATCAAGTTAGCTTGGGATATTTTAAATATTCACCCACTTGCACTGGCTAATGACCACAGTAAAGGAAAACACAAAGAATACAGAGATAATTAAAATAAACTAGCAAAGACTATTAAATATGGAAAGCTAACTATTTCTACAGAAATAAGCAAGTTTTTTTTAATGCAAAGAGCCTATGGTTTAAATTTCCTGGATTACTATTGAAATTCCAAGGAGTTAGAGATATTGCCTGGAGGCCTAGAGATACAGCTCTCACCTCACAATCAGGATAATGTGAGTCCAATCCTAGGAAATGGCAGATATTTATCTCCCTGTGCACAGTGAGTAAGGGCCTGGTCCCACTGGCCAACGGACGCAAAACGTATGCATAAAGGACACAGCGGACAAGCAAAATTTTGGGGGTGGCTCCATCTGTTGTCATCCGTTCCAAAAAGTGGCAAAAAATTGCATAAACAGAACGGAAAATAACAGAAAAGAATGGACGTGGGTAGTATGTAGTGGGAATGATAAACGGATGTTCAAAGGAAGCCTAGCGGATGACAGTGGATGGAAGCGGATGACACATCTGAAGGGGTTCTGGGGGAGAATTTCAAAGTGGATGCATAGCAGAAGGGGCGGATGCATAGCGGATGAAGTGGATGCATCACGGACGCCTATAGGAAATAAAGGGGATGCCATGCGGATGTATATCGGATGCAAAGCGTTCACTGCGCATGCGAGGAGTATGAATTGCGGCAGCTCCGCGGATATAAAAGGATGCAGCACGCATGCAGTCAGCATACAGGGGAAAGACGTGCTGCCACATACATCTATCAGGAACACCATGGTTCGTCAGTCAGGCAAGAAGAGGAAGCCCGTGCCTGCTCGTTCTAGCCCTGGCAAGAAGGCCAGAACCAGCATCCCACCCCCTGGCACTGACTCTGAAGCTGCTACTGCTGCTGCTGCTGCTGCTGCTGCTGCTGCTGCTGTGGTGGACCAGCCCCAAGGCCCTCAAAGCCCTGTGGCTGAAGGCCCTGCTGCTCAATCCCCTGAAGGCCCTGCTGCTCAATCCCCTGAAGGCCCTGCTGCTCAAGCCCCTGAAGGCCTTGCTGAAGCCCCTGCCAGAGGGAGGAAGAGGCAAGGGAAGCAGAAGGGACAGAGGAAACAGTACACCGTTTCCAAGGAGCATGAGGATGTGGTGCTGGAATGGCTGAGGGAGAACGAGTACCTCTGGAGAAAGGGTCACAGATTGTATCGGGACACCAAGAAGAAGCAGGCAGCTTGGAGAGACAAGGCAGAGAGCCTGGGGTACATGACAGAAGTACTCCTGGGATGGTGGAAGCACATGCTCACCTGGTATGGCAAGCTACATCTCAAGAAATCCGGGCAGGCCGCTGTCAAGCTCACTGAATGGGAGATGTACGTCATGGGCAAGTGCAGTTTCCTGGAGGGTGAGATCCGCCACCGAGGAGCAGCCCCTCTGAGACCCCTCTCCCTCAGACAGCCCACAGACAGCCAGTCCTCTTCCAGCCAGGAGCCAGCTACCCTGTCCAGGCAGGTGTCTTCAGAGGGCCCCACGGCAGAGACCCCCTCAACAGCTGCACTCCCCATGCTGGCAGACTTGAAGGATCCCATGGGGGATGACGCCCTGCTATCACAAGTGGAGGAAGAAGCAGCAGCCACCAGAAGCCAACCCAACCCCAACCCCAACTCCACAGGATGCAGGCAGAGAGGCAGGCTGGAGGGCCAGGACGACAGTGTGCTGTTGGAGATCAGGGACACAATGAAGACCAGCACAGAAGTTCTCTCTCAGCTGGTCCACAGTGACATACCATCCTCGGGCCAGAAACCCTTCATCACCTACGTGAGCCAGACCCTCAGGGACCTGCCCGAGGCCCATTACCAAGTGATGAAGCAGAAGATCACAGCACTTCTGCGCAATCCTCAATGCCCAGCTGAAGCTGCTCCTACCCAGTCCAGGTCTGCTCCTCCACCCCAGGCGATGTCAAAGCCCTTCCATGGCTTTTAACAGCCCCTCACCTACCAAGGCTATGACTACCAGGACTTCCCACAACAAAAACAGACCTTCCCAGTCCAGGCCGAGGTTCATCGCATGCCACAGATGCCACTCCTCACCCAGCTGCAGACCAGACAGCCCCACTACACTCCTCCTTCCTCCACCTCACAGCAAAGCCTGTCAATGGACAATCTGTCATCAGTATTGGGCCTGACATCTCAAGTCCTTGATGAGGGGCCTCTCAACCTCACGGGACTGAGTCAGCTCTCGGACAGCTTCCTGAACACACCATCCCCTGTTGTACCCTCGGGGCCAAGCAGCCCAATGGTGCCCCAGACCAGCACTCAAGCCACAGCCACCTCCACAGTCCCTGCCCGCTTAACAGCTGAGACCATGGACATGACTCAGAGTGACTGAGAATAGTGTTAGAGACTGAGTTGTACTTCTGAGTTGTACTTCTTTGCTTAAGACACTTTACTTGGTTCATTTTGCTTTTTTAATAAAGTCATAAAGTTTACCCAAGAAAGTTAATAAAGGTTATCTTTGCTTAACACACTTAATACAGTTTACTTGGTTCATTTTGCTCATTTAATAAAGTCATAAAGTTAAGAAAGTTAATAAAGGTTATCTTTGCTTAAGACACTTGGTTCATTTTTTTTACTTAATAAAGTGTTGGTGAAAACTTTCAAAAAATGGTTAAGCCTTTGGATGCTTATGGGATAGATAAGGATAGTTGTGGGATAGATAAACCTCCAGTGCAAGCATAGTGGGACTGTATGGTCCACCATTCCAGCTGCCACACATATGGACCTTTATTATCTATAACAATTTATTCATTGATCCACATATTTTAAAATAAACAAAGCTCTTTATTAACACCCTATTCATTGTAGGACCACTCAACATACATGGCACAATGTTATGCGACAGCCTCAAGGAAGCATCCATTAAACATCTATCATCCTGTCTGGCTACTCCACTGCTCCAGCTGGGGAGTTGCACCAGTGTCTCAGGAGGTTGCGCTGCTTCTTCCCTTCACGTGAAGCTCTGTTGGGGCCTTGCACATCCACAGTGTCTATCAGGTTACGCCCTTGACTCCATTCACCAGGCTCCATGTCCCCATTGCCTTGTTGACAGTCGGCAAGTCTGTTCTGCAACACTGGGTAGCGGGTGCGCATGAGATTTTGCAGGATGCAGCAAGCTTCCATGATGCTCCTCACAGTCTCTGGGTCATGCTGCATGGTGGTGAGAAGTATCTGGAACCTGTTGGCCAGGATGCCAAAGGTGTTCTCCACCACCCATCTTGCCGTGGACAGCCTGTAGTTGAATATCCTCTCTTCAAGGGTGAGGTATCTTGAAGTGTACAGCTTCATGAGGTAGGTTCTGAGGGAGAAGGCGTCATCACCAATGATGAAGTAGGGCACATCTTGTGTGTCATTGGGTAGGGGGGCCTGGATCTGGAAAACCCATGATGAGGTTGCGTTCTAGCCCATCCTTGAGGTCACTTGTGTTGTATACCTGGGCATCTGAAGATGAGCCGTTGCCTGAAGCATCGATGTACATGAACTTGTAGTCAGCATCAACCATGGCATAGAGGATGATACTGAACAAGCCCTTGTAGTTGAAATAAGTGGACCCTGAGTTGGCTGGAGCTTTGCAGGGCACGTGCTTCCCATCTATGGCTCCAATGGTGTGGGGAAAGTTCCACCTCTGATACTACTCTTCTGTAAGTTTTCTCCAGCCTTGTTCAGTGGTGGGACACTTGAGGAGCTCCTCCACGTATTCTTTGACGATGGCCTGCACCACTTCTCTGACCACTTTGCTGATGCTGTTGTGTGGCACCCTCCACGCATACTGCATGTTTCTGTATGTGGTTCCAGAGGCGAGGTGCTGCAGCAGAGTCAGTGCCACCTTCAGTCCAGGGCCCAGGTTTGGATGGAAGTTGGTGCTAGGCTTGGTCAACCTAAGTCTCAGATGCTCTACAAGATCGTCAAACATGGCTGGTGGCATCCTCATGAAGTGATAGAATGCACGAGGGTCTTCATTCCTCAGCTCCACCATCAATTGGTCATACAGTCCAAACTCCATTCTTCTCACGATCCATCCTCAGACCCACACAGCTCTTGGATGTCTCCTTCTTCTCCTTCTGTATAAAACTTGAAACAGTCTGAACAGGTTTTGGTTCTGGTGATGAATGAGCGCAGCTATCATACGGACTGTGTCATCATCCACGGTGGAGAACAATTGATGATGTTGAAGACCAAGACCAAGGGTGATGAGGTCTGTACACCATGGCTGCTGGACTCATACTGAGATCCAGATGATTTTCTCCCCCTTTTTATAGGAAATTTTGGTTGTCCGCTAGGTGTCCTTCTACATACTCTAGACATACTCCAGACATCCTAAATATATGAGATACATCCCAGATACAAACGTTTTGTCCATTTTTAATCCTTTATATACAAGTTGCATACGCTTACATCTTTCTGTTTCCGTGCTACTAACACTGTGTAGATGTTCCGTGTACATTTTGTTTCCTCCCTCTTTCCATTTTCAGCTGCAGTGGATGTGAGTTGAGGGGATGGCCAGAAGATGCAGAGAGGATACAGTGGACGTTTAACAGATCATAATGGGCATAGAACGTTTGTTGCCCGTATATGTTGCAGATGTATATCGTATGTGGTGGAAAGTTCATCCGTTCACAAAGTTTTGTGCAGCTCAAAACTTTTTGCGTGGATGAAATCACAGTGGACGGATGCTCGACAGATAGAGCCTATGAAACACGTATGCAATGAGTACACAACGGATGCATAGCATTTTCCAACGGATGGCAAGCTTTTTTTAATGTTTTGCATCCTCTTTTCATCCGTAAGTGCAGTGGGACTGGGCCTTTATTGTTTTCTGGGAAGTGCGCATAGGTGTCAGGATGGGCATCCGGCCAGCAAATGTTCAAGCTCTGTTCAGTTGCCCTGATGGAAGCAATTACAGGATCATTAAAGGGGGGGGAAAAACGATTAAGATTCTAAAACACTAATCAGAAACTGGAAAATAAAAATAAAAATCTGATCTCCACATAGCTCTCCTTGCAGATTTCTGCAACTCTTTCTCCCAAGAGAAAACCTGTCTGCAGCAGATGGTGGCTGAAATGAAGTTGATTTTGGAGATAACAAGGAGCCCTCTCTCATCATGGGGATGTAAACTGTAAATCTTTGTTTGCAATCTGGCATACAGGCTAGACCCACAACAGCTGTATAATATGCTTTTAAGTTTTTTTTGAAGAGCAAATCCCTGTATGCGCTGGGATCAAGGCCAACTGCATTTCTTTGATAAGTTATTTAGGCATTTGCACAATTCAATTCTATTTTTCCACTCTCAGATTTGTTCATGAGGGTTTGATATTTTGGACTCGTCTCTGGAAGGGACCTTTGACTGAATGAAAAGCTTATTTGGCCTCTCCCTCAGTGATCTAGGTTAAAAAAAAACAAACTCCACCCACTATTGTGTCTTGTGGAATGGCATTAATGTGAAAAGATTTCTGCTGGACATCTTGGTTAGCTGCTGCCAATCAAAGTAAAAACTGTTAGTTTTGATATTTAAATTATCTGATAGAAGCTTCCTAAATTCCTACAAAGATTAAAGGCTAGGTCGCATCGGCCGACGGATGTAAAATATATGTAAAAAGGACACAGTGGATGAGCAAATTTTCCATCTGTTGTTATCCGCTCTCAAAAGTGCCCCAAATTTGCATAAACAGAGCGGACAACAACAGAAAGGAACGGACGGGGGGAGGACGTAGCAAGGATGTTAAGCGGATGCTCAACGGAAGCCTAGCGGATGGAAGCAGATGGAAGTGGATGACACATCCACAGGGCTTCCGTGGGAGAACAGCGAAGTGGATGCACAGCGGAAGGAGCGGATGCAGAGCGGATGCCTAGCGGATGACGCGGATGCATCACGGACACCTAGCAGAAGCCTAGCGGATGCCTAGTGGATGCAAAGCGTTCACTGCGCATGCGGGGAGGATGCATTGTGTCAGCAATGTGCATGCAGGGAGGATGCATGCGGGGAGTATGCATTGTGACATAAAAAGAGGCAGCTCACAAGCAGGTCACCATTCAGAGGATAGACCTGCTGCCAGACACATCTTCAGCCAACAACCATAGGGAAGAAGAGAAAGCCTGTCCCTACTTCTCCCAGCCCTGGCAAGAAGGACAGGACCACCATCCCACCCCCTGGTGCTGACTCTGAAGCTGCTGGGGCTTCTGCTGCTGGGGCTTACTCTGCTAGTGCTGGAGCTTATGCTGGTGCTGCTCCTGGTGCTGGTGCTGGTGCTTCTGCTGGTGCTTACTCTGCTGGTGCTGCTCCTGGTGCTGGTGCTTCTGCTGGTGCTGACTCTGCTAGTGCTGCTCCTGGTCCTGCTTGCTGCTGCTGATCGTGCTACTGCTGGTGCTGCTGGTGCTGCTGGTACTGCTGCTGCTGTTGCTACTGGTGGTGGTGTGGTGGACCATCCCCTAGAACCTCAAAGCCCTACTGATGAGGGCCCAGAAGGCCCTGCCAGAGGGAGGAAGAGGCATTCACGAGAAAAGGGTGAGAGGAGACAGTACTCCATTGCAGAGGAACATGAGGATGAGGTGCTCGAATGTCTGAGGGAGAACGAGTACCTCTGGTGGAAGGGACACAGGCTCTACCGAGACACCAAGTGGAAGCAGGCAGCATGGAGAGAGAAGGCGGAGAGCCTGGGCTACTCTCCGGATGTCCTCCTCGGATGGTGGAAGCACATGCACACCTGGTACGGGAAACTGTACCAGAAGAAGTCTGGTCAGATCGCGGTCAAGCTGACAGACCGGGAGACCTATGTGATGGCCAAGTGCAGCTTCTTGGAGGGTGAGATCCACCACTGAGGACCAGCCCCTCTGTCTATCCTCTTCTGGCCAAGAGTCAGCTCCTGTGTCCAGGTAGGTATCTGTGGAGTGCCCCACAACGGAGACCCCCCGATGCAATTGGAGCAAAAAGAAGCCACTGCCACCAGAGACCAACTCACACCCACCTCCATCTCAACCTCCACAGAAAGCAGGCAGAGAGGCAGACTGAAGGGGCAGAGCCACACTGTCCTCTAGGAGATCAGGGACACTATCAAGAGTAGCGTAGATCTCTTCTCTCAACTGGTACAGTCCGACATACCATCCTCTAACAGAAAGCCCTTCCTTACCGAAGTCAACCAGACCCTCATGGAAATGCCCGAATCACAATACCAGGTGATGAAGGAGAGGATCACAGGTCTTCTGCACCACCCTCCATACTCAGCTGAACCTGCTCTGACCCAGTCCAGGTCTGCTCCTCCACTCCAGGTGATGTCACAGCCCTTCCAAGGCCCTCACCTACCAAGGCTACAGCTTCCAGGAGTTGCAGCATCGCAGGCAGATCTTCCCAGTCCAGGCACAGGTTCCTCGCCTGCCACAGGTGCCACTGATGCTACCGATGCCACCGATACAACAGATGCCACAGGTGCCACCAATGCCACTGACGCCACCAATGCCACCAATGCCACTGATGCCACTGATGCCACAGGTGCCACCAATGCCACCAATGCCACCCATGCCACAGATGCCACCAACACCTCACCTCGTTCATCTGCAGACCAGACAGCCCCACAACACTCCTCCTTCCTCCACCCCACAGCCAAACCCGGCCTCAGAACATCTGTCATCAGTCTTGGGACTGACACCCCATGTCATGGAGGAAGGGGCTCTCAACATCACGGGACTGAGCCAGCTCTCTGAGAGCTTCCTCCACACACCATCCCCTGTTGTCCTCTCGGGGCCAGGCACCCCAATGGTGCCTCAGACCAGCACTCTAGCCACTGTCACCTCCACAGCCCCTGTACCCTTTACCCCTGAGACCATGGGCACGCCTCAAAGTGACTGAGAAGAGTGCCAGAGACTGGGTTGCAACCTGTTGACTTTATCTTTGCTTGGGACACTTTACTTGGGTCATTTTGCTTTTACAGTTTGTTATTAATAAAGGTTATCTTTGCTTCAAAAACTTGGTTCAGTTCTTTTAGCAAATAAAGTCTTGGTGGAAACTTTTAGAAATGTTTTAAGCCTTTGCATGCTTGTGGGATGGGTAAGGATAGCAGTGGGATGGGCAGGGATACATTTGGGATGGGTAATAGCTGTGGGATGGGTAAGGATAGCAGTGGGATGGGCAGGGATACCTGTGGGATGGGTAATAGCTGTGGGATAGCAGTGGGAGTGGGACAGATAAACCTCCAGTGGCACAATTATGGCACAATCTCATCAGTGTGATGAGACAGGCTGAAGGAAGCATCCATTAAGCATCTACCATCCTGTCTTGCCACTCCACTACTCCAGCTGGGGAGTTGCACCAAAGTTTCAGGAGGTTGCGCTGCTTCTTCCCTTCATGTGAAGCTCTGTTGGGGCCTTGCACATCCACAGTGTCTATCAGGTTTACTCCTTGCCTCCATTCACCAGGCTCCATGTCCCCATTGCCTTGTTGGCGGTCCACGAGCCTGTTCTGCAATACTCGGTAGCGGGTGCGCATGAGATTGTACAGGATGCAGTAAGCTTCCACGATGCTCCTCATGGTCTCTGGGCGATGCTGCATGGTGGTGAGAAGTACCTGGAACCTGTTGGCCAGGATGCCAAAGGCGTTCTCCACCAACCGCCTTGCCCTGGACAGCCTGTAGTTGAAGATCCTCTCCTCACGGGTGTGGCATCTGGAAATGTAGGGCTTCATGAGATAGGTTCTGAGGGAGAAGGCGTCATCCCCCACGATGAAGTAGGGCACATCTTGTGTGTCGTTGGGCAGGGAGTCTGGATCTGGGAAGCCCATGATGAGGTTGCATTCCAGCCCCTCCTTGAGGTCACTGGCGTTGTATACCTGGGCATCTGAAGCTGACCCATGGCCTGAAGCATCGATGTACATGAACTTGTAGTCAGCATCGACCATGGCAAAGAGGATGATGCTGAAGAAGCCCTTGTAGTTTTGATAAGTGGACCCTGACTTGACTGGAGCTTTGCAGGCCACGTGCTTCCCATCTATGGCTCCCACGGTGTGGGGGAAGTTCCACCTTTGATACCACTGCTCTGCAACTTTCTTCCAGCATTCTTCAGTGGAGGGGCACTGGAGGAGCTCCTCCAGGTATTCTTCGATGATGGCCTGCACCACTTCTCTGACCACAATGCTGATGGTGTTGTGTGGCACCCTCCAGCTGTACTGCATGTTCCTGTATGTGGTCCCAGAGGCCAGGTTGTGCAGAATCAGTGCCATCTTCAACCCAGGGTCCAGGCTGGGCCGGAGGTTGGTGTTTGCCTTGGTCAACCTGGGTCTCAGCTGCTCCACAACTTCGTCAAACTTGGCTGGTGGCATCCTCATGAAGTGCTGGAATGCATGAGTGTCTTCGTTCCTCAGCTCCACCATCAGCTTGTCATACAGTCCATACTCGGCTCTTCTCGCTATCCATCTTTGGACCCACACACTTCTTGGACACCTCCTTTTCCTTGTGTAGAACAGGTGAAAGAGCCTGTAGAGGACTTCGCACTGTTGTAGAATGATGGCGGCTACCAAAAGGAGTGTGCGGCGATCCATGGTGGAAATGACTGGATGCTGTGGAAGAGCAAGAGCAAGATGAAGGCTGAAGAGGTCTGCACCGCAGGGCTGCTGGACTGAAATTGAGATCCAGGTGATTTCCTCCCCCTTTTTATAGGAAATATAGGTTTTCCGCATCCTCTAGATATCCTCCAGACATCTTAAATATCCGAGATACGTCCCCTATATGAACTTTTTTTCCATTTTAATGCTTTATATGCGAGCTGCATCCGCTTTCATCCTTTCTACATCCATGCTACTAACGCTGTGTGTCCGTTCCACGTCCGTTTCGCTTCCTCCCTGTGTCCTTTTTCCGCTGGAGCGGATGTGAGTTGCGCGGATGTGCAGCGGATGCCTAGCAGGTATAGCTGATGCATAACGGATGACAACGGATGAATAACGGATGTTCCCCATATGCGTAGCAGATGTAGAATGGACGCATTGGATACTTCATCCGCTCAAAAAGTTTTGTGTAGCTGAAAACTTTTTGAGCAGATTAAATCTCAGTAGGCGGAGGCTGGACGAATAGAGAGCATGAATCACGGACGCTTTGAGTACACAATGGATGCATCGCATTAACCAACGGATGGCAAGCCTTTTTCTCTGTTTTACATCCTCTTTCCATCCATTGGTGCAGTGAGACATGGGCTTAAGATTTTACAAAATAGCCTCATCACCCAGACCAATTGGTCTAATTCAGGGGTTTCTAACTTTAAGATGTGTGGACTTCAACAAGTGATGCTGGCTGATGAATTCTGAGAGTTGAAGTCCACACGTCTTAAAGTTGCCAAGGTTGGAGACCCCTGGTCTAAGGTGTGTTTAAAGACCTAAGTCTCAAAATTTTACTTGTTCCCTGTTCCCAAAAGAGAATGCAAAGCATCATTTTAATCAAAGCATTACAATTCTTCTAGTAAATTGGGAGCTGCAATAATTTCACTGCAAGCGTCTCTCTTCCTGGGTGACAGGTTATCCTTATTTTATCCCTTTAGGAAAACTCCAGTTATTTCCAAGCCTTACATTATTAACCAGCTAATCCAATCTTGATGTTTTATTCTGCTGCAAAAGTTTTTGTGATGATGCCTATTACATTTCTAAGATAATCTTGCAGCTTCCTTTTTCTGCCTTTAAAGTCCCACTGCCCCTATTTTTTTGCTATTTTCATAGCTCCATTTTGTGTGAAGTAAGTTTGATTCAGAAAAACAACTGACAATGTAATTTTAAAAAGGGGTGCAATTCTGTTTCTGAATCTCAAACCGATTCCCATATTCCCAAAACTAGCTTTAACCTTCAGCCACAACCCTACTTCAACCAATCCACTATCACCCAAGACCAGGCATGCACACCCCTAACTACCTCAATTCCAACTACTGTTGGCCTTAAATGCAAGCTACTCAACGCAAGAAGCCTTGTGAATAAAATACCTGAATTTCTCCTCTTGCTAAATATGGCTAAATTTGACATCCTATTTGTCTGTGAAACATGGCTCAATGCATCTCTCCCTGATTGCATTACCACAGTAAGAGACGATCATGTTTACCTATCAGATCATGAAATTTGTAGAGGAGGTGGTGTTGCTATCTTCTATAAAAAGTCCTTACATCTAAAAAACATCCAAGTTACCCAGGAGCTTGCTATTCCTGAGACCATCATCTGTGAACTATCCTTAAATATCACATTTCAATTCTTACTATGTTACAGAGCACCTGATTATGACATCAAACATGTAAACAAGCTAAATACACTAGTAACACGGGCAGCATTCTGCCCACATGCTTTTATCTTTCTTAGTGACTTCAATCTTCCTCACATTTACTGGACCCTAAATGAATGGACAACTGAACCCATACATGCAACCTTCTACAATGTTGTTACAAATCTGGGACTGGAACAACTAGTAACCAACAACACTAGATGAAACAACTGCCTCGATCTCATCTTCTGCAATAGTTTGAATTTAATTTACGGAATACAAACTAAAGAACCCTTTTTCAGCAGTGACCGCAATATGATTGACTTTTGTCTCAACATATGTCCACGCAAAAATCATCACAATGACATAATCCCCAATTATAACTTCAAAAAAGGCAACTATGATCTTACAGACAACAATCTCTCATCCCTTGATTGGTAATCTCTATTCACTGGATGCAATACTGTTGAAGACCATTACAACATATTTTCACTTGAAGTCAAAAGAGTCATCAAACTATATGTACCAACAACAACTCCCAAAACAAAACAAAAAAGAAACAGATTACCCATAACAATAAGGAAACTTCAATCCAAAAAGAGACCACTCCGGCGGAAAAACAAATCTGGTAACATTGCCAATTTCAAAAGCCAATACAAAACTTTATGCCACCAGATAAAGACTGAATACACCAATTATCACATTAAACAAGAGGAAAACCTTCTATGCACCAATTCCACCCGTGCTTTTTAAATTTTGTAAACAACAAACTAAAAGACTCAAGGTCCCTCCCACCCCTGATAGGACCTAATGGTAAAGACTGCAACGATGACACCATTAAAGCCAACATATTTAACACATTCTTCGGCTCAGTATTTGTAAACAGCAATAGATCATGCCCAGAATTTCCTAGCCGAACCACAGACAACTACAATGATCTTATACATATCAATTTTACAAAAGACAATGTTGAAAAAGCACTATGCTATCTAAAACCATCTCTATCTATTGGACCAGATGGAATATGTGCCTATTTTTTAAAAAAGCTATCCATTGCCATAGCCAAACCTCTTAGCATAATCTTTGAAAAATCTTTCAGGACCAGCTCCTTGCCTAACCTATGGTCACAAGCCACGGTCATCCCCATCTTCAAAAAGGGAGACTCCAGAAAATTACAGACCAATCTCCTTATGCTGCGTCACCATAAAGTCATGGAATCAATTATTAACCAATCCATTATCCTCCACTTAGAGACAAACAACCTATTCTCTAATAAACAATTTGGTTTCAGGAAAAAACTGTCCTGTAATCTGCAACTTACATTGCAAAAACATATGGACTGCACAACTCGATCAGGGCAAAGCAATAGACGCAGTCAACTTAGACTTCTGTAAAGCCTTTGATTCAGTGGTACATGAAAAACTACTCCTAAAACTAAAATCTTATGGTTTCTCTGGACACCTCTGGATAACTGGATAGAAGTATTCCTGTCAAACGGACAACAAATGGTCAAAATTGGGAGCGTCCTATCAAATTCTGTACCTGTCAATAGTGGTGTATCCCAAGGCAGTGTTATTGGACCAACTCCTTTCATACTCTGCGTAAATGACCTCTGTGATCATATTAAGAGCAACTGCATTCTCTTTGCTGACAATGTAAAGCTATTCAACACCATAGACAATACTGCTACCCTTCAAAAAGTCCTTGACTATATATCAAAATGGTCAAACAAATGGCAACTTCAAATCTCAACAAATAAATGCTCTGTCTTACATACTGGCAAAAAAAAATAATCAGAAAATAAAATGCAAGACCTTGTTGATGTTTCAAACTCTGTCAAGGATCTTGGAATACTCATCTGTAATGATCTAAGTGCTAGAGCCCACTGTAACTATATAGCCAAAAAGGCATTAAGAGTTGTTAACCTAATACTACGTAGCTTTTTCTCTGGTAATATCACATTACTAACTGGAGCATACAAAACATTTGCTAAACCAATACTCGAATACAGCTCATCAGTCTGGAACCCACATCTGATATTAGCACAGTTGAGAAAGTCCAGAAATATTTCACAAGAAGAGTTCTCCACTCCTTTTCTTGTTATAGAATACCTTTTGCCACCCAACTTGAAATTCTAGACCGAGAAAACCTTGAATTACACCATCTTCGGTCTGATCTAAGTATGGTCTATAAAATCATACATTGCAATGTCCTACCTGTCAATGAATACTTCAGCTTCAACCATGACAACACAAGAGCACACAATAGATACAAACTCAAGGTTAACTGCACCAAACTTGATTGCAGGAAATACGACTTCAGCAACAGAGTGGTCAATGTCTGGAATACTCTATCTGACTCTGTAGTTTCTTCCCCAAACCCCAAAAACTTTAACCTTAGACTGTCTACTATTGACCTCATCCCTTTCCTAAGAGGTCTGTGGGGGATGTACATAAGCGTACCAATGTGCCCACCATCCCTGTCCTATTGTTTCTTTTATTTTTCTTATATGTATCCATTTCATGTATTCATACCTTTGTATATACTTATACCTATTATCTTGTAAGCAATTGACAAATCAAATAAATAAATAAATAAACAAACAAACAAATAAATAAATAAATAAATAAATAAATATTCTTTCGAAAGAAACTCCAAAACTGATTTTCAGCATGCTTAGTGGGCTGTAGAAGAATGCCTACTTGGTATTCTCTGAGCTTGGTTGTTGCTGTTTTTGTGTATGTAGATCTTTTATTACCAAACTAGGTAACATCATCAGTGCGAGTAGGGAATGGGGTTTACTCTCATTTTATATACAAATGGCTTGTCCTGTTCGTGTTGGTAGGATTGAATTTAGCAGTTCCTTGATGAGGAAGGAAGGAACCCCAAGAATACTCCTATCAAAACTGACAAGGCAGGCCACCACTCCCAACAGGGAGCAATCCAATTCCCTATCAGTACTGAAGATGTTAGCTATTTGGGTAATAAAACATCTGCAAGAAAACAACCAAGCTCAGAGATCATGAAGGACCTCTCACTTCAACCCTGAACTACACATATTTTCTTCTATCAATGCCTACACTGGCAAAACTTGCTTCCCTTATTCCAAAAGCTTTTTTTCAGTATCCTTAGATGGAGGATGGATTACTAGTAAGGATATGTACCTTTTTTCCCAACAATCTGCACTGGCCACTGTGTGTGTGTGTGTGTGTGTGTGTGTGTGTGTGTGTGTGTGTGAAATATTGTGTTATCATTTATACCCACCTAGACTGGATTTGGTGGCCGACAACTCCTCCTTTATCAATTCCCACCAACCTATTCCAACTTGCTCTACTGTTTGCCTCTTGTACAAAAGCGAGGAGTTGGCTTCCCTATCAGAAGCCTTGTCCATCCAGAAATGATTGGCATGATTTGGCCTTAAAGGGAGAGGTAAAATATAGCTTGCCGTTTTGCTTGTAAATGACAGTGTAAAGGAGAAAAAGGAGAGGCTGCTATAAAACAAGAGAAATCTCATGTTCTAAGTTGTGTGACAAAGCCTGAAGGTCAGGCACAGCTGTTTGATGAAAAGGACCTTGGCAGGTAAGATTCCTTTTAACTATTAATGACAGAAAAGTGAAGTGGAAAAGAGAGCTCGCTGCAAATGCCCAGACAGCTAATCACTGAAGTCATTCTAAAGATGACTGAGAAGGGGGAAAAATAAAAGCCCCATTCCTCAGCACTTGTGATGGCCTATGCATGCAAAAGCCCTGCTTGAAAAGATAGACTCTGGCTTGATAAAGAGTATATGATGGCCAGAGAGTGCATGCAACCTTGAAGAATACAGAATTAGACTCAGTGTTCTTTACCATTGTGCAGAAAGGAGATTATCTATCAAGGGGCCTCTTGTTTTGGGGCCCAAGCTTGCTTCTTGAGAGCCTTTAAAAGATGGCAGTGACCATTCCAACAGGACACAAAAGCATTCTTGGCACTTATCAGAAAACTGATGTGGATCTATCAAAATTATAGGTTAATTGAACACTGAAGCTGAAAATGATGTAAGACTACCTAGCCCTGATATTTAGATAGGTAGAAAGTTAGCACCCACCCCTCTCCTAGAAGGATGAAATATTTTGGGAAATATTAAAAAGGCAGAATATTATATTTCCCTAAATGAGAAATGAAGAAACATGTTTTTTTTAGAGGCAGAAAGCAGCCTCCACCTTTTCTTAATAGCCCACAGCAGATGTCAGCACTTAAGAGATAAAAAGCTTATTGAAAGAAGACAAGTATCTAGACAGTTCTATTCATAAGCAAGTACCGTCACCCAAGAGCCAAAACAGGATGAAAGCCATTAAGCCACATCATCATCCCCAAAGCAGTCCAAACTTCAACCAAACCTGTGAGCTTAGACAAACACCTAAGATTTGCATTTCCTTTTTTGCCTATAGAGCCAACTATGACCCCTGCATAACCCCTACATGACGCCATAGAAATCTGATAACAATCAGTAGAATACATGTTCTTTTACAGGAATAGGAAATTCAAGTGCAAAGCCCAAAAGAAGGTATAAAAAGCCAGCCACTCTCATCTCCATTTTGTCAGCTGCCCAGAACCCCAAACCCATGTCATTCTGCTTCATCATTAAACCATCTTTCCAATCAGCCTCCATGTTTCCAGCATCTTTCTTCTGCCTTGGAAATGAACCAGATGGATATTTCTTCCCACATATATTTTTGGATAATCTCTTTCTATACTGGTCTGCATAGTTAATGGGATTTGTATCTAGGAATCTTCTGGTGGAAAATGGAAAACTTTCTTCATTAAGGGTGACCCAACTTCTAGACCTTGACTGATCTTAAAAAGCTAAGCAGAGTTAGATCTGGATGCTTGATTATTTAGAAGTGTCAAGGCTTCAGGTCAGGTTGCAGGGTTGAAAAATTATCTGAGAAGAAAACAACGACAAACCATTTTCATATTGAGTCTGAAATGATTACATGCACACATCAATGATGTCAGCAAAAGTCAAGCCCAGGTTAAAGGAGATCCTCAACTTGCCCTCAATTTGGAGAACTAGTATCCCAGTATAGTATCCCATACTGCCATCTTTGCTTTGAAGATTGTCTGTCTGTGTTATCTAGCCTATCTGTCTGTCTGTCTATGGAGATTTTTACTCAGGTCATGGTTGAAAAAGCACCTTTGGAATATCTATCTATCTATCTATCTATCTATCTATCTATCTATCTATCTATCTATCATCTATCATCTATCTATCAACTATCTGTCTGTCTAGGGAGATTCTTAATCATCCAGGTCATGGTTGAAAAAGCACCACTGGGATCTCTCTCTCTCTCTCTCTCTCTCTCTCTCTCTCTCTCTCTCCCTCTCTCCCCCCCCCCCCCCCCCCCCCCCCCCCCCCTCTCTCTCATCTTTCAGGCCCTGGTGCTTCTCCAGTTTCTGTTATTCTTTCCTGGTGCTGTTGTTTCTTGACACTGCTACAGGGTTATTTCAAGGCTCATATTATTTATACAATGGAGTTAGACTTTCAGCTGCTATTGTGATTTTTTGGCTGCTGATTTTGGAAGTTTTTAATGATACTGAATTAGGTTGTATTTCAGAAATAAATTTTTTTCCTGGAAAGCAGGTAGAGATCATCTCTATGTCAGGGGTGGGATACAACAGGGTTAACTACCAGTTCGGGATTTACAAGTTTCCTGCATGCTGGGAGCCACGCACCTGTAAATCATCATCAGCAGGCTGCGTGCAGAGAAGCAGCCTTTGAAACAGCCCTCTTTTCCTGCTTTTTAAACTGCAGCTGTTCCTCGTTCAGCAGCTGAAGTTGAAAAATCAGGAAATAAAGATCAGGTAACAGCCCGGGTGGGCAGGTGGGCAAAAACATCAGCAGACATAGAACCGGTTCTATGTCTGCTGCTCTTCAGAGCTACCGGTTCTACAGAGGTGGACAGAACAGGTAGAAACCCACCCCTGCTCTATGTAAACTACCCACAGCACTACAACTATATATTACAATCTTACATCAGCAGTTGAATTATGCAGGGGTGTTCCCTTCAGCAAAATGTAAACCGTTCAAAGAACATCTTTTTTCCCTCGATGACCTTGAGTGAGGTTAAACATCTGCTATTTGTTTTCCCACACAAAACTGTTAGAAGGTGCCTTGTTTCTTGGCCTGATTGTTTATCCACCGTTTTTTTTTTTTTTTGACAGAAATCAAAGCAATGCACAGAGAAATTGGTCATGCATAGGAACCAGGGGTGTTTTTCTCTGATGAGGCACAAGAAGTGGCAAACCAGTGGGACACCTGGGACACAGCAATTAAGTCTGCTTAGTTTCCTCAGTTCTCTCCACAGCCTCCTAGAAGAGCTTAATACGAAATCTGTGACGGAGATGTGAGTCTCCAGACAAGTAACTAAAAATAAAGGAGAATGCCTCCTGAATTACAATTTGTAAGGCAATCTGTAATAAATATGCTGTGACAATCAAAAACCCTCCAAGAATGGTTCAGTTGGAATATAACAGTAGGAAACCAGCAAGACCCAGAGATCTTGCTTTTAAATCATAGCTTGATAGTAAACCAAGCGTTGATCTATATGGGAAATTAAAAGATAGCCATGTGATGAAGCAGTTGTCAAGGCAAATTAATTTTCAAGACTTGCTGAATCAAAATGGAACAGGGAAAAATTTCTTTTTCATCACTTGCTAAAAATTAAGCCAGACAGAAGATGAAACCATCAGAGTAGCTAGTAACTGCAGGAGTCGCCGTAATACGTTTTGAATTGATTCTCTGCTTTGGATAGCCCTGCGGGTCAGAGGAATCCACAAACATTTTAACAGATCCTGGCAAGCAAACACTTCCCATTTATTTCCCACCCTTCATCTGTGAAGCAGGAATAATGGTAATGCAATTTAGCAAGGCATTGTTCTGATCTATGGGATGTGATATCATCTTGGTCTCCTGCAGGCACCTCAGTGTGTTATCCATAAAAGAGAGAAAGTGGGACAAAGATCAACTTCAGAATTATTTTAATCTCAGCATCCCAATCTTTCTACCATCTTAATGGTGAGAGCAGGCAGAAGAAATCCCAGCTCCCACCACCCCCATAAAATGCCTCTTTCATTCCTATGATTAGAAAGGAAAATGATTTATGTTAGGCTGAGGGTATTTGTATTGCAGGAAAATGGGATTATATTCATTATCAGTAATCATGTAAAAGTGGGAAGATGACATCCTCTACTCAAGCATAGAATCCTGTCTGGCCCATAAGTAATTTAAAAAGCCCTATCTCCCTTCTCCTGAAGCTGTTTTTCTCCCAAAGCCCTCTACCTCTACGTGCAAGTGAAAGAAACAGCTATAACAGATGAAGCCTACAGATACAGACTTCAATGGATAGTTAAAACTGCAGAAAAACTAATTGCAACCTTCCTTCCTTCCTTTGAGGAGCTGTGTACTGCAGGGATCAGAAAGAGGGCTGAGAAAGTATTTACAGACCCTCCACATCCTAGATATAAACTGTTTCAACTCCTCCCCCTTGGGATAATGCTACTGGGCATTGCATGCCAAAACAACTAGACACAAGGACAGTTTTTTCCCCCTTGTGCCATCACTTTGCTGTTCAACTTCAACCACAACAATGCAAGACCATACAATAGATACAAACTCAAGGTAAACCACACCAAACTTGATTGATGGAAATACGACTGCAGCAACAGAGTGGTCAATGTCTAGAATGCACTACCTGGCTCTGTGGTTTTTTCCCCAAACCCCAAAAACTTTAACGTTAGACTGTCTACTGTTAACCTCCCCCCTTTCCTAAGAGGTCTGTAGGGGGCATGCATAAACACACCAATGTGCCTACTGTCCCTGTACTAATATTCCTTTTTATTCGTATATATTTCATGTATGCATAATAATGCTTATACTTATACCTGTTATCTAATACTTGCTTGACAAAAATAAAAAATAAAAAGAAATAAACCTAATGCTCACAGTATGGTTCTATCTCTAAGTATATTTATTCATGTTGTATGTCTGTAGTATTATTATTATCTTTCTCATCTTCTCTATTACCTTTTCCTATTAGCAATAGCAATAGCATTTAGACTTATATACCGCTTTTACAGCCTTTCTCTAAGCAGTTTAGACAGTCAGCATATTGGCCCCAACAAATCTGGGTCCTCTTTTTACCCACATCAGAAGGATGGAAGGCTGAGTCAACCTTGAGCCTGGTAAAATTCGAACTGCCAAATTGCAGGCAGACAGCGGTCATCAGATGTAGCCTGAAGTACTGCATTCTAACCACTGCACCACTGAAGTTCTATTGGTATCTTATGATTATATACTTTGTTGTTTATATGTACACTAAGAGCTTATGCACTGGAGACAAATTCCTTGTGTGCCCAATTACATCTGGCCAACAAAGAACTGAATTTTGTTCTATTCTATTCTATTCTATTCTATTCTATTCTATTCTATTCTATTCTCAGGGTATGAGTGTCTATAGACAGGTGTCCCAACCCACATTGCACATATCAGTTGTGATTATCAGATGCTGTGGTCTGCAACAGCCAACCATGGATGCTGCATACTGCCATAGATTCTTCTGTTTTCCTGAGCCATCACAATCAACACAGTGATGATCCAGTAATAGTCTTCACAGAAAATAAAATTTGTACCATCATTTTCAATACCCATTTACCTTGGGCATTAATACTTAATTGAATTGGGGGCGTAATCACATTAGTAGCCTAGGATTTATTGTTTTGTCCTATTTTAAGGACCCGTCACTCTGCTTAGAATGTTTGGAGGTTTGGAAGCTGAATCAGAATGGGCTCTTGTTAGGGTCTGCACTGCCCATCACTCTGATCTCAGCTAGGAAGCACTGCAAGGAAATTGGGGACAGGTTCCAAGAAGGCATTTCCAATTTGTATCTCATTACTCCCATATAGGTATGCACGGATCTACATTGGCCTGAGAACTGTAAATGACGTCCATTTGGTTCTTGTTAGAACATTAAATAACTGGATGGCCCTATGAAGGCAGTATTTTGAGCATGTCAATAAAACTGCCTGGTGCATGAAATATTAAACCCCTTCTTTTTGCACAGTATACATGGTTTGCAGGAAACAAGGACTGAACATAGACAATCCACATTTTTCCCATTTACCCTTTCTAAACACAGTAGATAGGTCCTGCATGGAAACTATATGCTGCTCTACTTTTGCCACTAGGTGGCACTATGGGATTAGCTGATTGTCAGAGTTTGCCCTGGCAATTGGCACATAAAGAGTTCAAAACAGTTTTATTTCTTTGATCTCTCATTGGCTTCAGTAGTTTTATTCCAATCCTACAACAAATTGGATTTATCTGGCATAGACACCACTGCAATCAGTGGATAGACCAAAGCTCAGTCTTATATTAATTTTGGTCATTTCAAAAAAATAAATATCTTTATTTATTTATTTTTTATGCAGGGAATGGGCTGCTAGTGGGATTTGTCTTTCCAAACAAGTTTCTGATTGCATTTCCTGGAAGATCTCTGATTTGCTTAGTTATTCCATCATTCAGCTGCCCGTTTACAGATGACCTGATCCTGGGGTGCAGCTGCCTAGCAGCCATTTCCATGCTGATCTGGTGACTTCTACAGCCTTCTATCTGTGTGCTTCATTCAGGCATCATGTTTATGAAATATATATTTCCACACATGAAGCAACTTGTTTTTCTCCTTCTCTCTCACAAGGATAGAGCAGGGTCTCATCTAGGAAAACTAACTGGGAGGCAGAGACAAAGAGGTATTTCTTTCCCAAAGTGTAATAGTTAAACCTTGGAATTTGCTGCCTTCAAATGGCTGCCAAGAGAGAAGGGATGAAAAGAATACCAAACACATTCATAGCTATTGATACAATGGTGGTTGGTATTCAAGAGAAGGGAAGGCATGGGATACAACTGGATGGGGAACAACCATCGAAGGAAGCTCTCACTCACTTCTCCGTGATGCTGGTGATGAGTTTCTTGAATGCATCAGATTGGCTGCTGAAATGTATAGCACTGTTGACCTGATCTGGTGGGGTTCTTAACATATTATGGTTCATTGCACAGTCAGCCATATGCTCAGACTAGATTTGGCATTTTTCTCCACCTATCAAGTTGTGAAGAGCCTTGGTGGTACAGTAGGTAGAATGCAGTATTGCAGGCTAACTCTGCCGACAGCCAGCAGTTCGATCATCATCATCATCTCAAGGTTGACTCTTAATCTTCCATCCCTCTGAGGTGGATGAAATGAGGACCCAGTTTGTTGGGGGCAATATGCTGATTCTGTAAACTGCTTAGAAAAGTTGTTAAAGCACTATAAGTCTAAGTGACATTGCTATTTCCAAGGACCTGGGATAGACAAATGTTGCTGTTAAATATTAAATATTTATTATTTAATTTAATAATATTAAATAATATTAAAGGTATTGTCACAGGATGTAAACTGGTCCAAGTAAAGCTGCCTTTTGCAATTGATTGGTGGTGATTTTGTCAATGCCGATGGTGTTCAAATGGAGCTCCAGTTAAATGTCTTTGCAGATTCTCAGTCATCCAGGTCATGGTTGTTCCAAAGGTGCTTTTTTCAAGAGGATTTTCTGTTTTTTATCTTTGAAGATGTTTTGCTTCTCATTCAAGAAGCATCTTCAGCCAGACAGTCCAGTTGCCTCTTGAAAAAACATCTTTGGAGCTTCAGTTGTTTTGGGATTGCACCCAATGCCTCTACAACTGTTGGTACAACCTTAGCCATCTTTGGCCATAGTTGTTCTCTATTTGCAGGTCTTTATATTTTCTTATCTTTCCTTTCTATCTTGTGGTCTCCAGGGACTGCCAAGTTCATTATCCATACTCTTTTTTTGCCTTTCTTATCAACAATTGCTAAATCTGGGGTTTTCTGTGGCAGGCACCTGTCTGTTTGAAGCCTAAAGTCCCAGAGCACTTTCGCTTCTTCATTTTCTATGATTTACCCTATTTTATTATTATGTTTATCCCACCTTTATTATTGTTTTTTATGAACAACTCAAGGTGGAAAAGCTATGTAATAACCCTTCCTCCTATTTGCCCCAAAACAACATCCCTGTGAGGGGAATTCTTCTATTTGGTTAGTAAGCAATTCCTTCTTGGGTCTGATTGTTACTAGGGTAAGATATGCAGAGCCAATTATGATCTGATTCCAAACATTGATGACCCCCTCAACTTTGAAGTACGCAGACAGCTGTGAGGACCCCATTCTGCTGGGATTCACATGTGGGGAAGAAACTTCCTTCCCTCTCTCCCCATATTTTGGTAGGGAATCTCTCCAGCAGTATGACGGAGCAAAGATGCACTTAGTAGCTGAAGTCAGCAAATATTTATTTAAAATATTTATGCCACATACTCCCTTAATGGCTCTGGGCAACCGATGAAGATACCATAAAAACATCTATAAAATCAGCATTAAAAGTGCGACAAATCTAAGAGACAAAATTAAAGCAGTTGCGGCATTATCAAGGCCTGAATAAATGAATGGGTTGAGCTTTCTTTCTCTGAATCATTTCAGCAGTATGGTAGCAGTTTGTGTCATGACAGGAGGCCCTTTTGGGAGAAAGCAATTTTGATCATTGTTATCCAGCACAACTTGGGAGCATCACACTATAGAAAGGAAGGAAGGAAAATACCCTTGACAGAAATTTGCAAGAATCGTGGCCTAGGCAAAGAGGGCTGAAGTCCCAGGAAACAAGATAATACCAGTAATTCTTGAGTTATGATCACAATAGGGATCGAGATTTGTCATTAAGTGAGACATCATGTGACTGTGATTTGAAACCTTCCCTGCTAACTTTCCAATTGACTTTCCTTGCCAGAAGCTGGCTGGGATGGTTACAAGGCAAATGACCATAGGATGCTGGCAACTGTTGTAAATAAACAATAGTTGCCAAGTGCCAAATTACGATCATGTGATGGCAGGGGCATTGTGATGGTCATAAGTGCGAAGACCAGTCATAAATGCACAGTGGTTTCCAAACACCAAATCATGATCATGGGACTGCAGGAACTGCTGTAATGAAAATGCAAGGACTGAGTATAAAGGTGAGGACTGATCATAAATCTCACCTTTGTAGCCTTTCTCTAAGGAGATCAGAGCTGTCAAAGTTGCAGCCCATGAGCCAGATGTGTCATGCACTGGCCACACCCATGCCTGGTTTAGTGAGGGAAAAAAGTCCTCATATGTCATGCTGCTGTGACAATGTGAGTTTGACACCCCTGAACTAGATGAATCCTGCTAGAATACAGCAGAATAAATACACTATAGCTAGCCACTGTCCCAATTCCTCCTCCTCCTCCTCCTCCTCTTCCTCCTCCCCCTCTCAATCCCATTGATGAGAATTCCACTCTTAGAAAAGGCAGCTAAATCCTGAATTTCTCAGAATCCTAATAGCTGCAGCAAGAAGCTGAATTGCCTTTTGAATGGGAAGGCTGTTCTTTCTTTTATTTTTTATTTTTAAACTTTATTTCATATATTTTGAAACAGCAAAGTTAAGAACAGTGAGAAAGAGGATCCAGCATTTTTAAAAGGACTGCCAGATTTGTGTAATTTTATAGGTTTTCATCAGCCAAACTCTAGAGTGCTTTTATTAACTTTCCCCATAATTGGTTTCTAGGGAACTGTTTTGTTGTTTTCCAAAAGAAAGAGAAATAGAGAAAACTGAGATGGAAAACATACTTAAAAATCATATAATGCAAACCAAGTAGAGTTTTAGAAAAAAAAAATGCTTGGTGTCAGATTCTTCGAGGTAGCCAGTGGTTACAAGCTGGTTGCTACCTGCAAAGAAGGTTCTCATTGTTCCTGTAATACAAACAACTACAAAAGAATCAGGATATAGTAGCCCCTTCAATGCTAGGTGTGACATGTTAGCCATGCTGCATGTGTCATGCATGTGGGCTTCGCTGCAGCAACTGGTTGGCTAACTGATAATCAAAACATTGTACTTGATAAGCATTTGGGCTCAATCCAGTGGTGGTATTCAGCCAGTTTGCACTGGATCAAGCAAGCTAGTAGCAAGAATTTGGCGTGGGTTGCCGAACCAGTCGTAAGTTCTGGCTGGCCATGCCCCTGACCTGGTCGCCCTCCTGCCCAATGCTTGCTCACCCCGTCCACCTGTTGTTCACCTAAGGTATTTCTTTCTTTTTTTCCGTCCTGATAATCAGCTGTAGATAACATCAGCTGTGCTGGGATTCCCCTTGTTGAGGCTCAGGAAGGCACAAAATGGAGGAAGGAGCTCAGCCCCTCCTCCATTTTTTGCCTTCCAGAGCCCCAGAGGAGCCTTAGGGGAGCAAAAATGCCCCCTCCGGCTCTTCTGAGGCCAGGAAGTTCCCAAAATGGAGCTTGGAGTGGTGCTGCATTCCCCTCCCATGCTCTGTTTTTTTTCTTCCTGAGCCTCAGAGGAGCCTTAAGGGAGCAAAAACGCCTAAGGCACGACTAACTCCTCTGAGGCACAAAGGCCCAAAAAAACAGGTGGGGGCTGCAAAAAACAAAACAAAACCATGCCCATCCAGTCACATGGCCACGCCCACCAAGCCATGCCCACAGAAATGGTAGTAAAAATTTTTTGAATCCCACCACTGGCTCAATCAGCATAATTCATAGTTTCTCAGGCAAAAATCAGGTTACCTTCCTTTAGGCTATGCTGAGGACATTTTAAAAATCGGGCATCTTCATGAAATGGGGATTGTCAACATCCAGTAAAACTCTCTCATCCTTCCATCTCCTTAAGAACATCTCCAGGTCTTTGTGACCCAAATTTCAATCATACGCTTTCACCACTGAATATTACAGAGGTACAATAAAAATGCCCCCTTTCCTTTGGAAGATAAAGTGATGTCATGGGAAATGAAATATTTCTTCAACTTATTTTTTTTTTTTTTAAAGGCAAAATGGAGACTCCCCTCCCTTTCTTTATAAATATTTTCTTTGTTGAAGGAGGCTAATTACATAGCTGCTGCCACTACTCTCTAGTAGGACTAGAGCAGAAGCTCTACATAGGATGACTAGAACTATACAGATAGTCCTCGACTTATAACCACAATTGAGCCCATAATTTCTGTTGATAAGCAACTTTGTTGTTAAGTGAGTTTCCCCCCAACTTGTGATCTTTCTTGCCATGGTTGTTAAGTGAATCACTATAGTTTTTAACAGCAATAGCACCAGTGGTGGTATTCAGCCGGTTTGTACCAGATCGGGCAAACCAGTAGCAAGAATTTGATGTGGGTCGCATGGCCACGCCCACTAAGCCATGCCCACAGAACTGGTAGTAAAAATATTTGAATCCGACCACTGAATAGCACTTAGACTTATATACCACTTCATAGTACTTTACATCCCTCTCTAAGCAGTTTACAGAGTCAGCCTATTGCCCCCAACAATCTGGGTCCTCATTTTACCCACCTCGGCAAGATGGAAAGCTGAGTCAACCTTGAGCCTGGTGAGATTCGA
Source organism: Laticauda colubrina (assembly GCA_015471245.1). NCBI lineage: Eukaryota > Metazoa > Chordata > Lepidosauria > Squamata > Elapidae > Laticauda > Laticauda colubrina. Next base: position 22,257,512 of record BLBF01000007.1, read on the forward strand.
ACTGCCAAACCTCTGGCAGCCAGCAGATTTACCCTGCAAGACTGCACTCTAATCACTGCGTGCCCAAGGCTCTTCTGTTTTTAAATTAACAACACAGCTGTTAAATTTCTTTGCTTGTCAGAAGATTGCAAAAATGAATCACATGATTCTGGGACTTCAACCATCATAAATACATGCTGGTTGGTAAGCACCTGAATTTTGATTTCACATTTTTCAGGGACTTTGTAACTTCAAATGGTCACTAAATGTTGTAAGTCGAGGACTGCCTGTAATCCGCTTGTGTTTTTCTTCCCTTCTCTCTCATACCCTAATGAGTCAGAAAGGAGCCAGACTGAAGCTCTTCCTACTGCTATTTCTTTTCCTCAGGCTTAAAAAATGCTTCTGCCCTTCTTGTTTCTGTAACATTTCCTGAATAAGCCTTCAAGGTCATGTCTGTATCTCTCTGCCATTGCCCAGATCAGCCTCTTACAAACCAATTAAAAAAAAAGAAATATAAATCTGAAAGAATTTCAGATAAATCTAATGCTCCAGGCAGAACACAAGGTGATGCTAGCCTGCTTCGGATGCCGTATTCACTGCCCTCCAAGAGTCTGGACTGATGTTTCAAATTAATCACAGATTTTTTTTAAAAAGAATGTATCGAGGAAAACTATCTCCTTGAACAGCCCGAGGTCTGTAATAAAGACTGAAATTAAAGGCAATTCCCTCTCTTGTACAGCAAAATAAGAACACAAGGCAACAAGGCTTTAGTCCAACAGAGAAAACAGATATCATAAACGCGGAGCAAATACATGTCCAGATGTTTTAGCCAGAAATAACATTTTGAAATCAAAGTTCCTTTGCTTCGTTTACCCATATTTTTTTCCAAACACTGGGACATTCCAGATTTTAATCAGACTCTTCAGGGTATGTAATCCCTAGGGTTTTTTTTCCAGATTCGGTGCACAGATCTTTGCTTTGAAAAGATTAAATGGGCTTTATTTCCAGCAGAGCTAAGTGCTAGGAAATCTCACTTTCTATACGGCTTAGAACATCTCCCTCCCTCCTTTCCTCCCTCTCCCTCTCTCTCCCTTTCCCTCTTTCTGTCCCCCCCTCTCTCTCTTGTCTTCTCTCTTTCTGTCTCTGTCTGTCTGTATTTCTTGTTCTCTCTGTCTCTGTCTGTCTGTCTGTCTGTCTCTGTCTTTCTGTCTGTCTCTCTCTCTTTTCTCTGTCTCTGTCTGTTTCTGTCTGTCTGTCTCTCTCTTGTCTTCTCTTTTTCTTTTCTCTCTCTCTCTCTCTCTCTCTCTCTCTCTCTCTCTCTCTCTCTCTCTCTCTCTCTCTCTCTCTCTCTCTCTCTCTCTCTCTCGTCTTTTCTCTGTGTCTCTCTCTGTGTCTCTCTGTCTTTCTCTGTCTCTGTCTCTCCAGTTTCCATGAGGGGCTATTCCCTCTTGCAAGGTTGAAGATTGACAATCTACATATGGGTAGCAAGCAGGTTATATACAGAACATGGTGAATCTTTGAATTGATAGCAATGTGAAAACTAAACAAGCTGCTACACATCAATATTGTTCTCCAAATCAAACTTCTAGGATCATGAGGAAGGAGATGCCCATTGGGGGCCATCTTTTCCAATTTTCTGAGGGTTCACATGGGACAATCCAAAACTGAAGATGCCAAAAATAGCCATACAGTCATACGTATGGGCAACCTGTTTCTCTCGAGATCTACATTAAGGTAGGAATGAGCACATTTTGATAAGCATGGGGAGTGCTTCACAAGGCCTGTCTAAAAGAAGAAGAGTCCACTTCATACCTATGGGACGCATAATGATTTTGGAGTAATATTTACTTTTGGCAGAGTTGGTGCTGATGTACTTATGTAAAGTATACACTGCAATTTATATTGATTTCCATTCATATTGGTGCTGTGGGTTTTTGGGCACAATAAGATCTACTCCCACTTTCTTTGTACAAGTTTTGACACTTATTTCTCCACCACATCTACAAATGCTGTACTATAAGAAAATAATTGGTAATATTCATCTGTCAATCAATGCAGATATGACTGATGCTGTTCTGTCCTCGCTAAATGTTAGTCTGTGTGCAGCTTGATATGCAGCTAAGCTCACCTATCCTCCAATAAAACAGACCATGTGTGTATCCGAATGCTTTACTGAAAGAACAGGATATGGTGAAACTAGAGAAAATAGGGATACATACAACAAGAACCAAACACAAGAAAAACAGTATTGCGTTACTGCTTAACATAACAATTAATAAATGCAAGCAATTTAAATCTCATCAGCGATGCTTTTTGTGTGGGGTGTGGCTTTGTCCTTGGATGTCTGTGTGCCACAGATTAAAATGGATTCTTCTTTGTGCTTCTGCCTTCTCCAAATGCTAAAGGAAATGGAGTCTGGCTTCTCAGCATGCACTTGTCTGAGAGTGAGGGCTGATGGCTAATGGGGTGGGCTCAGCTTTAAACAGTATACTTGGTATTTGTCTCTCCAGTCACCAGATGGGTCTAGAGAGTAACAACAGTATATAAAAGTTATATGCTGGGACATGACAGATGCTATAAACAACAGGCTTCATTCTGGATATCCAACCTATTAGGACTGCCAGAAACTTGCTGGATAACAACCTCAATCTGCTTCGAGCCTGGACACAAGAATGGGCTTCTACTGTTCCTAGAATGTCACAATATTCCCTGTTTCACAGGTAAACCAAAAGGATTCAATCTATCCCATAATACCTGGTCAATCCTCAATAGGATTAGGATTCAGCATGGCAGGTGTGTTAGCCTCTTTTGTAAATGAGGAAAGTTCCCCTCTTCGAATTGTAGCTGTGATGCTCCAGAGCAGACAGTGAGACATATTGTGCCCTTAAGTACATATCAGGGAAACATCAGCAACTTTCTGTATGCAGCTCCATCGTCTATTGGCTATAGAAATAGTCTACCATTGAATTCGTAAACAGGGTAAATAGTTTCATATTTGCTTACTAAGAATGTATTTGTGATGTGCTTTTTTAACATATTTGTCAGACGGCTAAATAAATAAAGTCAGTTTTCAGCAGTCAAGGCCAAAGGAAGCACCAAGGTCTGGAAAATAAACTTGAGGGTTTCAGGTGGCTCCAGGGATGCAGGTTGCCCACCCAGACTTTTGTGAATGCATTATAAATTTGGCTGATACAAGCAATAGTGTGCTAGCATAAAAACTTCTCTTTAGTGCATAATGGTAGCAACAGGTCTTTCATTTACTAGTTTTCCCATATAATTTGCTTAACAATATCTTTTCACTTAAATTATCGAAAAAATGCTCTGAATTATATTGGTTTTATTATTGGATTACTGACTGACACTATCTTAAACCCAGGCACACATCCACACCATATCTTTACAATGTGAATAGGAGTACACCAGAATAGTTTTCAGAATTACTATGCCATATTGTGTTTGCTCTACTATGGAATAAATCCAGTACAGGGAGATTTTCTCCTGGGTTACTGTATATTGGATAATTGTAGCCTTAAGTCAAGATTTAGTCTAAATGTTGTTTGCTGAGAAATGAGCACACTTAATCCTACCAACTAACCATGGACGATGGAAGAGAGTGAAAGCGGCACATAGACCAGCTTCGTTCTCGAAATATCGAGCGCAAAACAACCGTGCAACCTCAAATAATAAAAATCAACGAAAACAAAACCGGGGGGGGGGGGGACACAAAAGTATAAAAAAGGTTGTGGAAATGAACCATTAAAATAAATCCAGAAAATCTAACCAACCAAAAAGAGCACTTACAGTTAGATGAAACCATCGGAGGAAGTCTGTGCAAAAGGGAAGCCGTCCTGGAAGGGACCAGCCAGGCCGGCTCAACCAGCTTGGTTGAACCAGGAGGGAGCGGCAAAACCACTGGCCTGAGCAACTCAAGCGGTAGCGGCAATGCTGACTCACCCTTCCAGGCGGTTCCATGGAGACGAGCCGGAGAGACAGCAATCCCGACTGAACCACTTGAAGTCCTAGGTGAGAATGAGACGCGCAGGTCAACTAGGACCAGAAGAAGCCCCACCTACCTGCGCGACTACGTCACTCACGTAGGACTGAACTAAAGGGGAAGGGGTGTTCTGTATAACTTGGAAGGTTCCAAGTAGTCTATTCTGATTGGCCAGGAAGGCCAGTAGTGGATTAGTTCATTAGGAACCAATCCAAGGAGCTGCTCAAAGGCGGCAAAGTTAAAACAATGTCATTGGCTACAAGCCGGCAGGCAAGCCTCTATAAAAAGGGCTGCCGCGGCTTGAGCCTCTGTTCCGTTACTATTGCTGTTAACTAATAAAGAGTTATTTGTTGGAACCTGGTCTACCGCGTTTCTTTTCTGGACAGAACAGGGGGCAATATGCTGACTCTGTAAAACTCTTAGAGAGGACTGTAAAGCACCATGAAGTGGCATATAAGTCTATGTGCTATGCTATCAAACGAGAATGATGTTTTTTCAATCTAGAAAAAATACTGAGTATCAAAACTTCTTTTATGTAGATGACATGATTCTACCTGTTGGCAGGTATATTCCTGTCTACTGTGGACTTTGCTGACCTCTGTTATAGTATGAAATCTGTTTTTACAACAACTGTGTGAGAGGGAAGGAGCTTTCTGGAGTCATATTCTAGGTATCCAAATTGCAAACTTGAGAGAGTATATCATTTCTGTTGTTCATAGACCTTCCCCATCCTCCACTGTCTCTCAGAGCTTGCCCAAATTCATGTTCATTGCTTTCTTGACACTAAAGCCCCTGTCACACTGCACCAATGGATGCAAAGAGGATGTAAAATGGACAAAAAACCTTGCCATCCATTGGTTAACGCGATGTACTCACTGCCTCCGTTTTGCTTCCTCTCTATCCATCCAGCATCCATTTATGGACATTTCATCTGCTCAGAAAGTTTTGAGCTGCTCAAAACTTTTGCACGGAAAATGTATCCAATTCGTCCGTTCTGCATCCGTTACGCATCCACTATATCCGCTAGGCATCCGTTCCGCATCCGCGCAACTCGCATCCGCTCGGACGCAGGGAGGAAGCGGAACGGATGCGGAACAGATCCAGAATGGATGCCTAGTGGATGCAGCATGGAAACAAAGCATGTAAAACGGAAAAAACGTCTGCAGAGGGGACCTATCTCGGATATTAAGGATGTCTACAGGATGCCTAGAGGATGCCAAGAGGATGCAAAGGGACACCTATAATGCCTATAAAAAGTGGGAGCAACACATCTGGATCTCACTTTCAGACCAGCAGCCCTGCTGCAGACCTCTGCAGCCTTCATCTGCCTCTTCCTCTTCCACAGCATCCAGTCATGTCCATCGTGGATTGTAGCAAAGTCCTTTTGGCAGCCACCATCCTTCTGCAACAGTGTGAAGCCATCTACAGGCTCTGTGAACTCTACTATGGGAACAAAAAGGGGCGGCCAAGAAGCATCTGGGTATGAAGATGGTTCGCCAGAAGAGCAGAGGATGGACTGTACAACAAGCTGATGGTGGAGCTCAGGAACGAAGACACTCATGCATTCCAGAACTTCATGAGGATACCTCCAGCCATGTTTGACGAAGTTGTGCAGCGGCTGACACCCAGGTTGACCAAGGCAAACACCAACTTCCGGCCCAGCCTGGAATCTGGGCTCAAGGTGGCACTCACTCTGCGCCACCTGGCCTCAGGGACCACCTACAGGAGCATGCAGTACGGCTGGAGGGTGCCACACAACATCATCAGCATTGTGGTCAGAGAAGTGGTGTAGGCCATCATCGAAGAACACCTGCAGGAGCTCCTCCAGTGCCCCTCCACTGAAGAAGGAGGGAAGGAAGTTGCAGAGCAGTGGTATCAGAGGTGGAATTTTCCATACACCATTGGAGCCATCGATGGCAAGCACGTGGCCTGCAAAGCGCCAGCCACGTCGGGGTCCACTTATTTCAACTACAAGGGCTTCTTCAGCATCATCCTCTTCACCATGGTCGATGGTGACTACAAGTTCCTGTACATCGATGCTTCAGGCAATGGCTCATCTTCAGATGCCCAGGTATAAAATGCCAGTGACCTCAAGGAGGAGCTGGAACGCAACCTCATCATGGGCTTCCCAGATCCAGAACCCCTGCCCAACGACACACAAGATGTACCCTACTTCATCGTGGGGGATGACGCCTTCTCCCTCATAACCTACCTCATGAAGCCCTACACTTCCAGACTCCTCACCCGTGAAGAGAGGATCTTCAACTACAGGCTTTCCAGGCCAAGGTGGGTGGTGGAGAACGCCTTTGGCATCCTGGCCAGCAGGTTCCAGGTACTTCTCACCACCATGCAGCATCGCCCAGAGACCGTGAGGAGGATCATGGAAGATTGCTGCATCCTGCACAATCTCATGCGCACCCTCTACCCAGTCTAGCAGAACAGGCTCATGGACCTCCAACAAGGCAATGGGGACATGGAGCCTGGGGAATGGAGGCAAGGGTGAAACCTGATATACACTGAGGATGTGCAAGGCCCCAACAGAGTCTCACGTGAAGGGAAGAAGCAGCGCAACCTCCTGAAACACTGGTGCAACTCCCCAGCTGGAGTGGTGGAGTGGCAAGACAGGATGATAGATGCTTAATGGATGCTTCCTTCAGCCTGTCTCATCAAACTGATGAGATTGTGCCATGTATGTTGAGTGGCCCGACAATGAACAGGGCACATTGTTACATTGTTATTGATAATAAAGGGCCATAGGTGTGGCACCTGGGAGGGTAGACAATACAGTCCCACTATGCTTGAACTGGAGGTTTATCTATCCCACAGCTATTACCCATTCCAAAGGTATCTCTGCCCATTCCACAGCTATCTCAACCCATCCCACTGCTATCTTAACCCATCACACAAGCATGCAAAGGCTTAAACCATTTCTAAAAGTTTCCACCAAGACTTTATTAAAAAAAAGAAACGAAGCAAGTGTATGAATCAAAAATAGACTTTACTAACAAGAAGCTATAAAACAAAAATGAGTCTCTGGCACTCCTCTTGGTCGCTCAGTCTCAGGGGTGAAGGGTCCAGGTGCTATGGAGGTGGCTGGTGCTGGAGTGCTTGTCATCAGCTCCTCCAAAAGCAGAAGCAGCAGAAGCCCCAGCCCCAGAAGAGTGAGCCCATGCTGCAGAAGCCCTAGCTGAACCAGAGTGAGGGCTAGGGGGCAGGATGGTAGCCCTGTCCCTCTTGCAAGGGCTGGCAGCAGATGGCTGAGGCTTGCTATGCTTTAGCATGGTGGTGGGGTTGCTGGCTGGCAGGGAGGCTGGCAGGAACCAAGGCTGGCAGGAAGGCTGACAGGGAGGCAGGCACCAAGGCTGGCAGGAAGGCTGGCAGGAAGGCTGGCAGTCAGGCAGGCACGAAGGCTGGCAAGCAGGCATGAACCAAGGCTGGCAGGTAGGCAGGCACCAAGGCTGGCAGGCAGATTGGCTGGCAGCAAGGCTGGCAGGCAGGCAGACAGCAAGGCTGGCAGGGAGGCTGGCAGGGAGGCTGGCAGCAAGGCTGGCAGGGAGGCTGGCAGCAAGGCTTGCAGGCAGACATGCAGGCAGGACAGGCAAGGCAGTCGATGTGTCTGGAAGCAGCTCTTTCTTCTGAATGGCGACCTGCTTCCGAGCTGCTTCCGTTATATCCGCAGGGCTGATGCAGTGCATCCTCCCCGCATGCGCAATTAATGCTCGGCATCCGCTAGGCTTCCGCTGTGCATCCGCTGTGCATCCGCTTCATCCGCTCTGCATCCGCTCTGCATCCGCTGTATCCGTTCCGCATCCGCTTTGCTGCGCCCCCCCGGAAGCCTAGCGGATGTGCCATCCACTCCCATCCGCTTCCATCCGCTGGGCTTCCATTCCGCTTCCCCTTTCCATCCGCCCTGCATCCTCCCCACGTCCGTGTTATCCGCTCTGGTTATGCACATTTTTGCCCCTTCTGAGAGCGGATAACAACGGATGGAATATTTTTCTCGTCCGTTGTGTCTGTTTTGCATCCGTTGGGCAGTGTGACAGGGCCTTAACTAACCATCTCTGCCTCTCCCTTTCCCTTTTACATAATCTTATTTTGAAAAGTAGCATTGAAGTTGTATGAATGCCAGAAAGAAAAAGGAAGAAAAAAAAAAAAACCAATATCATTTTCATCAGAGAGGATTAAACTTTATAATCAGAGCAGCTTCTTCCATATACTCTTCTATTTTCAAATTTCACACTTTTTTGTATGTGCATGCTCATTTAGTGTTAATAAATTCTTTCCTTTCTAATTCATTGTTCTTTAAACAAATGACAGAAACTGTAAAGCAAGTTGGAATGGTAATAAGAAAACAAAGGCTAAAGGCAGTGAAATACATAAATCAACATCCGAGAGCAAATTTGTAAGATTGAATTGCTAAACAAAACATATTCAACAGACTTAAAAAACATGACAATAGAAATAATATACCAACAAAGCCCAAATTTATTGATAATAAGAATTTCTTCTTCTTCTTCTTCTTCTTCTTCTTCTTCTTCTTCTTCTTCTTCTTCTTCTTCTTCTTCTTCTTCTTCTTCTTCTTCTTCTTCTTCTTCTTCTTCTTCTTCTTCCTCTTCTTCTTCTTCTTCTTCTTCTTCTTCTTCCTCCTCCTCCTCCTCCTCCTCCTCCTCTTCTT
>BLBF01000007.1:22307298-22321788 GCA_015471245.1 Laticauda colubrina
GCCCTTCACAATCCCCGTCTCTACGGGACGGTTTAGGTCCGTTAGGACCGACCAGGGGCGAAAATATCAGCTGCGATCTCAGAGCCCCGAGATCGCAGCTGTAGCACCGAGACGAATCTCCGCCTTCTCCCTTGTATCGTGAAATTTTTTGCCTTTCTGGAATGGAGTGGGTGTGGCCTGCATGTGACACACCCAGCCTGTGTCCTACCAGTGTGACAGGCCTATAAGAATCTCAAAACCTTGGTTGCTGTCCTCCAGAGCTTCCCTAAATTTCTCACCATGTTATAATTGCTAAGCTGATAGATATTGGAAATAAATCCAATATACACATTATATTATTAGTATTGTAATTTAATTTAAATATTAAATGATGGGTTGAGATCAAATTTAGGCCCTATCTACTCTTTGGAGAATGACCCTTGGCCTGCTACTGAAAAGGCAAGTATAATCTTCATAATACCAACAGATATGGAATGGAACCATCTAGGGGTATATGATGGCAGCAGAAAATCTGAATTTTCCAAGTAGGGAATGGGGAGGGGGAGGTTACAACTGACTTGTGGTCAGATTGTGGTCTAGATATGGTGAGCACAGTAATAATTGTGGACTGAATTGCCACAAACTTCTCTTCCTATGAGGCAAGTTTTTTTTCCTCATGAGTTGGAGTTTGATCAGTAAAATTGCTTTCATACTCTAAGTAAATGACCTCTGTGATCATATCAAGAGCAACTGCATTCTCTTTGCTGACAATGTAAAGCTATTCAACACCACAGATAATACTGCTACCCTTCAAAAAGTCCTTGACTATATATCAAAATGGTCAAACAAATGGCAACTTCAAATCTCAACAAATAAATGCTCTGTCTTACATACTGGCAAAAAAATAATAATCAGAAAATAAAATGCAAGCTGAATAGTCAAGACCTTGTTGATGATCCAAGCTCTGTAAAGGACCTTGGAATACTCATCTCTAATGATCTAAGTGCTAGAGCCTGCTATAACTACATAGCCAAAAAGGCATTAAGTGTTGTTAACCTAATCCTACATAGCTTTTTCTCTGGTAATATCACACTACTAACGAGCATACAAAACATTTGCTAGACCAATACTCAAATACAGCTCATCAGTCTGGAGCCCACATTACATATCTGACATTAGCACAATTGAGAAAGTCCAGAAATATTTCACAAGAAGAGTTCTCCACTCCTCTGCTCGTTCCAAAATACCTTATGTCACCAGACTTGAAATTCTAGACCTAGAAAACCTTTAAATATGCCATCTTTGGTCTGATCTAATTATGGTATATAAAATCATACATTGCAATGACCTACCTGTCAATGAATACTTCAGCTTCAACCATAACAACACAAGAGCACACAATAGATACAAACTCAAGGTTAACCGCCCCAGACTTAATTGTAGGAAATACGACTTCAACAACAAAGTGATCAGTGTCTGGAATAATCTACCTGACTCTGTGGTTTCTTCCCCAAACACCAAAAACTTTAACCTCAGACTGTCTACTATTGACCTCACCCTTTCCCAAGAGGTCTTAAGCATACCAACATGCTACCATCCCTGCCCTATTGTTTCTTTTATTTTTCTTATATGTACCCATTTCATGCATTCATAACTATGTTTATACTTATACCTATTATCTTGTAAGCGATCGGAAAATCTAAATAAATAAATAAATAAATAAATGCATTTCAATGCATTCTCTAACAGACAAATGTTCATATGAATGTCATTATTCAGAGAACTGGTTATTTAAAAAAAAAAAGTAGGGAAATGGAAATTTGTTGGCTAGAGTAATTGCAGAGTGTGTACATAATTTATCCTTATCAGATTTATTAAAAAAATAAACAAGCAATGCGTAACTCACATGTATTTTGGACATAGCTCAAGGGAAATTGGTTTCTGTTATATTAATATTTTTAGATGCTGAAAAAAGTTTTTGATATGGCCCCAGAGGTGGTATTTAGCTGGTTCTGACCAGTTCTGGAAAACCGGTCGTGGAAATATTGAGTAGTTCAGAGAACCAGCAAATATCACCTCTGACTGGAGATTTTGCAGTATCCTTCCCCTGCCACACCCACCCTGCCATACCCACAAACCGGTAATTAAAAAAAATTGAATTCCACCACTGGGATGCATGGCTCAGATTAATTTTATTAAGCAAATTATGCATAGATATGCCTTTTTATTGAAAAGGCTGGAACAAACAACAGCAAGAGTAATAATAAACTGATTAATTTCTGGAACAACTGCATTACAATGTAGCAATATGTCTATTTTTTTCTATTTGATTTTTGACTTAATTCTTGCACCATTAGCACTGGTGCTAGGAAGCTTTGTGATTATTATTATTGTATTGGCTGATTCAAAATATAAATAATTTTTATATGCTGGTGATATTTTAGTAATATTGGAAAATTATCTCATCTCCTAAACTGATATGGGCATTTCCACAATTTGATAAATATTCAGTTAATAAGATTAATTGCTTTTTTATTTTACTTTGCTGGTTTGATTTTACTTTATGTTATTGTTATTATTGTTACTAGTTGTTAATTATATTATTGTTTTAAACTGTTGGTCACCCAGATTCAGTTTTGCAAGTTAGACAGGCATATATATTGAATTAAATGAATAAATAACAATAACAAAATGAATTTATTTCATTTTGGATTTGTTGCATTACTACATCAATGTGAAATGCTGAGTTTTATAACTTATTAGCGTTTTAGGTTTGTATATACAAAAGATGTCAAAATATGTAGAAATCAAGAGTGAAATGCTATAGATAAAACTGCTATGGACACTAAAATGGATTAAAATTTAATTAAGTTGCTTGAGTAAAATGGATGCTATTGAAATAATATTAGCCTTTGACTGATTTATATTTTAAGAGGCATTCTACTACTGGGATTAATTCTAAATAAATACTTTATTCAGGCTATTGAGAAAATATATGCATAACGATAGGCCACCAATAATTTCACTGGCTAAACAGGCTATTTTTTTTGAAAAAAGAAGCTTTAATTTATCAAACTAGCAAATTTATCACCAGTTTATCAAACTAAACACTAGTTTATCAAACTAGCAAATTTATTTTACTGTTTATACATGTGGAATGAGAATTTAACTAAACATTAATCCTTATGCACTTTGAAGTCCTTGGTGCTCTCTGAGCTTGGTTGTTTTGCTTGGAGACATTTAATTACCCATCCTGGTAACATCATCAGTGCTAATGAAAGTAAGGGTTGTTCATTCATTCAGTCACATTCACTAGCATTGATGAGGTTGCTTAGTTGGGTAAGGCAATGTCATCAAGAAAACAACCAAGCTCAGAAAGGACCAAAGACCCCCAAACATATATCCTTTGGGGATCACTATGATTAAAAGGTAGCTGCATGAATGACAATTGAGATGAGAATAATAGAAACACGGATGATAGTGAGATGGGCAGCATATAAATGTTATAAATAAATCCATAAAATAAATACACTTCCAATTTTTCTGAGCAAGAGAATTATCTTGTGGATTCCCCTAAGATTTAAATGGTTCAACCTTGGAGATGCCCACCACAGCTCTATGAATCAAATATCTAGTGTTCCAAAAGAGCAGTTTTGAATCTGAACTTCTTCTGGTTCTTGCCTACAATTTGATGGTTAGCCTGCAAACAGCACTAATTAAACTGATTTTCTTCTTGTCAACTTGTTCAGACTATTCTGCAGAAAAGATCCAGTGACATTTCAAGGCATTATTTAATGGAATTACCTGATTTTCCCCAACACAAAATTGGCAGAGTTGAAATTTTGCTGCATGAAATCTCATCTTTGGTTAAGCCCATGTCACACAGCACCAACGGATGCAAAGAGGATTGCCATCCGTTGGGTAACGCGATGCATCCGTTGTGTACTCACTGCGTCCGTGATTCATACTCTCTATCTGTCCAGCATCCGTCTACTGAGATTTCATCCGCTCAAAAAGTTTTGAGCTGCACAAAACTTTTTGTGCGGATTAAGTATCCAATGCGTCCGGTCTACATCCACTACGCATATGGGGAACATCCGTTATAGGTCCGTTGTCATCCGTTACGTGTCCGCTATATCCGCTAGGCATCCGCTGCGAATCCGTGCAACTCAAATCCGCTCCAGCGGAAAATGGACACAAGGAGAAAGCGAAACAGATGCAGAATGGACACACAGCGTTAGTAGCACGGCCGTAGAAAGGATGAAAGCGGATGCAGCTCGCATATAAAGCATTAAAACAGAAAAAACGTGCGTATAGGGGACGTATCTCGGATATTTAGGATGTCTGGAGGATGTCTACAGGATGTGGAAGGACACCAAGGGGAAAACCTATATTTCCTATAAAAAGGGGGAGGAAATCACCTGGATCTCACTTTCAGTCCAGCAACCCTGATGTGCAGACCTCTTCAGCCTTGATCTTGCTCTTCCTCTTCCACAGCATCCAGTCATCTCCACCATGGATCATCGGAAACTCCTTTTGGTAGCCACCATCATTCTACATCAGTGAGAAGCCATCTACAGGCTCTTTCACCTGTTCTACGCAAGGAAAAGGAGGCGTCAAGAAGTGTGTGGGTCCGAAGATGGATTGGGAGAAGAGCCGAGTACGGACTGTATGACAAGCTGATGGTGGAGCTGAGGAACGAAGACCCTCGTGCATTCCAGCACTTCATGAGGACGCCACCAGCTATGTTTGACAAAGTTGTGGAGTGGCTGAGACCCAGGTTGACCAAGGCAAACACCAACTTCTGGTCCAGCCTGAACACTGGGCTGAAGGTGGCACTGACTCTGCGTCACCTGGCCTCCGGGAAAACGTACAGGAACATGCTGTACGCCTGAAGTGTGCCACACAACACCATCAACATTGTGGTCAGAGAAGTGGTGCAGGCCATCATCGAATAATACCTGGAGGAGCTCCTCCAGTGCCCCTCCACTGAAGAAGGCTGGAAGAAAGTTGCAGAGCAGTGGTATTAGAAGTGGAACTTTCCCCACACCGTTGGAGCCATAGATGGGAAGCACGTGGCCTGCAAATCTCCAGCCAACTCAGGGTCCAATTATTTCAACTACAAGGGCTTCCTCAGCATCATCCTCTTTGCCATGGTCCATGCTGACTACAAGTTCATCTACATCGATGCTTCAGGCAATGGCTCATCTTCAGATGCCCAGGTATACAACGCCAGTGACCTCAAGGAGGGGCTGGAACGCAACCTCATCATGGGCTTCCCAGATCCAGACCCCCTGCCCAACGACACACAAGATGTGCCCTATTTCATCATGGGGGATGACGCCTTCTCCCTTAGAACCTATCTCATGAAGCCCTACACTTCCAGATGCCTCACCCGTGAAGAGAGGATCTTCAACTATAGGCTCTCCAGGACAAGGCGGGTGGTGGAGAACGTCTTTCGCATCCTGGCCAACAGGTTTCAGATACTTCTCACCACCATGCAGCATTGCCCAGAACAAATGAGGAGCATCATGGAAGCTTGCTGCATCCTACACAATCTCATGTGCACCCGCTACCCAGTGTTGCAGAACAGGCTCGTGGACCGCCAACAAGGCAATGGGGACATGGAGCCTGGTGAATGGAGGCAAGGAATAAACCTGATAGACACTGTGGATGTGCCAGGCCCCAACAGAGCTTCACATGAAGGGAAGAAGCAGTGCAACCTCCTGAAGCACTGGTGCAACTCCCCAGCTGGAGCAGTAGAGTGGAAAGACAGGATGGTAGGTGCTTAATGGATGCTTCTTAAGCCTGTCTCATCACACTGATGAGATTGTGCCATGTATGTTGAGTGGCCCTACAATGAACAGGGCATTTAATAAAGAGTTGTGTTAATGTTGAAATGTGTGGATGAATGATTACATTGTTATTGATAATGAAGGGCCATAGGTGTGGCACCTGGGAGGGTGGACCATACAGTCCCACGATGCTTGCACTGGAGGTTTATCTATCCCCAAAGCTATTACTCATCCCAAAGGTATCCCTGCCCATCCCATACCTATTACCCATCCCACAGGTATCCCTGCCCATCCCATTGCTATTCTTACCCATCCCACAACTATTACCCATCCCACAGGTATTCCTGCCCATCCCACTGCTATCCTTACCCATCCCACAAGCATGCAAAGGCTTAAACCATTTCTAAAAGTTTCCACCAAGACTTTATTGATTAAAAGGACTGAACCAAGTGTGTGAAGCAAAGATAACCTTTATTAATAACAAACTGTAAAAGCAAAATGACCCAAGTAAAGTGTCCCAAGCGAAGATAAAGTCAATAGGTAGCAATCCAGTCTCTGGCACTCTTCTCAGTCACTCTGAGGCATGCCCATGGTCTCAGGGGTGAAGGGTCCAGGGGCTGTGGAGGTGGCAGTGGCTGGATTGCTGGTCTGAGGCACCATTGGGGTTCCTGGCCCCGAGAGGATAACAGGGGATGGTGTGTGGAGGAAGCTATCAGAGAGCTGGCTCAGTCCCATGATGTTGAGAGCCCCTTCCTCCATGACATGGGGGGTCAGTCCCAAGACAGATGACAGATGTTCTGAGGCTGGGCTTGGCTGTGGGATGGAGGAAGGAGGAGTGTAGTAGGGCTGTCTGGTCTGCAGGTGAGCGAGGTGAGGTGTCGGTGGCATCTGTAGCGTCGGTGGCATCTGTGACTTCGGTGGCATCTGTGGCATCGGTGCTATTGGTGGCATCAGTGGCACCTGTGGCAGGTAAGGAACCTGTGACTGGACTGGGAAGGGCTGCCTGTGCTGCTGGAACTCCTGGTAGCTGTAGCCTTGGTAGATGAGGGCCTGTGGAAAGCCTTGGAAGGGCTGTGACATCACCTGGGGTGGAGGAGCAGACCTGGACTGGGTCAGAGCAGGTTCAGCTGGGCCTGGAGGGTGGTGCAGAAAGCCTGTGATCCTCTCCTTGATCACCTGGTACTGGGATTCAGGCATTTCCATGAGGGTCTGGTTGACGTAGGTGATGAAGGGCTTTCTGTTAGAGGATGGTATGTCGGACTGTACCAGCTGAGAGAGGAGATCTACGCTGCTCTTGATGGTGTCCCTGATCTCCAAGAGGACAGTGTGGCTCTGTCCCTCCGGTCTGCCTCTCTGCCTGATTTCTGTGGAGGTGGAGCTGGGGGTGGGTGTGGGATGCTCTCTGGTGGCAGTGGCTTCTTCTTGCTCCAATTGCATCAGGGGATCCTCCATGTGCTCCGCAATGGGAGTGCAGCTGTTGGAGGGGTCTCCATTGTGGGACGCTCCACAGATACCTTCCTGGACACAGGATCTGACTCTTGGCCAGAAGAGGACTGGCTCTCTGTGGGCTGCCTGAGAGTGAGGGGAGACAGAGGGGCTGCCCCTCGGTGGCGGATCTCACCCTCCAAGAAGCTGCACTTGGCCATCACGTAGGTCTCTCGGTCAATGAGCTTGACCGTGGTCTGGCCAGACTTCTTCAGGTGCAGCTTCCCATACCAGGTGTGCATGTGCTTCCACCACCCGAGGAGGACATCCAAAGTGTAGCCCAGGCTCTCTGCCTTCTCTCTCCAAGCCGCCTGCTTCTGCTTGGTGTCTTGATAAAGCCTGTGTCCCTTCCGCCAGAGGTACTCGTTCTCCCTCAGCCATTCAAGCACCTCCTCCTCTTTTTCCTCTGCAATGGAGTCCTGTCTCCTCTCCCCCTGATCTCACGAATCTTCCTCCCTCTGGCAGGGTCTTCTGGGCCCTCATCAGTAAGGCTTTGAGTTTGTAGGGGCTGGTCCAACACACCACCACCACCATCACCAGCAGCAGCACCAGCAGTAGCACCAGCAGCACCAGCAGCACCAGCAGCACCACCACCACCAGCAGCAGCAGCAGCAGCACCAGCAGCACCAGCAGCACCAGAAGGACCAGCAGTAGTAAGAACAGCAGCAGCAGGACCAGCAGCAGCACCAGCAAAGTCAGCACCAGCACCAGGAGCAGCACCAGCAGAGTAAGCACCAGCAGAAGCACCAGCACCAGGAGCAACACCAGCAGAGTAAGCATCAACAGAAGCCCCAGCACCAGGAGCAGCACCAGTAGAAGCTCCAGCACCAGCAGAGTCAGCCCCACGCAGCAGAAGCCCCAGCAGGAGCAGAGTCAGTACCAGGGGTTGGGATGGTGGTCCTGTCCTTCTTGCCAGGGCTGGCAGGAGTAGGCACAGGCTTCCTCTTCTTCCCCATGGTTGTTGGCTGAAGATGTGTCTGGCAGCAGGTCTTTCCTCTGAATGGTGACCTGCTTGCGAGCTGCATCCTTTTATATCCGCGGGGCTGATGCAATGCATCCTCCCCGCATGCGCAGTGAACGCTTTGCATCCGCTAGGCATCCACTAGGCATCTGCTAGACATCCGTAATGCATCCACGTCATCCGCTAGGCATCCCCTCTGCATCCGTTCCTTCCGCTGCGCGTCCGCTTCGGTGTTCTCCCCCGGAAGCTCTGCGGATGTGTCATCCGCTTCAATCCACTTCTATCCGCTAGGCTTCCATTGAGCATCCGCTTAACATCCTTGCTACATCCTCTCCCCGTCCATTCCTTTCCGTTGTTGTCCGCTCTGTTTATGCAAATTTGGGGCACTTTTGAGAGCGGATAACAACGGATGGAAAATTTGCTCGTCCACTGTGTCCTTTTTACATACGTTTTGCATCCGTCGGCTGATGTGACCTAACCTTTAACTTATTTTCCAAATGCTTTGCTGAAGTCTTGTTCCAGAAAGCCAGAGTCAAAGGGTTTGGGAGTGATCATGCTTTGTGCACTAAAAGGAAACACAATTGAAAATCACTACAATTGTAGTTGGACAATATATTTCACTTGTCACCTCCGGGTAGGATATCAATAAATATCTCAGTCCTGTGCTCTGAAATGTCTGTCATTATATTAAGAACAAGAACTGAAAGTTCCCTAAAGTTTACGACTCAGTCTAAGCTGGCTTTACCACCTTTTGCATTGTTTCTTTCTTTGTGTATTTTGAATAGGCTCCAATCCCAATTTTCTTACATTTATAAATTTTGTCTTATGAAAGAGGTAGGTAGGTTACAGTGGTTAAAAGTTTTCTGGGAGATTAAAAATGCCACCATATTTATTTATCATTCATTTATCAAATGTATATCATCATCATCCATCCACTAGAAATTATTCTTTTTTTGCATACAGCAAAAAAAAAAGTAGTAGTATTAAAAACAATAAACCTGTAAAACACAATCATATTTTTAAAAAAAAAGTCCACTCAAGAGATTTGATCATCAATGGAACCACCTCAAGCTGTCATGGGTCTTTTGAGACACCCCCTCCCCCACTTTAGGCCTGGTGATGACACAACTAGGTCTTGAAAGACTTCTTGGAAATAAGTTATGGCTTATGCATGCCTACCTGCTATAAACTACAGTGTTCAATGGATCAGTTGTCAGGATAAGGATAAAGACTTGAAAAACTAAAGCATGACATTTTCCTTGGAGATATTGCACAGAGGTCTTCTTCTGAAGATCAGCTGGGAAGTTGTGCTTTGCTTAAGGCTAGGTCATATTGGCCAACGGATGCAAAACATATGCAAAAAGGACACAGCGGATGAGCAAAATTTCGGGGGTGGCTCCATCTGTTGTTATCCGCTCTCAAAAGTGCCCCAAATTTGCATAAATAGAACGGAAAAGAACGGAAAGGAACGGAAGTGGTGGGAATGTAGTGGGGATGTAAAGCGGACGTTCATAGGAAGCCTAGCGGATGGAAGCGGATGACACATCCGCAGAGGTTCCAGGGGTGAATAGCGAAGCAGACACGAAGCGGAAGGGGCGGATGTGTAGCGGATGATGTGGATGCATTACGGACACCTATATGATGCATAGTGGATGCGTAGCGGATGCAAAGCATCAATGCGCATGCAGGGAGGATGAATTGCATCAGCTCCATGGATAAAAAGGATGCAGCTCGCAAGCAGTCAGCATTCAGAGGAAAGAACTGCTACCAGAGATATCTTGAGAGAACACCATTGGGAAGAAGAGGAAGCCTGTGCCTATTCCTGCCAGCCCTGCCAAGAAGGACAGAAACACCGTCCCACCCACTTGCACTGACTCTGAAGCTGCTGGTGCTTCTGCTTCTGCTGCTGCTGCTGATGCTCCTGGTGTTGCTGCTGCTGGTGCTTCTCCTGCTGGTGCTGCTGGTGCTGCTGGTTCTTCTCCTGCTGCTGGTGCTGCTGGTGCTTCTCCTGCTGGTGCTTCTCCTGCTGGTTCTTCTCCTCCTGCTGCTTCTCCTGTTGCTGCTGGTGGTGCTGCTGGTGCTTCTCCTGCTGCTGCTGGTACTTCTCCTGCTGCTGCTGCTGTGGTGAACCAGCCACAAGGCTCTCAAAGCCCTGCTATTGAAGGCCCTGAAGGCCCTGCCAGAGGGAGGAAGAGCCAAGGGAAGGAGAAGGGAGAGAGGAAACAGTACTCCATTTCTGAGGACCATGAGGAGGAGGTGCAGGAATGGCTGAGGGAGAACGAGTACCTGTGGAGGAAGGGCCACAGGCTCTATCACGACACCAAGAGAAAGCAGGAAGCTTGGGGAGAGAAGGCAGAGAGCCTGGGCTACACTTTGGATGTCCTCCTCGGGTGGTGGAAGGACATGCACACCTGGTATGGCAAGCTGCACCTGAAGAAATCCGGGCAGGCCACTGTCAAGCTCACTGACCAGGAGACCTCGCTGACCTCATGGCCAAGTGCAGCTTCCTGGAGGGTGAGGTCCGCCACTGAGGAGCAGCCCCTCTGTCAACCCTCTTCCTCAGACAGCCCACAGAGAGCCACTCCTCTTCCAGCCAGGAGACAGCTACCGTGTCCAGACAGGTGTCTTTGGAGGGCCCCATGACAGAGACCCCCCCAACAGTTGCACTCCCCGTGCTGGAGGACGTGGAGGATCCCCTGTCTCAGATGCAGCAAGAAGAAGCAGCCACCAGAGACCAACCCACCCCCACCCCCAGCTCCACCTACACAGAAAGCAGGCAGAGAGGCAGACCGGAGGGACAGAGCCACATTGTTCTCTTGGAGATCAGGGACACAATCAAAGCCAGCACAGATCTCCTCTCCCAGCGGGTCCACTTCAACATACCATCCTCGAACCACAAGCCCTTCATCACCTACGTGAGCCAGACCCTCATGGACATGCCCAAGGCCCAGTACCAGGTGATGAAGGAGAGGATCACAGCTCTTCTGCTCCACCCTCCAGGCCCAGC
This sequence comes from Laticauda colubrina, assembly GCA_015471245.1. Classification (NCBI taxonomy): domain Eukaryota; kingdom Metazoa; phylum Chordata; class Lepidosauria; order Squamata; family Elapidae; genus Laticauda; species Laticauda colubrina. Next base: position 22,318,526 of record BLBF01000007.1, read on the forward strand.
TGAACCTGCTCCTACCCAGTCTAGGTCTGCTCCTCCACCCCAGGTGATGTCACAGCCCTTCCAAGGCTTTCAACAGCCCCTCACCTACCAAGGCTACTACTACCAGGACTTCCCACAGCAGAGGCAGCCCTTCCCAGTCCAAGCCCAGGTTTCTTGGACGCCACAGATGCCACAGATGCCTCAACTCGCCCAGCTGCAGACCAGACAGGCCTCACATTCCATGTACTTGAGGAAGGCTTCTCAACCTCACGGGACTGAGTCAGCTCTCTGAGAGCTTCCTGCACACACCATCTCATGTTGTACTCTCGGGGCCAGGTGCCCCAATGGCACCTCAGACCAGCACTCCAGCCACAGCCACCTCCACAGTCCCTGGCCCCTTTACTTCTGAGACCACGGGCATGCCTCAGAGTGACTGAGAAGAGTGCCAGAGACTGAGTTGTTACCTGTACACTTTATATTTGCTTAAGACACTTTACTTGGTTCATTTTGCTTTTTAATAAAGTCATACAATTTGTATTTAATAAAGGTTATCTTTGCTTAACACACTTGATTCATTTTTTTTACTTAATAAAGTGTTGGTGAAAACTTTGTAAAAAGGGTTAAGCCTTTGCATGCTTGTGGGATAGGTAAGGATAGCTGTGGGATGGGTAAGGATAGCTGTGGGATGGATAAACCTCCAGTGTAAGCATAGTGGGACTGTATGGTCCACCCTCCCAGCTGCCACACATATGGCCCTTTGTTAACAATAACAATTTATTCATTGATCAACACATTTCAAAATAAACAAAGCTCTTTATTAATGCCCTATTCATTGTAAGGCCACTCAACATACATGGCCCAATCTCATCAGTGTTATGCGACAGTCTCAAGGAAGCATCCATTAAGCATCTATCATCCTGTCTTGCCACTCCACTGCTCCAGCTGGGGAGTTGCACCAGTGTTTCAGGAGGTTGCGCTGCTTCTTCCATTCACATGAAGCTCTGTTGGGGCCTTGTACATCCACAGTGTCTATCAGGTTTTGCCCTTGCCTCCATTCCCCAGGCTCCATGTCCCCATTGCCTTGTTGACAGTCCACAAGCCTGTTCTGCAACACTGGGTAGTGGGTGCGCATGAGATTGTGCAGGATGCAGCAAGCTTCCACAATGCTCCTCACAGTCTGTGGGTGATGCTGCATGGTGGTGAGAAGTACCTGGAACCTTTTGGCCAGGATGCCAAAGGCATTCTCCAGCACCCGCCTTGCCCTGGACAGCCTGTCGTTGAAGATCCTCTCTTCACGGGTGAGGTATCTTGAAGTGTATGGCTTCATGAGGTAGGTTCTGAGGTAGAAGGCGTCATCCCCCATGATGAAGTAGGGCACATCTTGTGTGTCGTTGGGTAGGGGGTCTGGATATGGAAAAGCCATCATGAGGTTGCGTTCCAGCCCCTCCTTGAGGTCACTGGCGTTGTATATCTGGGCATCTGAAGCTGACCCGTTGCCTGAAGCATCGATGTACATGAACTAGTAGTCAGCATCAACCATGGCAAAGGGGATGTTACTGAAGAAGCCCTTGTAGTTGTAATAATTGGACCCTGAGTTGGCTGGAGATTTGCAGGCCACGTGCTTCCCATTTATGGCTCCAACGGTGTGGGGAAAGTTCCACCTCTGATACCACTGCTCTGCAACTTTCCTCCAGCCTTCTTCAGTGGAGGGACACTGGAGGAGCTCCTCCACGTATTCTTCGATAATGGCCTGCACCACTTCTCTGACCACAATGCTGATGGTGTTTTGTGGCACCCTCCAGGCATACTGCATGTTTCTGTATGTGGTCCCAGTGGCCAGGTGGTGTAGAGTCAGTGTCACCTTCAGTCCAGTGTCCAGGCTGGGATGGAAGTTGGTGTTTGCCTTGGTCAACTTGGGTCTCAGACGCTCCACAACTTCGTCAAACATGGCTGGTGCCATCCTCATGAAATGCTGGAATGCACGAGGGTCTTCATTCCTCAGCTCCACCATCGCCTTGTCATACAATCCAAACTCCGCTCTTCTCCTGATCCATCATCGGACCCACACAACTCTTGGACGTCTCCTTCTTCTCCTTGCGTAGAAAAGGTGAAACAGTCTGAACAAGGCTTGGTTCTAGTGTTGAATGATCGCGGCTACCAAAAGGAGTGTGTGATGATCCATGGTGGAGATCAATGGATGTGGAAGAGGAAGACCAAGACTGAAGAGGTCTGCACACCACGGCTGCTGGACTGATAGTGAGATCCAGGTGATTTCCTCTCCCTTTTTATAGGAAATATCAGTTTTCCACTAGGTGTCCTTCCACATACTCTAGACATCCTCCAGACATCCTAAATATCCGAGATACGTCCCATATACAAACGTTTTGTCCGTTTTAATGCTTTATATCCAAGCTGCATCCGCTTTCATCCCTTCTATGTCCTTGCTACTAATGCTGTGTGGACCTTCCGGGTACCTTTCGCTTCCTCCCTCTTTTTGTTTTCCTCTGGAGCGGATGTGAGTTTTGTGGATTCCCAGAGGATGCCGAGAGGATACAGCAGACATTTAATGGATGACAATGGATGTAGAACGTTTGTTGCCTGTATGTGTCGCGGATGTAGATGTGCAGCTCAAAACTTTTTGAGCGGATGAAATAGCAGTAGATAGATGCTCGATGGATAGAGCGTATGAAAGATGTACGCAGTGAGTACAGAACAGATGCATCGCGTTTTCCAACAGATGGCAAGCATTTTTCTCCATTTTACATCCTCTTTGCATCCGTTTGTGCAGTGTGACATGGGCTTTAACTACCTAGAGGAGGCAGCAACAGGGTATCTTTTTGCTGCCATCTCGTGGCAACCTGCATTTTTATAATACATATCAAGTATCTTGGGGAGGCAGGGAGAGTGGTTACAGAGGCACTGGGTATGGGAAGGAGGAGAAGTGGCAAAATCTGAAACATGAGACAGGAGCTCAATATGCAAAATATCCGTGCATCAAATATTGAGGTGGAAATGTGCTCAGTTTTCCAGCTTCATACATTCTCTCTCTCTCTCTCTCTCTCTCTCTCTCTCTCTCTCTCTCTCTCTTCTTTCCTTTTTATCTTCATTCTCTCCCTCCTGCCCCCTTTTCTTTCTTTTTCTTTTTTCCTTCTTTATCTTCCTTCCTTCTGTCCTACCCTCTCCTTTCTTTCTTTTGTTCTTTCTTTCTATTGTTCTTTATCTTCCTTCCTCCTTGTATTCTTTCTTTCTTTCTTTCTTTCTTTCTTTCTTTCTTTCTTTCTTTC
>BLBF01000007.1:22321798-22334226 GCA_015471245.1 Laticauda colubrina
TTCTTTCTTTCTTTCTTTCTTTCTTTCTTTCTTTCTTTCTTTCTTTCTTTCTTTTCTTCTTTCTTTTTTCTCCCCCTTTCCTCCCCCCCTCCTTCTTCTCTCTCTCTTTCTTTCTTTCTTTCTTTCTTTCTTTCTTTCTTTCTTTCTTTCTTTCTTTCTTTCTTTCTTTCTTTCTTTCTTTCTTTCTTTCACACAATTGCAAAAATTAATATTTTGGAGTGGGCGCCTGCACTGGGCCTATGATGATTAGCCACAGCCAACTCATTGCAGGACAAGTCACTGTGGGCAAGAATTACATTAATTTCAAAGAAATGGTGGAATAGAATCATTAAAGAAAGGATGCAAAAGGAGCGACAGAATGATGTGAATGGCAAAAATTAAAATAGTTTTTGTTTATTTTAAATAATTAAATAGAATTGTTATATTGTCCTGCAGTGAGTTGTCCCACAGTGAGTTGACCATGGTGACTTATCCAGCTGCGAGTTGGCCATGGTGAGTTGACTGCAGCGAGTTGGCCGTGGCGAGTTGTCCCATTCCCCCCTGCTGCTCATAGATGTCTTCCTTTGGACAGTCAGGGGGAAAACAGAAAGAGTTCCTAACATTTTCCTTAAAGAAGCTGAGGTAGAAAATGCAGATATTTTTTTGAACAATCTTTAGAAAACTGCTTCATCAAAATAAAGATCTCCAAACAGCAGAAAGATATCTAAAATAATTGTAAACAAAGCTGAAAATTCTTGCTGGAAATTGTGTTGACTAATTCTTTAAACAAAAAAAACAAATTGATGTTGGCGCACACAGTTTATTTTTCAGCCTGTCACATTTTCTGTGAGATTTTTTTATGCTACCAAATAAACAGTGCCAAAGCTTCTTCTCAGGCATCATTTAGATTACATAAAACTAGATCATTGCAGCAGCAACAGATAATTTTGCAATTGTGTAAGCCGTTGTGTTGTAAACAAGGCCTTTAAGAATCTTACAGGGAACACCAATTAGTTGAAATTTAGAATGTCAGGACTCCTCCACCCGAACTTAAGGGCCTGTCACATTGGCCGATGGATGCAAAACCGTGTCCTGAAAAAAGGACACAGCAGATGAGAAAATGTTCCATCCGTTGTTATCCACTCTCAAAAGTGCCCCGAATTTGCATAACCAGAGAGGACAACAACGGAAAGGAACGGATGGGGGGAGGATGTAGCCAGGATGGAAAGTGGAAGGCACATCCGCAGGAATGTGGAAGCCTAGTGGTTGGAAGCGGATGGAAGCGGAAGGCACATCTGCAGGACTTCTGGGGGAGCACAGCGAAGTGGACGCACAATGGAAGAAATGGATGCTGAGCGGATGCCGAGCAGATTAAGCGGATGCATCACGGAAACCTAATGGATACCTAGCGGATACCTAGCAGATGCCTAGCAGATGCCTAGCAGATGAAAAGCATTCACTGCGCATGCGGGGAGGATGCATTGCTTAAGCCCCGCGGATAAAAAGGGAAGCAGCTCGCAAGCAGGTCACCATTCAGAGGAAAGACCTGCTGCCAGACACAGCTCCAGCCAGCCAGCCAGCCAGCCAGCCAACAACCATGGGGAAGAAGAGAAAGCCTCTGCCATCTGCTGCCAGAGGGACAGGGCCACCATCCCACCCCCTGGCCCTGACTCTGCTTCTGCTGGGGCTTCTGCTGCTGGGGCTGACTCTTCTGGTGCTGGAGCTTCTGCTGGGCCTTACTCTGCTAGCGCTACTGGTGCTTACTCTGCTGCTGCTGATCCTGGTCCTGCTGGTGCTTCTGGCGCTGCTGGTGCTGCTGGTGCTGCTGGTGCTGCTGGTACAGCTGGTCCTGCTTTTGCTGCTACTGTTGTTGCTGCTGCTGCTGGTGGTGGTGGTGGTGTGGAGGAGCAGCCCCTACAACCTCGAAGCCCCTCTGATGAGGGCCCAGATGGCCCTGCCAGAGGGAGGAAGAGGCATATGCGTGAACAGGAGAGGAGGCAATAATCCATCGAAAAGGAACATGAGGATGAGGTGCTGGAATGGCTGAGGGAGAACAAGTATCTATGGCGGAAGGGACACAGGCTCTATCGAGACACCAAAAGGAAGCAGGCTGCTTGGAGAGAAAAAGTGGAGAGCCTGGGCTATACTTCGGAGGTCCTCCTCGGCTGGTGGAAGCACATGGACACCTAGTACGGGAAGCTGCACTTCAAGAAATCTGGCCAGGCCACGGTCAAGCTGACGGACCGAGAGAACTACGTGATGGCCAAGTGCAGCTTCTTGGAGGGTGATATCCACCACCGAGGAGCAGCCCCTCTGACAACCCTCTCTCTCAGGCAGCCTGCAGAGAGCCAGTCCTCTTCTGGCCAAGAGTCAGCTCCTGTGTCCAGGCAGGTATCTGTGGAGCATTCCACAATGGAGACCCCCCCAACAGCTGTACTCCCATTGTGGAGCACATGGAGGATCCCCTGATGCAATTGGAGCAAGAAGAAGCCACTGCCACCAGAGAGCATCCCACACCCACCCCCAGCTCCACCTCCACAGAAATCAGGCAGAGAGGCAGACCGGAGGGGCAGAGCCACACTGTCCTGCTGGAGATCAGGGACACCATCAGAAGCAGCGTATATCTCCTCTCTCAGCTGGTACACACCGACGTCCCATCCTCCAACTGCAAGCCCTTCCTCACCTACGTCAACCAGACCCTCATGAACATGTCGGAATCACAGTACCAGGTGATAAAGGACAGGATCACCGGTCTTCTTCATAACCCTCCAGACCCAGCTGAATCTGCTCCCACCCAGTCCAGGTCTGCTCCTCCACCCCAGGTGATGTCACTGCCCTTCCAAGGCTTTCCACAGGCCCTCACCTACCAAGGCTACGGCTACCAGGATTTCCAGCAGCACAGGCAGCCCTTCCCAGTCCAGACACAGGTACATAGAATGCCACCACTGCTGCCACTGCTGCCACTGCTGCCACTGCTGCCACTGCTGCCACTGCTGCCACCGATGCCACTGCTGCCACCGATGCCACCCACGCCACAGATGCCACCCATGCCACAGATGCCACCCACACCAGAGATGGCACCCACGCCTCACCTCACTCAGCTGCAGACGAGACATCCCCACTACACTGCTCCTTCCTCCACCCCACAGCCAAGCCCAGCCTCAGAACATCTGCCATCGGTATTGGGGCTGACACCCCATGTCCTGGAGGAAGGGGATCTCAACATCACAGGACTGAGCCAGCTCTCTGAGAGCTTCCTCCACACACCGTCCCCTGTTGTCCTTTCGGGGCCAGGCACCCCAATGATGCCTCAGACCAGCACTCCAGCAGCAGCCACCTCCACAGCACCTGGACCCTTCACTCCTGAGACAGGGCATGCCTCAGAGTGACTTAGAAGTATGCCAGAGACTGGGTGGCTACCTGTTGACTTTATCTTTGCTTGGGACCCTTGGGTCATATTGCTTTTACAGCTTGTTATTAATAAAGATTATCTTTGCTTCATAAACTTGCTTCATTTATTTTAGTAAATAAAGTCTTGGTGGAAACTTTTAGAAATGGTTTAAGCCTTTGCATGCTTGTGGGATTGGTTTAGATAGCTGTGGGATGGGCAGGGATACCTGTGGAATGGGCAGGGATACCTTTGGGATGGGAAATAGCTGTGGGATGGGCAGGGATACCTTTGGGATGGGTAATAGCTGTGGGATGGGCAGGGATACCTGTGGGATGGGCAGGGATACCTTTGGGATGGGTAATAGCTGTGGGGATAGATAAACCTCCAGTGCAAGCATAGTGGGACTGTATAGTCCACCCTCCCAGGTGCCACACCTATGGCCCTTTATTATCAATAACAATGTAATCATTGATCCACACATTTCAACATTAACACAACTCTTTATTAAATGCCCTGTTCATTGTAGGGCCACTCAACATACATGGCCCAATCTCATCAGTGTGATGAAACAGGCTGAAGGAAGCATCCATTAAGCATCTATCATCCTGTCTTGCCACTCCACTGCTCCAGCTGGGGAGTTGCACCAGTGTTTCAGGAGGTTGCGCTGCTTCTTCCCTTCACGTGAAGCTCTGTTGGGGCCTTGCACATCCACAGTGTCTATCAGGTTTTGCCCTTGCCTCCATTCACCAGGCTCCATGTCCCCATTGCCCTGTTGGAGATCCATGAGCCTGTTCTGCAACACTGGGTAGTGGGTGCACATGAGATTGTGCAGGATGCAGCAAGCTTCCACGACGTTCCTCACGGTCGGTGGGTGATGCTGCATGGTGGTGAGAAGTACCTGGAACCTGTTGGCCAGGATGCCAAAGGCGCTCTCCAGCACCCGCCTTGCCCTGGAGAGCCTGTTGTTGAAGATCCTCTCTTCACAGGTGAGGCATCTGGAGTTGTAGGGCTTCATGTGGTAGGTTCGGAGGGAGAAGGCATCATCCCCCATGATGAAGTAGGGCACATCTTGTGTGTTCTTGGGCAGGGGGTCTGGATCTGGGAAACCCATGATGAGGTTTCGTTCCAACCCATCCTTGAGGTTACTGGCATTATATACCTGGGCATTTGAAGCTGACCCATTGCCTGAAGCATCGATGTACATGAACTTGTATTCAGCATCGACCATGGCGAAGAGGATGATGCTGAAGTAGCCCTTGTAGTTGAAATAAGTGGACCCCGACTTGGCTGGAGCTTTGCAGGCCATGTGCTTGCCATCTATGTCTCCATCGGTGTGGGGGAAGTTCCACCTGTGATACCACTGCTCTGCAACTTTCTTCCAGCCTTCTTCAGTGGAGGGGCACTGGAGGAGCTCCTCCAGGTATTCTTCGATGATGGCCTGCACCACTTCTCTGACCACAATGCTAATGGTGTTGTGTGGCACCCTCCAGCTGTACTGCATGCTCCTGTACGTGGTCCCTGAAACCAGGTGGTGCAGAGTGCCACCTTGAGCCCAGGGTCCAGGCTGGGCCAGAAGTTGGTGTTTGCTTTGGTGAACCTGGGTCTCAGCCGCTCCACAACTTCATCAAACATGGCTGGCGGCATCCTCATGAAGTTCTGGAATGCACGAGGGTCTTCGTGCCTCAGCTCCACCATCAGCTTGTTATACAGTCTGTACTCTGCTCTTCTGGTGATCCATCTTCGGACCCACACACTTCTTGGCCACCTCCTTTTCTTCGCATAGAACAGGTGAAAGAGCCTATAGATGGCTTCACACTGTTGCAGAATGATGGTGGCTACCAAAAGGAGTGTGTGATGATCCATGGTGGAAATGACTGGATGCTGTGGAAGAGCAAGAGCCAGATGAAGGCTGCAGAGGTCTGCACAGGAGGGCTGCTGGACTGAAAGTGAGATCCAGGTGAGTTGCTCTCCCTTTTTATAGGAAATATAGGTTTTCCACTCGGTGTCCTTTTGCATCCTCTAGGCATCCTTCATACATCCTAAATATCTGAGATAGGTCCCCTTTGCGAATGTTTTTTCCATTTTAATGCTTTGTATGTGAGCTGCATCCGCTTCCATCCTTTATCTGTCCGTGCTACTAACGCTTTGTGTCCATTCTGCATCCGTTTCTCTTCCTCTCTGTGTCCGTTTTCCACTGGAGCGGATGCGAGTTGCATTGATGTGCAGCGGATGCATAGCGGATATAGCGGATGCGTAACGGATGATGACGGATGTAGAACGGATGTTCACCGTATGCGTTTCAGATGCAAAATGGACGTGTTGGATACATTTTCCGCTCAAAAAGTTTTGTGCAGCTCAGTGAGTGGATGAAATGTCAATAGACGGATGCTGGACGGATAGAGAGTATGAAAAACGGATGCAGTGAGTACAGAATGGAAACATCGCGTTAACCAACGGATGGCAAGTGTTTCTCTCCATTTTACATCCTCTTTCCATCCATTGGTGCTGTGTGACAGGGGCTTTAGTCTTCAATGTGATTTAAAAATCCTGAAGTTTTGAAGGTGTAAATAGGAATAAAGAATAAACAACTAATTTATTAGATACAATGTGGTCCCTTACCACTGAATAAATAAATACCAAATGTAACTGGTTCACTGTAAGGTGAGGCATGAAACTGAAGTTGAATTTATCAGATTTCTGATTATGGTGAAAAACCAGGGGTGGGATGCTACCGGTTGTGCCCGGTTCTATAGAACTGTAGCTGCAAAGAGCAGCTTCCACCTAACTGGTTCGGTGTTTGGCCCACCTGCCTGCTGGGGCTCTTGGCTGCCCTTTATTCCCTGCTTTTCCCTCCTCAGCTGCTTTGTGCAGTAAAGCTGAGGTTGAAAAAGCAGTAAAGGAGGATTTTCAAATGCTGTGTACCTGAGTGCAGCTCTTGTCAGCTGTCCAGGCAGCACAGCCGATGATTTCTTGCAAACACTATACACAAAATAGTACCCAGTTCAGAGAACTGGCAAATCGCTCCACTGGCTGGCCCCTCCCCTCCCCACCCACTCACTTCTTACCTGGCATGCGAGCCATCCAACTTGGCTGGTTTGGTAAAGCCCATGTCACACTGCACTAACGGATGGAAAGAGGATGTAAAACGGAGAAAAACACTTGCCATCTGTTGGTTAACACAATGCTTCCGTTCTGTACTCACTGCCTCCATTTTGCTTCCTCTCTATCCGTCCAGCATCCGTCTATTGACATTTCATCCGTTCAGAAGGTTTTGAGCTGCTCAAAACTTTTGAGCGGAAAATGTATCCAATGCATCCATTCTGCATCCTCTAGGCATATGGGGGACATCTGTTCTGCATCCATTACACATCTGCCATATCCGCTAGGCATCCGCTGCGCATTCATGCAACTCAAATCCATTCCAGTGGTAAACGGATGCAGGGAGGAAGTGGAATGGACGCACAGCATTAGGAGCATGGACGGAGAAAGGATGAAAGCGGATGCAAATCGCATCTGCATCATCCGCTCTGCATCCGCTCTGCATCTGCTCTGCTTCCTCTACGTATCCTCTATGCATCCACTCTGCATCCTCTACGCATCCTCTACGCATCCTCTATGCATCCGCTCTGCATCCTCTACGCATCCTCTTCGCATCCTCTACGCATCCGCTCTGCATCCGCTCTGCATCCGCTTCCATCAGCTTCCATCCGCTAGGCTTCCGTTCCGCATCCACTTTCCATCCGCTCTGCGCCCTCCCCCCGTCCATTCCTTTCCGTGTTATCCGCTCTGCTTATGCAAATTTTTGCCCCTTTTGAGAGCGGATAACAACGGATGCAACATTTTTCTCGTCCGCTGTGTCCTTTTTACAAACGTTTTGCATGCGTTGGGCAGTGTGACAGGGCCTTAAATTGCTATCTTTCCTTTTTTCCCCTCAACCATCAGCTGTTCTGCTCTGCCGGAAGATTTAGATTAGCTAGAAAGCAGGAAATCCTTGGATTTCTTGCTTTCTAGCTAATCTAAAAGCAGAGCCAAACCTTCCTTAGGACTGAAGCTTTTCAGTGAAGACTCAGATAGCCAATGGCAGATAGATAGATCTCTAAGTTAATCTGTGATTCTGTGAGCAGCTCAATCTGCCTGCCTGCTTTGCCTGCTTTGGAGTAAAAATTGCTCTTTTTTATAAAAAAATCAATATAAAAATATAAAAAATCAGTATGTACTAATATAATATAATATAATATAATATAATATAATATAATATAATATAATATAATATAATATAATATAATATAATATAATATAATATATTTACATACAAGCCATGCCCACCCAGTCACATGATCACCAAACCAAGCCCAGTCAGCAACCCACACCCACCCAGTCACATGACCACCAAGCCACACACACAAACTAGGTCATACCCACAGAACCGGTTGTTAAGAAATTTGAATCTCACCCCTGTGAAAACCTATAAGCTTTCTGTTTATCTTACTGTTACTTTTATTCTGATATCTAGATAGATCTGCCATCATTTAACTCCTGCCTTTTCTGCAGTCTGTTTAAAAGTATAATTGTCATTTGATTTTCTTAGTTGTATTGATTTTTTTTATGGGAAACAACTGGGGACACTTAACATTTCTAATAAAGTTAAATGCATTTTAAGTCTGTATTAATACCTATTTATTATAGAACCACTGAATATATAAGTATAATAATATATTATAGACCCACTGAATAATAATATATTATAGACCCACTGAATAGTAATATATTATAGACCCACTGAATACAGGTCTCTCTCTCTCTCTCTCCCACCTCCTATCATCATCACCCTTAATTACACTGAATTACAGTGAATGATGACAATTTAAATCTCACTTCTCAAACAGTCTGTGCTGTGACAAAGAATCCTGATCCATAACTAAAGGTTATGACTATGCCACAGAGCAATTCCCACTATAACCTGGGGACTGCCTATATTCACAATTCATGTCATTAATCTAATAGCCACCAATGTCTAAACAAACAGAATAAATGTACCTGTTATATAAAACAGAGGAAGTGTAAGGAGGAAAATGCTTTCTAATTAAAATCTAATGCACTAAATAAATAATAATTAACAATATTATTTGATGCCTAGAATTAATATGAAGGGTCGGGGACAGTATGGTAGAAAACATTTCCAGTATGATATTAATGGTTCAAATGAAATTAATCCTAGCTTGATGCAACGCATAACTTATGATTTGTTGCTATTCTTTGAGTTTGTCTGAATTTGTTTGAATCTGTCCTAAAGTATAACAATCATAACTAGATGTAGTGCTCATAGTAGAGTTTGAAGAACCAGATGGCCCACATCTTGCACTTGCGCATATGAATTCAGTTTCCTCTATAAGGTACCATGACTCTAGTTATAAATAACTCTAACACTAAATCACACTAGTTCTGTTATTTTCAGCCCATTTCTTTAACCAATTGGGGGGTTAAATTTTATGTGTTCTGGTATATTCAGCTACTCAGAGTAACCTGAACTGTGAGATGGGTTGCAAATAAATTTAACAAACAAACAAACAAACAAACAAACAAATAAATAAATAAATAAAATTATCTTTGCTACCAAATTCTGTGTCCTCCGAAAATTTGATAAGAATTCTTTCCATCTCTTCATTTAAGCCATTAATATTGATGAGTAGAAGACCCAACTTATCCCCGAGTTTCCTTCTCAATGCCTCAATTCAACTTGAGGAAAAGTCATTGATGAGCATTCTTAGAGTATTTGTATATCTCATCTTATAATTGTTTTGCTGTCAGTCTTTAACTAAGCTTTGCTAATCAGTATATCATGGGGACTTTGTCAATAGCATTGAAATGAATGTCTACTACATTTCCACAACATTTGTGCTTGACAAATCCATGCTAACATCTGGTAATTATGACACTGCATTCAAGGTGTTAATGCAGCAATCTTTTTATGAATTCTAAAGTCTTCTCAGATATTGGTCTCAAACCAGCAGGTCACAAGCTGTCACAGGAATGGAGAGGGGTTGATTATTTCCCCAAATAACCTGAAGGAAAACTAGGTTACACTATGGGTAGAAGCTTGTTAAAGAGATATCCAATCTGGAACTAAAGAGCAGGAAGTTGGACTAGAAAACCTTGAAGGTCCCTTCCAGCCATATGATTTTATGTATATATACATTGCAGTGTTTGATCCTGCCTATTGCCTATGATTCTATGGTTCTAAATGTATCTGGGAAGGTATTTGTCAGAATTCTGATTAAAAGGGTGGAAGAGGTGATGCTGAGCAAAATTTGGGAAAGGCAATATAGCAGTATGCTAGCTTGGGTTTGTGCTAACGTTTGCTCCTCAGCCGAATGGTGACAAATGTCTGAATGTGAAAAAGTGTATGGCATTGTAGTTGATTTTGAGAAAATGTATGATAAATGGACGGGTTGGAATAATAGCATATTTGGTGCAACCAAGAGAAGAGAACAACCAGAAGATGTATCTGTTTGTAGAAATATCCACAAAGAAATTGTCTTTCTTTTCTCAATCTTTGGAACGTGATTAATGGCACCCATCAACATGTGCATCATGACGTGGTTATGCGATTGACAGTTTGTCACTGGGTATCAGGATGCAAGTATTTAAAGGAGGGATTTTCAACATGACATCACTGTACGTGTGTCCTTCTTTTGCCATGACTTTAGTTTGCTTTGATATCTATGTGGACAGATACCCTTCCATTAGAGCTGTGAATTTATTTTTTGAATCTTTGAAAAGATGTCCAAGAATTATTGTTTTAAGATTAAATTATCTTTCCCAAATTATATCCAGGGAGTTCGTAAATAAGTAAGCTATTCTAAACACTTTATTTCAAGAAGTAATGTGGGTTCTGTTGAATTCAGGACTTCTCAACTACATCTAGATGAAGTAATTTACAGATTTGCAAATAATTGCTTGTTATCTCTATCCTGCTTAGTGCTAAATGTGTCACTTCTTTAACCCAAGGGTAACTATTTTGAGACATATCCACATGCCATTTAGTTTTTACTTCATTGTTCAAAAATAAAAATGACCAATTCACTTAGCACATTTTATCTGAAATGAAAATGCTGTATGTATTTCTTTTTTCTCTTTCAAATAAACTTTCAGGGGTTGTAAATGCCTCTGTTCACTGAAGCTCCTTACATATTGTTTCCTGTTGAATGGAAAGCTGCCCTGCGTATGCCCACAAAAGTATTTAGACAACCATTGTACATACTGTACATAGCGTATTGCAATGATTGATCCTGTCCCAGATAACTGGTTGAGCCTTCTGAGGATTGTACAGCTAACTGTGGGCCACCAGTTTGGGAACGTTGACATAATATTCAAAATACATGGTAGAGAAAAGGGCAGCCCTCTATTATTTTAAGCCAGGGGTCTTCAAACTTGACAGCTTTAAGATTTGTGGACTTCATCTCCCAGAATTTTTCCTCCAGGAATGTTAGCTCAGGAATTATGGGAGTTGAAGTCTACAAGTCTTAAACTTGCCATGTTTGAAATCCCTTGATTTAAGCATTATTGTGATAAGTATCTGAATTGGGCTTTTATATCATTTTGTTTTGCTTTGGTATCTATCTATCTGTCTGTCTGTCTGTCTGTCTGTCTGTCTGTCTGTCTGTCTGTCTATCTTTCTAGCTTTCTAGCTTTCTATCATCTATCATTCTATATCATCCTTCCATTGTAGAAGGAGTGGCACAACCTGGGGGCAGAGTTAAAAGAGGCATCAGCCTAGAATAGCTACATAGTCACAAGCGAAATAACTCCCTTGAATTTGGTTGACTTCTTCTCTAATTCCAAGCAGTTGCTAACCGTGAGTTGAGAACATTCCTATGCATAGGAATGAGTAATTATAAATCAGTTGAACTGGACCTTTTCTGCCTGTCTGTCTATTTGTCTCTTTCTCTCTTTGCACACACATAGACACATAGACAGACACACCTCCAAATTGGATGGCAGGGTTCTAGTCAGCTTTGGAAGCTTGCAAAGCATTACCATAGGGCAACTTCCCCAAGCTATCCAGAGTGTGATACCTTCCAACACATCTTTTTCTAGCCAACACAATCAACCTTGGAAGTGGCAGCAAAACCCATGTGGAAATTGCTAAGTTGAGGAAAACTGCCTGAGGAACTTAAACTTTTTTGAGATGGGCCAAAGGTAAAATTTGCAGCTTGGTGTAGATGCTTGAAACTATTTGCAGATGGTCCAGAGAGCATGTCAATGAATTGATCCTGTGCACAGCAGCATCTTGGTGTGCTGTTATATGAGTCTATCAACACCTAGTGTGAGTCCTTAATGGTTGAATCAGGTGCTGCTGTGTTAATGTAAGGGTACAGTTGCAAACACCAAGCATGTTAGAAAGATTCAACATTGTGGCTTTAGATAAGGGCAGGTCCCAACGGAGCATCTTTGGAACTGTAGAGCCTTTGAGACATCCACATTTTTTGTGCCCTCCATCAGAGAGCCACCACATTTCTAAATGTGATGTTCCTAGGTGGAGCAAAAGGTTCTGCCTTGAGTCAGTGTGCCTCCGAGGAAACTTCAACTTCAAAAGAGGGAAAGGAGATTAAAGCTTGCTTTCCCACAGAGGTGATTCCTTTGTTGGACTACAGAGACTAAACCTTCAAACATAAAACTCCTGGCACCAACTTATAAGAATTTCACCCTACCCATTCACAACCTATCATGTTTAAACCAGGTGATAGCGTTCTGTTTTTTTTTAATTTCAAATTCCAAATTATCCAGGCTAATTAATAGGACACTAATAGAGAGGGACCTCCATATTTTATTTCCTGCAAGTTGGTGAAGATGATTTAACAAAAGTCTTAAAACTTTCTGAGTTAATACAGTGTACATCTATTTAAAAAAAAACTGCTGTAGTGAAAAGATGGAGAAAAGGTCATTATATATTACTTCTTTCAGGTCCTGGATAGATGAATGAAAATATGCTTGAAGATAGTTAGTGGCCATATCTATCTATCTATCTATCTATCTATCTATCTATCTATCTATCTAT
>BLBF01000007.1:22334236-22359463 GCA_015471245.1 Laticauda colubrina
TATCTATCTATCTATCTATCTATCTATCTATCTATCTATCTATCTATCTATCTATCTATCTGAGAGCTAAGTATATAGGATAGAAAATTATATTCTTTTTTTTTTCTGTATGTGTGGTTCTGAGTCATTGACTCCTGGGAACTGCCTGGACATCCCTAGAATTTCCTTGTCAAGATTAGGGAAGAGGTTTGCCACTGCCTGCTTCCTAGGACTGAGAGAGTATGGTTGGCTCAAGGTCATCCATTGCAGATTACAAGATTTAATTGAGCAGGAAAACATCTTTTAGACAGAACTTTTTTGTCTGCAGGCTCAGTTATTTTCCTAAACCTCTCTCATGAACCCATAGACTTTGTGGGAGATTCCCCCCCTCCTTTCATATCTGAGAAAAAAAAATTGAAGAGAACTGAACAGTAGCTTTGCTCTTCATCCATTCTCAATTAGTCAGCAAAGGCTTTCTGGAACCCATCAGAAGAATCTTGTTACTTTTATTGTCCTTCTCATAGTGCCTACTCAAAGGCAAACTTTATTTGATTCCAACTTGCCAACAAACCAACATATCAGAAGTGCTACTGCCACACAAGGAAATATTGAAGGTGATAGGAGTTGTGGTCTAATTCAATGCTGTGTTCTCTCTTTTGAAATATGGGAGAAATTACAGCATAGTTCTTTCTAAGATAATATCTGAAACAATCAGTGGTGTTGAAATGGCCTGAACTACATTGGAAAGGATGCCTGAGGTGAGGAGCAGAGGACTGCAAATGGAAACAACAAACCCATTTATTCCTTGGATGAGCTCTTTGCTTTATTTGCAAGGGGGAAATTACAAGCCAGTTGTCCACCATGTATTGTTAATTCATTGTGTTTCTTTCTTTAGATTCCAATTTCTTCTCCAGCTAGAGTGAAGAGATGGAAGATCTATAGATAGACACAGAGATGATAATCTGTCAAAAATAATTCTTCGGTTCCTCGACAGAGTTAATTTTTCCCCCAGCATTTAAGACTGTGCTGTGACCTTGATTACCTGCAAGAAAATCCCATTAAACACAAAGGAAATAACTTCTCGGAAGCTGCATACAAGAGTTCATGGCTCCTGTAGTCAATCTTTCTTTCTCTTTTAAGCAGAATGTAACCCCACATTTTGGAAAGAGTAGAAAAATATAAAAGTACTCCTGAGCTCAGATCCTGCTCTTCAATTTGTGCCAAATGTTCTACTTTCACATCTGCCTATTTCCTGGTGATTCATGTCTGAAGCAGCCCCTTCATTACCCAGAGATTAGAACCATTTTGTTACAGATGAACTTTCTTCAATGAATAGCATTTCTTGTGGCAATATTCCTGTCCTCTGCCCCCCCCCCCCAAATTCAGCTGATTCATGACATACCAAGTATATAAAAGTTAACTTCTGAAACACTATGAATATCAAACAGTGGTAGGATTCAATGTTTTTTACTACTGGAATTTCACAGAAAATTCCTTCCAGATTCATAATACCACACAAAGACAAAATCAAAGCACACTTTTTTTCCCAACTAAACCAGTGGTGGGATTCAAAATCTTTTACTACCAGTTCTGTGGGCATGGCTTGGTGGAAGTGGCAGGGGAAGGATACTGTAAAATCACCAGTCAGAGGTGGTATTTGCTGGTTCTCCGAACGACTCAAAATTTCTGCTACTGATTCTTGAGAACTGGTCAGAATCTACTGAATACCATCTCTGAACTAGACTTCTAATGTGCTGTTTGTTTAATATGGAGTTCAGATAATGGGGAGTTATCATTGCATTGTACACTTCAGCATGCCATGATAACTTGCTTTGGTAGTACAAAATTAAAACCCCTACCAGTGAGTTATCAAAAGGGGGGGGGGGAAATATCTGAGCAAGGAACATCTTTGGTTGACTAAGCTTCTGCATCTGCTGTTTGTTTTCTGATACAAATACAACACAGAAAGAAGCAGTATATACTGGGAAAAGGCTATTTTGAGACTGAAGTATATCAGGGGGTTAGCTGATAGCAGAGGCAAACTTAAGTGTACTGGAGAATATATTCTCTGTTCCATACTGGGGGTGCTAAAAGAGAGCCAATTCCTGGGTTTGAGAAGTCCATAGTATATTCCTATGAGAAGTCCATAATGTACTCCTCAGTAGAAACACAAACTGCTATCTATAGCTTAATCTGATAAGTAAGCCTAACTAGAATATGATAGGAGAAAACAAAAGTTATTATTAGCCTTTTGAGGCAGGCCACATCAAGAAACAATGTGCTGCAAAAAAGCCAATAATTCTAGGTTGCATTAACAGAGGGATAGAATTAAGATCATGTGAACTGTTAATACCACTTCATAACATCAAACTTGGGATATTGCATCCAGTTTGGGTTGCCACAATACAGAAAAAGTTGTCGAAACTGTTGAAAGAGTGGAGAGAAGAGCAACATAAATAATTAGGAGACTGGAAGCTAAAATATATGAAGAACAGTTGCGGGAAATGGGTATGTTTAGTCTAATGAAAAGAAGGACCAGGGGTAACATGATAGTAGTATTCCAATATTTGAGAGGCTGTCACAAAGAAAAGGGTGCCAACCTATTCTCCAAAGCACCTGAGCACAGGTCAAGAAGCAATGGGTGGAAACTAATCAAGCTGATACTAAACCGAGAACCAAGGAGAAATTTCCTGACAGTTAGAACAATTACTCAATGGAACAACTTGCCTCCAGAAATTGTGGGTGCTCAAATACCGGAAGTTTTTAACAAGAGATTGGACAGCCATTTGTCTGAAATGGTATAGGATCTCCTGCTTGAGCTGGGGGATGGACTATATTAGGAATTGATAGACATTTAACAGTCGGGTTGGAAATATATAAGCCAGGATAGACATTTAATACTGTCTCTTTAAGGGAATGCTAAAACTGTCATTGGGTGTGGTTCCTCAAACGGCCATAAGAGGGAGTCAGAAACCTGGGTAGTTCTGTTCTGTCGTTGTTGTGAGTTGCTTGTTGCTAGATGTTCTGATGTTCGCTGTTTTTGGTTCCTGCATTTTTCCTATTGATTGTTGCTCATCATCGTTCTTCTTGGATTGCTGTGAGTCTATTTACTGAACTGTTTATGATACTGGACTTTGTTATTTGGATTATCCCTAGACTGAAAACTGACTGCTTTAACTGTGTATGATTTGGACAGCTTGTTGGACTTTGTTTAACCATTTACTAGAAGTAAAAGCCTAAATTTTATTATTCAGTGTATCTGTGTGCTAGTCGTGTGTTATTCAACATTACTCTCACTACGTCTCCCTGTGTGCACTCATTCTCCTAACGGAGAATTACCTCAACACACTAGAAGATCTCCAAGGTCCCTTCCAATTCTCACATCCTGAACACAAACTGTTTCAACTTCTTCCCTCAAGACGACAATACAGGGCATTGCACGCCAAAACAACCAGACACAAAGACAGTTTTCTCCCCCTATTACTCTGCTAAATAACTAATTCCCACAACATTGTCTTAAATCCTGGCATGTCAAATGGGTGGGATTCAAGTTTTTGAACAACTGATTCTGTGGGCATGCTTAGTTGATGGGTGCGGCTTGGTGATCATATGACTGAGTGGATGTGGCCAACTCAACATCACTCACATCAAGGGGTGCTTCTCCTCGCCTGGCTTCTCATGACAGTGGGGATGCTGCAATGGTCGTAAGTGTGAAGAACAGTCATAAGTCACTTTTTTCAGTGCCATTGTAACTTTGAATGGTCACTAAATGAACTGTTGTAAGTCAAAGATTACGGGTACAAAAATCTTTGCTTGCAAAAAGTTGCCCTAAATACCACTCATTAGATTAAAAATACCTGCAAGTCAGAGTTACAAGTCAGGCAGGGTGCCAGAGCACCTTGAGGAATTAAAATAGTTAAAATACAGTGATAACTATCAGCAGCTATCTCTTGCTCATAAAGTGAAACCCTTTAGCAGAGAGGTCATTTAAGTTCTCCAGAAAGAGAACACTCAGAAAAAGCAATCCTTAGATCCACTTGCACCACTTAAAGATACCAGCTGGTCTCACTCACCTCAAAAGATATCCTAAGGAAATCATTCAGATTTAAGGAAAGGTCACATGCCCCCCAGAAAGGCAGTAAAAAAAATTAGTGCCAAGCTTGCATCCTACCTCTTGGAAGTACACCCCAAAAGGACAGTGCCAGATAGTACTAAAGCAGTGAGGAAGACCCCTCCCCAGATAGAAAAGGAAACCATGAGGCAGGAAAAAATTCAGACCCAATACTAATAATTAAATCACAACAGTAGCTGTTGCTTGTTAAACCAGTTATCAGAACAAATAGACACAGGAACTAGCCAGATTTCTCAACCCAGTTTCTTTTCAGGAACAGAGATTAATCTTTTTCCTTCCAAACAAAGCTGAATAGGGAAAATTATCCTATCAATATACACAGGATTAAATTCGTCAAGCACAGGATTAAACTTTGCCAAAAAGCAGTTTTAGACCAAAACTCAGAAAGGGTGTGTAAACTCACATTTGAATATCAATCTTTCTAGCTAGCCAAGAAGCCTTGCTGAATGTCACTCATTTGAATTCCTTGTCATTTAAAAGCTTTTTCTGCAGCTCTGCTTCATTATTAAATTATTTCTTCAAAGTGATGATCATTGCATGCTGGTTGGAAGTATTTCCAGGGGAGTATTTCCTCCCAACAGCAGTGTAAAAAGTTTAAAACAACCATTCCCCTTTAAGAAAGTATCAAGAAAAAAAACACGCCTCCTTTGGAGACATAATCTAGGCATACTCCCAATAATGTAATAAGGGTGGAAAAAAACAAAAGGAGATTTCTTCTCACTATGGTTCTTGAACTGCTTAGAAAGTTAACAAGGGGCTCTAAAGAACTGGTCAGAACCAATAGAATCCCACCCCTGATGTCAAACCATCTAGTAGGGCTCTATTACGATTATCCTTCTCATATTTCCTATTTCTATTTCCTTAGCTTCTTATGATTATAACTTCGTTGTTTGTATCTTATGATTTATGTTGATTGTTTCCATTTATTATCTTTCTATCTTATGATTTGTTTGTATCATGTGGTTATGTTGTTTCTATTTAATATCCAATTATGATTTATGTTGATTGCTATTTAATATCCTATGACTAGCACTAAGTATTGTAGCTTATGATTTATGATGATTGTATTTTATGATTATGATCATGATTTATTACTTATTGGTTTTGTGTACACTGACAAATTTCTTGTGTGTCCAATCACACTTGGCCAATAAAGAATTCTATTTTATTCTTATTCTATTAAGGGAAGCCACTTTATTGTTCCAAGGAATAATATCAGCATTTATCAGAAACTCCACCAGACAGCCATTAAGCTCACCCAGAGGAATCGTACTGCTCATTTACAAGCTGAGATGTTGCACACAATAAGAGAATATTAAAAAAATTATAAAATTAAAGAAAAAAAGTTTTACCATTTCAATCTGGTCAGAACTTGAGTTGGCTGCCAAAAGTCATAACTCAGTAATATTTTGGCATGCTGTAGCAGGTGTCCGAAAGGAACAAAGATTTGCATTTGACATATCAATCTTTGCTGAGGACTGGGAGAATTATTATCAGAAACTCTACCAGAATTTCACTCTGCTTCCTCTTCAATCAAATAAGTTCAAGATGCAAATTAATCTTAGCTTCTTTCTCCTACTTAGCACTTGCCCAGAACTGAGTGGTATCTTATTTTACCTTGACTGTTCCTGCATACCTTCCTCAAGGCTATTCAATTCATTCATCAAATGTTATACAACATTTTTGTGAATTGTTTGCTTATACGTTTATTTTAGCTTTCCTGCTGATTCAAGTTTAAAAAAAACAACAACTGTGATGATGACTGCTAATTAACAATTGTTGGTACATTCTACTACTTGAGGACAACTAGTAGTAGGCTTGGAGATGAAGAGAAAGGGCGAGGAAAAAATGTGATTTAGTGCTTGCACACACATGCATTGGTTCACTGGTTTTATCCTTTTCATCCAGTGTTGCAAGTATTCAATCCCTCAGGTGTGTTATTAAAATTCCAATTTCCAGGTAATAGAGCATAATTTTACACAATATGATACCACGTTGTGGTTCTTACTATCCTAGAGGTCCTGTGTCAGAAAATCTGCAAAGAAATAAAAGGAAATGGTTCTTTAGCAACAGGATCTCTCTATGAAAAGAAAAAAAAATAGATTATTGCCCTTGTCTTTTCTCTGTGTTGGCCTGGTGTTCTCAATGTAAGGCCGTGTCACACTGCCCAACGGATACAAAAAGGACACAACGGAAGAGAAAAATGTTACATCCATTGTATCTGCACCCAAAAGGGGCAAAAATTTGCATAATTGGAGCGGATAACATGGACGTGGGGAGGACGCAGGGCGGATGCAAAGCAGATGCAGAACGGAAGCCCAGCAGATGGAAGCGGATGGCGCATCCGCTAGGCTTCCGGGGGTCCTCAGCAAAGCGGACGCGGAACAGAAACAACGGATGCAGAATGGATGCACAGCGGATGAAGCGGATGCATAGTGGAAGCCTAGCGGATGCACAGCGGAAGCCTAACGGATGCTTGGCGTTCACTGCGCATGCGGGGAGGATGCATTGCGTAAGCCCCGCAGATATAAAGGGAAGCAGCTCGCACGTGGCCAGCATTTGGAGGAAAGACCTGCTGCTGGATACCTCGAGTTCTTGCCTGCATGTCTGCCTGCAAGCCTTGCTGCCAGCCTGCCCCCAACCCTGCCTCCCAGCCTGCCTCCCAGCCTCCTGGGCAGCCTCCCTGCCAGCCTTGCTGGCAGCCTGCCTTCCAGCCTGCCTTCCAGCCTGCCTTCCAGCCTGCCTTCCAGCTTCCCTTCCAGCCTTGCTGGCAGCCTGCCTTCCAGCCTCCCTGCCAGCCTTGCTGCCAGCCTGCCTTCCAGCCTCCCTGCCAGCTTTGCTGCCAGCCTGCCTTCCAGCCTCCCTGCCAGCCAGTCTGTCTGCCAGCCTTGGTGCCTGCCTTCCTGCCAGCCTTCCTGCCAGGCTTCCTAACAGGCTTCCTGCCAGGCTTCCTGCCAGCCTTCCTGCCAGCCTTGGTGCCTGCCAGCCTTCCTGAAAGCCTTCCTGCAAGCCAGCAACCCCACAACCATGGGGAAGAAGCAAAAGCCTCAGCAACCTGCCGCCATCCCTGGAAATAGGGACAGGGCCACCCTCCCGCCCCATGTCCCTGACTCATCTTCTGCTGGGGCTTCTGCTGCTTGGGCTCGCTCTTCTGTTGCTGGAGCCTCTGCTGTAGCTGCTCCTGGCAGTGGTGCTTCTTCTGCGTACTCTGCTGAAGCTGCTCCTGGTGGTGGTGCTTCTGCTGCTGCATACTCTGCTGAAGCTGCTCCTGGTCTTGCTGGTCCTGCTGGTCCTGCTCGTTCTGCTCATGCTCCTGGTCTTGCTGAACCTGCTGCTGGTGCTTACTCTGCTGCTGCTCATCCTGGTCTTGCTGCTGCTGCTGCTGCTGTTGATCCTGCTGCTGCTGATGATGATGATTATGATCCTGCTGGTGATTATGCTGCTGCTGCTGCTGCTGATTATGATCATGCTGGTGATGCTGCTGCTGCTGCTGCTGCTGTTGGTGTGGAGGAGCAGCCCCTACAACCTGGAAGCCCCTCTGATGAGGGCCCATCTGGTCCTGCCAAAGGGAGGAAGAGGCGTATGCAACAACAGGAGAGGAGGCAGTACTACATTGAGAAAGCGCACGAGGATGAGGTGCTGGAGTGGCTGAGAGAGAACGACTATCTGTGGCGGAAGGGACACCGGCTGTACAGGGACACCAAGCAGAAGCAGGCTGCTTGGAGAGAGAGGGCAGAGAGTCTGCGCTAAACATCGGATGTGCTCCTCGGCTGGTGGAAGCACATGCACACCTGGTACGGGAAGCTACACCTCAAAAAATCTGGCCAGGCCACAGTTAAGCTGACGGACAGAGAGAACTATGTTATGGCCAAGTGCAGCTTCCTGGAGGGTGAGGTCCACCACCGAGGAGCACCAGGAGCCCAAATCTCTACCCTTTCTCTCCGGCAGCCTGCTGGGAGCCAGTCCTCTGGCGGCCGAGAGTCAGTCCCTGTCTCCATGCAGGTATCTGTGGAGTGTGCCATGGCGGAGAACCCCCGGGCAGGTGTTGAAAGTGTGATGGAGAGCGAGGAGGACTCCCTGGTGCGGTGGGAGAAAGGAGACATCGAGTCCACCGCTGCCGAAGCCGCATCCACCCACACCTCCGCCTCCAGAGTAAGGCAGAGAGCCAGACCGCAGGAGGGGCACAGCCACAAGGTCCTGGTGGAGATCACGGACACCATCCGCACCAGCATAGGTCTCCTTTCTCAGCTGGTCCCCATCGACTCATCCTCCTCCAACCGCAAGCCCTTCCTCAATTATGTGAACCAGACCCTCAAGGAGATGGCGGATCCCCAGTACCAGGTGGTGAAGGAGAGGATCACCACATTGCTTAACAACCCTCCAGACCCAGAGGAACCTGCTCCCACCCAGTCCAGGTCTGTTCCTCCACCCCAGGTGATGTCCCTCCCATACCAAGGCTTCCCACAACCCCTCACCTACCAGGGCTACAGCTACCCGGAGGTCCAGCAGCACAGACAGCAGCCCTTCCAAATGCAGGCACAGAGTCATCGGGGAACACCGTTGCCACCAGTTCCAATGATGCCACCGATGCCAACCATGACAATAATGCCACCCACGACAGCGATGCCAGCCATGCCAATGATGCCACGCATGCCAGTCCTCACCCCGCTGCAGACCAAGCAGCCCCACTACACTGCTCCTTCCTCCATCCCACAGCCAAGCCCGGCCTCAGTACATCTGTCCTCAGTACTGGGGCTGACACCCCATGGCATGGAGGAAGGACCTCTCAGCATCACGGGGCTGAGCCAGCTGTCTGACACCTTCCTCAACACACCGTCCCCTGTTGTCGTCTTGGGGCCAGGCACTCCAACAACACCTCAGACCAGCACTGCAGCAGCACCCACCTCCACAGCACCTGCACCCTAACACCTCAACTGGGCACACACCTCCGAGTGACCAAGAGAAGTGCCAGAGACTGGCTGCCTGGATATTTGTGGACTTTATTTGGACACTTGACTTGGGTCATGTTTATTTTACAACTTGTTATTAATAAACATTATCTTTGTTTCACAAACTTGCTTCACTAATTTTTTTCTATAAAGTCTGGGTGGAAACTTTTAGAAATGGTTTAGCCTTTGCATGCTTGTGGGATGGGTTAAGATAGCAGTGGGATGGGCAGTGATACCTTTGGGATGGGTTAAGATAGCTGTGGGATGGGAAGGGATACCTGTGGGATGGGAAGGGATAACTTTGGGATGGGCAGGGATACCTATGGGATAGGTAATAGATGTGGGATAGATAAACCTCCAGTGCAAGCATAGTGGGACTGTATGGTCCACCCTCCCAGGTGCCACCCCTATGGCCCTTCATTATCAATTACAATGTAAGCATTGATCCACACATGTCAACATAAACACAACTCTTTATTAAATGCCCTGTTCATTGTAGGCACACCCAACATACATGGGCCAATCTCATCAGTGTGATGAGACAGGCTGAAGGAACCATCCATTAAGCATCTACCATCCTGTCTTGCCACTCCACCACTCCAGCTGGGGAGTTGCACCAGTGTTTCAGGAGGTTGTGCTGCTTCTTCGCCTCACGTGAGGCTCTGTTGGGCCCTTGCACATCCTCAGTGTTGATCAGGTTTTGCCCTTGCCTCCATTCCCCAGGCTCCATGTCCCCATTGCCTTGTTGGAGGTCCATGAGTCTGTTCTGCAAGACTGGGTAGTTGGTGCGCATGAGATTGTGCAGGATGCAGCAAGCTTCCGCGATCCTCCTCATGGTCTGTAGGTGTTGCTGCATGTTGGTGAGAAGTACCTGGAACCTGTTGGCCAGGATGCCAAAGGCATTCTCCACCACCCGCCTTGCCCTGGACAGCCTGTAGTTGAAGATCCTCTCTTCACGGGTGAGGTATTTGGAGGTGTAGGACTTCATGAGGTAGGTTGTGAGGGAGAAGGTGTCATTCCCCACGATGAAGTTGGGCACATCTTGCATGTCGTTGGGCAGCGGGTCTGGATCTGGGAAGCCCACTATAAGGTTGCTTTCCAGCCCCTCCTTGAGGTGACTGTCATTGTATACCTGGGCATCTGAAGATGAACCGTTGCCTGAAACATCGATGTACATGATGTACATGTCAGCATCGACCATGGCGAAGAGGATGATGCTGAAGAAGCCCTTGTAGTTGTGATAAGTGGACCCTAAGTTGGCTGGAGCTTTGCAGCCCACATGCTTGCCATCGATGGCTCCAACGGTGTGGGGGAAGTTCCACTTCTGATACCACTGCTCTGCAACTTTCTTCCATCCTTCTTCAGTGGAGGGGCACTGGAGGAGCTCCTCCTTGTATTCTTCGATGATGGCCTGCACCACTTCTCTGACAACAAAGCTGATGGTGCTGGGTGGCACCCTCCAGCCATACTGCATGCTCCTGTAGGTGGTTCCTGAGGCCAGGTGGCGCAGAGTGAGTGTCACCTTGAGCTCAGGTTCCAGGCTGGGCCAGAAGTTGGTGTTTGTCTTTGTCAACCTGGGTGTCAGCCACTGCACAACTTCGTCAAATATGGCTGGAGGCATCCTCATGAAGTTCTGGAACTCCCGAGTGTCTTCGTTCCTGAGCTCCACCATCAGCTTGTCGTAAAGTACGTACTGTGCTCTTCTGGCAAACCATCTTTGGAGCCAGACTTTTTTTGGGTGGCTCCTTTTCTTCCCGTAGTACTGTTCACAGAGACTGTAGATGGTTTCACAGTGTTGCAGAAGGATGGTGGCTGCCAAAAGGACTGTGGTACAATCCATGGTGGACATGACTGGATGCTGTGGAAGAGGAAGAGGCAGATGAAGGCTGCAGAGGTCTGCACAGCTGGGCTGCTGGTCTGAAAGTGAGATGCAGACGAGTTGCTCCTCCTTTTTATAGGCAGTATAGGTGTCCCTTTGCATCCTCTAGGCATCCTCTTGGCATCCTCTAGGCATCCTCTAGGCATCCTCTAGACATCCTTAATATCCGAGATAGGTCCCCTCTGCGGACGTTTTTTCCATTTTAAACGCTTTGTTTCCGCTACGCATCCATTCTGCATCCATTCTGCATCTGTTCCGCGTCCGTTCCGCTTCCTCCCTGCGTCCGGGCAGATGGAGTTGTGCGGATGCGCAGCGGATGCCTAGCGGATATAGCGGATGCATAACAGATGCGTAACGGATGCGTAGCGGATGCGTAGCGGATGCGTAGCAGATGCAGAATGGACGAATTGGATACATTTTCTGCGCAAAAGTTTTAGGCAGCCCAAAACTTTTGGAGCGGATGAAACATCAATAAACGGATGCTGGACGGATAGAGAGGAAGCAAAACAGAGGCAGTGAGTGCATCGCGTTTTCCAACGGATGACAAGGTTTTTTGTCCCTTTTACATCCTCTTTGCATCCATTGGTTCAGTGTGACATGGGCTGTACTTGAAGCTTTTTAGACTCATTCTCAATATATTTATGCTAATATGAAAAATAAAGAAAATCATTTCATATCAAAGTACTGACAAAGTAACTTCTATGAGTTTTAAATATTTTATTCTCAAAATTGACACTGTGCATTTTACTGTCTACTGAAAGTGTCCACATAAAAATGACTTAAAAATTATGTTTCAGCATGTATTTCACATTTTATCCTACAGTGGTGGAGTTTAATTAATCCTCTCTGGTACCTGCACTTTGAGTAAGCAAGGCATTATAAGAAAACAAATCACACAAAAGCAAACTTCATGATGCTCTTGTAGATTATAAGGTAAAGTAAGGAATCGCTGCAGATTTTACTCTGCTTGACATTGCTGACAGGTGACTGTGTTCATCTCCATTTCAAGGCCATTGACTCAGTGATGTCCAGACATTTCCATGGTCATGTCACCATCGCTACTAACTTTCCACTGACGTGGTAGCTATTTTCCCTTCACTTTATTGATTAGCCCAGTGGTGGGATTCAAATTTTTTTACTGCCGGTTCTGTGAGTGTGGCGTGGCCTTGGTGGGCATGGCAGGGGAAGTATACTGTAAAATCTTCATTCCCTCCCCATTCCTGGGGGAAGGTTACTGCAAAATCCCATTCCCTCCCCACCCCACTAACCTGCTTTCCAGCTCCATTCTCCTGTGCAGGGCAACAAAAGAAGACCCAGCCAATCAGCTGGGACTCAGGAGGCAGAGAATAGATGGGGGTGGGGCCAGTCAGAGGAGGTATTTGCCAGTTCTCTGAACTATTCAAAATTTCTGCTACCAGTTCTCCAGAACTGGTCAGAACCTGCTAAATACCACCTCTGGATTAGCCCTTAGGCCATATTAAAGTGCAGAGTTCCAGACACAACTTATTACTAAAATCTGATAAAAACCATTTAAAATGGAATTGGATAAAATACAATTTAAAATGAAATTGGAATAAAATACAGTACAATAATTTATTGTATGGTACCTATTTATCTATTTGCATATGTCTGCTTTTGAATTTCTAAGTGGGCAGGAGCTGGAGAGAGAACAGGAGCCCATTGTGTGGCACTCAGATCCTGAATCCAGGCTGCCAATTTTTCAGCCAACAATGTCTTAACCGCTGAGCCATCACACCATCTTTTGTAGATAAAGGTGTTCTATAAATGTATGATATATCCATATAGAATGCTGGCTTTGTTTCTGCTGACTATGTTTGGGAAAGGATAAAATAGAATTGGAAAAAATACAGAATCAAACTTATTAGAGGGCTCAAATACTCTTCTTACCAGAACGATCTTTATCTGGGAAAAGAGATGGCTGAGGAAAACACCATTGTTTGTCACAAAGAAAGTGAACAAAAACAAGATTTGTTTTCTTCTCTTCTTTCAAAATACTTATGAAACTGACTGGAAGGAAATACAGAAGAGTCAGAGAGAAGCACATTTTTAGGTATTCCTCATTAACCTGTAGAAACAACTTCCACATCACATAGTAACCACTAACTCGGGAAGCTTTGAAAAAAGATTGGGTGTATTCAGAGGGAATGGGCCTCTCAAGAACTGGTCTGGAAAACTCAGTGTTACTTCCACATCTGACAGCCTTCCAAGTAGACCAGACAGGAAACACAATCAGATGACTAAAATCAACTTTATTGTTAACATAATCTTGCAAATCTGAAAGTGCAAACTACCTGATAAAATAGGATCTTTTCTAAATTTCTTTCTCTGCCCATTATTCAGTTGTGGATCTCCCACTCTTCTTTTATCTAATCATTTCCTAGGTAGCACTCTTCCCCTTATCTGCCAAGGCTATTCCCACAAACCATTACACAGCAGAGCTTCAAATGCAAGCTGCAGCAGAACAGCTAATGTAAATATTTCTTAGTTTTAAATACTCCAGAGGCATCAGATTGATCCGTGTGAGAAACACCATTCAGGACAAAGCAGAAAGTTCAGTTCATAACTATTTTAAAGTTTGTTTGTTTGTTTGTTTGTTTGTTTATTTGTTCATTTGTTTATTTTGTCAAGTGATTATAAGATAACAGGTATAAGTATAAACATAGTTATGAATACATGAAATGGATACATATAAGAAAAATAAACAAAAGGACAGGGACGGTTAGTGCGCTTATGTACACCCCCTACAGATAAGTTATTAACTTATTTTTATTTAAGAAAATTTGCCCAACCCACTCAATCATTCCAGGCAGCTTGCAAGGATGAAAGCCCAATTCAAGAATGATAGAAAAGCAATAACCCCTCCCTACCACCCTTCTGGTGACAACCATCAAACCAAGCACTTGATGGGCTCCATCTCATTCCTGGGTCTCCAGGCCCATTGGCAGGACCATACCTTCAGGGCTTTGCAGAAGAATGAAGTCAATTTCATTTTCAAAGGGATGATGGTCCACAAGGAGGGAGTCACCATGGAGATGCCCCTTCTTCATCCCATTTGATGGACATCCTTAGGAGAGGGCACCCATAACTTTCCCTGCCTTCCTATTTCAACTCTAATGTTTAACTGGAGGATGGAAAAAAGAGGGAGGAAACTATAGAATGGATTTTTATTAGGTGAAATATAACATTTAGGCCCTCCCTAGTGTGTAGGTCGCTGTTCTATTCCAGAAAGCCTTGTGTACCTGATTTTTTTTTCTTTTTTTAAACTTTTGGAACTGGATCAACTGCTCCCTAAAGCAAGATACATATATAGCACCTTAAGGTAGCATTTTGCTGGTGGGTCAAGATGGACTTAATTTCTAGATAAAAAGAAGGAGAAGGGATTGGCATGACAGCATTGTAGTCATTGTCGGTGGATGGCAAGAGTGCAGAGAAAGCTCTTGAGATGGCAGCTGCAGACAGTTCAACCTGCCTTACATGCTCCTTGAGGTGTGACTATGCAACAAGTGACTGAGGAAGCAAGTGTCTTCCTCGGAAGAGAAGCTGTCCGCCTCTGTGCTGCTAGATGACTTCATACTCCACAAAGAACAGGCAGTTTTACTCACCTCAAAAACTTTAGATGGGGAAGCATTTGCATAAAATGGAAGTTATATAAGCCAGATCTTACATAACCCCGGAAGCTCTGGAATATTAAGCTGGTTATATTCAATATAGTAGTTTAAATGACTCCTGTGCAACTTCATAAAACTTTAAGGCTGCACAGGGTAGTTACAAAAGGTGCTAAGCATTAACTTTGTGATGTTATTAATATGTTTCCTACTGAAGCAACAGGTTGAATGTGCTTCAGGTTTGGGTCAACTGCTTCATTGCCATAAAAGAAGCAAAACACTCTTCGAAACTGGTTGGTTTTACTCCAAGACCACCAGTGACACTTCCAATAACCAGAAGAAAGTCCTGCACCTTAGTTTCACAGAGCTTTACATCATAAAGGTTTTGGCTACAGGAAGAATACCATCTTAGGGTTTACTGTGCTATGTATGGTTTTCATTCTATTTGTCATGTTCTCCTGCATGTTTTAAATCATCAGGGGCTCGTAGGAGTTGAGCAACCTGGAAAAATAGAAACTAATCAACTAAACAACTCAGTAAATTGTTAATCAAATGGGCAAGGCTAAATGAAGTAGCTGTGGTGGCCTTTATTAAAAAAAGTATTTTGACAATAAAATACAGAAGGGAGCACACAATTCCTTCCTTCCTTCTTTCCTCCTTCCCTCTATCCTTTCCTCTCTCCCTCGCTCTCTCTTCCTTCCTTTCTCCCTTCCTCCTTCATTTCTCCCTCTCTCCTCCCTCCATTCCTCCTGAGGGCCTCTCACATGGTAAGACGCTGGACCTGCACACCATTGAGGTTGACAGCTCAGTGGCTCGATTCCCATGAGTGAATAAACCACAGGGGGCAAGAAAGAACCCTCCCCAAACTGCCTACTGGCATTCAGGCATCCTGTGGGTAAAGATAACACCACCACCCCCAAAATCCTTTCACAGCTGCCTTGGTGATTCCTGGCTCACACATGCATATGCGAAATAAATAAATCCCCCCTTCTTTCCTCTCTCCCTCCCTTCATTCCATCTTTAGCTTTTTTTCTTCCCTTTTTCTTGTTTATCTAAGGCATTTCCTGGAATCTATAAACGGCTGTTTGAATTTATGCAAATTCAATTGTTTAAGGATGGCCTATGGGCATTTCAAAGGAGAAAATGCAATGCTGGGCCATGTGTGCTTTTCCTTCTATGCAACTTACTCTCTGAAAAACTCACATGTATGCAAGTCCACCTCTTGTGTGACCATGTACTGAATAGGCCATGGTAGTGGGCCATGGCCCAGAGATTGGGGACCCTGTTATAGACAGTACAATATAACAAGACTTGAACTGTAGTTTCAACAGCTTCTTGTCCACAACAGCACAGACTCAGCTCATTGGAGAATTTTATGTATTGACCCTCCAAAACTGCTGGGGGAGAGCACTGAAGCATGCTAAAGTTAGTGTTCTTTGGACTTTGAAAACTGTCATGTAGTGCAAATATCTCACTGGCTTGTAAAAAAGGGCTTGACTGCTAAAAAAAAAAAAAAAAACTGATCTAGAGTAGTCTGATCCTGTTGGGCTTTTAGGTTTTGATACGTTGTTCAGATGAGATAAGTGTACACTCATAACCCATCATTAAACCCATGTCACACAGCACCAACGGATGGAAAGAGGATGTAAAACGGAGAGAAACACTTGCCATCCATTGGTTAATGCGATGCATCCGTTCTGAATTCACTGCGTCCATTTTTCATACTCTCTATCCGTCCAGCATCCGTCTACTGAGATTTCATCCGCTCAAAAAGTTTTTGAGCAGATAAAGTATTTGATAATACTTTTTGAGCAGATAAAACTTCAAAAACTTTTTGAGCAGATAAAGTATCCAACGCGTCCGTTATACATCCGCTATGCATATGGGGAACATCCGTCGTCATCCGTTACGTGTCCGCTATATCCGCTAGGCATCCGCTGTGCATCTGTGCAACTTGCATCCACTCCAGTGGAAAACGGACACAGGGAGAAAGCGAAATGGATGCGGAACGGACACGCAGCATTAGTAGCATGGACGTAGAAAGGATGAAAGCGGATGCAGCTCACATATAAAGCATTAAAATGGAAAAAACGTTCGTATAGGGGACGTATCTTGGATATTTAGGATGTCTGCAGGATGCCTGGAGTATGTGGAAGGACACCTAGTGGAAAAATGATATTTCCTATAAAAAGGGAGAGAAATCACCTGGATCTCACTTTCAGTCCAGCAGCCCTG
The DNA here is from genome assembly GCA_015471245.1 of Laticauda colubrina. Classification (NCBI taxonomy): domain Eukaryota; kingdom Metazoa; phylum Chordata; class Lepidosauria; order Squamata; family Elapidae; genus Laticauda; species Laticauda colubrina. The sequence continues at coordinate 22,351,037 of BLBF01000007.1, forward strand.
CTGTGCAGACCTCTTCAGCCTTCATCTTGCTCTTACTCTTCCACAGCATCCAGTCATCTCCACCATGGATCGTCGCACACTCCTTTTGGTAGCCACCATCATTCCACAACAGTGCAAAGCCCTCTACAGGCTCTTTCACCTGTTCTACGCAAGGAAAAGGAGATGTCCAAGAAGTGTCTGGGTCCGAAGATGGTTCACGAGAAGGGCTGAGTACAGACTGTATGACAAGCTGATGGTGGAGCTGAGGAACGAAGAACCTTGAGCATTCAAGAACTTCATGAGGATGCCACCAGCCATGTTTGATGAAGTTGTGGAGCGGCTGAGACCCAGGTTGACCAAGGCAAACACCAACCTCTGGCCCAGCCTGGACCCTGGGTTGAAGGTGGCACTGACTCTGCACCACCTGGCCTCAGGGACCACGTACAGGAGCATGCAGTACGGCTGGAGGGTGCCACACAACACCATCAGCATTGTGGTCAGAGAAGTGGTGCAGGCCATCATCGCAGAATACCTGGAGGAGCTCCTCCAGTGCCCCTCCACTGAGGAAGGCTGGAAGAAAGTTGCAGAGCAGTGGTATCAGAAGTAGAACTTCCCCCACACCATTGGAGACATAGATGGGAAGCACGTGGCTTGCAAAGCTCCAGCCAACTCAGGGTCCAATTATTTCAACTACAAGGGCTTCTTCAGCATCATCCTCTTCACCATGGTCGATGCTGACTACAAGTTCATGTACATCGATGCTTCAGGCAACGGGTCATCTTCAGATGCCCAGGTATACAACGGCAGTGACCTCAAGGAGGGGCTGGAATGAAACCTCATCATGGGCTTCCCAGATCCAGACCCCCTGCCCAACGACACACAAGATATGCCCTAATTCATCGTGGGGGATGATGCCTTCTCCCTCAGAACCTACGTCATGAAGCCCTACACTTCCAGATGCCTCACCCGTGAAGAGAGGATCTTCAACTACAGGCTGTCCAGTGCAAGACGGGTGGTGGAGAATGCCTTTGGCATCCTGGCCAACAGGTTCCAGGTACTACTCACCACCATGCAGCATTGCCCAAAGACCGTGAGGAACATCGTGGAAGCTTGCTGCATCCTGCACAATCTCATGCGCACCCGCTACCCAGTCTTGCAGAACAGGCTTGTGGACCATCAACAAGGCAATGGGGACATGGAGCCTGGTGAATGGAGGCAAGGGCAAAACCTGATAGATACTGTGGATGTTCCAGGCCCCAACAGAGCTTCACGTGAAGGGAAGAAGCAGCGCAACCTCCTGAAACACTGGTGCAACTCCCCAGCTGGAGCAGTGGAGTGGCAAGACAGGATGGTACATGCTTAATGGATGGTTCCTTCAGCCTGTCTCATCACACTGATGAGATTGTGCCAAGGTTGTTGAGTGGGCCGACAATGAACAGGGCATTTAATAAAGAGTTGTGTTTATGTTGAAATGTGTTGATGAATGATTAAATTGCTATTGATAATAAAGGGACATAGGTGTGGCACCTGGGAGGGTAGACCATACAGTCCCACTATGCTTGCACTGGAGGTTTATCTATCCCACAGCTATTATTCATCCCACAGGTATCCCTGCCCATCCCACTGCTATCCTAACCCATCCCACAGCTATTACCCATTCCACAGGTATCCCTGCCCATCCCACTGCTATCCTAACCCATCCCACAGCTATTACCCATCCAACAGGTATCCCTGCCCATCCCATTGCTATCCTAAACCATGCCATAGCTATTACCCATTCCACAGGTATCCCTGCCCATCCCACTGCTATCCTAACCCATCCCACAGCTATTACCCATCCCACAGGTATCCTTGCCCATCCCACTGCTATCCCTATCCATCCCACAAGCATGCAATGGCTTAAACCATTTCTAAAAGTTTCCACCAAGACTTTATTTACTAAAGAACTGAACCAGGTGTGTGAAGCAAAGATAAACTTTATTAATAACAAACTGTAAAAGCAAAATGACCCAAGTAAAGTGTCCCAAGCAAAGACAAAGTCAACAGGTAGCAACCCAGTCTCTGGCACTCTTCTCAGTCACTCTGAGGCATGCCTATAGTTTCAGGGGTGAAGGGTCCAGGTGCTGTGGAGGTGGCAGTGGCTAGAGTGCTGGTCTGAGGCACCATTGGGGTGCCTGGCTCTGAGAGGATAACAGGGGATGGTGTGTGGAGGAAGCTCTCAGAGAGCTGGCTCAGTCCTGTGATGTTGAGAGCCCCTTCCTCCATGACATGGGGTGTCAGTCCCAAGACCGATGACAGATGTTCTGAGGCTAGGCTTGGCTGTGGGGTGGAGGAAGGAGGAATGTAGTGGGGCTGTCTGTTCTGCAGGTGAGCGAGGTGAGGTGTTGGTGGCATCTGTGGCATCGGTGGCATCTGTGGCATCAGTGGCATCTGTGTCATCTGTGGCATTAGTGGCATCTGTGGCATCAGTGGCATCGGTGGCACCTGTGGCGTGCGATGAACCTGTGCCTGGACTGGGAAGGGCTGCCTGTGCTGCTGGAATTCCTAGTAGCCATCGCCTTGGTAGGTGATGGCCTTGGAAGGGCTGTGACATCACCTGGGGTGGAGGAGCAGACCTGGACTCGGTCAGAGCAGGTTCAGCTGGGCCTCAAGGGTTGTGCAGAAGACCTGTGATCCTCTCCGTGATCACCTGGTACTGGGATTCGGACATGTCCATGAGGGTCTGGTTGATGTAGGTGAGGAAGGGCTTTCTGTTAGAGGATGGTATGTTAGTGTGTACCAGCTGAGAGAGGAGATCTACGCTGCTTTTGATGGCATCTCTGATCTCCAGCAGGACAGTGTGGCTCTGTCCCTCCGGTCTGGCTTTCTGCCTGCTTTCTGTGGAGGTGATTCTGGGGGTGGGGGTGGGTTGGTCTCTGGTGGCAGTGGACTCCTCTTGCTTCAACTGTGTCAGGGGGTCCTCTACGCGCTCCGTCACGGGGAGTGCAGCTGTCGGGGGGGTCTCCATCATGGGGCGCTCCACAGATACCTGCCTGGACACAGGAGCTGACTCTTGGCCAGAAGAGGGCTCTCTGTGGGCTGCCTGAGAGAGAAGGTTGACAGAGGGGCTGCTCCTCTGTGGCGGACCTCACCCTCCAAGAAGCTGCACTTGGCCATCACATAGGTCTCCCAATCGGTGAGCTTGAGCGCGGCCTGTCCAGACTTCTTGAGGTGCAGCTTTCCGTACCAGGTGTGCATGTGCTTCCACCACCCAAGGAGGACATCCAAAGTGTAGCCCAGGCTATCTGCCTTCTCTCTCCTAGCCGCCTGCTTCCTCTTGGTGTCTCAAAAGAGCCTGTGTCTCTTCCACCATAAGTACTCGTTCTCCCTCAGCCATTCCAGCACCTCATCCCCATGTTCCTCTTCGATGGAGTACTGTTTCCTCTCCCTATCATGCGATTGCCTCTTCCTCCCTCTGGCAGGGCCTTCTGGACCCTCATCAGTTGGGCTTTGAGGTTCTAGGGGCTGGTCCACCACACCACCACCAGCAGCAGCAGCAGCAGCAAAAGCAGCACCAGCAGCACCAGCAGCACCAGTAGAGTAAGCACCAGCAGAAGCACCAGCACCAGGAGCAGCACCAACAGAGTAAGCACTAGCAGAAGCACCAGCATCAGCAGAGTCAGCCCCAGCAGCAGAAGTTCCAGCAGAAGTAGAGTCAGCGCCATGGTGTGGGATGGTCGCCCTGTCCTTCTTGCCAGGGCTGGCAGGAGTAGGCACAGGCTTCCTCTTCTTCCCCATGTTTTTTGGCTGGAGATGTGTCTGGAAGCAGGTCTTTCCTCTGAATGGTGACCTGCTTGTGAGCTGCATCCTTTTATATCTGCGGGACTGATGCAATGCATCCTCCCTGCATGCCCAGTGAACACTTTGCATCCACTTTGCATCTGCTAGGCATCCGCTAGGCATCCGTGATGCATCCGCGTCATCCTCTAGGCAACCCCTCTGCATCCGCTTCTTCTACTGCGCGTCTGCTTCGCTGTGCTCCCCCGGAAGCCCTGCGGATGTGTCATCCGCTTCAATCCACTTCCATCCGCTAGGCTTCCATGCAGCATCCACTTTACATCCTCGCTACATCCTCTCCCCGTCTGTTCCTTTCCCTTGTTGTCCGTTCTGTTTATGCAAATTTGAGGCACTTTTGAGAGCGGATAACAACGGATGGAACATTTTCTCATCCGCTGTGTCCTTTTTACATACGTTTTGCATCCGTCAGCCGATATGACAGGGCCTTTAGCAACACCGCCTGGGAAAAGTCGAGATGTTGAAGTTTTTGTGAAGTTGTCCTGACCCATATGGATTGTAGTTGTCCTTAATAAGGAAAGAACTCAAACCTGTTGGAAGGAAATTCCACTGGTGTGTTATGTTACCAGTCCATGCGGCCATTTCAAGTTTAGACAGCCCTGCCTTGCTTCATAATACTGCATTTGGAGTTCAAGGAATGACCTATAATATATAACTTTAGACTGGAGCCTTTCGTGAGGAGTAAAGGAAGTGTAAAGTCCTAGTTGGGCATCAAAAAGTAATTCTGCACCAGCCTTAGATGAACATAGCTTCAATGCTGCTCCTTTGGTGAATTGAAAAACTTGAATTGTGGTCACAGTACACCCCCCCCCCCCCAGCAGTTTGTATGGTAAAATTTTGGTGCCTTTGACCATGCCCAAATATTTCAAAGATTTCACTTATTCAATACCCTGGCCATTTATCCTCCAGGTGTGCACAGTTTAGATCTTTTTTTTTGCAAAACTCTTTTTTCTTTTTTGCCAAGGTACAACTGTGTCTATAATCAGCTGCAAGCAATAACATTGTTAATCTCATTTCATTCCTCCTTCTGATGGCTTTCTATTGGAAGAGCAATCACTTGAGACCTATTATCTCTTGTCATTTTGCTTTTTAAAATTTACAGACATACATGCCTAACAATATGCTGAATTCTTACAACTGGTAGCAAAACTATTCAAACTGCATTGCATATTCAAAGTGTGCAGCTGTTTCAGACACAGGTGCACTCAGTCTTGTTGAGTTTACCAGGGTCAAACCAGAGGATTAAGCAGGGAATAAGACAAGATTGTTAAAAAATTGGGAAAGGAGCCTCCTGAGCCCTGGCAATTTAGACAGTTGCTATTTACGAAAAAAATGATAAAGCAATGGAACATGATGAGGAAATGTGAAAAGAGAATGGCATATTTTGCCCTTATCTATACATATATAAGTGAAATTCTACTCAACCATCATCACAAAATCTCCACAACCGTAAAGTCTACAAACTTGAAATTTGGCACATATGTTCCTTTTGGCTTCTAGGCGCTGACTAAGAAAGGATTTTTCAAAATGACCATTAGAGCATTAAGTATTTTATTATTGACATGCTCTGATGCTAAGGAGTTCTACCCGCCTTCCCCACCTGAAAAGAAATCTGTTCCAAATACAAAGCACAAGCAGAGGACAGGAGTTTCAGTTTTAGTTTCACAGCACCAAGCAGCTTTAGTACAGAACAGTTGAGCTAAGCCATGCCCAGGCTCCTTGCTGTCTCCTTCTTGCTCACACAGCAAATACCTTTTCAGTTTTCCAAACAGTCCTCAACTCTCTCATACACTGCCAGAATGCTAGCCAGATGAATACCGATGGATGCTGGTAGGCAGAGGCAGATTTTTTCCCCCTTTATTCTCTTCTCCAAAAACTAAGCCCAACCACATAGTTTCATAGTGAAGCACAGGTATCGAGCTAGTCCATAATACAATATATTAAAATATTTTAATCCCACTTTGTACATATAAAGTTTGTTGCCTTGAACTTGGAGGGATCTTGGAGTCTTAGTGGACAACCAGCTAAGTATGAGACAGCAGTGTGCAGCAGCAGCCAAAAAAGCTAATGCAGTCCAAAGTTGTATTAACAGAAGGATACAATCAAGATCAAGGGAGGTACTAATACCACTCTATAAAGCCTTAGTAAGACCACACCTAGAGTACTGCATCCAGTTCTGTTCATTACAAAAAAGATGTTGAGACTCTACAAAAAGTATAGAGAAGAGCAACCAGGATGATTAGGGGACTGGAGACTAAAACATATGAAGAACGGTTACAGGAACTGGGCTTGGCTTGTCTAGTAAAGAGAAGGACCAGGGGAGACATGATAGCGGTCTTCCAATATCTAAGGGGCTGCCACAGAGAGGAAGGGGTCAAGCTGTTTTCTAAAGTGCCTGTAGGCCAGACAAAGAATAATGGATGGAAACTGAACAAGGAGAGATTTAACCTGGAAATAAGGAGAAACTTTCTGACGGTGAGAACAATCAACCAATGGAACAGTTTGCTCTCAGAAGTTGTGGAAGCACCATCAGTTGAGACTTTCAAGAAGAAATTGGACTGCCATCTGTCAGAAATGGTGCAGGGTCTCCCGCTTGGTGGGGGGTTGGACTAGATGACCTACAAGGTCCCTTCCAACTCTGATTATCTGCTATCTAAATTGAATACACACACACACACACACAGAGTGAGAGAGAGAGAGAGTCAGTTCAAGGCAACAAACATACCTAATACTCTTCCCTTCTCCTATTTTCCCCATAAAACCCACACTGGATTATGGTATTAGTATTCATTCCCTACTCTATAGCCAGCACCAGCAAATTGATGTATTATATTTTCCATACATTTCATCAACAAAACTGCAGTCATATCATTTATCTTTTTCTGTCTTTAACAGTTTAGCGGAGATAAATGTTATGCACACTGTGATGTTCAGAAGTCATTGAAAACTTGGCTGCTCTCCCTGGTCCTTGGGTAAAGTGGTAGTTGAAATAGTTGTTATATAACAGTTTTGCTCTTCTGGATGCCTATGATCTGTTTCTTGTTGTACTGTATTTTACTTTTCTTAATGGTAATTTGCCCAGAGGGTCTCTAAATCTGTCAAAAAACTACAGTAAGCTAACTATTGGTATGAAGTAGAGATCACTTTAACTATTTGATTGGATACTGTTTTTGAACAACTGAGGAGCAACAAACAAATTATATTGCCCAATTATACTCCATAGCAGTGGTAGCTAACCTTTTTGGGCTCCTGTGCCAAAAATTGTGCATGCGCTTGCATGCTTGTGCTCACGTGCCAGTACCCAGAAGGCAATGCACAACCCTCCCATGCCCCCTACACATGCACACGCAATCCCCACCCACCCCCGCTGCCCCTTTACCTGTACTGCACCTCACAGCTGATTTTTTTTGGGGTGGTTTGAAGCCTTTTTTGGCCTCCCAGAGACTTGAGGAAGGCTTCTGCAGGCCGAAAACTAGGCCATTTCATAACATCCAGTATTTTCAGAAAAACAGGAAGTGATAAAATGGGCCTAGTTTTTGGCCTGCAAAGCCTGCAGAAGCCTTCCTCAAGCCTTTGAGAGGCTGAAAAAGGCCTCAAACCAGCTGAAAATCAGCTGTGAGATGCGCACATGTGCAGTGAGGTAACTTTGCCTGAAGCTCATGTGCCTGCACAAATGGCTCTGCATACCCACCTGTGGCACACATGCCGTAGGTTCACCATCACGGCTCTATAGAAAAAAAATGATATTACAGGAAAAAATAGGTAAATCAAATGATAGATAAATAATTATTTGTGCATTGATTAACATAAATTAGGCTAATAAAAGATTATTATTCATACAATAGAACTCACATACCTGATCCATGGTGCCTGGAACCTACTCCACACCCAGTTCCCATGCTGCCAGAGCAAACCTGAAGAGCCATTTCAAACATTATTTGAAAATTCCAGTCTGGTTATCGACCATGGAAGCACTTCTATAACCAAATGTTTGTAAAATGGGAACTATTGTCTGATATAAGGATATACTGAATGAAAAGGGTGATCTCAAAACCAAACAAGAGTTGAATGAACAAAGGGCGGAGATGTATTGGTACTCATATATGCAAATACAGTCAAGATATGAAAAAGATGTCAAAGCTGAGGGTTTTTACAAGGAGTTGACAGAATTGGATAAAATATTCATAGGAATGGAAGATATTCACTAGATGTCAATCTAGAAAAAGAACAAGTGAAGGAAACAATGATAGCGTGAGGAAAATTTTTTGAATATGCTATAGAATTAGATAGATGGCAGAAACTTTGGGAAAGAAACTATAAGTTAACAATATCGACAGCATATAAAGAAAATTCATATGAGATGTTTTATAGATGGCATTTTGCACTGGCAAAATTGGCAAAGATGTTTAAAGATAAATCAGCCAAATGCTGGAAGTGCCACCAGACACCTGAATCATATTACCATATGTGGTGGACATGTGCAGAAGTTAAAAGATACTGGACGTGTGTGTGTGTGTGTGTGTGTGTGTGTGTGTAGAGACAGACAGACAGAGATAGGCAGAGATAGACACACACACACACACACACACACACACACACACACACACACACACA
>BLBF01000007.1:22359473-22496569 GCA_015471245.1 Laticauda colubrina
ACACACACACACACACACACACACACACACACACACACACACACAGACAGATCAAACTTCTGCAAGAGCCGAATGACTTTAATGGGTATTTGTGTCCTGAATATTTTGTCTATAGTTTAAACACAGTTTTGGATCATCAGACTGTACTAGAGTGGGATTTGTTATTATATGTGACCGTGCTGTTCACCAAGTGCCAGAATAAGCAAGAAAAACTATATTTTATAGTTACTTAGTATAGGAAAAAAGAAAAAAAGGTGCAAAGGAAAACAAGAACTTAGACACATTTTAAAACGGATGGAAAATGTATGTAAAAAGGACACAGCAAACGAGAAAATGTTCCATCCATTGTTATCTGCTCTCAAAAGTGCCCCAAATTTGCATAAGCAGAGCGGACAACAATGGAAAGGAACGGATGTGGGAGGATGTAGTGGGGACGTAAAGTGGATGCTCCACGGAAGCCTAACAGATGGAAAGTGATGGAAGCAGATGGAAGCGAATAGCACATCCGCAGGGCTTCCAGGGAGAACACTGAAGTGGACGTGCAGCAGAAGGAGCGGATGCCTAGCGGATGCCTAGCGGATGACGCGGATGCATCACGGATGCCTAGCGGATGCCTAGCAGATGCAAAGCATTCACTGCACATGTGGGGAGGATGCATTGCGTCAGCCCCGCAGATATAAAGGGATGCAGCTCAGAAGCAGGTCACCATTCAGAGGAAAGACCTGCTGCCAGACACAGCTCCAGCCAACAACCATGGGGAAGAAGATGAAGCCTGTGCCATCTGCTGCCAGCCCTGACAAGAAGGACAGGGCCACCATCCCACCCCCTGGCCCTGACTCTGCTTCTGCTGGGGATTCTGCTGCTGGGGCTGACTCTGCTGGTGCTGGTGCTTCTGCTGCTGCTTACTCTGCTGGTGCTGCTCCTGGTGCTGGTGCTTCTGCTGGTGCTTACTCTGCTGGCACTGCTCCTGGTGCTGGTGCTTCTGCTGGTGCTTACTCTGCTGGCACTGCTCCTGGTACTGGTGCTTCTGCTGGTGCTTACTCTGCTGGCGCTGCTCCTGGTGCTGGTGCTTCTGCTGGTGCTTACTCTGCTGGTGCTGCTCCTGGTCCTGCTGGTGCTCCTGGTCCTGCTGGTCCTGCTGGTGTTCCTGGTCCTGCTCGTCCTGCTGGTGCTGCTGTTGCTTACTCTGCTGCTGCTGATCCTGATCCTGTTGGTCCTGCTGGTGCTGCTGGTCCTGCTTTTGCTGCTACTGTTGTTGTTGTTGCTGCTGCTGCTGCTGGTGTGGTGGAGCAGCCCCTAGAACCTCAAAGCCCCTCTGATGAGGGCCCAGATGGCCCTGCCAGAGGGAGGAAGAGGCATACGCGAGAACGGGAGAGGAGACAATACTCCATCGAAGAGGAACATGAGGATGATGTGCTCGAATGGCTGAGGGAGAACGAGTATCTAGGGCGGAAGGGACACAGGCTCTATCGAGACACCAAAAGGAAGCAGGCTGCTTGGAGAGAGAAGGCGGAGAGCCTGGGCTATACTTCGGAGGTCCTCCTCGGCTGGTGGAAGCACATGCACACCTGGTACGGAAAGCTGCACCTCTAGAAATCTGGCCAGGCCACAGTCAAGCTGACGGAAAGAAAGACCTACGTGATGGCCAAGTGCAGATTCTTGGAGGGTGAGATCAGGCCACTGAGGAGCAGCCCATCTCACAACCCTCTCTCTCAGGCAGCCTGCAGAGAGCCAGTCCTCTTCTGGCCAAGAGTCAGCTCCTGTGTCCAGGCAGGTATCTGTGGAGTGTGCCATGATGGAGACCCCCCCGACAGTTGCAATCCCCATGGTGGAGCACATGGAGGAGCCCCTGATGCAGTGGGAGCAAGGAGAGGGCACTTCCACCAGAGACCAACCCACATCCACCCCCAGCTCCACCTCCACAGAAAGCAGGCAGAGAGCCAGACCGGAGGGGCAAAGTCACACTGTCTTGCTGGAGATCAGGAACACCATCAGAAGCAGCATAGATCTCCTCTCTCAGCTGGTACACACTGACATACCATCCTCTAACAGAAAGCCCTTCCTCACCTACATCAACCAGACCCTCATGGACATGTCCGAATCCCAGTACCAGGTGATCACGGAGAGGATCACAGGTCTTCTGCACAACCCTCCAGGCCCAGCTGAACCTGCTCCGACCGAGTCCAGGTCTGCTCCTCCACCCCAGGTGATGTCACAGCCCTTCCAAGGCTTTCCACAGGCCCTCACCTACCAAGGCTAGGGCTACCAGGAGTTCCAGCAGCACAGGCAGCCCTTCCCAGTCCAGGCACAGGTTCATCGTATGCCACTAGTGCCACTGATGCCACTGATGCCACCGATGCCACTGACAGCACAGATGCCACCCACGCCACCGATGCCACCCATGCCACAGATGCCACCCATGCCACAGATGCCACCAACGCCACAGATGCCACCAACGCCTCACCTCGCTCACCTGCAGACCAGACAGCCCCACTACACTCCTCCTTCCTCCACCCCACAGCCAAGCCCGGCCTCCGAACATCTGTCATAGGTCTTGGGACTGACACCCCATGTCCTGGAGGAAGGGGCTCTCAACATCACAGGACTGAGCCAGCTCTCTGAGAGCTTCCTTCACACACCATCCCCTGTTGTCCTCTCAGGGCCAGGTACCCTAATGGCACCTCAGACCAGCACTCCAGCAGCAGCCACCTCCACAGCACCTGGACCCTTCATCCCTGAGACTATGGGCACACCTCAGAGTGACTGAGAAGAGTGCCAAAGACTGGGTTGCTGCCTGTTGACTTTATCTTTGCTTGGGACACTTTACTTGGGTCATTAATAAAGATTAACTTTGCTTCACACATTTGTTTCAGTTCTTTTAGTCAATAAAGTCTTGGTGGAAACTTTTAGAAATGGTTTAAGCCTTGTGGGATGGGTAAGGATAGCAGTGGGATGGGCAGGGATACCTGTGGGATGGGTAATATGTGTGGGATGGGCAGGGATACCTGTGGGATGACTAGTAGCTGTGGGATAGATAAACCTCCAGTGCAAGCATAGTGGGACTGTATCGTCCACCCTCCCAGGTGCCACACCTATGGCCCTTTATTATTAACAACAATTTAATCATTCATCCACACATTTCAACATAAAGACAACTCTTTATTAAATGCCCTGTTCATTGTAGGGCCACTCAACATATATAGCACAATCCCATCAGTGTGATGAGACAGGCTGAAGAAGCATCCATTAAGCATCTACCATCCTTTCTTGGCACTCCACTGCTCCAGCTGGGGAGCTGCACCAGTGTTTCAGGAGGTTGCGCTGCTTCTTCCCTTCACATGAAGCTCTGTTGGGGCCTTGCACATCCACAGTGTCTATCAGGTTTCGCCCTTGCCTCCATTCACCAGGCTCCATGTCCCCATTGCCTTGTTGGAGATCCATGAGCCTGTTCTGCAAGACTGGGTAGCGGGTGCACATGAGATTGTGCAGGATGCAGCAAGCTTCCACAATGTTCCTCACGGTCTCTGGGCAATGCTGCATGGTGGTGAGAAGTACCTGGAACCTGTTGGCCAGGATGCCAAAGGTGTTCTACACCACCTGCCTTGCCCTGGACAGCCTGTAGTTGAAGATCCTCTCTTCATGGGTGAGGCATCTGGAAGTGTAGGGCTTCATGAGGTAGGTTTTGAGAGAGAAGGCATCATTCCCCCACAATGAAATAGGGCACATCTTGTGTGTTATTGGGCAGGGGGTTTGGATCTGGGAAGCCCATGATGAGGTTTCGTTCCAACCCTCCTTGAGGTCACTAGCATTGTATACCTGGGCATCTGAAGCTGGCCTGTTGCCTGAAGCATTGATGTACATTAACTTGTAGTCAGCATCGACCATGGCGAAGAGGATGATGCTGAAGAAGCCCTTGTAGTTGTGATAAGTAGACCCTGAGTTGGCTGGAGCTTTGCAGGCCACGTGCTTCCCATCTTTGGCTCCAACGGTGTGGGGGAAGTTCCACTTCTGATACCACTGCTCTGCAACTTTCTTCCATCCTTCTTCAGTGGAGGGGCACTGGAGGAGCTCCTCCAGGTATTCTTCGATGATGGCCTGCACCACTTCTCTGACCACAATGCTGATGGTGTTGTGTGGCACCCTCCAGGCGTACTGCATGCTCCTGTACGTGGTCCCTGACACCAGGTGGTGCAGAGTCAGTGCTACCTTGAGCCCAGGTTCCAGGCTGGGTGGGAAGTTGGTGTTTGTCTTGGTCAACCTGGGTCTCAGCCACTCCACAACTTCGTCAAACATGGCTGGCGGCATCCTCATGAAGTTCTGGAATGCACAAGTGTGTTCGTTCCTCAGCTCCACCATCAGCTTGTTATACAGTCCGTACTCGGCTCTTCTCGCGATCCATCTTCGGACCCAGACACTTCTTGGATGCCTCCTTTTGTTCACGTAGAACAGATGAAAGAGCCTGTAGATGGCTTTGCACTGTTGTAGAATGATGGTGGCTACCAAAAGGAGTGTGTGATGATCCATGGTGGAGATGACTGGTTGCTGTGGAAGAGCAAGAACAAGATGAAGGCTGAAGAGATCTGCACAGCAGGGCTGCTGGACTGAAAGTGAGATCCAGGTGATTTCTCCTCCTTTTTATAGGAAATATTGGTTTTCCGCTAGGTGTCCTTTTGCATCCTGTAGACATCCTGCAGACACCCTAAATATCCGAGATACGTCCCCTATATGAACGTTTTTTCGTTTTAATGCTTTGTATGCGAGCTGCATCTGCTTCTATCCTTTCTACGTCTGTGCTACTAATGCTGCGTGTCTGTTCCGCATCCGTTTCGCTTCCTCCCTGTGTCCGTTTTCCGCTGGAGCGGATGCGAGTTGTGCGGATATGCAGTGGATGCCTAGCGGATATAGCGGACGCGTAACGGATGACGACGGACATCTAACGGTTGTTCCCCGTATGCGTAGCGGATGTAGAACGGACGCGTTGGATACATTTTCCGCTCAAAAAGTTTTGTGCAGCTCAGAACCTTTTGAGCGGATGAAATCTCAGTAGACGGATGCTGGACAGATAGAGAGTATGAAAAACGGATGCAATGAGTACAGAACGGATGCATCGCGTTAACCAATGGATTGCAAGTGTTTCTCTCTGTTTTACATCCTCTTTCCATCTGTTGGTGCTGTGTGACAGGGGCTTTAGTTTTTTAATGTAACAGTACAACTTGAATCCACTAAATAATATTTCATTATATTAAAAAAGAATCAGTTTATAAGGAAAAAGCAAGCACAGTTCTTCAATTCAACAGTTAAGTCACTGATGTCATTGCCCATTCATCCATTTTAAACAAATGAATATTTTTGCTATGCCATTTATATAGTAGATTCACAGTGCTTTATATAACAACACTTTCCCTATTTTTGGTATCTAATTCACATTTTAAACCACATTACTTTCTCTACACTATATTGACTAACTTGTAGATCTCAAATCAGCACTGAATCATAATGGGACAAGCTCATATAAATATTTTATGTGAAAATGACCCTTCTATTGTTTTATACTTACAGCAAAACAAAGCTTTAAAAACCCTCTTTTAAAACACTTTGACAACTCCAGTAAGCCTGAAAACAATTGTACTGAATGAGTCTGTTCTGAAATCATAAAAAACATACCTAAGACTTTTAAGCACTAATTTATTAATATGAGGTACTCCAACTCTTTATTCTCTTTATTCAACAGTTCTTGCAAATAACACTATCCATCTTAGCAAAACTCTTTAATTGTCCATTTAAAAATATTGCTGGTTTAGACTAATACAAAACACATTTCAATATTCCTAGGACTCTGGCAGTTTTACAGTCTGCTAAAGCTGCAAAAGCACAATTAGATTTCACCTAATTGTGAAATCAAAAGTTGTTTTAATTGGATATACTATAATTCCCCAGTTTTAGGCAAACTAAACTCATGTTGCAATAACTCACCTGGTTTAAACATTGGACCGACAATTCAATTGATCTAAACCAGGGGTGTCTCACGTTGTCACAGTCATGTCACGTGATATATCAGGACTTTACCCCCCTTTGCTAAACCAGGCATGGACGTAAACAGCACATGACACATCTGGCCCATGGGCCAGAGTTTGACAGCTCTGATCTAAACTTTAAAACTTATGGACTTCAACTCCGAGAATTCCTCAATCAGCTGGCTGAAAAATTCTGGAAGTTGAATCCACAAGTCTTAAAGTTGCCAAGTTTGGAGATCCCTGATTTAAAGTATTAGTATCTCTATGAGCTTATCCTTTTCAAAAGAAGTATCTACCTGACATTAGACTGACCTATAGTCCTATCAGGCTAATGTCATATGATCTAGGATTTTACTCAGAGACAATGAATGGACAGCTACTTTATCTGAGGTAGTCCAAGTGTCACGCCATAACAACCAACAAATGTACATAGTATATACATAAATACTACTACTGTATGTAAAATTAAAGAACAGCTGAGCCAATTTTCATAAGAGGGTTTGCTGAAGTAGATTTTATCTTTGATTTATAGGTTGGTGAGGTTTTGCTCTTGGTTTTTCTTTTCTGAATTCCTTCCTCATTTTTCATGTGGTAATTGGTAAAAGTAATGTTGATGGCGTGTTGTTAATCTCTTTATCATGTCCCTGGGTATTGTTCTGAAATAAATCAGAAGACATTGATTTTAACCTCACCGCTGCAATATAAAATAAAAGGAATGCATCAGGGAACAGAAAATAGGTTGACAGTGTTGCTTTGTTTCAATGTATTTAAGCAAAAAATCTTATCTATTATGGCTCACTCATTCTTGTATATTAACTCCTAGACAGTAGAAATGCAAAAGCTGCTGTTTTAAATGGAGAAATAATCAGATAGTTATAAGAACCTACTGTTAAGTGAGATACTTTTGCTTCTTATAAAGTATTTATTGCTTCCAAATTGATATGCTAAAAAAGAAGAGCTGAGCCATGCAAAATGTCATTTTTTGTTCTTCTTCACCTTTATTATACAATATCTAAATCTCAGGGTAGGGATATCATCATCTATTGATGAGGGGAACCAAGAAATGTATAATATTTCCAATTTCAGCTCATTTCATGAGCATATTCTTTATTTGTGTTCCTCCATATTTCTTTTTCATTTCAAGAACTGTTATAATTTCCAAGACTAACTGCTCATCATTCATAGTTTAAGGCAGGAGTAGTGGGATTACTACTGGTTCGCTGGATGTGGCTTGGTGGGTGCGCTTTGTGCACCTGCACACACTTTGCATGCACGTGCATGAAACACACACTTTGCGCAGGTGCAGAAGTGTTTGTGCAGGTGCAGAGGCATTCTAACTCACCTCCTGCATGCCTGCATGATCCTGGTCACTTCAGCAGCTGCCACGTAGCACTCTTCTGTGCCATGCAAAATAGATGCGCTTCAAATTCAGAGGATAAAATATGGGAGCCTGGATGGGCGGGTGGGCCCAACAGCAGAGAGGCAGAGAGAACCAGTTCTGTCTCTGCTGCTCATCACTGCTACCGGCTCAGCAGAACTGGACCAAACTGGTAGAATACCACCACTGGTTTAAGGTCAACAAAATGTAGATTCTGGAAAATGTGTCACTAATATCCTAGACACATTGTGGCTTGACGAATTCAATGTGATCTACATAGAAATCAGAGGTGGTATTCAGCAGCTTCTGACCAGTTCTGGAGAACCAGTAGCGGAAATTTTGAGTAGTTTGGAGAACCGGCAAATCCCACCTCTTACTGGAGATTTTACACTATCCTTCCCCTGCCAGGCCCACCAAGCCACGCCCACAGAACTAATAGTAAAAAAAAAAATTGAAGCCCACCACTGATAGGAATCCCACTGAAGATCACCTAGAAGCTTCAGCTGGTCTAGAATGCAGCAGTATAAGCAGTATGAGTATGCCTTCTTATGCCCATGTACCACTTTTGCTTTGCAAACTACACTGATTGTCTTATTACTTCAGGATCTGGTTCAAGATTCTGGTTGTTATCTATGAAGTTCTATATTTCATAGGGTCTGATTATTTGAGGGAAACACCCACCCCTCCCCCCAGTTTGGCTGATTCAGTCCAGCAGGATTGGTATGCTATTGGTTCCTCCACTTAAGCAACGTCATCTATCAGCCTTCTTTATAGTAGTGCCTGCTTTCTAGAATGGATTTTTCTGCAATTTCTTTGATTGTTGCGAACCATTCCAAGTCACTGGAAGTTTGGTTGCATATAAGTTACAGTGGTAATGCTAAAGGTATCCTTCTAATTTGGAAGGAAATAATCATGTTAATGTATGCATTTGAAGAGTCAGAAGATTAATGAGAAAAAAACTAGAAGTTAGAAAAAAATGGAAAGGCTATGAAGGACTCTGCACATCTGATCAATCTCCATGCCTATGAAAATTTGACCAATCAAGTCCAGCCATTCGTGCCTCAATCTACTACTTACATAGGGTGGGGGTGAGGGTGGGGGAGTAGAGTTGGAGCAGGGATGGAGATTTCAGATCTTTATTTAATTGAAATAAAGGTGCAGAAAAGAGAACACTGAGTGCACCTTCTCTAAGCCTTTCTCATATGTTGAATGTTGGTTTTTAGGCAATGCAACGTCTTGAGAAACAATTTATCTAAGTCTGATTTTTTTACAGGTGTTTTCTCTCCTGCTGTTTCAACATGTAATTAAACTAGGACACCATGGCAGCTGCAAGCCTTCTTGACCCTCAGCCACAGGATGGGCTGTTGGAGCACTTGACATGAAGAGCATGTGGTAGTGGCAGAGGATCCTGCCTGGATGATTAGAAATACATTTTATAATTGGGGTGACCTGGAATTAGGAAGATTTTTCTACAAATGGTAAAAAAAAAATGGATTCCAAGTGTTCAGAGAGAAAGAAGAAAAGCAACTAGCCTTAAATCAGGAAAGGTAAATACCAAGATTGAAGGGATGCAGAAAGATAGCAGCATTCTACATCATGAAAGAAAGAAAGAAAGAAAGAAAGAAAGAAAGAAAGAAAGAAAGAAAGAAAGAAAGAAAGAAAGAAAGGGTATCTTCTTAAATATATATTAAAAAGACCATTCAGGAAGGAAGGAAGGAAAGAAGGAAGGGAGGATTTCTGATATTCCCTACTAGCTTCTCACAAGGAAACTCAAGAGGGAAGCTGGCAGGAAGTCAAAAGTTGCTCCTGGACCCACTACTTTTTTGCCCACCAGCAATCATTCTGTTTCTCTGTTTAGCAAAGGAAATATTTATTTTATTTTATTTTGTCAAGTGATTAATAGATAACAGGTATAAATAAAAAACATAGTTATGAATACATGGATAAATATAAGAAAAATAAAAAAATGAAAGAAACAATAGGACAGGGATGGTAGGCATGTTGGTGTGCTTATGCATGCCCCCTACAGACCTCTTAGGAAAGGGGTAAGATCAATAGTAGACAGTCTAAGGTTAAAGTTTATGGGGTTTAGGGAAGAAACCACAGAGTCAGGTAGAATATTCCAGACATTGACCACTCTGTTGCTGAAGTCATATTTCCTGCAATCAAGTTTGGTGTGGTTTACCTTGAGTTTGTATCTATTATGTGCTCTTGTATTGTTATGGTTGAAGCTGAAGTTATTCATTGACAGGTAGGACATTGCAATATATAATTTTATGTACTATACTTAGATCGAACTGAAGGCAGCGTAGTTCTCGGTTGTCTAAGTCCAAAATTTCAAGTCTGGTGGCATAAGGTATTCTGCTAGAAGTAGAGGAGTGGAGAACTCTTCTTGTGAAATATTTCTGGATTTTCTCAATTATATTAATATCAGATATGTAATGCGGGTTCCAGACTGATGAGCTGTATTCAAATATTCATCTAACAAATGTTTTGTATGCTCTAGTTAGTAGAGTGATATTACCAGAGAAAAAGCTACACAGAATTAGGTTTACAACTCTTAATGCTTTTTTGGCTATGTAATTACTGTGAGCTCTAGCACTTAGATCATTTGAGATGAGTACTCCAAGGTCCTTGACAAAGTTTGGGTTATCAACAAGGTCTTGACTATTCAGCTTGCATTTTATTTTCTGTTTTTTTTGCAAATATGTAAGACAGAGCATTTATTTGTTGAGATTTGAAGTTGTTATTTGTTTGACCATTCTGACACATAGTCGAGGTCTTTTTGAAGGGTAGCAGTGTTGTCGCTGGTGTTGAATAGCTTTACATCATCAGCGAAGAGAACACAGTTGCTCTTGATATGATCACAGAGGTCATTTATGTAGAGTATGAAGAGAGTTGGTCCTAAAACACTGCCTTGCCTTGGGGGACACCACTGTTGACAGTACAGGATTTGGCACTCCCAGTTTTGACCATTTGTTGTCTGTTTGACAGGAATGCTTCTATCCAGTTATGTAGGTTTCCAGAGATACCATAAGATTTTAATTTTAGGAGTAAATGATGATGCAATGGGACATGGGCTGCCTTGATGTGATAAATACAGGCATAAATAGATTACCAATATCAGGGAAAGAAGAATATATTAAGAAATGCTTCTTTTGAGGACAGGCAAACATTTGGAGGCTTAAGAAAATAAGCCTTAAGAGGAAAGGTAGTTAGGTTCTAGCTAATTGTCACACACCAACTATGGTTCTGCAAGGACTCAGAAGTTTGTGACTAAAAGTTTCTCCTGTTGTGAAGAAGGGGATGTAAGAAACAATGACTTTCTCTTCCCCTCCCCTCTCTATGGGGAAATGGCAGAGAAAGTGATGTTAATGGTCCTATCCCAGATATAATTTTGGGCCTTTGCTGAATGCAGCTTCTTACTCTGGTTGTCCAGAATCACCATCGAACCCTAGTGTATGTTTGCATGGTGCAAAGAACACTGCTGTGCCTCAAATCACTGAAATGGATGTCATTATAACATTTAAAAATGGGTCAGCTGCTGGTCACCTTGATGGAAATGTTTTTGTGGTATGGACAGTGAAGTTCAGTAGAGCATGGTGGTTTCTATTTTGCTGTGTGGAACCACACTAAAGTGACACTTTGTGCACTTCCATGTTCCCTTTTGTGCAGGCATGCTTTTTTAGCATTTAAAAGATGGGGGGCGTCACAAGCTAGACTAACATTAGAAAAGAAACTTCAATCCTTGAACTGTTAAAGCTGCCCTTGCCTATTGGAAGATTTAATATAGTTGTTTCAGAGCCTAGCATGGGTAGTCTCCATCTTCATCTCTGGGTGGACATTTCAAGAGGACATAGCAGCTTCAAGGTGGCTGCTTTGCTAGTTCCAGGACATTTTCAAACTGCTAAAAAAAAGCAGGGTTTTTTTGTCTTTTTTTTTGTCTAAAAAAAAGTCTTTGTATGATCCAGGATTAATTTATTCTTCTTGAAGAACAATAAATCTCCAGATGCATAATTCAAAAGCATTTTATTTCTCTTATTCTGCATCCAGCTTTCACAGACAAATTTGTCATTGCCTTATTCCATAGGATATCTCTCTCTCTCTCTCTCTCTCTCTCTCTCTCTCTCTCTCTCTCTCTCTCTCTCTCTCTCTCTCTCTCTCTCTCCCTCCCTCCCTCCCTCCCTCCCTCCCTCCCTCTCTCTCTCCCTCTCTCTCTCTCTTTTGTTTTGTTTTACAGCACATTGTTCTTTTTCTTTGCCTGAATTTAAGGGAAAAAACTGTCTGGTATCTTCTTCTCAGTCCATTCTTAAGTTTTTTAAGCCTGCAGACTCATATTCCTTTCGCTTTCTTAATGCACAATATTAACTCAAATTCTTCGCTTTTCATTTTTTATAACAAGCACCTCTAAAACTTCTTTATTTTCAGCCAGGAAAGCTATATCATCTGCATATCATTTCAGATTTTGATTCCAGAGTTTGCTTCTTCCAATCTGGTCATTCTTATAGCAAATTTGCTTTAAGTAAAGCAGCTTCAGGAATAATCTGCACCCTTTTCTACTTGAAATCACTGTGCTCTTGAATTCAGCTCTTATGGTAGCTTTGTGTTCATTTTAAACATGATTCAGAAAAAAATAATCAAATGTTCTGACATCCTTTTTAGCTTCAGTTATCTTCCATGTTCTAGGAGGATCTACATAACTAAAAGCTTTGGTGTAGTCAGGGAAACGAAGCTAAACCTCTTTCTTATATTTTCTTGTTCTTCTTATCCATCAGATATTAGTTGGTTGATCTCACAGAGAATCAGTTTTGATTGTAGTGAGATATACCTGCCCAAAATAAACATAATTTGTGTCCTTCTGCTTTTCTTGAAACCTATGTATCCATTTGACATAGGTGTCTCTTTGAAGAGCTCCTTTTGATCAGAGGTGATATTCAGCAGGTTCTGACCAGTTCTAGAGAACCGGTAGCAGAAATTTTAAGTAGTTTGGAGAATCGGCAAATGCCACCTCTGACTGGCCCTGCTCCCATTTATTCTCTGCCTCCCGAGTCCCAGCTGATCAGCTGGGTCTTCTTTTGTTGCCCTGCACAGGAGAATGGAGCTGGAAAGGTTAGTGGGGTGGGGAGGGAATGGGATTTTGCAGTAATCTTCCCCCAGGTGTGGGGAAGGAATGGGGATTTTACAGTATCCTTCCCCTGCCATGCCCACCAAGCCATACCATGCCCACCAAGCCATGCCCACAGAACTGGTGTAGAAAAATTTGAATCCCACCACTGCTTTTGATGCTTTTACCCATCCAATCTGCTCAGGCAGGATGGACATGCATTGAGCCCTGTTGGCCAAATAATTTGGTGGGATTTGAAAACATGCCTTTTCTGCCCCAGTGTTCAGTTTGTGGATCATTCTCCCTCCACCCTGCTGGTTTTTCACAAAATTTTGTAGACCTGGTTTTGTGCCTGGGCTTGGGGCCTCAGTTGTCTGCAAAGACTAACATCTTGTTTATGCTAGTGATTTGTATTGATGTTGCTCAGCTGCTGTGTATTTTAACTTCCGTCATGTGTATAACTATAAATCAAACACCATCTTCAGTGCACATCATTACCATGAAAATAAACACAAGCACATATCCTTCATCTCCACACATTGAACTGAAAACATGCAACACCACATCAACACAGGACTATACAGTAGAATTCAACAGAGCTACTGCCCTGGGATAGAAGCTGTTTTTCAGCCTATTTGTGCTTGTTTTTAATATTCTGTACTGTCTGGCAGATGGTAATAGTTTTTAAAAAAGGGTGCCCTGGACGAGATGGATCTTTGAGAATGTTTTGAACTTTCTTAAGGCAGCGGGAGCTATAAAGCTCTTCCAAAGAGGGAAGAGGGCAACCAATGATCTTTTGGGCAACAAAATTAACCCTCTGGAGTGTTTTCCTATCTGCCACTGTGCATTTGGCAAACCATACAGAGGTGCAGTAAGTTAAGATACTCTCTATGGTACAGCGGTAGAAGGTCACCAGCACTTTTTCATTCACTTGTTGTTTTCTGAGAAGTCTCAGGTAGTATAATCTCTGCTGGCCCTTTTGACCAGTGCTACAATGTGGGCACCCCAGGACAGGTCCTCTTTTAAAACTTTCTTAAGTTTTAAGAAACTTAAAACTGGTCACTTGCTCCATTTGATCTCCATTGATTTCCTGAATTATTGTATTTTGCATCAAACAAATCAATCTGTATACTATATTCTTTCGTTATGCCCAAACTCAAGCTTGGGATGAATTCGACCATTTTCTTTCTTCACCATTCAAACAATGCCTAGTGATTCAGAACTGTGACTTTGGATGCCATCCAGTGCAACCCCGACGTCTAGCTTTGTACTTCCCAAATTCCTGCTCTTGATTCCTGCTTCATTTTGACCTCCACGTGCTCCTGATCAAATCTCTGGCTCATTCCTTGTTACTTTTCAGGCTATTATTGTGTGGTATTTGATTAGAGACAATCTGACCAAGATTACACCTCCTCCTTAGCCTCTAGTAAGCTGTAGGCATATGCACATTCTTTTTCATGCTTCTCCAGCTCCTTCTCTCTTGCCTCCTTCTGCTGTCTGATGCCATCTCTCCAGACAAGCATTCCTGATCATCCCAAATATAGGTTTTTTTGGGAGGCAACTAGACTTTCTTGTTTTTTTCTTTTGAAGATGTTTCACTTCTCATCCATGAAGCTCCTTCAGCTCTGATAGGATAGTGGGGAATGGAAGGTTTTATATTCCTTGCAGACAGCTGTGCCTCAAGGTTACAGATAAACCTCCAAGTGCTTCTACGATCCTTTAGAAGGATGCAAATGACCAGCTCTCTGCACGGAATATAAATCTCTTCATTCCTCATTATCCTGTCAGAGCTGAAGAAGTTTCTTGGATGAGAAGTGAAACATGTTCAAAAGGAAAAGTAAAAAAAGTCCAGTTGCCTCTTGAAAAGAACCTTTGGGACCACCATGACATGGATGACTGAGAATCTCCACAGACTTCAAGCTTTCCTAATATTTTTACAAGCCTTGCTGCCTACATATTGCTCCTAAACACTCTACTCCTTCTTCAGTGTTTGCTTATTCCCATCCAGAATTTCTTCAAGCCTCTCTCCCAAGCACCTGCATCACACTGACACTTTGCCTGCCAGTGGACATTTACTCCCTTCACTGAAGCCAGGACATGAGATCCTTCTTGTAGGTGTGCTCTCCTCCCTCATTCCTGCAGAGCTTGAATTGCCCTCAATCCCATTATGTGTGGTGGTTGGTTGCACTATTCTCCTTTCAATCTTTTCGGAAAGGGTGAACCCAACAGGAATTTAAGGCACCTGATGAGTCCAGACATCATGGCATAGTGGCATTCTTAGTGGAAATTGGGACGAAAGGGTTTATTAGTAGTATCTCTTTTCAATCTTAAAATTTTTCAATCATTTATTTTTTTAAGTCAATTAATAACTGAATAATTTATCAACTGTTGCATTATGTTCAGAATTGTTACATTAGAACATTGATTACTGTCCTGCTCAGATTTCAAACAAATAAGGCACCAGCAGTTGCTAAATAGAACTGCAAGACAGTAAAGGCCCAGTCCCACTGCACTTATGGATGCAAAGAGGATGTAAAACGTTAAAAAAAGCTTTCCATCCATTGGAAAATGCTATGCATCCATTGTGTACTCACTGCATACGTGTTTCATACGCTCTATCCGTCGAGCATCCATCCACTGTAATTTCATCCGCACAAGAAGTTTTGAGCTGCACAAAACTTTGCGAACAGATGAACTTTCCGCTGCGTATGATGTACATCTGCGACATATACGGGCAACAAACATTCTATGTCCATTATCATCTGTAAAACGTCCACTGTATCCTCTCTGCATCCTCTGGCCATCCCCTCAACTCACATCCGCTGCAGCTGAAAATGGAAAGAGGGAGGAAACAAAAGGTACACGGAACGTCTACACAGCATTAGTAGCACAGAAATAGAAAGGATGTAAGCGTATGCATCTCGTATATAAAGTATTCAAAATGGACAAAACGTTTGTATCTGGGATGTATCTTGTATATTTAGGATGTCTGCAGTATGTCTAGAGTATGTAGAAGGACACCTAGCGGACATCCGATATTTTCTATAAAATCATCTGGATCGCTGGGATGGTGGACCCTACAGTCCCACTATGCTTGCACTAGAGGTTTATCTATCCCACAACTATCCTTATATACCCTTATGCCCACAAGCATGCAAAGGCTTAACCATTTTTTCAAAGTTTTCACCAACACTTTATTAAGTAAACAAAATGAACCAAGTAAACTGAATGTCTTAAGCAAAGATAAACTTTGTTAACTTTCTTAGTAAACTTTATGACTTTATTAAATAAGCAAAATGAACCAAGTAAACTGTATTAAGTGTCTTAAGCAAAGATGAACTTTATTAAACAATTAAACAACTCAGTCTCTGAGACTATTCTGAGTCAGAATAGATTATTCTGCATGCGTGCTGCATTCTTTTATATCCGCGGAGTGGACACAATTCATACTCCCCGCATGCGCAGTGAACGCTTTGCATCCGATATACATCCGCGCAGCATCCCCTTTGTTTGCTATAGGCGTACGTGATGCATCTACTTTATCCGCTATGTATCCGCCCCTTCCGCTATGCATCCGCTTTGAAATTCTCCCTGGAACCCCTTCAGAGGTGTCATCTGCTTCCATCCACTTTCATCTGCTAGGCTTCCGATGAACATCTGTTTAACATCCCCGCTACATACTACCCACGTCCGTTCTTTTCCGTTCTGTTTATGCAAATTTTCACCACTTTTTGGAGTGGATGAAAATGGATGTGGCCACCCCCGAAATTTTGCTTGTCCGCTGTGTCCTTTCTGCATATGTTTTGCGTCCATCGGCCAGTGGGACATAGCCTAAAGAATTATGTTGTTGGCTTGGATTGCTACACAATGTTCTTTTAAACGCTTTCAGGGAATGGCAGTTTTTGTCCATCATCTGAAACATTATTTGATGACATAAAGCATTGGGGGACAGAGTATTCAAACAATCCCCAGAACCAGTTCAATGGGGTAATTTGATAGGAATTGTAAGATAGGGTTTATTTGTTGTATTTTCATAGCTTTTATAAATTGATATTTGTGTGTTACCTATGACTCACAATAAACAATTTGTGTATTATGGAAATAGGCAGAGAATCATTTTTTTCTTTATTTGTCATTCTTCTAACATAAAATGGCCAGAGGAGAGGATCTTAGTTTTATTTTATTTTTTGGATATGCGTATTTTTTTTTTGAATATGCGTAATGACTAATAATAATAATATCAGGCAGCATTTGTTAGGATGACAATATATGACTCAGTTGCTCTAGTCATTTCCAAAGGATCGGAACTGATATCGACTTAGGTCATAATAACATGAAAAAAATCCAGCTGAAGGTAATGTTTTCCATGAAAGGAAATAAGAAGCAAAACAGGTTTGATTTATGCTTAACCCAGTTATTTTTACATCCTTCGGCCTCCTTCCAAAATTCAAAGAAATTGTGGAGGGAGGCTGAAAATATGGCCCTCTATGGAGACATAAGTCATTTGAGGAATGGTGATGGTGGCAAGGCTTATCCAGAGATTTCAGATGGTAAGAGCTCTGGGGACAGAATACTTGAAAGACTTATATATTGCCAATTGCACTGGGAGATCTTTTTTTATTATATAACCCCTTTAATAAAAACATTCTCAGGGCAGTCAGATTTGTTTTATTTGAATTATTTATTTCCTGACTTTAAAATATGCCCATGTCCCTAAATGTAACATTTTGTCTCGTAGCGTACAAATTCAACAAAGGCTAATAAGCTAATATAAGACAAGACATGTATCTTGGTGTTCTATTGTCTATCTTCGAAAAACATTAAAATAAGAAATAATTTTATGAATTTGTTTTACCTTCTGCAACCAAATGTCTGTCTATATGTCTGTCTCTCTATCATACTAGTCCTACATGGTTTTTCCATCTTTTTCCCCAGGTTTCAGCCCAGAAATAAATTCAAGCTTCTGGCTTTCTCCAATATAGTCTTAAATAAGGGATCGCTGAGCCTTTACCCACTCAAAAGGCAGGTGCCAACAATTATTTGGAACCAGCACATCAGGAAGTTGGCCTTCTCTCCTATGAATCCCCTTCTTTCTGGGAGTTATATTTCCATATGTACATATAGCAGGGAGCCCCGAAGATCCTGATTTATGGCATGTAGACAAAACACAAACACCAGCACTTTTCTGGAAACCTGGCAAAGACATAACCATATATATTCCATTTTGGGTAAGTAGTTAAATATTACATGACTTATGAGCAAACAAGACAAGACTTAAGCAAGCAGATGCTTAAATGAATAATTAAATATATGACTTTCTTTTAAAGCAGTTTGATAAATTGTGATGTTTGCTGTTGCTATATTCCACACCTATTGCCTTCTTCCAAGCCTTTGGGATAGATGACTAATGTTCTGTTGTCTTTTCTGGGTTTATTTTCTTTGACATTGTTGTTTGCTTGTGTTTATGCTATATTCTTTTTCCTGCCATTCTTTGTTTTTTAATGTTTTAACAATTATAATTCATCCTCCAATCTTTCTGGGAATTGGGTGGCCTATATATTTAATATAGTATAATTTAATAAATTATTAAGATTGGAACTTTCTTTAATTTACAAAATATCTTTTAATCTTCTAAATGATTTGAAAACAGTGCTTCTTTTCAAAATACAATTATTAATCTATGTATGTATTCTCAGGAGAAAACATAAACACATTTATTGCCTATTCTTCATGATTTTGAAATAGTGAGCTTAAAAGCATCAAGAGTATTCTGATCCATTTTATTGATCTTGGGCTACATGTTAGTTTAACTATAAATAATAACCTATTCTTTTACCAATCATGCCAGTAAAAGCCAACATATTTTACATTCAGGTATTGTTCAATAAGCAGTTCTCCATTGTGCTGTTATTTGATTCCAATTGTCATTCTTAAGTTTCAGTCAGATCCATTGTGCATTAAGTTGAAAAGAACTCCAAAAATTTGTCACCATCCATCCAAACATTCCAAATGTTTTTTTTTTAAGGCCAGGATATTTCTCTATCAAGAACTAGGTTTCAGTCCAGAAGTAAATGCAAGGTTCTAGCCTTCACTAATTTAATCTTAAATAAGGGATTGCTGAGTCCTTGCCCACTCAAAAGGCAGATGTCAGGATACTTCCAAACCAAATTCTGTTATTTCTCTGAATAATCAAAAGTAGGATGGAGTGAAGCTTTGAAAGAATGCTTCACTTTGACAAACCTTCACTTGATTTCACAAAGCTGCATCATTCCTCTCTCTTTTAAAGGTTAAGCAAGTTCCATATAGCTTTGCTTGCATTGTATGATAGCTAAGGGAAGCCTCTAAAACAGAGTAACACAAGACAATCTAGTTATTTTGGTTCACTGTTACAAGTGAGAAAACTGAATGCCTCCAAGCTGGATGCCTTCAGTGAACATTGCACAATTGCCCATGGTGTGAGTGGAAGTTGGCCAACTGATAGGTAACTGATAGGTTGTTAAGACCACACTTGGAATATTGCACCCAGTTTTGTTCTCCACAATATAAAAAAAGATGTTGAGATTCTAGGAATAATGCAGAGAAGAGCAACAAAGTTGATTAGGGGGCTGGAAGCTAAAACATATAAAGAATGGCTGCAAGAATTGGGTATGTCTATTTTAATAAAAAGGATTAGGGATGACATGATAGCAGTGTTCCAATATCCAAGGAGCTGCCACAAAGAAGAGAAAGTCAGCCTATTCTCCAAAGCACCTGAAGACAGGACAAGAAGCAATAGGTGGAAACTAATCAAGGAGAGAAACAACTTAGAACTAAGAGAAATTTCCTGACAGTTAGAACAATTAATCAGTGGAACAACTTGCCTCCAGAAATTGTGGGTGCTCCAACACTGGAAGTTTTAAAGAAGAGATTGGACAATCATCTCTCTAAAATGGTATAGGGTTTTCTGCTTGAGCACGTACTTGGACTAGAAAACTTCCAAGGTGACTTCCAATTCTTCTTTGGTCTGTTCTGCTGTCTGGTAGATCCCTTGATGTTTTTTCCCCAGGCAGAAAATGGCCCACCTTGTGTAACTCTAGCACTGTGATAGAGGCATTATTGATTTTTTTATCAAAACTTTTGGCTTTAACAAGCAGCCTG
This sequence comes from Laticauda colubrina, assembly GCA_015471245.1. Classification (NCBI taxonomy): domain Eukaryota; kingdom Metazoa; phylum Chordata; class Lepidosauria; order Squamata; family Elapidae; genus Laticauda; species Laticauda colubrina. Next base: position 22,379,107 of record BLBF01000007.1, read on the forward strand.
AAGGCCCTATACAGGAATCTAGAAAAGATGTTGATGCCTCCTTAGTTCCCACTAAAGGAGGCAGTTTAGGGGAGAAAAAGGGTCCTCCAAGTACATACCAAAAGTATTGCATCACTTGATTTATTATCTGTACTATAAGCAATTCTGGACAATATAGCAAAGGTGGACAGCCTGGAGCCACCTCAGCACATGCTGGAGCTCTTCCTGCTTGGAGGTTTCACTGCACACAGCGTGCAATCCCAAAGGTGATCAACCTGGAAAAGATCCTACAACTCTTGGGAAGCAGTTTGAATTGCTACCTGTATTGCTTTAGAAGGCAAATGTAAACATCCCTGAACTTCAGAAGAGTGAAATACATCAGGGGTTACCAATCTTTTGGAGCTCAGGGACTACCAAACTCATAATTTTAAATCCCGGGGACCACTAATATGAAATTTGATTAATGGTGGCTTGCTGACTTTGGAGAGAGAGAGAGAGAGAGAGAGAGAGAGAGAGAGAGAGAGAGAGAGAGAGAGAGAGAGAGAGAGAGAGAGAGAGAGAGAGAGAGAGAGAGAGAGAGAGAGAGAGAGAGATCGATCTACACCCCCTTCTCTCTCTCTCTCACACACACACACAAACACCAAGGGTGGGATTTAAATTGCTTAACAACGGTTCTGTGGGCATGGCCTAATTTGTGGGTGTGGCTTGATGGTCATGTGACTGGCTGGGCATGGCTTGCATGTAAATATTATAAATATTCATGTAAATATTGGTTTTTTTTAATAAAATAAAGAACAACTTTTACCCAAAATCAGGCAAAGCAGATAGGCAGATTGAGTTGCTCACAGAATCACAGATTCACTCAGAGATCTGTCTTTCTGGCATCAGCTACCTGAGTCTGTCACATAAAAGTTGCTAACAAGCAAACTCAAACTCACAAAATTAACTCACAACACGTATGTAAATATTGATTTTTTTTATTAAAAAAGAGCATATTTTACCCAAAATCAGGCAAAGCAGACAGGCAGATTGAATTGCTCACAGAAACAGAGATTCATGTAGATATCCATCTATCTGCTTTTTGCTACCCGAGTCTGCACTGACAAATAGAAGCTTCAGTCCTCAGGGAGGTTTGGCTCTGCTTAAAAACAGAGCCGAAAATCTAAAGATTAGCTTGAAAGCAAGAAATCCAACAGTTTCCTGCTTTCTAGCTAATCTAAATCTCCCAGCAGAGCAGAACAGCTGATGGTCAAGAAAAAAAAAAAAAGGAAAAATAACAACTTAGTAGGCAAGTTTACCAGGTGAGGAGTGAGTTGGTGGGGAGGGTTCCCTCCAGCCATGTGGGTGGCGCAGCCTTGTGTTCCTATGCAGCCTGGATTAATTGCTTTGGAAGGTGCTCTGGGGGTGACATTTCTTTGCAGAGCATCAAAATTTTCTTGCGGACCATCAATGGGCCACAGCCCACTGGTTGGTGACCATGACATAGGTCTCCCAGTCAGTGAGCTTGACAGCGGCCTGCCCGGATTTCTTCAGGTGCAGCTTGCCATACCAGGTGTGCATGTGCTTCCACCATCCAAGGAGTACATCTGAAGTGTAGCCCAGGCTCTCCGCCTTCTCTCTTCAAGCTGCCTGCTTTTTCTTGGTGTCGTGATAGAGCCTGTGGCCCTTCCTCCACAGGTACTCGTTCTCCCTCAGCCATTCCAGCACCTCCTCCTCATGGTCTTCGAAAATGGAGTACTGTTTCCTCTCTCCCTTCTCCTTGCCTTGCCTCTTCCTCCCTCTGGCAGGGGCTTCAGGGCCTTCAGCAGCAGGGCTTTGAGGGCCTTGGGGCTGGTCCATCACAGCAGCAGCAGCAGGAGAAGCACCAGCAGCAGCAGGAGAAGCACCAGCAGCAGCAGGAGAAGCACCAGCAGCACCAGCAGCACCAGCAGGAGAAGCACCAACAGCAGCACCACCAGGAGCACCACCACCAGCAGCAGAAGCACCAACAGCAGCACCACCAGGAGCACCACCACCAGCAGCAGAAGCACCAGCAGCTTCAGAGTCAGTGCCAGGGGGTGGGATGGTGGTTCTGTCCTTCTTGCCAGGGCTGGCAGGAGCAGGCACAGGCTTCCTTTTCTTCCCCATGGCGTTCTCTCAAGATGTCTCTGGCAGCAGGTCTTTCCTCTGAATGCTGACTGCTTGCGAGCTGAATCCTTTTATATCCATGGAGCTTACACAATTCACTTCCCGCATGCACAGTAAATGCTTTGCATCCGCTAGGCATCCGCTAGGCATCCGCTAAGCATCCTGTAGGCGTCCGTGATGCATCCACGTCATCTGCTATGCATCCGCTCCTTACGCTATGCATCCGCTTCGCTATTCTCCCCCGGAAGCCCTGCGGATGTGTCATCCGCTTCCATCCACTTTCATCCACTAGGCTTCCTATGAACATCCGCTTTACATCCCCGCTACATCCTTCCTACGAACATCCACTTTACATCCCCCACGTCCTTTCCTTTCCGTTGTTTTCTGTTCTGTTTATGCAAATTTGGGGCACTTTTGAGAGTGGATAACAACGGATGGAGCCACCCCTGAAATTTTGCTCATCCGCTGTGTCCTTTTTGCATACGTTTTCCCTCCATCAGTCAGTGTGACCTAGCCTTTACTCTACATGAAACAATTCCCTCTCAATCCAGCTAACCTCTCTGTAGTTGTTGTTGGGTGAAAATAGGAGGAAAAAGGGAGCATTTGATCTGTTCTTGATATTTTTTATGAAGAAATAAAGTTGGGGGGAAAGTTTAATAAAATAAAATACAAGCAAAAGAAACTAAAGGAGCTCTCAAGTTGACATAAAATTGTCAAATGTTGCATTTGAAAGCAAGTATCAGTAAAGATTCAATGCTAGAATGAAACTCATTGACAATTGCATGTTTCACAATTTCCTGTCTTGATATTCTCCTGTCCTGGGATGCCAACTATTTTTACTTCAAACTGGAATGTAGTGGATGGTTTTTCAGAAACATTGGTACACAAATACTGAAATGTATTTGCTTATAATTGCCTTCTTGGTGGTTGCGGGGGGGGGGGGGAGTCAGAGAAGAGGGAAGTAATTCAATTCAAAGTTTTATAGTTTTTTAATACTTATATTTTTCATTTGACCCAATAAATTATGGCATATCAATTTCAGAAACTGATTTTGTGCCCTGACAGGCAAAAGAAGCAAATTGATTCTGGCTGTCAAATAATAAACAACTTGAGGATGCCAGAAGCAGCCATTTTTCCTTCTAAATGTCATTTAGTGGGAAATGTAAAAATAAAATGGCAATTACTGTGACAATGTCAAATAAGAGCCATGGGCTGTCAAGAAAAAGCTGTTCTTTACTGATTGTAATTGATTTCAATAAGACCATACATGCAGTAACAGCTTATTGACTCACTTACTAACTTGAAATCAAGAGCGCTATGAACACTTAAAGACACAATAGTTATATGACCCCAGTGTCCTGAAGTGTGCATTATTTTTCATGCACCAACTATCACTGTCCTAAGGACTTACTCCTTTTAAAAGGTGTGATCTGTATCTATTTGGTGTGACATTTTCTATTTGGTGACATAAACTACAACTGCAAATACAGTTTCTCTTGAGCAGAAGCTCAACTGCTTAGTTGAGAAGAAGACTAATTGCTTAGAGATTCCTTGAAATATTGAAAGAATGCATTATTAAAACTAGAACGCAAATTGTTTGCAATATACAGAAGTACACTTATGGGCAAATCTGACTTCATTTCACTACAGTAGTAGTAAGAGGCAGAATCAATCTTTCAGTAAAGTCATAGTCTCCATTTGCAACTCTAATACTGAACATAGTATAAAAGACCCTCCAGTTCTTTGCTCAAAGCAATGCAAATGTTTTATTAGGTATAACAATGTGTAGGAACAATTGTACCCAAACGAGGATAATGTCAAATCAACACACAAATGGTACAGCATACCATTGTAATTTTAATTTAAACTGGTTAATAGCTGTCAGGAATTCCATAACTTATCTGGTTTATAGAAATAGCTCTGAACAATCTTTGGGCATTCTAATATTCTATTAAATAAATAATCAGATGTGTTCTAGAAACTGGTCAGTGGATTTTGCATTCCAGGCAAATCCTGAATTTATGACCCATAAATGCCTAGCCTTGTTTTGGTAAACATCAAACAGTTTCCATCTGGACTGTACATTTCTGGCATATAACAAACATAGAACAGAATAGAATAACAGAGTTGGAAGGGACCTTCTAGGTTTTCTAGTCCAACTCCCTGCTCAAGCATACTATTTGAGACAAATACATAAGAATAGATGCATGACACCAGGCAGCAAAGAATTCTAAAGAAAAGGACTTTTAAACTAAATGTTTAAAAGGTGAGGAGATAAAGTCTCAAGTCCCATACTGTATACAGTGATAGTCTAGAATAGGAGTGGGCAATTAATTTTCCCAAGAGTCCACAAGAGAAACTGAGGCTGTTGTGGAGGGCCGAACCAATAAGGGCTGTGAAAGTGAATAAAACATGTATGCATGCATAGATACCCCCGCACCTTTTTATGATCATGTAATCCCTTAATTCGAGTAGAGACTGTATGGATCTACCCTAATTTGAGTAGAAAAAGTATGGATCCCCCCCTCACCTTTTTATGACCCCGAATCCCTTCATTCAAGTAGAGACTGTATGGATCTGGCCAGATGCCCTTCCTGATAACATATGGAGTTCACACAGCAGATACAGCTATTGCTATCTAGGATTGAACTCTCAACCTTCCAAGTGAGAGATGAGCGTCTTCACCATTAGGCAAATTAAAAAAAGAAAAAAATTGCCTTCAAAATAAAAGTAATACACAAAAGCCAGACAGGGGCAACCAAAGGGATGGATGTGGCCCAGGGGCTGTAAAATGACCGGGTCTACTACAGAAGATTAGTGAGGAGGTTTATACCTCTTTTTCCATTGTACCTGTAGGGTTGTTTTTTTGTTTTTGTTTTGGTAGATTTCTGTACACACACCTGAAATGAACTGTAGAAATTGTAAGTTTTACTATGGACCTAATAATCACCTTCAGCCTTCATAGGTTATATCTTTATTTAACCTAGCAGTGTAAGAATGATGTTTAATTAAATTATACTCTTTACATCTGAGGTCTTCAAATCTGGCAACTTTAAGACGTGTGGACTTCAACTCCAAGAATTTCTCAGCCAGCTGAGGTCCACGCATTGAAGTCCACACATCTTAAAATTGCCAGGTTTGGGGACCCCTGCCTTAAATGAACTGCAAGGCGGTGTATATGAACACACACACACACACCAAAAAAAATCTGTGCTGAAAATGTTTTCGGGTTGGTGCAAGGGAAATGTGGAGTTGTCAATTTTAAACAAACCACTCTTATGAAAATGCCTCTTCAGATTGTTGCCAGAAGTGATGAATATCCATTGAAAAGTATAAAGATTAGTGGCCCAGTGTGAAGTTTGGAAGGTGCCAAGATGCAAATACATGTTAGTTTCAGGGGCCCTCCTGCCACCAGTTCTGAAGTTCCTAACAAGCAGAAGGGCTATAAGATGGTTTTTGCTTTGAAGATGACAGTTGACTTGTTTTCAGTTAATAAAATCCTTTTATCTCTTCCTCATTAGTACGCTCATTGCGTCTCAATCCCAGAACCTATTAGTCACCAGCTGGCCACTGATGGCAAAACACCATATTACATCTTCCTTCCATGCTACTTCCACTAGCGACTGTGGTGTTTATTTATTTATTTTAAAGAAATACATTTCAGATGGAGCCAGCATATTGAAGCATATTCAAGCATATTCTAGAAGCAGAAGACATTATCTTATTTCTGAAATGTCAGATTTGTTCACCCTGAGAAAAGCTTTAGGCATTTCCTCCAGACTTCGTTAATAGGCATTTGTCTTTTCCTTGAGTCAGGAGACAAGTATTTTGATAAATATTTTACATATATATTTTGTACTATCTACATGACCAAGCTTTACTTAGTTTCAGCAACAAGATTAGACAGGATTTCTGTTCTTACAGCTTTATGTCGTGGTACTGTAGTAATTCAGTGGTGAGATTCAAAAATTTTTACTACTAATTCTGAGAGCATGGCTTGGTATGCGTGGCTGGTAGGCATGGCAGGGGAAGGATACTGTAAAATCCCCATTCTCTCCCCATTAACCTGCTTTCCAGCTCTGTTCTCCTGTACAGGGCAACAAAAGAAGACCCAGTCAATCAGCTGGGACTCAGGAAGCAGATGGGAGTGGGCCAGTCAGAGGTGGTATTTTCTGGTTCTCCAAACTATTCAAAATTTCTGCTACCGGTACTCTGAATCACTCAAAATTTCCATTACCAGTCCTCCAAAACTCGTCAAAACCTGCTGAATACCACCTCTGCCATAGTTCAGGGAAATGGTGACTTCTCCTACTCAAAACCATCTCCAATGAGAACAATAATTGAACATAAAACATTCAATTGGTCTCCCAAAAGCATGGAAAGATGGGACTGGTGGGTTCAGGACCCTCTTTCCCATCTCATCTCATGCCTCTTTTATATCCATCCATCCATCCATCATTATTGTTTACAAGATTAAGAAGAAATGTGCCTATTCTTCTCCTATTAGTCTTTAAAATTCAGATCTGTTCCAACTTCATTTTTGAGAGACCACAATTTTATTGAGTTTCTTAGACTTTTAAAGAAAGGCGAGTCTATACAATCATTGTACATCCAATTTGCATCCTAGTCTGTAATTACTGGGATCCTATGCATTATACTCAGAAGATCTCATAAAAGCCAGTAAGGCTTATTTATAATAATGTATCAATGTCTGTTTTTTCTTGACATAAAAGACTTATAAATTAAAAAATTAAAGTCTTATAAATTAAAAACAAAACAAAACAGGATTATACTTGCTTCTTCCTTTGAGCAACCCAGCATAATTTAGACAGTTTAGACAAATTTGAATGAGATCTTTTCAGATGTAAGTGTATAGTTTTTTGGAAAAAAAAGATACTTAGGATTGCAATTTGGAGTTCCATGAATATTCTTAAGGGAAATACTAAGTTTTCTCTCCCTTGCTTTCTAAACTCTCTGCTCCATTTAGGGCAGGGGTATCAAACTTGCATCATCATGGTAATGTCACATGATGTGTCATGACTTTCTCCCCCTTCGTTAAACCAGGCATGAGTGTGGCCAGCATATGACACATCTGGCCCATGAGCTGCGAGTTTCACAGCCCTGGTTTAGGGCTCATCAGATATATGCTTCCCTACTTTTACTTCTTGAGTTCTTATGCAAAGGAGATTCATAATTAGCTATAATCTTTGGTTTAATTCTTGCCTCCTATTGCTTATTCTTCCTCTTCTCTCCCTCTAATAACATTTTCAGAATGCAGATTTTTTCCATAAGAATAGTTTTACATTCCTAGTTTCTGCAGCAGGTTAAATGCTCTTGAGGTGGACTCAACTCTTTGTGATGATTAAGGGCTCAGCCCTAGGAATGGTTTGTCATTACTTTCTTCTGAGGTGGGGTTTTTTTTTTTAGTTTCCAGTCTAGCCACCAGCCCTGAGGTTTCCTGGTGGATTCACATCCCAATAGTAACCACCTTGTCTAGCTTTTAGACAAGGTTGGTTAGGATCTGTCACTGCTAAGAATACTTCTTTTTGACTTTATCTGATCTCAGATGTTGTGTAAGACACAGATAATAGAAGGGTCTCTTGAACCAGGGAGCAGGACATATGACATCGAAAAACAATTTGGTTGGTAAACAGTACTAGAGGCAAAGACAGGTTTAAAGAAGAGTAGAGTTAAAAAGCAGGATTTATACAAATTAGAATATGCACATGATTGGAAATAGCAACAAGGTGTCATATCATATGCCTGGTGATGCCATTAGGCTGTAACTATGGTATGAAGACTATAAACACAACAGAGTTTGGAATGAATAAAGGTTTTATGACTAAGTTGACTGTCATTTTCCTTGGAAACAGTGTTTTTAATGTCTAATTTCCAAATATGAGTAGCTGAGCCATTGCACTGCTTTCTTTGGGAAGGAACATTGGCCCACATGAAATCTCCTATACATATACAAAAAAAGCTATGGTAAACTGCTTAATATTGTCACAAAGAAGAGGGAGTCAACCTATTATCCAAAGCACCTGATGGCAAAATAAGCAACAATGGATGGAAACTAATCAAGGAGACAAGCAATCTGGAATTAAAGAGAAATATTCTAACAATGATGACAATTAACTAGTAGCCTTCAGAAGTTGTGGGTGCTCCATCACTGGAGGATTTTAAGAAATAACTGGACAGCCATTTGTCTGAAATAGTACAGAGTCTCCTGGTTATGCGGGGAGTAAGACAAAGAAATATCTGGAATCAGTTACTAGGAATCAAGCTCAATTTATCGTCATATATTTATTACGATAAAGTAGGGTAAAGTAGATAGTACGGTAGAGTACGGTAAAGTAGATAGAAAAGTCAAATGGTGGATGCTGCAAGTATGTGTGACACAAATTTGATTTTAGAAAGAAATAGTAATTCATTTAGAATCTGATAAGAACTAAAATCATCCTTAGAAGTTCTAATTACCATTTGATATCTGCATTATTTTGATAGAGCTGTTTTATTGGGTTGCTACAAAAACTGAAACCAATTTTAGGAAATCAATTAATTTCTGAGGCTTCTTTCGGAATTTTATCAAGTTATCAGTTTCCATAACAGTATTCCTTTTTCATCTGTTTTACAAATTCCTTTTTGCTTCAAAGAATGGATATTGTAATTCTGCATACATACAGTACCTGCTGATAGCATAATTATGAAAATATCATAACTTTTTGGTTCTCTCATGCTCAAATGGTCTGCTTGGAAAACTAAAAAGAGGCAACAGAAGAAGATATTTGTAGCTCATGATTGAACTATGGAGTCCTTGTTTCTCTCTTTAGTTATTTGATTTCTTGCAGACATTTCATTACCAAAGGAGATAAACTCATCAGTGAAAGAAAAGATGCTCTCTTATTATACACTAGTTGCTTGCCCTGCCAGTGTTCGTCATCTTTTAGCTATACAGTTTGAGATGTATACCTTTTGAATGGTGTCGGAGTAGGAATGGATTTCCAGAGGAAAAATTGCAGACTACAGGAACCAGGGCTCTACTCAGGTGACCCTGAGGACACAGGTAATCTTCCCAATGCTTCAGTGACCCTCTAAAAGGATGCAAATGATCAGTTGTCTTCAAAGAATATAATTCCTTCCATTTCCCACTATCCTGTCAGAGCTGAAGAAGTTTCTTGTTTGAGAAGCAAAACATCTTCAAAAGAAAAAAAGAAAGTCCAGTTGCCTCCTGAAATGCACCTTTGGGACAACCATAACCTTGATGACTGAGAATCTACATGTTGGTGGTAGTGTTCTTAGTGGTTCATTGATTAAGCTGTTGTTTATTGTTAAATTATTTGTCTGAGTTTCTTGAGTGGGGTATTGTTTGCTTCTTGATTGTTGATTTATTCATTGTTTTATTGTTGGGTCTTGGTGTTAATCTCAGCTTATCTGGGTGTTTTATCAGCTTTAGGACTCTTTCTACCAGGTGTCTCACTGTTGCTGAATTTAAGATCTTCCCTTTTCCTCATTCATTTAAATGTCTGTATGTGATACTGAAGTGGTTGACTGTTACGAGTTGTAAAATGCAATTTATGATGAACGAGATAAAGTCACTTTGAAGGCCAAAATTTTAAAATAAACGAAGGAATAAACACTAAACATAGGCCCAAAGTTCAGCCTCTGATAAAATATCAGAGTGCTTACTTTCATTTGATTTTCTTCAGCTAATAGAATGATGGATAACTTCTCAGAGTGTTGTATTTCTTAAAGAAAGAATTATAGCCTGACTTTGATCCAGGAAGCCTGTCCAGAACTCGATTCTGAGGTTACATTGCTCTGTAGATGCTGGAATCAGCGTTTCACAAGGGAGGGATAAAAGGTATCATAAAGCATCTAAATCCTTACGTGTGGCCACATTTCTTGACAGTATTGATTCACGACAGAATTTTTCACTAAACCAGATCTTGAACAGGGTGTGCAGTTCCTCTGAAAGCATATGGGGATATATTTCTAGTATTCTGCAACTTCTAAGTAAGCTGAAACTGTCAAGTAGACAATCAAATTTTAGGAACATCAGGGTTATGCTTGCCAAAAAGAAACATAAACTTCTATGACCAGGTTCAGTGATACTCAAATATTCAGCAGCATTGTCGTGTGCAATTTCCTTTCCACTTAATTAATTGGAATATTATCTTCTAGAGGATCAGCCTTTATTTATGCCTCAGTTATAAAGATTAAGATTTATTTGAGAGCCTGACAGGACAAATTAAGGTTTCCGGCTCAATGATTAAGATTGTATTCATTGCATACTGAAAACTTTCTGAGGCAGTAAATATTATTTAGGAACAATGAAAAGGTTCTTATTTCTGAGATCCTGGGATAAATATGATGGTCACATAAATGATGAGTTGAAATAAAATTGATGCAACTTATAATTTAGAGAGGAAAAAAAACTTATTTTAAACTGATGTATCATTTCTTGCTAAGCAGTCCTTGGATTCCAAATATTTCTCCTTCCCTTACAGAAATTCAGAAGATCACCACTGTTTTATGATTCAAGATTGAAACTGAAAAATGAACTAGCATTTGCTTCAGTATGAATTTGTTCCTTGGTACTTCTAAGGAGTAGCTTATTCTCCCTTAAATTGATATAATTCCATGGAAGCAAGTTAATATATGGGTTCCTCTTACACACCCTGGGAATGTATCACATGCAAAACCAGGTTGAAAACTCCATATTGACAGATAAGAATATGGAAACCATCCTGCTGGATCCATTCAAGGCCTATCCTAGTCTAGCCTTCTGTTTCACATAGCAGTTATCCACATGCCCATGAGTTGCTGACAAGTAGGAGATCGAAATGGACCTTTCTCCCACTATAGTTCCTTTGCAGTTCTTCCAGCTTCCAATAGTTTCACTTATTCAAAAGTAAAAGTCCTTAATAAATCTGTCCTGCAAATTTTTATTCAATCCAGGTGGACAGGTGGATGTTGCGGTTAGGTAAAGTGCAATGTGGCAAAGTATAGTGCAGTGCAGCCAGAAAGAGTGCAGTGTAGCTAGGGAGAATACAGTAGGACTTCGTAGAATTCAGTGCAGCCAGACAGAGTACAATATGGCTAGATAGAGTGCAGTGTGGCCATAAAGGATGCAGTGCAGCCAGGTAGCACACAGTGTGGCTAGGTAGAATGCAGTGTGGCCCCACACTATATGTGTGCAGAATGTAGAGTGCAGTGTGGCTAGATAGAGTGCAATATTACCTAGTAGAATGCAATGCAGCCAGACAGTGCACTGTGGCCAGAAAGAATGCAGTGCAGCTGGATAGAATGCAGTGTGTTTTGATAGAATGCAATCTGGCCAGGAACAATGCAGTGAGACCAGAAAGAGTGAAATGTGGCTAGGTAGAGTGCAGTGTGGACAAAAGGAATGCAGCATAGCCAGGTCGAATGCAATGTGGCCAGGAAATGCAGTGAGCCATGTAGAGTGCAGTGTGGCCAGGAAGAATGCAGTGCAGCCAGGTAGAGTGCAATGGAGCATGACCAGGTGGGTGGGTGGCTGCTGTGGCATGGCATGATCAAAGACAGGCATGGCAGACCTGCTGCAGCTCAGTATAAGCATGGCCAACCAGATGTATGCCTGTGTTTGTTAGTATGAACATGTGTACGCTATAGTTGGGCATGTTCTATGGAGCCTACGATTCCTAGAGTTTCCAGGACAAAAAGTAGAGGAGGAACAACTTAAAGGAGTGTCTTACAATGTTTCCTGCTGGCTTCCCCATTGACTTTTCTTGTGGGAAGCCAGTAGGGAAGGTCATCAATGATGATCTGGTGACTGTTGGGTTCTGGGATGGCCAGAATTACAGGAGTCATAAGTGCTATTCATTCAGCACCATCATAAATATTCATTGAATTGGTGATTGTTAACTGAGAACTTCCCGTAAAAGCCTTGAAACTGTGAATAAATAAATGTAGATCAGAAAGGGAGAGAGGGAGGGAGGAGAGGAAGTTTATCCTGGAGCAATAGTTAGAAAAAGAAGACAAAGGAAAAGCTTTGCCTACTATGAGGCAGCCTAAGGAGAAGAGTGGAATAATTGTCCAAGAAATCAACCAGTTGGAAGTCCCATTAAAAAGGAGATATCAATCAGCTGGAAAATCAGCTGGATGGAGGTTCCCCCCCCCCCAAAGGCAGGTGTTGCAGTGAGCATTTTTTGTTAAGGAATAGAAGGAGAGTCATTTTATTTAAATGTCTCTTATGTTGTTGAATTCTGCTGCACCTGTGAGGAGATTGCTTTGTTGTGTGCATGGAAGAGTCAGGGGTAGCTTCACTGCAGGACACATAGACACTCATCTCTTTGAGTGTGTAGTTTTTGATTATTTAAAGTTATTCTTACGTCTGTGGGGTGCTTTCTGTATATCTGCATCATTTTTTTTAAGGCAAGTAGTAAGAGTTGTCCTTGTCAGATCATAATTTAGAGATTCAATATTTTTCTTATTAGAAAACCCAGGAAGGAGGGGGAAATACCCATAACAACCAGTTAGTTCTGCTATTATAGCTAAAGCCCATGTCACACTGCACCAACGGATGAAAAGAGGATATAAAACGGAGAGAAACACTTGCCATCTGTTGGTTAACGCGATTCATCCATTCTGTACTCACTGCGTCCGTTTTTCATCCTCTCTATCCATCCAGCATCCGTCGACTGAGGTTCCATCCGTTCAAAAAGTTTTGAGCTGCTCAAAACTTTTTGAGTGGAAAATGTATCCAACGTGTCCGTTCTGCATCCGCAACGCATACGGGGAACATCTGTTCTACATCCGTTGTCATCTGTTATGTGTCCACTATATCTGCTAGGCATCCGCTGCGCATCCGCACAACTCGCATCCGCTGCAGCAGAAAGCGGACACAGGGAGGTAGTGGAACGGATGCAGAACGGCCGCGCAGCATAGGTAGCACAGACGGAGAAAGGATGAAAACGGATGCAGCTCGCATACAAAGCATTTAAAATGGAAAAAACATTCACAGAGGGGACCTATCTCGGATATTTAGGATGTCTAGAGGATGCCTAGAGGATGCAAAAGGACACATAGTAGAAAACCTACATTGCCTATAAATAGGGGGAGTGTCAGCCTTCAAGATCTTCTACTATTGCTTTGCATCTTTCGGCTGTCATAAGAAATGGGGGGGGGGAAGGGGAGAAAGGGATAGGTCTGGGAAGTGAGCTGGAGATGTTACATTCTTCTGTTGTGTAAATGGGGGGGGGAAGCATACAATAGAGTTAGGTTTCTATTTCTCACATAGCTTTCTTTTCTCTGCGCAACTGCAACCCGTTATCAAAATATGCCAAGGTCAACGGACAGAGGCCTCATCATCACCTGAAGATGCCCACATGATCATATTCACAACTTCTAATTGGAAGTGTCATCTGAACTATTGGGGGTGGGAACATTTCCATCACTTTGTATATGTGAATTGCGCCCCTAATTTCTCAGATTCATAATTCTTTGGTTGCTACCACTTCACTTTCAGTAAAACATATCTTTTCTCTAAACTAAAGAGTCTAAGTATTTCTTTCCTGGATTTTGAATGGAGCTCCGTCTGACAGGGAGCAACTCACCTGGATCTCACTTTCAGTCCAGCAGCCCTACTGTGCAGACCTCTGCAGCCTTCATCTGGCTCTTGCTCTTCCACAGCATCCATTGATGTCCACCATGGATAGTAACACACTCCTTTTGGTAGCCACCATCGTTCTGCAACAGTGCGAAGCCATCTACAGGCTCTTTCAACTGTTCTACAGGAAGAAAAGGAGGTGTCCAAGAAGTGTCTGGGTCCGAAGATGGATCGGGAGAAGAGCAGAGCATGGACTGTACAACAAGCTGATGGAACTGAGATGAGCTAAGGAATGAAGACCCTCATGCATTCCAGAACTTCATGAGGATGCTGCCAGCCATGTTTGATGAAGTTGTGGAGCGACTGAGACCCAGGTTGACCAAGGAAACCAGCCTGGACCCTAGGCTCAAGGTGGCACTCACTCTGCGCCACCTGGCCTCACGGACCACCTACAGGAGCATGCAGTACAGCTGGAGGGTGCCACACAACACCATCAGCATTGTGGTCAGAGAAATGGTGCAGGCCATCATCGAAGAATACCTGGAGGAGCTCCTCCAGTGCCCCTCCACTGAAGAAGGCTGGGAGAAAGTTGCAGAGCAGTGGTATCAGAGGTGGAACTTCCCCCACACCGTTGGAGCCATAGATGGCAAGCACGTGGCCTGCAAATCTCCAGCCAAGTCGGGGTCCACTTATTTCAACTACAAGGGTTTCTTCAGCATCATCCTCTTTGCTATGGTCGATGCTGACTACAAGTTCATGTACATGGATGCTTCAGGCAACGGGTCAGCTTCAGATGCCCAGGTATACAACGCCAGTGACCTCAAGGAGGGGCTGGAACGAAACCTCATCATGGGCTTCCCAGATCCATAACCCCTGCCCAACGACACACAAGATGTGCCCTACTTCATCATGGGGGATGATGCCTTCTCCCTCAGAACGTACCTCATGAAGCCCTACAACTCCAGATGCCTCATCCGTGAAGAGAGGATCTTCAACTACAGGCTGTCCAGGGCAAGGCAGGTGGTGGAGAACGCCTTTGGCATCCTGGCCAACAGGTTCCAGGTACTTCTCACCACCATGCAGCATCGCCCACAGACCGTGAGGAAGATCGTGGAAGCTTGCTGCATCCTGCACAATCTCATGTGCACCCGCTACCCAGTGTTGCAGAACAGGCTCGTGGACCTCCAACAAGGCAGTGGGGACATGGAGCCTGGTGAATGGAGGCAAGGGCGAAACCTGATAGATCCTAAGGATGTGCAAGGCCCCAACAGAGCTTCACATGATGGAAAGAAGCAGCGCAAGCTCCTGAAACACTGGTGCAACTGTCCAGCTGCAGCAGTGGAGTGGCAAGACAGGATGATAGATGCTTAATGGATGCTTCCTTCAGCCTGTCTCATCACACTGATGAGATTGGGCCATGTATGTTGGGTGGGCCTACAATGGACAGGGCATTTCATAAAGAGTTGTGTTTATGTTGACATGTGTGGATGATTGATTATATTGTTATTGGTAATAAAGGGCCATAGGTGTGGCACTCGGAGGGTGGACCATACAGTCCCACTATGCTTGCACTGGAGGTTTATCTATCCCACAGCTATTACCCATCCCAAAGGTATCCCTGCCCATCCCACAGCTATTACCCATCCCATAGCTATTACCCATCCCATAGTTATTCCCCATCCCATAGCTTTTACCCATCCCACAGCTAGTCCCCATCCCAAAGGTATCCCTGCCCATCCCACAGCTATTACCCATTCCAAAGGTATCCCTGCCCATTCCACTGCTATCTTAACCCATCCCACAAGCATGCAAAGGCTTAAACCATTTCTAAAAGTTTCCACCAAGACATTATTTACTAAAATAAATGTAGCAAGTGTGTGAAGCAAAGATAATCTTTATTAATAACAAGCTGTAAAAGAAAAATGACCCAAGTCAAGTGTCCAAAGCAAAAATAAAGTCAACAGGTAGCCACCCAGTCTCTGGCACTCTTCTTGGTCACTCTGAGGCATGCCCAGTCTCAGGGGTGAAGGGTCAAGGTGCTGTGGAGGTGGCTGCTTCTGGAGTGCTGGTCTGAAGCACCACTGGGGTGCCTGGCCCCGAGAGGACAACAGGGGACGGTGTGTTGTGGAAGCTCTCAGACAGCTGGCTCAGCCCTGTGATGTTGAGAGCCCCTTCCTCCATGACATGGGGTGTCAGCCCCAATACCGATGACAGATGTACTGAGGCCGGGCTTGGCTGTGGGGTGGAGGAAGGAGCAGTGTCGTGGGGCTGTCTGGTCTGCAACTGGGTGAGGACTGGAGTAGGTAGCACTGGTGGCATGGGTGGTATCGGTGGCAACTGTGGCACCAGTGGCATCTGATGTACCTGTGCCTGGACTGGGAAGGGCTGCCTGTGCTGCTGGACCTCCTGGTAGCCGTAGCCTTGGTAGGGTAGGGCCTGTGGAAAGCCTTGGAAGGGCAGTGACATCACCTGGGGTGGAGGAGCAGGCCTGGACTGGGTGGGAGCAGGTTCAGCTGGGTCTGGAGGGTTGTGAAGAAGATCAGTGATCCTGTCCTTCACCTGGTACTGGGGTTCTGCCATATTCATGAGGGTCTGGTTGACATAGGTGAGGAAGGGCTTGCGTTTGGAGGATGGGGCATCGGTGTGTACCAGCTGAGAGAGGAGATCTACGCTGCTCCTGATGGTGTCTCTTATCTCCAGCAGGACAGTGTGGCTCTGCCCCTCTGGTTTGCCTCTCTGCCTTTCTGTGGAGGTGGAGCTGGGGGTGGATGCGGGTTGGGCTGTGGTGGAAGTGCCATCTCCTTTCTCCCACTGTGTCAGGGGGTCCTCCACGCTCTCCACCATGGGTAGTGCAGCTGTCGGGGGGGTCTCTGTCGTGGCACGCTCCACAGTCACCTGCCTGGACACAGGAGCTGACTCTCTGCCAGAAGAGGACTGGCTCTCAGCAGGCTGCCTGAGAGAGAGGGTTATGAGAGGGGCTGCTCCTCAGTAGTGTGTCTCCCCCTCCAGGAACCTGCACCTGGCCATCACGTAGGTCTTTCTTTCCATCAGCTTGACCGCAGCCTGGCCAGATTTCTTAAGGTGCAGCTTCCCGTACCAGGTGTGCATGTGCTTCCACCAGCCGAGGAGCACCTCCGAAGTGTAGCCCAGGCTCTCCGCCTTCTCTCTCCAAGCAGCCTGGTTCCTTTTGGTGTCGCAATAGAGCCTGTGTCCCTTCTGCCATAGATACTCGTTCTCCCTCAGCCACTCCAGCACCTCCTTCTCATGTTCCTCTTCTATGTTGTATTGCCTCCTCTCCTGTTCATGCATCTGCCTCTTCCTCCCTTTGGCAGGGCCATATGGGTCCTCATCAGAAGGGTTTCCAGATTGTAGGGGCTGCTCCTCCACACCACCACCAGCAGCAGCAGCAGCAGCAACAACAGTAGCAGCAAAAGCAGGACCAGCAGGACCAGCAGGACCAGGAGCACCAGAAGCACCAGCAGCACCAGCAGGACCAGGAGCATGAGCAGGACCAGGAGCACCAGCAGGACCAGGAGCACCAGCAGGACCAGGAGGACCAGGAGCAGTGCCAGCAGAGTAAGCACCAGCAGGACCAGGAGTAGCACCAGCAGAGTAAGCCCCAGAAGAAGCCCCAGCACCAGGAGCAGTGCCAGCAGAGTAAGCACCAGCAGAAGCACCACCACCAGAAGCAGCATCAGCAGAAGCACCACCACCAGAAGCAGCATCAGCAGAAGCACCACCTCCAGAAGCAGCATCAGCAGAATCATTTGTCTCCACTCCTGCCAACCTAACAGTTTGAAAGCATATAAATGAAAGTAGATAAAAAGATACCACCTCTGTGGGAAGGTAACAGTGCTCCATGTTTCAGCATATGCTTTGTTCTGTGGCATAATGTCATACTTCTATTTCTATCACATGACCTAAAATGGACACCTAACATCAAAATATAATCAAAAGAGTACAACAAAGAATGTTCTTTCTGCGCCAACTCAGAAAGCTCAAACTGCCCAAGGTGCTGCTGATGCAGTTCTACAGAGGAATTATTGTGTCTATCATCTGCACCTCTATAACTGTCTGGTTTGGTTCTGCAACCCAACAGGACAGACACAAACTTCAGAGGATAATTCGGACTGCAGAAAAAACAATTACCAATCTACTACCAATCAAGGATCTGTATACTGCATGAGTCAAAAAGAGAGCTATGAAAATATTTACAGACCCCTCACATTCCGGACATAAACTGTTTCAATTTCTTCCCTCAAAACGATGCTACAGAACACTGCACACAGAACAACTAGACAAGAACAGTTTTTTTCCTGAAAGCCATCACTCTGCTATTTACAAGGTGTACATACTATTACTGTTAATCTTCTCATCACTCCTTATCACCCCTCCCCTCCCACTTGTGATTGTAGGACTGTAACTTTGTCGCTTGTATCCTTACAATTTATATTGACTGTTTCCTAATATGATTTGATTGTTGATTGTACCCTATGACTATCATTAAGTGTTTTACATTATGATTCTTAACTCTTAACAAATGTATCTTTTCTTTATGTATACTGGGAGTATTTATACCAAGACAAATTCCTTGTGTGTCCAATCACACTTGTCCAAAAAGGTATTCTATCTATCTATCTACTGGCCACATGAACATGGAAATGTCTTTAGACAGCACTGGCTCAATGGCTTAAAGAAATGGAGATGAGCACCCCCTAAAGTCAGCTACAACTAGCAGAGTAAAACTTGCAGGGATTGCTTTATTTTTACCTTACGATGCTTAAACTCAACTCATACAATGAGTTCTCTTCACTGCAGTTCTCTACTCAAAACAGCAAGAAACACAACAAATTAAACATGGTTCCTCCAGCTTCTAAAAGCTTGTCAGTTGAGTATATTGGTTTTTACATGCATTTCTACTGTCCTCCATGCAAAAGCCCTATAGGATAAACCAGCATTAGTCCCAAGCTTAGAAGAAGATAAAAATAGTAGCTTGCCTAATATGAGATATAGATATGATGTTCACAGCTAAGAAAAAATCAGAATCAGGAACTTCTTAATTCATAGCATATTGTGGTGGAAGGTAGTCTGGATTCCCAAAGGGAGGGGATGCATTCCAAAGATTGAAGAGACAGTGAAGTTTAGAGAGTTGGGTTGGGAGAAAGAGAATGAAGACAGCTCCCCCCTAGAAATTTTCAGAGAATATCTTTAATGATGTAAGTAGTCGCTTTAGTTTGGCAAGATTTTTGCCTATACAGTAGATGAGGAACAATAAAAGAAACTGTTCAGAAGTAATGCTACATGTCTTTCTCAGTTCATGGGAGCCTGACATATATATACCGTATTCACGGTTATTCCCCCTGAAAAATCCACTTGGTGATCTGGAAGAATAATAATTGTCTTAACATTTAAAAAAAAAATATCTTGAAGAATTCTTCCATGGTAGTGGAAAAAGAAAAAAATAATACAATTGTTTATATTTAAAACTTGTATAAGAAAGGGGCTTTTTAAATATTTAAAGAGCATTATAAAACTTCACAGAGCTCTTTAAGAGGCTGGAAGCAAATCTTATAAAAAAATCTGTTTTTATAACTACCTATCAGCTCCACAATTTTCTATTTAAATAGCCCCCCTCTAGAATAATAGTTATAAAATATATGACACTTCTAGTTAAGATGCCATCATATAAAAAAGATGGATTTTTCAAATAATGAAGATATTTTCTCTACTGTTACAGCTGGGTTCAACTGGATATTATCCAGTTACTTCAGTGAATAATAATGTCATGCTTTGAAATAACCACAAAGCAACTAAGTAGACAGTAGGATGCAAAACTGTTGCATAAAGGGAACAAAGGAAAACAGAAGCAAAGGGAATTATAATGAGTCACAGTTAATGAGTAACTCATTAATTGGTAATAATATTCCTGTGATTATCATGGTTTATGTACCACAGAATTGTTGATGATTATTACAGTTTGTTGCATAGTCAGCCAGATGTTCAGACTAGATTTGACATTTTTATCTTTCCCAAGGACCTAAGATAGGCAGATCTAGATGTTTGATGGTGTTATTGTTGCAGGTTGTTGCAGGTAAAGCTTTTTTTTTGCAATGGACTGAGGGTGAATTTGTCAATGCTGATGGTGTTCAAGTGCTTCTCCAGTTATTTTGGGATTGCATCCAAGGCACCTATTACTACTGGTACTACCTTTGCTTTCTTTTGCCACAGTCATTCTATTTCTATTTGTAGATCATTGTATTTTGTTATATTTTTCAGTTATTTGAATTCTAAAGTCCCAGAGCAATTTAACATCTTTATTTTCTGTAATTTTCTCTATTTCATACAGTTCTTATAGATATAGATCTATTTTATAGTTCTTGCTTGCAGGCAAATTTCTTTCAGATCTTCCAATGCACCATTGTTGCTATTTTGTCATGCTGTTGTTTGTCACTGGTCATGCTGTCCAATCTAGGTGCTGGCTGGTTGCTTGGTTACTTCACTCCTCCTCTTGCCAGCCATCTATGAGAATGTCCTTGGTACTCACAGAAAAGTTTTATTGCTTTACTACAGAACCCCATCTATTTCCCTCCTCTCTCCGTTGTGTGGCAACCCTGAAGCCTCCAAGATGCCCTAAGTCATGTTCACTTCAGGGTTGACACCTAGCTCACCATATCCACACCAGAAGACCACAACAATTGCAAAAAGAAGTGAAAATAATTTTTTGAGAACCATCTTAAGGCCCAGTCCCACTGCACTTATGGATGCAAAGAGGATGTAAAACATTAAAAAAAAGCTTGCCATCCATTGGAATACGCTATGCATCCATTGTTTACTCATTGCATACGTGTTTCGTACGCTCTATCCATCAAGCCTCCGTCCACTGCAATTTCATCCATGCAAGAAGTTTTGAGCTGCACAAAACTTTGTGAATGGATGAACTTTCCGCCGTGTACGATGTACATCCACGACATATACGGGCAACAAACGTTCTATGTCCGCTATATCCTCTCTGCATCCTCTGGCCATCTCCTCAACTCACATCCACTACAGCTAAAAACAGAAAGAGGGAGGAAACAAAAGGTACATGGAACGTATACACAGCGTTAGTAGCATGGAAATAGAAAGGATGTAAGCATATGCATCTCGTATATAAAGTATTCAAAACGGACAAAACATTTGTATCTGGGATGTATCTCGTATATTTAGGATGTCTGCAGCATGTCTAGAGTATGTAGAAGGCCCCATCGCGGAAAAACCAATATTTTCAATAAAAAGGGGGAGAAAATTATCTGGATTACTGGGATGGTGGACCGTACAGTCCCACTATGGATGCACTGGAGGTTTATCTATCCCACAACTATCCTTATCTATTCCACAAGCATGCAAAAGCTTAACCATTTTTTCAAAGTTTTCACCAACACTTTATTAAGTAAACAAAATGAACCAAGTAAACTAAGTGTCTGAAGCAAAGATAACCTTTATTAACTTTCTTAGCTAAACTTTATGACTTTATTAAATAAGCAAAATGAACCAAGCAAACTGTATTAAGTGTCTTAAGCAAAGATAAACTTTATTAGGTAAACTTTATGACTGTATTAAATAAGCAAAATGAACCAAGTAAAGTGTCTTAAGCAAAGATACACTTAACAAGTACAACTCAGTCTCTGACACTATTCTCAGTCACTCTGAGTCATGTCCATGGTCTCAGCTGTTAAGCAGGCAGGGACTGTGGAGGTGGCTGTGGCTTGAGTGCTGGTCTGAGGCACCACTGGGGTGCTTGCCCCGAGGGTACAACAGGTGGTGGTGTGTTCAGGAAGCTATCTGAGAGCTGACTCAGTCCTGTGAGGTTGAGAGGCCCTTCATCAAGGACTTGAGATGTCAGCCCCAATACTGATGACAGATTGTCTGTTGACAGGCTTGGCTGTGGGGTGGAGGAAGGGTTGGGAGGAGTGTAGTGGGGCTGTCTGGTCTGCAGCTGGGTGAGGACTGGCGTCTGTGGTGTCCAATGAACCTGGGCCTGGACTGGGAAGTTCTGCTTCTGCTGTGGGAAGTCCTGGTAGTCGTAGCCTTGGTAGGTGAGGGGCTGTTGAAAGCCGTGGAAGGGCTGTGATATTGCCTGGGGTGGAGGAGCAGACCTGGACTGGGTAGGAGCAGCTTCAGCTGGGCCTTGAGGGTTGTGCAGAAGTGCTGTGATCTTCTGCTTCATCACCTGGTACTGGGCCTCGGGCAGGTCCTTCAGGGTTTGGCTCACGTAGGTGATGAAGGGCTTCCAGTCCGAGGATGGTATGTTGCAGTGGACCAGCTGAGAGAGAAGTTCTGTGCTGGTCTTCATTGTGTCCCTGATCTCTTTTTGGAGCGGATGACAATGGATGGAGTCACCCCCAAAATTTTGCTCATCCACTGTGTCCTTTATGCATACGTTTTGCGTCCGTTGGCCAGTGGGACCGGGCCTTTAGTCTCAGAAGAGAGTGTGAGTGTATCACTGTTTCCTTCTGTTGGAAAGTATTGCCGTTCCTCCATTTTTCCTAATTGACTGATATTTTCTGGATTTAATGTAAGTCTGTTACTGAACTGTTTTTGACACTGGACTTTGTTATTGAATTATCCCTGGATTGAAAAAAATGACTGATTTACCTGTGAATGACTTTGGATTGCTTGTTTGGACTTTTCTTAACATTTCTGAAAGGAAAAATCCTAGATTTTCTGTACAGTGTATCTGTGTGCTCTGTGTGTATTATTCCAACACTACTCTCTATACGTCTCCCTGAATGTGCTCATTCTCCTAATGGGGAATTACCTCAACACTGGTTATGGGCCCAGGCCATACCAGGCTCAGATAACTGAGAGTTAGTGTGAATACACAGTACTGTATACTGACAGCTGTTTACTGTTTAATTGTGGGTTACTATCCTGGTAAAGATGGCAAAAGACACTTCAATAAGTCTATCACTGATAACCCGGTTGGATGGAGCAAACTATGTTTCCTGGTCTATGAAGTGCAGTCTACTTTTGTGTAGAGAAGGTTTATGGAATGTAGCTCAAGACCCACTGGATGTAAATGCTTGGCATCCAGCTAATGAGGAATGATGCCAAGAAGCTTGCTGACTTTAAACAGATATTGTGAATGTTGGTCTGGGAAACCATTGGATAAAATTTCATTCTAACCACTGGAGGAATCAAATAGCTTAGTACCTTTTTGGCTTAATCTGTAAGTTAACAATTTTGGTGCTTGTCTTAATTCCTCTGAGCAGTATGCACAGAAATGAAGTTATTGTTATTGTACATTAATGATGGAGGAAATGAGTTTGAAATATTCAGGGAATGTTAGCATATGGTCCTTTTAGACAATTATAATTAAATTAAAAGTTGACAGAAGCAGAAATTATTTTTGTATGGGAATCAAATGCAGCAAGTATTTTGATAGAATTCGGAATTTCATTCCATTCTTTCCTAGATTAGGGAACTCAGAGAAAATTTGCTATTGGCTGTACAACTGACTTACAATAGATGTCAATTTTTTAAAGGGAGGTTTTCTTTCTCTGTTGCCAAGAGAGTTTATATCTACCATATTTGGTCTGCAAAAAAAGAAATAAACACTGGAATTAGCTTCTACTGCAATTATCTGCACAGTTAGTTCTATGTGTTGGATCTAAAAATTGAGTCTTAGAAGCTCTAAATCAGGAAATGTTCTTTGGAAAAATTGCAAAAGGAATTTTTTCAGAGGTTGAGATATGCAGGACAGTTTTGGTGGTTAAATTCTATTCATCTGCATCTCTCTCTCCCTCCCCCATTTCTACCCTTATGGCTACCCTATGCTTACCTTGTAGGGTGCCTTGTACACTTGCCTTGCAGCCCCAGAACTGAATGACTATGGAGGTTCCCAATCATCCAGGTCATGTCCCAAAGGCAACTGGACTTCTTGGTTTGGTTTTGTTTTTAAGATGTTTTGTTTCTTACACATGAAGCTTTTTCAGTTCTAACTGAAGGAGTTAGAACTGAAGAAGCTTCTTGGAAAAGAAGCAAAACATTAAAATAAAAGCAAGAAAGTCAGTTGCCTTTTTGAAAATGGACCTTTGGGACAGATGAGGGGATGCTTGCCACCCTCTGGGAAATATAATGGAATGTATGGATGACCTTTCTGATGGCAGTGCAACTTTAATCATGTGTAGGAAATGTTCACTGGAGAAGCTGGATCCAAAAAGTAGGCAGCAGAAGCAATGAAAGGAGCAGAAAGATCAGAGGTGGGATTCTACTGGTTCGGACCGGTTCAGGAGAACTGGTAGTTCCGGTGATCATTTGACCCCACCCATACACCCCTGCCCTAGTGTTTCCTTTATTTTCATGTTTTGCAGCTTAAAAGATGCACCCACTGAACCAGTTGTTACACTGGTTGAATCCTACCACTGAAGAAAATGTTTCTGCTTTAGCTGTGGCAGGGGCTGTGCCCAAAACATAAGAGAGAAGGCAGTTGGGTGAATGAATGCTTTCTATTGCTTGCTGGAATGAGCTGGCCCAACAGCCACTCAGTTCTTTGGTTGTTTGCTGCCACACAAGACAGGGTCTAGGGCAGGCAACAGGCAAAGGAAGTAAGTGCTTGAGAAAAGTTAGAGGCAGTCCCCTACCTTAGTTTAATGGCTGGGAGGGACCAAGCTCAGAATAGCTTGGATTGGGATGGATACTTGTTTAACAACCCATGATTCTCAGTTAACAACCACAATTGATATACTGAGATTACAGTTATAAGCCAATGCAGTCACATTGCATCTCCATTTATGACCTCACTGACTTACAATGGAAATTTCAGTCCCAACTCTAGTTGTAAATCATATATCAAATAACAGAGTCAAGAGAAAGTCCAACGCCTTCTCAAGCAGGAGATCCTGTATTAAATGGCTATCCAATTTCTTCTTAAAAGCCTCCAATGATGGAGCATCCACAACTTCCTTCATGAGTTTTAATTTACCTATTGAAAAAGTTCAGGCAGTTTTCTAATGTTTATCATCAACATTGCTAAATAACTATCAGCTACTATTTTGAGTTGAGAGATAGTCCTGAACTGTATGGGAGGATATATCTGGCAATAAAGCTGTGTCTGCATATTGATTTAGCCATTTCTCAATAAATTTTCCAAGACTTTCATGTTAACTCATGGATGAACACACTCTATTTTAAATTATAAATTATAGGCCTCTCTCCAACTCTTTCCTTATTTTGTGCTTCTGATCTGAAAGAATGAAAAGATGTATATTATTGAACAGATTTAGAATATAGATTTCTAGATATATATTTTTTCAGAAGCTAATAAGGCATACTTATCTGTCTTTGATGAAATTGTAGATTATGAAATGCAGGCTGCAATCTAACAACCACTATAATCTCCGTATTCTTAAATATAAGAAGGCATTTATTCTTGCCCAGTTTAATACTATCTGTACTCTATTGCAAGTTTTGAAAACAAAGGGGTCGCAGTAACTGAGGAAATAGACATAATAGGGCAGGTGGTACAGTTTTGCTCTTTCTTTTGCCCTTAATGTGTAGAATTTACTACTGTAATGCTTCTCTTATGCCCTAGCAGAACAGTTAGATTTAATGCTTCTCTCTGATAAAACTTAAGGTAACCAGATTCTTCTCAACAGCTATAAGCCTTAAACCTAAGATAGTTGACCTGGTTTTGCAGTCATTTCTGAGCTTGAAATTCATAGTTCTGACTTTGTGAGTAAATATATCTGCGTGACATGTGGAAGTTGAAGGGTTACCCTTTAAGTCCATTTGGAAAGTTCAGCTGGTGCAAAGTGTGGCAAGGAGAGCCATCTTTGGGGCACCTAGAACGGCCCATTTGCCACCTCTGCTTCACAAACTTTCTGGCTACTGGTTTGCTTCTTTAAAGCCCTAATAGCATAACTTCAAAGTATTTGGTGAACCAACTCACCCCACTAGGACAAACCTGTCCTATTTGTGCTGGCAGAGAAGACTTACTTTGGATCCCATCAGTCAAAGAATCCCAACTAGCAGGATTCAGAAGAACAGACTTCTCTGCTGCAGTACCCTCCTTTTGGAACATCCTATTCTCAGGGGCAGGGATGTCAAAATTGCATCGTGATGGCATCATCACATGATGTATTGGAACTTCCCCCCTTTTGTTAAACCAGGTGTGGGCATGGCCAGCGCATGATACATCCGGCCTATGGACCGCAATAGCCATGCTCTAGGGAAAGATCTACCCTCTATCTCCTCTCCTTCTGTAAAATCCTGAATACCTGGTTCTGTTGGTTGGCCTGAGAACCAAATGGGAGTGTTCCACACAGGAGGTGGCTGCTGGATTGGAGGAAGACTTCACCTTCCCTCCCTTAGTCTCTGCTCTCCACTGGTCCATCTTTTTGGTTATCCAATTGATGCATTATTCTTGTTGTGTTCCTTTTTATTTCACTTCTGTTCTGTTTGCACTCCTTTCATTGTCTTCTTTCTTATCATTGTAAGCTACCTAGAGTAGCTCCATGGCAAGATAGGCCACAAATAAATTTAACAAACAAATAATCAGTCTATGGAGTAAGTAAAGACTAATTTAGGAAAATTATTGCTGAAAAGAGTTTTCATGAAACATCTTCACAATTCAAGCACAGGTGTGATAATTCAGAGAGGAGAGAGAGATCCAGTTCTACATATAAAGCATGTCTATTTGTATTTATTTTTTTACTTTATCAAGTATTTTTATTTCGCTCTACTTTCCAACAGTTCTGAGTTTAGGAGAATAAGTGAATCAAGTTTATTTTTGAGGAACCAACATAGAAGAAGCCCATATGTCGGTTGTTAAATAAAACAGATAAAGAAATATGAACTTTTTCTATGAGATTAAGTGATACCACTTTCTTTTCTTCCAGATGCAGTTGTCACACTGTTGTGCCTTAGGCTCTCCTGCTTGGTAGAAAAATCTAGTGTTTCCCTGACAACTCTCAAGTACTATATTTTGATTTTTCCTACCCTAACTTGAAAAAAAATACATTAAAAAAAACCCCAGACCCTTGCCATAAACAAGGAAGAGATGGACGTCTCTGGAGATCTATTATTGAAAACTCTAGGAGAATGAAATTCTACAAATTTAAAAAAATACTACAGATAGTTTCAGAATCATATTTTTCCCCCTCTTTCAAATCCCTTTGTATCATACTATGCTGACTTCTAAACTCTGAAGAGGAACAGTTTGTCAATCTTGATATGGAAAAGACCCTCAAGGGCAGGAACTTGACAGTGAGAAAAATCTCAATTATTTGTCAGAAGCAGTGATTGGAGGAAAAGACATTTCTTCAAATAATTCTGAAAGAATACAACAAAGGCAGAGGAAGAGAATAAAAATGCAAGCCAAGGAATGGATGACTTGAGGTGATAGAGCTAGTGTTTTTTTTAATGTTTTAACTTTTAATATTTAATGTTTTAATGTTCTAACTGTTTTATTGGTTTTACAATGTTGCAGGCTGCTCAGAGTTGCTTAATAGTGAGATGTATGGCATATAAATTTTATAAATAAATAAATATGGGTAAGTAATTTAAAATGAAATAGACAATTGTATCAGTTTTGCTAGGAGAGAAGGCCCTTGACAATCAAAAGACCAAGAGATCTTAATAGATTCCCATTGGTTCCATGAATGACAGACTTCCATCTCACAGTATAGGTAGTCCTGAACTCATGACCACAACTGAACCCAAAATTTCTGTTGCTAAGTGAGACAATTATTAAGTGAGTTTTATCCCATTTTATGACCATTTTTGTCACAGTTGCTAAGTGAACTGCTGCAGTTAAGTTAGTAAACTTGTTGTTAAGTGAATCTGACTTCCCCATTGACTTGGCTTGTCTGAAGGTTGCAAAAAGTGACCACATGACCCCAGGATCATCATAAACATAAATCAGTTGTCAAGTGCCCAAATTTTGATCATGTGACCATGAGGATGCTGCAATGGTTGTAAGTGTAAAAAACAGTTATGTCACTTTTTTCAGTGCTGTTGTAATTTTGAATGGTCACTAAATAAATGGCTGTAAGTTGAGGACTACTTCTAGTTGTAAGACCACTTTTGCACATGAGAACCGAGCATCTGCCAAACAGCCAACGTTTGTTATCATGTAAAGGCATCACATTATCTGCTGTTTATTTAACAGGTTCTTTGATTGTAATAAAAATAAAACAATCTTGTCCTCAAAATTTCCACTGTTTTTATTTATTTATTCAATTTCTAAGGCTATCTATCTAAATCAAT
Source organism: Laticauda colubrina (assembly GCA_015471245.1). Taxonomy (NCBI): domain Eukaryota; kingdom Metazoa; phylum Chordata; class Lepidosauria; order Squamata; family Elapidae; genus Laticauda; species Laticauda colubrina. The sequence continues at coordinate 22,407,047 of BLBF01000007.1, forward strand.
GGCTCTGGGTTTATAAATCAAAACTGTTAAGTCTTTTGGGGTTCCTAGAGAGCATTTTCCTGGAATTATCAGAATGAAGCTGTAAAATTACCATATCTGAGACACCAAAATTAGGATCATTACTAGATGAAAGCAGACTTATTCATTTATTATTTATTTTATTGCCTACCATCTTGTCATTGGGTTGTTTGCAGTCTAGTTACCTCTACCAAGTAGTGTAAAAATGTAGTGGTCTTAACTTAGAAAATATCTGTGAGTTGTCTGTCAGACTCTTGAATGGAAAATAACCTTACAACAACATAGTATAAGTGACTTGCAGGGCTGGTGCAACATTTAATAAATCCACATGGTGCAGTAGGACTGTGTGTTAGTAGAATTAACTGGGTTCGGGATTTTCTGTTTTCACTGTGAGTTGTATTATGTTAGGGGGAGGTGCACAAAGGGAGACTCAGCCAATCTCATCATACACATGTTATACTCTGACAATAAAGGTTTGAATTTGATTTGATCAAGTTATTTGCAAAAAAAATAGCTGTAATAAAATCACAATGCACCTAGAACTGAATTAATTTAGTACACAGCAAATATTTTTAAACCCTAGAGATAATTAAACCATTATGATTATATCAAAGCTAGGTTATTCCTTGAAACTTATTTCATAAATGTGCAGAAACCTTAACATGTTGTGCAACAATTTTATTATTGGTAATGCTAAATCTGACAGGACAAATTATGATGCATGCTCAACATATTATTTCCACCAAATATCTCTATTTCACATCTGAAAGCATGTCAGACAACAGATGAGGCAGCTAATCGGTATAGCAAGAATCAATGAGCTAGTGCAGATTTAATTTACCTATTCTTCATAGGGTATAAGACTACTGAGAATAGTTTTAAACTAATCTCCAATCATAAAAGGAATGAACTTCTTGAGAATTCTTCTTTGTGGTTCATGGCTTAATATTTACTCGAGGTTACTAAAAATATTGGAGGAAATTGTACCGACTATGTAGAATAGAATAGAATAACAGAGTTGGAAGGGGCCTTGGAGGTTTTCTAGTCCAACCCCCTGCCTACGAGGAAACCCTACACCACTTCAGACAAATGGTTATTCAACATCTTTTTAAAAACTTCCAGTGTTGGGGCATTCACAACTTCTGGAGGCAAGTTGTTCCACTGATTAATTGTTCTGTCAGGAAATTTCTCCTTAATTAGAAGTTGCTTCTCTCATTGATTACTTTGTACATTTGATTACTACACTTGATTAGTAATGTACATTTGGTTTGATATGGTTTACAGACTAATCAATAAATTATTATTTTTAAACTGCATTTGGGTTTCAACTTTACCAGAATAAATATGAAAGGGACGAAAAAATAAATAAATAAATAAATAAATAAATAAATAAATAAATAAATAAATAAATAAATAAATAAATAAATAAATAAATAAGCACAGTCCATGTATGGAGCTTTCCTATTCCTCTCCCTTTTAAGTACAGATTTTTGACCTTTGAAATTATGAAAAAGGACTAATCTCAACCCAGGCATTTATTGTTAAATAAATCCCTTTAAACTTTTGACTTGCAAGAAAATATACTGCTAAGGATTGCAGCTTCTATCAAATGAAATGAGGTTCAGCAGAAAATAATTTGACTATTGGCAGCAAAATGTCAAAAGTCAGCATTTAGAAGTTAATCTGAAATACTGCAGCTGCTGACAATTTCATACAACTTCACTCATCACCTTGCATCCCTATTTTTTCTCAACATGATGGATTCACGTCATTAAGCATGTTGCAAGATTTGAAGCGAACTACAGAAAGAAAGGGGGATTTTACCATCAGGGCTTAGACACATTTTGCTTGTGCTCTGTAAATGGATTTATATTGTGGTTTGTGCGGTAAGATTAAGTACAGCTCTGTAAATCTTCAGAATGTCTCAGTTCAAACAAGTGAGGAATCAATAGTTATTAGCTTTGATGGCAGTGTGGCTACCTTGGAAGGCCATCTGCAGGCAGACTAATAGGCTTCCTTGAATAGTTGATTGGCCACTCTAAAATAGACTGCTGGATTTAATGGGACCAAGGGTCTGATTCAGAAATTGTGGGAGTTTCCTCACTGGAGGCTTTCAAGAAGAGACTAGACTGTCCTCTGTCAGAAATTGTTCTGACCAAGACTTCCTGAGACCATAATTAATCACATGCTTTGTGCAAACAAACCTCTTTTTATTTCAACCACTGGGAATTATGTTCATTCCCAGCCCATAATGAGTCCCAAACAGTCTCTCAAGATAAGCACCTATCTTTATTTCCTTTGAATTGCTGCCAACAACTAAAGTGCCAGATTAACTGTAAAAAGCCAAGCGGAGTACAAAGTCCACACAGAGCTTCAAGATTTAATCTGAACAGAGAGAACAACATTTCTTCCTGCAAAGATTGCTGTCCCTTTGCTCCTCCTTTATGTCTTATGGGAGGGCCAATCATCTCCAAGCCTTACTCCCAAGTCGCTCCTTTTGTCTTAACTGTTCTTGCCTTCTGGCAGCTCTGTGCACACGCGCACTGGGAACAGGCTCCCCTTGTTCCTCTGCCTTGCTGTTGTCAGATTCTGGAGGCTCTGGAGTCAGCACATAACTCCCAGATGGCCCTGACCCCATCTCTGTATCATACTCAGGACCCTCGTCCAAGGTCTCCCCAGAATCCTGGACAAGCCCATGTTCCTCCCCACTGTCTGACTCTGCTGCTGTCTCCTCAAGCTGCAGGCAGACCACAACGAAAATGGTGTAGGGTAGAGGTATCAAACTCTCATTATCACAGCATTGTCACATGAATTATCATGACTTTTCCAGCCCTGGTGTAGGGTCTTCTACTTAGGTGGGGGGACTAGATGACCTACAAGGTCCCTTCCAACTCCATTAATCTGATTCAGCAGGGCATTGGTTACGTTCTAAATTTTAAGCAAAGCACAGCTACTGCATGAAGCAGATTCATAAAGTGACTACAGTTAGTCCTCGACGTAAGACCCCAATTGAGTCCAATATTTCTGTCGCTAAGTGAGACAGTTGTTTAGTGAATTTTGCACCATTTTATGACATTTCTTGCCACAGCTGTTAAGTGAATCTCCACAGGTGTTAAATTAGTAACACATTTGTTGAGTGAATGTGGTTTCCCCATTGACTTTGCTTGTCAGAAGGTCAGAAAGGATGATAATGTGACACTGCAACCATCATAAATATGAACCAGTTGCCAAGCATCTGAATTTTGATCACATAACCATGGTAATCTGCAATGGTTGTAATGTGAAAAATGGTCATTAGTCACTTATTTTCAGTGCCATTGTTACTTTGAATGCTTACTAAATGAACTGTTGTAAGTTGAGGGCTACCTGTACATTTCTTCACTTAGCTGTGCAAAATCAATACATGGCATGAGATAAATATCAGAATGACCACAAGATAGCAGGAAAGAATGGACACTCTCTAATCTAGTGGTATATTTGGGTGATATGTTGTCTCTAGCTTGGTAGACCTATCAGGTCTGCAGCAATATGGAGATTCTTTGGTAGATCTTGTCAAGCTTGCTCAACTTTTGCCACAGTAATCAATTAATGATTTCACAAGCATTGCCCAGGAGTCTCATTCACCTCAAGTACAGCTTGCCAAAAACATTATGCATGAGTCAGCACTTTCTAACTAATCAACTACAACTGCATCTTCTGGCCTATTGAACACTTTACTATCACAGCTACTAAATTCAATAGCTTAACAAGAAGGTACCAAACCTGAACAGGTGAGATGTTCTTCAAATGGTGTGACACCAGATTCTGGCAGGCACTTAGCATCCAAGGATACACCCACAGCTATGAAAAGCAAAGGGGATCAGCATATCTCCTTGAGAGAAAAGGACAATAAAGCCCTTTAATCAAGTCAAGCAATCTCTAAGGTCCATATAAGAGTAACTTCAGGCTTGTAGAAAGTCAGGACCCACCCACCCTCCTAGAGAATGAAATATTTTGAGGAATATTAAAAAGGCAGAATAGAATATTTCCCCTAAAGGAGAAATGGGAAAAATCTTAAGGGAGGCAGAAACTGAAGAGGCCAGCTTTTAGAAATGCAAATTTGGTAATCCATTCCAAATGACTGAGTCAGGAAGAAACTCCAGATAATTAATTAGGCAAGACAAGATTAGCTCAGACAAACACCTAGGATTTGCATTTCCCCTTTTGCTATAGAGCCAGTCCTGATTTCTACATGACCCCATAGAAATAAAAAAGGTATAAAAACCCACACTACTCTCCACTCCATTATGTCAGCTGTCCTAGAGCTGCACATTGTGGGTGTGTTGGTTCTGTTCCCAATAAACAGAATATTTCTTTCCAATCAGCCTCCATTTTATTCCCAGCTTGGAACTGGATCTGGTTGTTTTTTTCTTCCAACAGGCTCTTGACATTCTTCTGCAAACAATCATCTGAGTCTTGAACTGTATCCTCATTATTCTTTCTCCTTGTCCTGCACTCAGTCCCTTGACCAGTTTAGTTAATTCTTGGTTGATCAAACTTGGGCTGTTAAGGTTTGATAATGCTCATATCTCCACCTCTCTTTCCTCCTGTGACAGATTGCTGACAACTCAAGACAATTTCTAAATGCTCTCTAGTTAATTAACCCTGGTTACTCTGGAGAAAATTAATGACACAACAATAAAGTCTTTCAACTTGAGTTTGCACTGGTAGGCCCAAGAGCCAAGACACAAGCTGAGTAAAAATAAGGTAACATAAGGTAAGCTTTACCTCAGCCTCTAGAATAAAACTTTCTGGTTGAGAGCATCTCATCAACAGTAGCAACATATGTTCCTTGAGAGCCATTGTGAAGAGTTACTTAGACTGTGTGGTACTTTGGAGCATGAATATTAACACCTATCTGAAACTCTGAATATCCAGAAATTGCATGCCGGCTCACTCTCTACAGCTGCTGTGTAATCCCAATGAAAGATAGATTTGTTTTAAGAAGTTGTAGATTGGTACTATGTTCACTCGCTCACACTTTGAAGCGATCATTTGCATTTGAATCCAAAGGCTCACGGAGCAGTTTTTAAACAGAGGTTTTTAAATTAAAAATATAATTACAATGATTAAAAAAATAATACTAAAGAAAGAAAAAATAGTAAGTCGAAAAAAACAACAAAAATAAATAAAAAAAGGATTATTAAAAATTAAAAAATAAGAAAGGAAAGGATTTATAAGCTTTTTTTTTTTTGTAAATCCAGTATCAGAAAATTATCCAGCTTACTCTCTTGGTTTGTTGTATGTCCTTTTTAATTATTAAGAAAACAGCTGGTTTCTTTCGTATGTCCAATGTAACTGTTCCTTATCAGCTTTGTATCCTGTCATTTTTAAATCAGTCTCAATCTTCACTGAAAAAGCTTCTTCCTCTTTCACAACACCTTTGAAATGGACACTATCTATAGGGGCAGAGACTCTTAAAATTAACCTTCAGGTCTATTGTTCAAATATGTCCTTCAGTATGCCCAATGTTAAGCTATTTTGCTTCATTCTGTACTTGTAAGCCAGTTTTAAGTGTTCTCCTTTTATTGTGATCTTTTGTTCTTTCTACATGCCTCTAGTGCTCAATCTTTAAAGTCCTTTTTTTTTCTTAAAAGAATTTGAAAGAACATAGGAAGGACTTTTATAATCAAGTCCAAAATCTTATTTGAAATCCATCCAGACCCTTCGTCCATTTGTCCAACTTTACAAATAAAAGTTCAAATCACTCTTTTATTGTTTATTCCTCCATCCAATGTTTTAGTCCTTAAAACTTGTATTTAAATATGCTAAGGATTGAAGGAAACTTTCTCAGTATTTTTGGATTTCTTCACCCCAAGGTTCTTAATAGCTCAAAAGCAGTCAACAAGCAATTTCTGAAAGTGCTTAGAAAAGGAAGTATGTTAACCCATTGTCCTTAAAGGTGCTGAACATGGGTTCAGCAAGATTGTTTATTCCTTCTGTACTCACTGGAGACCTCATGAAGAGCAAATGTCTGGAGCACTTGTGGGTGATCTAAAGCCCTCTCCTTGTCCAAAAAGAAATTATGAAGAGCCATTCTGCTGACCAACTCTTCATTTCTCTTTGGACCTATTGCTTACTGACTATTGTTTCATGTGTTTCTGACTAGAAGTAACTCTAGAGTTACTAGAGTTAGATGTATGGATAGAGCTGGATCTAAAATATGGATGGGCAATTAATTTTCCCAAGAGGCCACATGAAAAACTGGGACTATTGTGGGGGGCTGCCCCCTGCCCCCCTGCCACTCTGCCAATGACCCCACCATCTCAAACAAGGCCATGCCCCCCACCTATTGCTGATACCAGTGATCTTGGTGGTTTTGCCTAATAGAGGATTTTTTTTTAATTTAAAAACAATGGTAAGTTCTTTGTTGGGCATTATGTTAATGTTTTCCCTTGTCTTCTTAAAATGACATGAAATTATGTCGTTGATTTTCCAGAACAGGGATCAGAGAATTTCCAGAGGGTACCTGGAGTAATATGAATATAGTATCTCAAGGCATCTTTCTGTCTTGCCTGTTGAAGAATAAAAATAAGTAATGTAAGTACTTATCAATATAAAATAAATATGAAGGTTTTTCTTAAAAAATAAAATATATAGTAAAGAATAAGGTTCTCAGTATAATGATTTTTCATTAAAAAAAATGAAACAATTGGACATCAGCTTAATAGCAAGGTACTTATAGAATTTCTTCCTTGAAATGTTTGATAATCCAAATACTTTTAGAGAAATTGTAACCTATAATCCTTGAGACAGTCTACTCAGTCTACTCAGACTACCTACTCAGAGTAATCACTTTTTTTTTCAGGATCAGGAACCTAATTCATAATGCTTCATCTCCCTATGTTTCCAACATTGCTCATAAAGAATAGAATAATATTTATCTCTTTTAAAGTATACTGCCATAATAGCCACAATAGCACTGATAATAAATATTTATTTTAATTAATTGATCCAATGACAAAATAAGGTATTCTGACAAGGAAAAGTACCAGTATTTATCATTGTAAAGATTAAACATATTTTTTTGGGAAGAAATCACCTGACAAGAAATATTCTTCACTTATGACCAGGTAATATTAAGATTGAGCTGTTGGTGAAAACTCTAATGGTATTACATTAACTTGGTTAATATTCCTAAATTGTACTCACATACTAAACTCTCTCTTTAAAGGGAAGTGAAGTACAGAAACACCCTGACATAAAAGGAAAACCCTTTCTGTGAATTTAGCCAATTTCACCCAACATACAATATTTCTGGTCTCCTTTTCTGAAAAAAAAATCTTGTACCTGGTAATATTTAGAGCGTAAATTGATTGAATTTCTTCTTTGAACTTCTCACTTCACATGTTCCTGTGAAGTGTCATGAGCTGATTTTGTCACCCTGACAAATATGTCACTTTCACATTTATTATTTGATATAACATTATGTCATGTCCTGATTCAAAAATTTCATCCATCTATACAAAAATACTAAACATTTCTTGTCACAAAGACTGTCTCAAGGATTATAGGTTACAATTTCTCTAAAAGTATTTGGATTATCAAACATTTCAAGGAAGAAATTATATAAGTACCTTGCTATTAAGCTGATGTCCAATTGTTTCATTTTTTTTCATGAAAAATCATTATACTGAGAACCTTATTCTTTACTATATATTTTATTTTTTAAGAAAAACCTTCATATTTATTTTATATTGATAAGTACTTACATTACTTATTTTTATTCTTCAACAGGCAAGACAGAAAGATGCCTTGAGATACTATATTCATATAAACTCAATTGCATGCAGAAAACTGCACTTCTACCTAATCTTATTTAACTGAATTATCCATAAATGTTAATAGTTTCATCTTTTGAACATTTGTGCACATTTTGAAGGACAGACTTGATTTAGAAGAATTAATTTTTAAAAAGTAGACTGTTATTAATATTTTAGACTGTTTAGAACAGTTCTATTATTTTTTAAAAATATTTTATTAAATAATTATTTTAATACTAAAATATTAGACAGTAGGGAATGTTGGAATTGAACTTGGAAGCTCAGCTTCCTTCACTAGGTATTACTCACAAGTGGCAATAGATGAGGAGATAGTTATTAGAAGAATTTTGTCCTTTCAATCTTTTCCTTCTTTAAAAGACTTACTTGGCATGCCCTTTTGGTTAGACTGATATTTTCAGGATTTTCATCATTTCCTTTCAATTTAGTTGTCTTTCATTTCTGATTCTGATCTGGAAATTACTGTCTTCCTTTCGTTCTTAAAAAGTACCTACCGTGTTTCTCTGAAAATACAATGGGGTCTTATATTATTTTTTGCTCCAAAAGATGCATTAGGTCTTATTTTGGAGAAAATATGGGACTAAATGCATCCATCTGGCTGACAATCTTAATTAGGGGTAAGGCTTATATTATGAGCATCCTGAAAAAAATCATGCTAGGGCTTATTTTCTAATTGGGTCTTCTTTTGGGGGAAACACAGTGCTTTCTATTTGACTCTTATTTATTTCTTCATTTTTATTTCTTTATTTATTAGAAGTTTATCTCATCTTCATTTTCAAGGCAGCGAGCATGCCTGACACTCCTTCCTTCTCCTGCTTTCCCCACAACAACAAGGAAATAAAATAATTACAATTATTTTTGAATTAAATTAAATTTTAATTACATTAAAATCTCTTCATTGTTAAAGGTTTGGCAAAAGGCATTCTTCCCATTTGCCTAAATATAGGGGGAGTGGGTGTTCAAATGCACCTCTCTTTATTCAAAGGCATTTTATACATGTTTGTCGTTGTATAAAAAATGTTATTATTTTACTCTGATTTTATTGAGTGACTTAATAACCCACATATACATATTGCTCTTCTCTTTTCAATTCTTGGACCTACTCTCATCTTTTAATTATATATGTTATAGCAATAACTCCTGAAAATAATACAGGGGCATTGGCATACTGAAAGAATGTCAAGAGACTGAGAGTTATACATTTATCACCTAGAGAATGGGCTTCAGTCAAAAAAAATTTGATAGCCTCCACGCAGATTTATGACTTGATCACAAAATCAATATCAAAGGGACAGCCAAAAAAAAAGAAAAATCCATGTATGCTTATTTTAGAAAATTGCAATGGATAGCAAACTGAAGAGATGACATTTAGATAAAGAGGTTAAAAGAAAGGTTGTCCAGATCACGGAAGCTGACATCTGGACATTATGTATTGGTATTGATGTTGCAGCTTTTTACTTTGAGCAAACTATCTATGGAGATAATTGTACTCTGAGATCGTGCCTTTCTTTACATTATTCACATCAGCTTGGTCACAATAAATTGCAACAGATAATGCAGAACCCATCATGTGTATATAACTTAAATAAAGTTAAAGATAGAACTTAAAGATATGAAAAAGAAAGATTAAGAGACAAGTCTGTTATTCAGATACCTGGGTCTTTTCCCATTTGCATCCAAATCCAATACCAATATGAATGTTTCACTTGTCACTGCTAAAGTGAATTGGGCCAATATTTTGAATTCACTGGCTGGGAACAGAAAGAACCCAAGCTTTTTTCAAACAAATGAAAGGAATACCAATGGAAGAGAATATTTGAAGCTTAGGTATGAACGGTGAGATCCTTGCTGCTTTCTGAGTTTGGTTGTTTGTTTTCTTGCAGCCGTTTTGTTACCCAACTAACATCATCAGTGCAAGAAGAGAGTGCGGTTTGCTCTCTATTGACAAGACAAAATTTCCCTGTCAGTGTTGATAGGGGTATTCTTGATATTAAGATGAGAGAGCAGCAATGAATGATGCAATGTAGGCAACGCTGAAAGGTCTGCTCCTCTAAACATGCATGAGACATTGCAACATGTACAAAAGGGGTGAAAATTGCATCACAGTAGCTTGTTTCATTGTTCGTCATTGATCTTGCTGGATGCCTCTGGCTTGGGAGGGAAGAAGGGATAGACACAAAGTTTGTTTGGATAATAGTTGGAAAAAAATAAGAGTCCTGCCCTTAAGAAATTATTATACAATTTCTCTTCACTGAATAAATTAAGAAAAGGTGACCATGAATTTGAGAAGACACTGATCACCATCTGTAGATTCAAACTAGGAGAAATGTCTGGGGGTGATAGTTTCCCGTATAGCTTCCTGTGGTGTTCCTGAAAGATTTCCCAGAGGGTACCACATAATCTACAGAAGCAGCCAGGCCTAAGGCAAGATAATTTACTGGTTGAAGGATAAAGTATTTCACCTATCCTCCAGTGAATAGTTCCTTTCAAAGATAATAGCAGTCAGAAGCAAACATGTCCATAATATGTGCAAATCTGACAGTAAATAAAGTTCATTTGCACCATAACGTACGATTGAATGCTTCTGAAAACAATAAGTATAGCAATGACCATTTTCCTAAAAGAAGAATTGAATGTTAATTGTACCAGACAACCCAAAAGATGATCCATGGGGAAGGCATTTATTTTCTTTTTAAAAAAAGAGTTTTTCTCAAACTGTTTACATATGTAAGCTGTTTATTTGTTTCTTCATTTCCCAGCATTTTTAATCCTTCCTAATCCCTAAGGACTTGGGGTGGCTAATTAAAGTTAAATTGAAAGCAAAATTATGAAAAATCAAAGCAAAGAACAAAATGGCAGCCCAGCAGCAGAATCTGGCATGGAAATTCAGCTGGATAGAAAGATGAGTTGGAACAACTTTGTCTTTACTTGTTTTCTAAAATTAAGCCTGTTGGTAAATAGCACCATGACTGTTAGACTCCTGTTATTTTGCACGGAAAACATTGATTCACTGATAATCTCATCACCACACATGATACCAGGACAACTTCCTAGACACAAGAATGCTCATACAGGTAGTCCTTGACTTACAACGCTTCATTCAGAAACTGTTCAAAGTTACGACGTTAGTGAAAAAAGTGACTCATGGCCATTTTTCACAATTATGACTGCTGCAGCATGGTCACATGATCAAAATTCAGACAGTTGGCAGCTGACTCCTGTTTATAATGATTTCAGTGTCCCAAGGTTACGTGATCTCTTTTTTGTGACCTTATGACAAGAAAGTCAAGGGAGAAATCAGATTCACTTAACAACTGAGTTACTAATTGAACAATTGCAGTGATTTACTTAACAATGGTGGCAAAACTCACTTAATAAGTGTCTTGCTTGGCAACATAAATTTTGGGCTCAATTGTGGTCATAAGTTGAGGACTACCTTTGTACAGCATCTAGCATCTCTTGTTTAAGGCACTAGTCTAGAAGCCAGGAGTCCTAGATCTATTTTAGGAATGAAAGCTAGTTGGGTGATTTTGGGCCAGTCACTCCCTCTCAGCCCAACTTGCCTCACCATGGTCAATATAAAACAGAATATCACTGAGAGTCCAACGTATCTGTTACTTTAAAAAGAGAGAGAGAAATCTCTTTTTAAATAAGATTTTTCTTTAAATGTTGGATATTTGATACTTTTCAGTCTATTTTTCTGTGTCAGGAAAACTCTGAAGTATATTTTTCAGGGAGGAAAAGGCACCTCAAAAAGAAAAAAAAATGGAGGAGTGAATGCCTTTTTGAATAGTGCACCATACAGCAACTTTACATGAATTTAATAAAACTTGTCAAAAATACATAGAAAAAGTAGAATGAGGAGGCTGAGCAACTCTGACAGTTTTTAGTTTGAACAATGTACTTTCCCCTCCAAAATTTTAGAATTGTAAATGGGTAGTAGGTTGACTACAAAGTGATGCTATCTCCAGGAAAAACAAAAATGAAAACAAGAAACAGCAGCAGATGTTGAAAACATGATAAAAGCATAAATCCCTGCCAAGATAAGGATGGCTAGATGTCTGTCAATATTTTGGAATATTGAAGTGCTACCCTATTGATGAGCAGGTAAAATTATTGCTCTTTTCTGAATTATCAATGCTTTAAACCTGAATTACTGAATTCAGTTTTGTGAGTTGTTCAGAATCAATAGGCTGTAGTGGAATAGAAGCCAGTGTAATAAATAAATACTTATTGTAATATGAATGTAACATGATGTGCCCTTTAAACATAATAAGTAAAGCCCATGTCACACTGAACCAACGGATGCAAAGAGGACGTAAAACGGACAAAAAACCTTGCCATCCGTTCGAAAACGCGATGTACTCACTGCCTCCGTTTTGCTTCCTCTCTATCCATCCAGCATCCATTTATTGACGTTTCATCTGCTCCGAAAGTTTTGGACTACCTAAAACTTTTGCGTGGAAAATGTATCCAGTTTGTCTGTTCTGCATCCGCTACGCATCCGCTACGCATCCGTTATGCATCCGCTATATCCGCTAGGCGTCCGCTACGCATCCGCGCAACTCACATCCGCCCGGACGCAGGGAGGAAGCGGAACAGACGCAGAACGGATGCAGAACAGATGCCTAGCGGATGCAGAATGGAAACAAAGCTTTTAAAACGGAAAAAATGTTCGCAGAGGGGACCTATCTCGGATATTAAGAATGTCTAGAGGATGCCTAGAGGATGCCTAGAGGATGCCTAGAGGATGCCTAGCAGAAAACCTATACTGCCCATAAAAAGGGGGAGCAACTCGCCTGCATCTCACTTTCAGAACAGCAGCCCAGCGGTGCAGACCTCTGCAGCCTTCATCTGCCTCTTCCTCTTCCACAGCATCCAGTCATGTCCACCATGGATTGTAACAAAGTCCTTTCGGAAGCCACCATCGTTCTGCAACAGTGCGAAGCCATCTGCAGGCTCTGTGAACTCTACTGCGAGAAGAAAAGGAGCCACCCAAAAAGAGTCTGGGTCCGAAGATGGTTCGCCAGAAGAGCAGAGGACGGACTGTACAACAAGCTAATGGTGGAGTTCAGGAACGAAGACACTCGGGCATTCCAGAAGTTCATGAGGATGCCTCCAACCATGTTTGACTGGTCACCCAGGTTGACCAAGGCAAACACCAGCTTCTGGCCCAGCCTGGAACCTGGGCTCAAGGTGGCACTCACTCTGCGCCACCTGGCTTCAGGGACCTCCTACAGGAGCATGCAGTACGGCTGGAGGGTGCCACACAACACCATCAGCATTGTGGTCAGAGAAGTGGTGCAGGCCATCATCGAAAAATACAAGGAGGAGCTCCTCCAGTACCCCTCCACTGAAGAAGGATGGAAGAAAGTTGCAGAGCAGTGGTATCAGAAGTGTTACATCCCCTACACTGTTGGAGCCATAGATGGCAAGCACGTGGCCTGCAAATCTCCAGCCAAGTCGGGGTCCACTTATTTCAACTACAAGGGCTTCTTCAGCATCATCCTCTTTGCCATGGTTGATGCTGACTACAAGTTCATGTACATCAATGCTTCAGGCAGCGGCTCATCTTCAGATGCCCAGGTATACAACGCCAGTCACCTCAAGGAGGAGCTGGAAGGCAACCTCATCATGGGCTTCCCAGATCCAGACCCCCTGCCCAACGACACGCAAGATATGCCCTACTTCATTGTGGGGGGTGATGCCTTCTCCCTCAAAACCTACCTCATGAAGCCCTACACTTCCAGATGCCTCACCCGTGAAGAGAGGATCTTCAACTACAGGCTTTCCAGGGCAAGGCGGGTGGTGGAGAATGCCTTTGGCATCCTGGTCAACAGGTTCCAGGTACTTCTCACCACCATGCAGCATTGCCCAGAGACCGTGAGGAGGATCATGGAAGCTTGCTGCATCCTGCACAATCTCATGCGCACCTGCTACCCAGTCTTGCAGAACAGGCTCGTGGACCTCCAATAAGGCAATGGGGACATGGAGCCTGGTGAATGGAGGCAATGGCGAACCTGATTGACACTGAGGATGTGCAAGGCCCCAACAGAGCTTCATGTGAAGGGAAGAAGCAGCGCAACCTCCTGAAACACTGGTGCAATTCCCCAGCTGGAGCAGTGGAGTGGCAAGACAGGATGATAGATGCTTAATGGATGCTTCCTTCAGCCTGTCTCATCACATGGATGAGATTGGGCCATGTATGTTTGGTTGGCCTACAATGAACAGGGTGTTTAATAAAGAGTTGTGTTTATGTTGATAATAAAGGGCTGTAGGTGTGGCACCTGGGAGGGTGGACCATACAGTCCCACTATGCTTGCACTGGAGGTTTATCTATCCCACAGCTATTACCCATTCCACAGGTATCCCTGCCCATCCCACAGCTATCTCAACCCATCCCACAGCTATCTTAACCCATCTCACAAGCATGCAAAGGCTTAAACCATTTTTAAATGTTTCCAGCAAGACTTTATTAAAAAAAAGAAATGAAGCAAGTGTGTGAATCAAAAATAGACTTTATTAACAACAAGTTATAAGGCAAAAATGAGTCTCTGGCACTCCTCTTGGTCACTCAGTCTCAGGGGTGAAGGGTCCAGGTGCTGTGGAGGTGGCTGGTGCTGGAGTGCTTGTCATCAGCTCCTCCAGAAGCAGAAGCAGCAGAAGCCCCAGCCCCAGAAGAGTGAGCCCGTGCTGCAGAAGCCCCAGCAGAACCAGAGTGAGGGCCAGGGGGCGGGATGGTAGCCCTGTCCCTCCTGCCAGGGCTGGCAGCAGATGGCTGAGGCTTGCTGTGCTTCCGCATGGTTGTGGGGTTGCTGGCTGGCAGGGAGGCTGGCAGGAACCAAGGCTGGCAGGGAGGCAACCACCAAGGCTGGCAGGAAGGCTGGCAGCAAGGCTGGCAGGCAAACATGCAGGCAGGGCAGGCAAGGCAGTCGATGTGTCTGGCAGCAGGTCTTTCCTCTGAATGGCGACCTGCTTCCGAGCTGCTTCTGTTATATCCACGGGGCTGACGCAATGCTTCCTCCCCGCATTCACAATTAACGCCAGGCATCCATTAGGCTTCTGCTGTGCATCCGCTGTGCATCCGCTTCATCCATTCGGTGTCCGCTCTGCATCCGCTGTATCCGTTCCACGTACGCTTTGCTGAGGTCCCCCAGAAGCCTAGCGGTTGCACCATCTGCTCCCATCCGCTTCCATCCGCTGGGCTTCCGTTCTGCATCCGCTTTGCATCTGCCCTGAGTCCTCCCTGCATCCGTGTTATCCGCTCCGGTTATGCAAATTTTTGTCCCTTTTGAGAGTGGATAACAACGGATGGAACATTTTGCTCATCCGCTGTGTCCTTTTTGCATCCGTTGGGCAGTGTGACATGGCCTTAAACATGAATAATAACAAGAAAATAACTGTAAGCTATTGAATGTGGTTTTGCATGATTTCATTTGAATATATCATGAAACAAGGAAGAAAACTGTATTTTTCCATTTCTTTTTCTACACTGGATGCATACAAAAGCACATGATGGACTGATGAATAAGTCATACTGCTTTTGCACATGCCCGCTCATTTACTGTACTTATACACTCTACATACTCTACATTCATTCTATCCAATTCTTACTGGTGCATTGATTCATCTAATTGATAGCTGCCCATCTAACAAGCAAGTAACTGGGTAGGATCCAATAAAATACAAAAATATTAAGTATTTTAAAAATGCATTTGTTCCCACAGCATAATTCTTATAATACATTATTGAATCATAGAAGCAAGATGGATTATTAATTATTATTAATCACTTTTGTCAATTAGGAAAATTCCTCACCCCATCCAAGCTTTTGGGTGGTGTTGTGTTGTAGCATCAATTAAAGGATGGTGTCCTTTATGTTTAGATCACCATTTTATAGTTTTAATGCTTTATTATTGTTTATCCACTCTAGTATTATGGTAACTACCGTAACTTACAAATTTCATAGAATAGTTCATAAAATAATAGAGTTAGAAGGGATTTTGGAGGCCTTCTCGTCCAATCTCCTATACTATTTCAGATGAATAGTTGTCCTGTTTCTTTGAAAGCCTTCAGCGATGGAGCACGCACATCTTCTGAAGGCAAGATATTCCACTGGTTAATTGTTCTCACCATTAAAACATTTCTCTTTAGTTCTAGGTGGCTTCTCTCTTTGGTTAGTTTCCAACCATTGTTTCTTGTTTTGCCTTTTAGTGGTTTGGAAAATAGTTTGACCCCCTCATCTTTGAGTAGTTCCTCAAATATTGGAATACTGCTATAAATGCCCCCCTGGTTCTTCTTTCCATTTCTTTCCACTTCTTTCTAGAGATACCCAATTCCTGTAATTGTTCTTCATACAGTTTAGCCTCCAGCCTCCTAATCATTTTTGTTGTTCTACTATGCACTCTTTCTAGAGTTTCAACATCTTTTTTGCATTGTGTATCCAGAACTGGATGCGATATTTCAAGTGTAGTTTCATTAAAGATTTGTAAAGCAGTACTAGAACTTTACATGATCTTGATTTTATCCTTCTATTAATGCAGCTTAGTGGAAAGCTTCTTGTTGGAAGGCTCACAATTTATTTGTTCACTCAGCTCATCCTCACTTTGGTTGATCTGGATGGACAAATACATTTAGGAAAAAAGGAAAGAAAAGAGGGAAGGGAAGAGAAGGGAAGAAGGGAGAAAGAAAAGAAACAAAAGCAGCAGCAGCTTGGAGTAAAAATAGAATTGTGGTATCCAAAGGTTACACATTTCTTTAGAAAGATATAATTTTGATTTTACACATTATTTAATGCTCATTGAATGTAAATATAGAAAATATAGTGTTTATTATTTTCTCTCAAGAGAAAAAATGCAATTCTCTACATATAATTATTTTTGGAAAAGTATGAACAGTGACATATAATCTTAAGTGTCTTTCTCTGTAGCATTTGCTTTAAATAAATAATAGGAAATCTTTTTTTGTTTGTTTTTTACAAAACATAAGCAAGGCTGGATGTATGGTAAATTAGGTATTTGAGGTTCAATCTGCACGTAGCAAAGAAGCACTGAATGAACTGTGCACTGACAATCATGTGGTCATAAACATAATCGCAACAAGGCAGTCACTCCCTGCATGGGACCAATTAAATAGAATTTTTAAGTAAGGTAGGTGTATGGCAAAATCTTGTCATAGATTTTTTTAAGACTGCTTAATAGTGCTTCCTTCCCTCTAATTCTTTTAAAGGCATTCCTTCCCGATAGCAGCCTTACCTCTTTTTCTGTGACCCTCTGAGTGAATCTTCCTCATGCAACTTCTGGGATAAAAATAATATTTAGAAAGACATTTCATAATATCTTTATAGCTCAGAGAATTACTAGGGCTAATTTCAGTCACAGCGTTCCAATTTGGCTCATTTTAATTACTATAACTGTGCTTCCTTGTTGTTTTCTTCTGTAGATCTCTCCATGACACATATCCATCATTTCCCAGGAAAATCTGAATGTTATGCATAACCAATCCCACTGGGATGGATATTTATTCAAATATTTACTTGACTATATTTACTATCAGATCACAAATACCAAGGTGAGCAAATTCACAGACCAAACTTCCCTCTCAGAACTCTCAATGGAAATTTCCCCCAATCAAAAATTTGATTATTTTTGTAAGGGAAGGTAGGATCCACAAAGGTTTCTGGCAGAATCCCTTATTTTTATGAGAAAACCAACGCAAGCATATATAGACTGGATATCTTTTCACAATTATAGGTAGTCCTTGACTTACAACAGTTCATTTAGTGACCATTCAAGGTGACAACAGCACTGAAAAAAGTGACTTATGACCATTTTCACACATACAACTGTTGCCGCATCCCCATGGTCACATGATCAGAAGTCAGATGTTTGGCAATTGGTTTATATTTATGATGGTTGAAGTGTTGTGAATCTTGTGATCTGCTTTTGTGATCTTCTGACAATCAAAGTCAATGGGAATCCAGATTCCCTTAACAACCATATTACTAACGTAACAAATGCAATGCTTCAATTAAAAACTGTGGCAAGAACAGTTGTAAAATGTGGCAAACTCACTTAGCAACATAAATTTTGGTCTCAATTGTGGTTGTAATTTGAGGATGATTTGTATTTCTTAAAAAAATTATCTCTTCATGAATTTATCCTGTTCCAGTGATGGACCTGCCTTTTCTTAGATTATATCTACAGAAGAACAGTTTTGGAGAAAAAAAGATACCAATACCAGTAGCAACTTCTTCCACTCTCCCCCCACCTGTCAAGCTGCAGTTCTGTTCTGGTTCTTTTTGGTCTATACTTCTCCCAAAGTCTTTTAAATTGATTGGTGGCAAAATTGTCCCAAAGGTGCTTTTTCAGGAGCCAACTGGATTTCCTTGTTTTTTCTGTGAAGACATTTTGCTTCTCATCCAAGAAGCTTCTTCAGCTCAGACAGGATAGTGAGGAAGGATTTACATTCCTTGCAGACAGCTGGTCATTTGCATCCTTTTAGAGGATCTTTGAAACACTTGGAGATTTATCTGTGTCCTCAGGGTCACTTGAGTCGTGCACCTGGTTCTTGTAGTTTGCATTTCTTCTGGAAATCAATTCCTGCATCATGCAAACAGTGTTCATCCCAAATTGTATAGCTAAAAGTCTATAGAGATTCTCAGTCATCCAAGTCATGGTTGTCCAAAAGGTGCTTCTTCAGGAGGCAACTTGACTTCCTTATTTTTTCTTTGAAGACATTTTTTGTCTGATCCAAAAAGCTTCTTCAGCTCTGAGAGGACAGTAGGGAATGGAAGGATGTATATTCCTTGCGGAAAGCTGGTCACTGCATCCTTTTAGAGCAGGGATGTCAAACTCACAGTATCACAGCGTTATTACATGATGTATCACAATTTTCTTCCCCTTCGCTAAACTGGGCGTGGACATGGTCAGCACATGATGCATCCGGCCCATGGGCCAGTAGTTTGACAGCCCTGTTTTCGAGGTTCATTGAAACACTTAGAGGTTTATCTGTGTTCTCAGGGTCACCTGAGTAGTGCGTCTGGTTCCTGTGGTCTGTAGAAATAATCACTTCTTCTTCTAATCACTCCTGAGTAGTGCTCCTAGTTCCTATCATCTGCGATTTTTTATCTGGAAATCCATTCCTATTCCCACACCATTTAAAGGGTGTTCATCCCAAACTGTGTAGCTTGTTGGAAGAATTATCTTCTGGGTTCAGTTCCAAGTGGGCAAAAAGACACTGGAAACATGGAGGCTGTTTGGAAAGATAGTTTAATGATGGACAGGACCACATGGCTTGAAGCTCCAAGGAAGGAAGGGCTGATATGCTGAAAGTGCCTAGGTTTTATACCCTTTGTTGGGATTTGAATTTGAGCTTGTATTCTGATTAGTTGTCAGACTCCCATGGGGCTATGCAGGGGCAACTCTGTAGGCTGTCCTGGGTCCCAGGTTTGGTTGAGCCTTGCTGGGTGATGATGTAATGAAAGGGCTTTGGGCAATTCCTATAGCTCTACCTGGAGATCTTTGTGATGTAAAACAGCCTATTTTAATGGGCCAGAGTAATGGCCCATTAGCAAAGTGTTGGGTGAGTTTTTGCTTCTGAGGTGAATTTCTGCTTCTGACTTTTTACTCTTTTTAGGGGAAATATTCTGCCTTTTCAATATTTCATAGGATATTTCAATTTTCTAGGAGGGGGGTGGATTTTAACTTCCAACAAGCTAAAAGTCTGTAGAGACTCTCAGTCATCCAGGTCACAGCTGTCCCAAAGGTGCTTTTTCAGGAGGCAACTAGACTTGTTTTTAGAACAAGACTTTCTTTAAAACATGATTTGAATTGCCTAAATGTACCCTATGACTATATAAAGTGTTGTATCTTATGATTCTTGCTGAATGTTTCTTTTCTTTTTATGTACACTGAGGCCATATGCACCAAGACAGATTCCTTGTTTGTCTAATCACACTTGGCCAATAAAGAATTCATTCATTCATTCATTCATTCAATTCAAAAAGCACCTTTGGGACAACTGTGACAGCCATGACCTGGATGACTGAAAACTCTACAGACTTTTAGCAATACAATTTAGAGTGGAACAATTGTATATTAGTTCTAATTGTGATTATTTTATTTGTCTTGCAAATTGCAAAAGAGGAAATTATTACTAATCCAGTCATCAGTTTTCTGGAACATTTTATCACTGGAGGAAAGCATCTTACTCACTCTGTTCAGTTTCAGTGGAATGTTAATCCCAAAAGGAAAATACACAACAAATCAATGGAACCGTTGAAAAAGTTAAAACCAGGAGAAAATGACACAAAACCATGTGGCATTGCAAATGTTCAAACTGTGAAACAGTCACACTGAATGGTACAGCAGAATGAATTCTGTCAAGTCTGAATTTGTACCAGATCAACTATGGTCAGGGCTGGTCATACCTGGGTCAGCTTTTGATGTCAAAAACTATCCCTTGAATTAGACTAAGAGTCAAATCAACAGTGCAGCTTGTTCAAAACAGATGTACACTTAGTCCCTGACTTACAACCATTCATAAAGTGATCATTACAATAGCACTGAAAAAAGTGACCTATGTTCATTTTTCCCCCTTTGCCACATCCCTGTGCATATATTTATTATACTTTCTGAGGTCATCTGATCACCTATTGCTATCTTCTGGCAAGCCAAGTCAATGGGGGAAGCCAGATTCACTTAATAAATATGTTACTAACTTAAGAACTGCATTGATTCACTTAACAACTGTATCAAGAAAGATTGTAAAATGGAACAAAATTAACTATTTTGTTAGCAACATAAATGTTGTGCTCAATTATGGTTGAAAGTTGAGTTCTTCTAGTCTAAACCCCTGTTTGAGTAGGAGACTATAATATTTCAAACAAATGGTTGCCCAATCTCTTCGTATAAGCCTCAAGTGTTGGGGCATTCACACTTCTGGAGGAAAGCTTTTCCACTAATTAATGTTGTAACAGTCAAGAAATTTCTCCTTAGTTCTAGTTTGATCTCTCCTTGATTAATTTCCATCAATTGTTTCTTGTTCGGCCTTCAGGTGCTTTGGAAAATAGGTTGACCTCTTTTTTTGTGACAGCCATATAGATATTGGAATACTGCTAAGGCTAAAATCTTCTCTCACAGAATTCACAGAGGGGGGAAAGTGAGTGAATGAGAGAGTGAGAGAGTGAGAGAGAAAACAGCTTCCTTATTGTTAGAACTAAAATGTTCATAAATTATTTTATGACATTTTATGATAGTCATTTTGGCTACTATTCCCTTAAAGGGCCTGTCACATAGGCCGATGGATGCAAAACGTTTGTAAAAAGGACACAGCGGACGAGAAAAAGTTCCATCCATTTTTATCCGCCCTCAAAAGTGCCCCAATTTGCATAAGCAGAGCGGACAATAACAGAAAGGAACGGACGGGGGGAGGATGTAGCCAGGATGTAAAGTGGATGCTCCACGGAAGCCTAGCGGATGGAAGCGGATGACAGATCCGCAGAGCTTCTGGGGGAGCACAGCGAAGTGGACGCGCAGCAGAAGGAGCAGAGCGGATGCCAAGCGGATACAACGGATGCAGAGCGGAAGCCTAGCGGATACCTAGCAGATGCAAAGCGTTCACTGCGCATGCAGGGAGGATGCATTGCATCAGCCCCGTGGATATAAAGGGAAGCAGCTCGCAAGCAGGTCACCATTCAGAGGAAAGACCTGCTGCCAGACACAGCTCCAGCCAGCCAGGCAGCCGACAACCATGGGGAAGAAGAGAAAGCCTCTGCCATCTGCTGCCAGCCCTGGCAAGAAGGACAGGGCCACCATCCCACCCCTTGGCCCTGACTCTGCTTCTGCTGGGGCTTCTGCTGCTCGGGCTGACTCTTCTGGTGCTGGAGCTTCTACTGGCGCTGCTCCTGGTGCTGGGGCTTCTGCTGGTGCTTACTCTGCTGGTGCTGCTCCTGGTCCTGGTGGTGCTCCTGGTGCTCCTGGTGCTCCTGGTCCTGCTGGTGCTCCTGGTCCTGCTGGTTCTGCTGGTGCTCCTGGTCCTGCTGGTCCTGCTGGTGCTGCTGGTGCTTACTCTGTTGCTGCTGATCCTGGTGCTGCTGGTGCTGCTGGTGCTGCTGGTACTGCTGGTACTGCTGGTGCTGGTGGTCCTGCTGGTCCTGCTTTTGCTGCTACTGTTGTTCCTACTGCTGGTGGTGGTGGTGTGGTGGAGCAGCCCCTACAACCTCGAAGCCCCTCTGATGAGGGCCCAGATGGCCCTGCCAGAGGGAAGAAGAGGCATACACGAGAACGAGAACGGGTGAGGAGGCAATACTCCATCGAAGAGGAACATGAGGATGAAGTGCTAGAATGGCTGAGGAAGAACGAGTATTTTTGGTGGAAGGGACACAGGCTCTATTGAGACACCAAAAGGAAGCAGGCTGCTTGGAGAGAGAAGGCGGAGAGCCTGGGCTACACTTTGGAGGTGTTCCTCAGCTGGTGGAAGCACATGTACACCTGGTACGGGAAGCTGCACCTCAAGAAATCTGGCTAGGCCACGGTCAAGCTGACGGACCGAGAGACCTATGTGATGGCCAAGTGCAGCTTCTTGGAGGGTGAGATCCACCACCGAGAAGCAGCCACTCTGACAACCCTCCCTCTCAGGCAGCCCACAGAGAGCCAGTCCTCTTCTGGCCAAGAGTCAGCTCCTGTGTCCAGGCAGGTATCTGTGGAGCATGCCATGATGGAGACTACCCCCGACAGCTGCACTCCCTGTGGCGGAGCACATGGAGGAACCCCTGACGCAGTGGGAGCAAGGAGAGGGCACTTTCACCAGAGACCAACCCACATCTACCCCCAGCTCCACCTCCACAGAAAGCAGGTAGAGAGGCAAACCGGAGGAGCAGAGCCACACTGTCCTGCTGGAGATCAGGGACACCATCAGAAGTAGCATAGATCTCCTCTCTCAGCTGGTACACACCGACACCCTATCATCCAATGGCAAGCCCTTCCTTACCTACGTCAACCAGACCCTCATGGACATGTCCGAATCACAGTACCAGGTGATCAAGGACAGGATCACTGGTCTTCTTCACAACCCTCCAGACCCAGCTGAACCTGCTCCCACCCAGTCCAGGTCTTCTCCTCCACCCCAGGTAATGTCACTGTCCTTCCAAGGCTTTCCACAGGCCCTCACCTACCAAGGCTATGGCTACCAGGAGCTCCAGCAGCACAGGCAGCCCTTCCCAGTCCAGGCACAGGTTCATCGTATGCCACCGAAGCCACCAATGCCACCCACACCACCTACGCCACCAATGCCACCCACGCCACAGATGCCACCCATGCCACAGATGCCACCCATGTCTCACCTCAGTCAGCTGCAGACCAGACAGCCCCACAACACTCTTCCTTCCTCTACCCCACAGCCAAGTCTGGCCTCAGAACATCTGTCATTGGTATTGGGGCTGACACCCCATGTCCTGGAGGAAGGGGCTCTCAACATCATAGGACTGAGCCAACTCTCTGAGAGCTTCCTCCACACACCATCCCCTGTTGTCCTCTCGGGGCCAGGCACCCCAATGGCACCTCAGACCAGCACTCCAGCAGCAGCCACCTCCACAGCAACTGGACCCTAAACCCCTGAGACTATGGGTATGCCTCAGAGTGACTGAGAAGAGTGCCAGAGACTGGGTGGCTACCTGTTGACTTTATCTTTGCTTGGGACACTTGGGTCATTTTGCTTTTACAGTTTGTTATTAATCAAGGTTATCTTTGCTTCACACACTTGGTTCAGTTCTTTTAAAAAATAAAGTCTTGGTGGAAACTGTTGCATGCTTGTGGGATGGGTAAGGATTGCTGTGGGATGGGCAGGGATACCTGTGGGGTGGGTAATAGCTGTGGAATGGGCAGGGATAACTGTGGGATGGGCAGGGATACCTGTGGGATGGGTAATAGCTGTGGGATGGGTTAGGATACCTGTGGGATGGGTAATAGCTGTGGGATAGATAAACCTCCAGTGCAAGCATAGTGGGACTGTATGGTCCACCCTCCCAGGTGCCACACCTATGGCCCTTTGTTATTAACAACAATTTAATCATTCATCCACACATTTCAAAATAAACACAACTCTTTATTCAATGCCCTGTTCATTGTAGGGCCACTCAACATACATGGCCCAATCTCATCAGTGTGATGAGACAGGCTCAAGGAAGCATCCATTAAGCATCTATCATCCTGTCTTGCCACTCCACTGCTCCAGCTGGGGAGTTGCACCAGTGTTTCAGGAGGTTGTGCTGCTTCTTCCCTTCATGTGAAGCTCTGTTGGGGCCTTGCACATCCACAGTATCTATCAGATTTCGCCCTTGCCTCCATTCACCAGGCTCCATGTCCCCATTGCCTTGTTCGAGGTCCACGAGCTTGTTCTGCAACACTGGGTAGCGGGTGCGCATGACATTGTGCAGGATGCAGCAAGCTTCCACGATCCTCCTCATGGTCTGTGGGTGTTGCTGCATGGTGGTGAGAAGTACCTGGAACCTGTTGGCCAGGATGCCAAAGGCATTCTCCATCACCCGCCTTTCCCTGGACAGCCTGTAGTTGAAGATCCTCTCTTCACGGGTGAGGCATCTGGAAGTGTAGGGCTTCATGAGGTAGGTTTTGAGGGAGAAGGCATCACCCCCCACAATGAAGTAGGGCATATCTTGCGTGTCGTTGGGCAGGGGGTCTGGATCTGGGAAGCCCATGATGAGGTTGTCTTCCAGCCCCTCCTTGAGGTGACTTGCGTTGTATACCTGGGCATCTGAACATGAGCCGTTGCCTGAAGCATCGATGTACATGAACTTGTAATCAGCATCGACCATGGCAAAGAGGATGATGCTGAAGAAGCCCTTGTAGTTTTGATAAGTGGACCCTGACTTGGCTGGAGCTTTGCAGGCCACGTGCTTGCCATCGATGGCTCTAACAGTGTAGGGGAAGTAACACTTCTGATACCACTGCTCTGCAACTTTCTTCCAGCCTTCTTTAGTGGAGGGGCACTGGAGGAGCTCCTCCAGGTATTCTTCGATGATGGCCTGCACCACTTCTCTGACTACAATGCTGATGATGTTGTGTGGCATCCTCCAGCCATACTGCATACTCTTGTATGTGGTCCCGGAGGCCAGGTAGTGCAGAGTCAGTGCCACCTTCAGTCCAGGGTCCAGGCTGGGCCGGAAGTTTGTGCTCTGCTTGGTCAACCTGGGTCTCAGCCTCTCCACAACTTCATCAAATGTGGCTGGCGGCATCCTCATGAAGTTCTGGAATGCACGAGGGTCTTCGTTCCTCAGCTCCACCATCAGTTTGTTGTACAGTCTGTACTCTGCTCTTCTCACGATCCATCTTCGGACCCAGACACTTCTTGGACACCTTCTTTTCTTCCCGTAGAACAGGTGAAAGAGCCTGTAGATGGCTTCGCACTGTTGCAGAAGGATGATGGCTACCAAAAGGAGTGTGTGACGATCCATGGTGGAGATGACTGGATGCTGTGAAAGAAGAAGAGCCAGATGAAGGCTGAAGAGGTCTGCACAGCAGGGCTGCTGGACTGAAAGTGAGATCCAGGTGAGTTCTTCCCCCTTTTTATAGGAAATATAGGTTTTCCGCTCAGTGTCCTTTTGCATCCTCTTGGCATCCTGCAGACATTCTAATTATCCGAGATACGTCCCCTATGCGAACTTTTTTTCTGTTTTAATGCTTTGTATGAGAGCTGCATCCGCTTTCATCCTTTCTCTGTCCGTGCTACTAAGGCTGCGTGTCCGTTCCGCATCCATTTCTCTTCCTTCCTGTTTCCGTTTTCTGCTGGTGTGGATGCGAGTTGCGTGGATGCGCAGCGGATGCCTAGCGGATATAGTGGATGCGTAACGGATGACGACGGACATATAACGGATGTTCCCCGTATGCACAGCGGAATTCCTAGCGGATATAGCGGATGCATAACAGATGACGACAGGCGTTTAACGGATGTTCCCCGTTTGCATAGCAGATGTATAACGGACGCATTGGATACTTTATCCGCTCAAAAAGTTTTGTGCAGCTCAAAACTTTTTGAGCGGATGAAATATCAGTAGACGAATGCTGGACGGATAGAGAGTATGAAAAACGGATGGAGTGAGTACAGAATGGAAGCATCGCGTTAATCAATGGATCGCAAGTGTTTCTCTCCATTTTACATCCTCTTTCCATCCGTTTGTGCTGTGTGACTGGGGCTTAACATAGTAGTCTACACCTGTTCGTCTGATCTCTATATGGTTCTCTATTTCTACATATAGTAGTTATAAATAAACTTGGACCTATAGAGATAATCAGGATACTAGTGTGGATTATTTTCATAGTTTCATAAACTGTGTCTGAATTTCAGATTATAGTCATAATTTGTCAACTGTAAAATACAATTCATCGGATGTGTTTGGCAAAATTCTGGAATCACTTGACATGCCTCAAAAATCTACTTTGGAAGAAGCTTTGGAGGATCATCCTGAACATCAGGTAAATTGTGCAGTCTACTGGAAGAGGGAAAATTCTGATTGCATACAATTCCTCCAGGGAAGCAAAATGCAACCCACTACAGAGATGACGTAATGTACATATTTTCTTAAAAGTACATAATTAAAGAAAAACACTTTCAGAATATGTAAGAGAAGTAGCACCTGTAAGTAAAAACTAATAAAAAGTTAACAAACATGAAAAGCAGTATGTCCTGTTTTTTAACTGAAAGTTATAATACAACTATTAGGCAATAATCTAATTCCAAATAAATACTGTAGACTATGACCAAGTCTTTACCTCCAGAAGAGTCTTAAATTATAATCTTCTAAAATAATCCCTGCTAATAACATGGATATTGTGTGGTTACAATTCAGATTGTTGACTTAGGAGACATTTAATAAACTTACAGAGTCAAGTGGAAATCTAATTACAATTCTCTGTATTGGAATTTGTACATATTTATTTGTACATAAAATATATAGGTACATAGAGTAGATTCCTTGATAAAAGGAAAGTTATAAATGTACCTAATCCTGCAATGCTTATATCTGTAATAAATTGCCCACCTTGAAAAGTCTTACTGATTAAATTAAAAATTAGACAACGGAAACGGTGACACGGGAGAAAGCTGTGAAAACCTTAAATCATGTCCACCATTGAGTCAGCACACTGGTAATTTTAGAGCTAAATGGGAATATGTGTTTGTTTTTCTTTTAACCACCCTGTAATCCCTTGCATTAGGAATGGACTCAGGGAAACTGAATGGAGCTCAAGTGTTTACTGACTCAACACCCTTCCTCACACCTAAGCAGAGTTCTCAGGAGACAATCATTCATTGTGTCTAGACAGAGAAGTATCCACCATTACCTAGGATCAAATTCACAGCATCCTAATTGTGAGGTAAAAGCTCCACCTCTAGGCCACCATGCCACTTAAGAGTTAAATAGGAATGTATTTTACATTAAATTTATAAGTATTGGAGTAAGAAATACTTATCAGTCCTATTTATGCTGCAATAGAGTAAAATGGTAACAGAATTAATCACTACAGCAGAAATTCATATGTAGAAGAATTATTGGTACTCTCTGAGCTTGGTTGTTTGCTTGCAGACTGATTAGCTAGCAACATCAGTGCAAGAGAGTGTGGGGTTTCTCCCTATTTATCTATAGTACAATAGCTTGCCCTGACAGTTCAGAGAACACCAAGGACTCCACAGTTCAACCCTGAGTGACATATATTATACTATATTCTTTTCTATCAGTACAGATGTACTTCATGGACAACTTCTTTTGAGGTGAGGTTAAGAATTCAGTTATTCTCAGACTGGAATCTAACTGTGATAGCACGTGGGTCAGGGGGTGGATGAAGTCTCCATCCTTCTGAGGTCGGTAAAAATGAGGACCCAGATTGTTGGGGGACAGTATGCTAACTCTGTAAAACTGCTTAGAGAGGGCTGTAAAAGCACTGTGAAGCGGTATACAGATCTAAACGCCATTGCTATTGCTATTGAAGGTGAGTGTGCTCCATTATTTATTATTGGGGGATGCGGATTATGTTTGATCTTGTATTTGTGTGAGATGGACAACTATATAAATGAATGAATGAGATAAAGTTATCACCTAGCAGTTGGCACCTGAAATGGAGTTTCAATCTTTTTTATTATTAACTCTTTTTAAAAAAAGAAAGAAAGAAAGAAAAAGACACAACAGAAGACAAATGAATACCTATTGGATACTAAAGAATAGGAATTAATAAGAATTCCAATTAACTAAGAATAGGATAAAATGAAAGTGCTTTCCCTATTTGATCTCTTTTCTTCCTCACATTCCTTTGTATTTGTTCAATCTTTTTTCTTTTCCTCGGAATGTTACTTGGATTTATTGGTTTGATTCAGATATGCATTTTATTTGGATTATAGAGCTGTCAGAATTGTTCACCACCTCCCCTTCAATGCAAAATATATGTATGAGCTGCTCAATCAGACAGCAACTTTTTCTATTATTCCATTCTAAGTAAATGGCATTCTGGGGTAGAGCGAACAACATTTTAAAAAGTGATAAGAACTAATTAACATAAATCATGTAGATCTTTCAAAACATATGTTGCTCTTGCAGTGTGCTTTGGCACGATCATGTCTAAAATGACTGCTATAAAAGCTGTTTTCCTTCTTTCACCTATAGGTAGAATTACCATAATAAAAATAAAAATGGCTGTTTGGTTATTGTTTATTTGTGGGAGGTTGTTGGGTTTGTTTTTTATTTTTTTTTAAAGGCTGACTAATTGGCTTGTTCAATGTGGGGAAAAATAAACCTCTAGTTTCAGCACATCTTGGGAAATACTCTTGGGAGGCGAGAAACGCAAAATAAACATTTGTAACATGCAATATTAAATAATGTCTGACATTAGTAGCTAACATAGAAGCTATGACTGCAGTACAGAGAATCAAGCCTCAAGGGCAGGTTTTTCTATTAAATTTCCCATGTCTGTAGATAATAGTGAGAGTTATTAGGCACAGTGTGATGGAGTGAATACAGTTCCACTTTCTGTAGGAAAGCTGTGTCCATGAACAGCTTGGAACAGAAATACTTTCTTTTTTTTATATATATATCCTTCAAGTAAGATTGTAGGTTTAAAATCCAGGCCACAAGTGCTTGGAACTTTCAAACCAATCATGTACCTTGGTGATGTAAAGCTATTCAACACCACAGACAATACTGCTACCCTTCAAAAAGACCTTGACTATGTATCAGAATGGTCAATAAATGGCAACTTCAAATCTCAACAAATAAATGCTCTGTCCTATATATTGGCAAAAATAATAATAATCAGAAAGTAAAATACAGGCTGAATAGTCAAGACCTTGTTGATGATCCAAGGACCTTGGAATACTCATATCTGATGATCTAAGTGCGAGAGCCACTGTAACTACATGGCCAAAAAGGCATTAAGAGTTGTTAACCTAAACTTACGTAGCTTTTTCTCTGGTAATATTACACTATTAACTAGAGCATACAAAACATTTGCTAAACCAATACTCAAATACAGCTGATCAGTCTGGAACCCACATTATGTATCGGATATTAACACAGTTGAGAAAGTCCAGGAATATTTCACAAGAAGAGTTCTCCACTTCTCTATTCATTGCAGAATACCTTATGCCACCAGACTTGAAATTCTAGACCTAGAAAATCGAGAACTACACAGCCTTTGGTCAAATCTAAGTATAGTATATAAAATCATACATTGCAATGTCCTACATGTCAATGAATACGTCAGCTTCAACCATAACAACACTAGAGCAAACAAGAGATACAAACTCAAGGTTAATCGCCCCATACTTGATTGCAGGAAATACGACTTCAGCAACAGAGTGGTCAGTGTCTGGAATACTCTACCTGACTCTGTAGTTTCTTCCCTAAACCCCGAAAACTTTAACCTTAGACTGTCTACTATTGACCTCACCCCTTTCCTAAGAGGTCTATAGGGGACGTGCATAAGCGCACCAATGTGCCTACCGTACCTGTCCTATTGTTTCTTTTATATTTTTATTTTTCTTATGTGTATCCATTTATTCATAACTATGTTTTTACTTATACCTATTATCTTGTAAGCAATTGACAAATAAAAATAAATAAATAAATAAATTGACACAAAGGCGGGCAGCAACACTTATGAGAATTATTCAAAAGGCAGAGAGGGAGCACTGAAATTATTTTTTAACCAAACCTTTGGCTCAGATTACAGAATAACAAAATTGGAAGAGACCTTGGAGGTTATCTAGTCCAACTCCCTTCTCAACTAGGAGACCCTATACCATTTCAGACAAATGGTTGTCCAATGTCCTCATAAAAACCCCCAGTGTTGAAGCACCACAAGTTCTAAAGACAAGTCATTTTATTGTTCTGAATTATTGTTCTCACTAGTAGAAATTTCTTCCTAGTTCTTAATTACAACCATTCTTACTTTTGTGAGAGTTAACTAACTAATCTGAGATGGTGCTCAGTTGAGATCTTCTAAATTTCTGGGATGTTGTTCTATAAAAATATTAGGGTGTCAGATCTTGCATCTCCATCTATATTACAATATCTTTCTGTTGTTCACTTTTCTTGAGGGCTGAAGGCCTGGGAGTTCTGTAATATTGTACATTCAGCAACAATCCTAGATAACTAGATGTCAACAGTGGAGATCTTGGTGCTCTCTGAGCTTGGTTGTTTTCTTGCAGATGTTTTATTTCCCAATTACAGGGCTGTCAAACTCCCAGCCCATGGGCTGGATACATCATGAGCTGGCCATGCCCAGTTTACTGAAGGGGGAAAAAAGTCCCTATATGTTATGTGACACCACCATGATGATGTGAATTTGACACCTCTTCCCAACTAGATAACATTTTCAGTGTAACCTAGCTACAAGGCTAACACTGCTTAGTTGGGTAATGAAAGAAAACAAACAAACAAGCTCAGAATCCCCCAATTCAACTCTATGCTACAAATATTCTCTTCATGTCATCTTTTTTTTAAAATTTATCTATCAGATTTGCATGTGGACTGACTCCCAATGACTTCAAATTTTAAAAGATTTGAAAGCACATTCAGAAACACTGTGTAGATTGTAAATTAATTATATTTCTGTATTAATGCTCTCTTTCCTGCCCATTAAAAATGCTATCTTTTATCTTAACAAGAATATTTTAGAATTCTGAAGTCCTGGGAATAATGAAATAAATGTCATCTTTATCATGATCTTAGGAGTCTTGATTGTAGAAGCTAAATGCATTAGGAATTTTTAAAAAATGTTATGCATTATTTCCATTTATTTCTCTGCTCTTTTAGCCCCTTATTTTGAAGGACCTAAATGATTAAAGATATTGTGTGACTTATTCCTCACACCCACCCCAAAAAAGTTTGTCTTAGAGCAACAAAGAGCAACAACTTTGAATTGTATGCTTCCTATTCTTCATCACTGCTTTCTTAAGAAGTGAAAAATACAATTTTCAATTGCAGGTTGTTATGATTGTTGGGAAAAGCAGGAGTCAATGAGGTTGTTTTTTTTAATGTGAATCTATTTTTCTGCTTTTCTCTGTGCACATCTATTTCTCTGGACTTTTAGGATACTGCCTCTCTCATGCTTCAACTCATGCTTCTTACTGTGTTCTCTCTTTTTTAGCCACTCTATCTATGAAAATTCCAGTATTCCTTCTTTGATCTCTTTTTCAACTTTGTCCAGCAATGTGCACCTGGTACTGCAGCAGGTGATTTCATTCTGCTTCTTCCCTTTCTTAACACCTACAGTCAGTTTGTTTTAGCAATTTTAGATTGGTATTAAACTGCAGGTTGCTGTTTCTTGCTTCTTCTGAGAACTCAGCAAGTTTTCTTATAAAATCTAAAATAAATAAATAAAAATCCAGGCAGTGTAGGAAAGCAAGTAAAAGGAAACCTGTATGCTCTTTTGCATTTCTATTAAGGCAAAGTGAAATTGTCACTTTCATCATCATATCATCATCATCTCTGATTGTGCTTCCTTTATTTACATATCAAAGTTCTGTGCAGAGAATTTCCTTCTTGAAGTTGACAGGATAAGCTTGGAAGACAACTATTATTCTGGTCAAGGACTACCTGTTGTTTTAAAAACAACAACTCCTTCACTAGCTTTCAATTGATGATTTGACAGCCAACCAACTAGGGCTGGCCATTTTAAGGACTGTCCTCTAATGTAATGCTAACATGCCTTTATATAGTTCTGATGGGCCTATGGAATATCAATATACTGTTGGAAGAAATATCCTTCTGGATTCAGTTCCAAGTAGAGAACAAGACAGTTATAGGATTCAATTTTTTTTTACTACCCATTCTGTGGGCGTGACTTGATGGGCATGGTAGGGGAAGGATACTGTAAAATATCCAGTCAGAGGTGGTATTTGCTGGTTCTCTGAATGACTCAAAATTTCTGCTACTGGTTCTGCAAAACTGGTCAGAACCTGCTGAATACCACCTCTGTATTGGAATGACTTCACCATACAAAGAGTTTGTAGACTAATCTGAATTTGTCTTGAATGATGAATCAGTTAAAACAGTCTAAACAAAAAAAGAATATTGGGGAAAGAGACAAGTGAAGAAGTCTTATGGTCCAGCAGATTTCATGGCTAACAAGTAACATTACAGGTAGTCTTCAACATAAAACAGTTCATTTAGAGACTGTTCAAAATTCCAACGGCACTGAAAATAGTGACTTATGACCATTTGTCAAACTTATAACTGTTGCAGCATCCCCACAGTTACATGAACAAAATTCAAATGTTTGGCAACTAATTCATATTTATGATGGTTGTAGTGTCCCGGAGTGATGTGATCTTCTAACAAACAAAATCAAAGCCAGATTCACTTTACACCCATATTCCTAACTTACTAGCTTCAGTGATTCACTGGCAAGAAACATCATACACTTAACAAATGTCTTGTTTAGCAAAAGAAATTTTGGGCTCAATTGTGGTCGTAAGTCGAGGACTACCTATATAGGGAAGTATTTTCCCATAAAAGTCATTTTAAAGGAAAGGAAATCTTCAGTGAACAGGCTTTTGAAATTTTATTGCACTTTAGGGGAAAATATTTTCAATATCTTTACAGAAATGCAGTTGACAAGCCCTTTAAACTTGTCGTTCTTTAACTACTGTTGTCATCTCACAAATTAAAAAGCCATTTAAAAGCAGTGAATTATCCTTTATGTATGCATAGATATAAGAAATGCAATACAAACTGTTCAGTTATTACAGTAAATAATGGCAAATGGTGTCTGCTCCTAGATCAACCAATACTATAAATAAACTCCATATTTCATAATGTAATTTTATTCATATCTCTGTTTTTCTCCTGGCAAACTTTGGGAAAATGTGGGATTAGGTTAAAAAACTATTTTTCTATCAAGAGTTGTAATTCCATAGAAGATGACAGAGGAAAGAAACTTGGGCCTTACAAAAGTTAATAATTGAACAGAATTAATTATCAACTGCTTTATCAGATATTACAATTATTACATTAGCAAATGTATTTATTGTGTGATAAGTATCTAATAAATATAAATAATATAATAAATATTATAATAATAAATAATAAGAAAACAGTTATCACAAGCAAGCAAATTTAGCATTTCTTACTAGATTTAAGCCCATGTCACACAGCACCAACTGATGGAAAGAGGATGTAAAATGGAGAGAAACACTTGCCATCTGTTGGTTAACGCGATGAATCCGTTCTGTACTTACTGCGTCCGTTTTTCATACTCTCTATCCGTCCAGCATCCATCTACTGAGATTTCATCCGCTCAAAAAAGTTTTGAGCTGCACAAAACTTTTTGAGCAGATAAAGTACCCAACGCGTCCGTTATACATCTGCTACGCATATGGGGAACATCCATTATACATCCGTAGTCATCCGTTATGCGTCCGCTATATCCACTAGGCATCCACTGCGCATCCATGCAACTCGCATCTCCTCCAGCGGAAAACGGACACAGGGAGGAAGCAAAACGGATGTGGAATGGACACGCAGCATTAGTAGCATGGACGTAAAAAGGATGAAAGCGGATGCAGCTCGCATACAAAGCATTAAAACGGAAAAAACATTTGTATAGGGGACGTATCTCGGATATTTAGGATGTCTGCAGGATGCCTAGAGGATGCAAAAGGACACCTAGCGAAAAACCTATATTTCATATAAAAAGGGGGAGAAATCACCTGGATCTCACTTTCAGTCCAGCAGCCCTGTGGTGCAGACCTCTTCAGCCTTCATCTTGCTCTTGTTCTTCCACAGCATCCAATCATCTCCATCATGGATCATTACACACTCCTTTTGGTAGCCACCATAGTTCTACAACAGTGCAAAGCCCTCTACAGGCTCTTTCACCTGTTCTACGTAAACAAAAGGAGGCATCCAAGAAGTGTCTGGGTCCGAAGATGGATCGCGAGAAGAGCCGAGTACGGACTCTATAACAAGCTGATGGTGGAGCTGAGGAAAGAAGACTCTCGTGCATTCCAGAACTTCATGAGGATGCCGTCAGCCATGTTTGACGAAGTTGTGGAGCGGCTGAGACCCAGGTTGACCAAGGCAAACACCAACTTCCGACCCAGCCTGGACCCTGGACTGAAGGTGGCACTGACTCTGCACCACCTGGCCTCCAGGACCACCTACAGGAGCATGCAGTATGCCTGGAGGGTGCCATACAACACCATCAGCATTGTGGTCAGAGAAGTGGTGCAGGCCATCATCGAAGAATACAAGGAGGAGCTCCTCCAATGCCCCTCCACTGAAGAAGGCTGGAAGAAAGTTGCAGAGCAGTGGTATTAGAAGTGGAACTTCCCCCACACCGTTGGAGCCATAAATGGCAAGCACGTGGCCTGCAAAGCTCCAGCCAAGTAAAGGTCCACTTATCACAACTACAAGGGCTTCTTCAGCATCATCCCCTTCGCCATGGTCGATGCTGACTACAAGTTCATGTACATCTATGCTTCAGGCAACGGGTCATCTTCAGATGCCAAGGTATACAATGCCAGTGACCTCAAGGAGGGGCTGGAAGACAACCTCATCATGGGCTTCCCAGATCCAGACCCCCTGCCCAACGACACACAAGATGTGCCCTACTTCATCGTGGGGGATGATGTCTTCTTCCTCAGAACCTACCTCATGAAGCCCTACACTTCCAGATGCCTCACCTGTGAAGAGAGGATCTTCAACTACAGGTTGTCCAGGGCAAGGCGGTAGTGGAGAATGCCTTTGGCATCCTGGCCAACAGGTTCCAGGTACTTCTCACCACTATGCAGCATCACCCAGAGACCATGAGGAACATCGTGGAAGCTTGCTGCATCCTGCACAATCTCATGCACACCCGCTACGCAGTCTTGCAGAACAGGTTTGTGGACCGCCAACAAGGCAATGGGGACATGGACCCTGGTGAATGGAGGCAAGGGCGAAACCTGATAGATGCTGTGGATGTGCAAGGTCCCAACAGAGCTTCATGTGAAGGGAAGAAGCAGCGCAACCTCCTGAAACACTGGTACAACTCCCCAGCTGGAGCAGTGGAGTGGCAAGACAGGATGGTAGATGCTCAAAGGATGCTTCCTTGAGCCTGTCTCAGCACACTGATGAGATTTTGCCATGGATGTTGAGTGGCCCTACAATGAACAGGGCATTTAATAAAGAGTTTTGTTTATGTTGAAATGTGTTGATGAATAAATTGCTGTTGATAATAATGGGCCATAAGTGTGGCACCTGGGAGGGTGGACCATACAGTCCCACTATGCATGCACTGGAGGTTTATCTATCCCACTGCTATCCTAACCCATCCCACAGCTATTACCCATCCCACAGGTATCTCTGCCCATCCCACTGCTATCCTTACACATCCCACAAGCATGCAAAGGCTTAAACCATTTATAAAAGTTTCCACCAAGACTTTATTGACTAAAAGAACTGAACCAAGTGTGTGAAGCAAAAATAACCTTTATTAATAACAAACTGTAAAAGCAAAATGACCCAAGTAATGTGTCCCAAGCAAAGTTAAAGTCAACAGGTAGCAACCCAGTCTCTGGCACTCTTCTCATTCACTATGAGGCATGCCCATAGTCTCAGGGGTGAAGGGTCTAGGTGCTGTGGATGTGGCTGCTGCTGGAGTGCTGGTCTGAGGCGCCATTGGCATGCCTGGCCCTGAGAGGACAACAGGGAATGGTGTGTGGAGGAAGCTCTCAGAGAGCTGGCTCAGTCCTGTGATGTTGAGAGTCCCTTCTGCCATGACATGGGGTGTCAGTCCCAAGACCGATGACAGATGTTCTAAGGCCGGGCTTGGCTGTGGGGTGGAGGAAGGAGGAGTGTAGTGGGGCTGTCTGGTCTGCAGCTGAGCAAGGTGAGGCATGGGTGGCATCTGTGGTGTGGGTGGCATCTGTGGCGTGGGTGGCACCTGTGGCATGGATGGCATGGGTGGCATGGGTGGCATCGGTGGCATTGGTGGCATCGGTACAATCAGTGCCATCGGTGCCATTGGTGGCATCAGTGGCTTTCGATGAACCTGTGTCTGGACTGGGAAGGGCTGCCTGTGCTGCTGGAACTCCTGGTAGCTGTAGCCTTGGTAGGTGAAGGCCTGTGGAAAGCCTTGGAAGGGCTGTGACATCACCTGGGGTGGAGGAGAAGACCTGGACTGGGTCAGAGCAGGTGCAGCTGGGCCTGGAGGGTTGTGCAGAAGACCTGTGATCCTCTCCTTTATCACCTGGTCCTGTGATTCGGACATGTCCATGAGGGTCTGGTTGACGTAGGTGAGGAAGGGCTTGCGGTTTAAGGATGGTATGGTGATGTGTACCAGCTGAGAGAGGAGACCTATGCTGCTTTTGATGGTGCTCCTGATCTCCAGCAGGACAGTGTGGCTCTGCACCTCCGGTCTGGCTCTCTTCCTGCTTTCTGTGAAGGTGGAGCTGGGGGTAGGGGTGGGTTGGTCTCTGGTGGCAGTGCCCTCTCCTTGCTCCCACTGCATCAGGGGGTCCTCCACGCGCTCCGCCATGGGGAGTGCAGCTGTCGGGGGGTCTCCATCATGGGATGCTCCACAGATACCTGCCTGGACACAGGAGCTGACTCTTGGCCAGAAGAGGACTGGCTCTCTGTGGGCTGTCTGAGAGAGAGTGTAGACAGAGGGGCTGCTCCTCGGTGGTGGATCTCACCCTCCAAGAAGCTGCACTTGGACATCACGTAGGTCTCCCGGTCGGTGAGCTTTACCGCGGCCTGGCCAGAACCTCTTGAGGTGCAGCTTCCCGTACCAGGAGTGCATGTGTAGCCCAGGCTCTCCGCCTTCTCTCTCCAAGCAGCCTGCTTCCTCTTGGTGTCTCGAGAGAGCCTGTGTCCCTTCTGCCATAGGTACTCATTCTCCCTCAGCCATTCAAGCACCTCATCCTCATGTTCCTCTTCGATGGAGTATTGCTTCCTCTCACTATCTTGCGTATGCCTCTTCCTCCCTCTGGCAGGGCCTTCTGGGCCCTCATCAGCAGGGCTTTGAGGTTCTAGGGATTGCTCCACCACACCACCAGCAGCAGCAGCAGCAACAACAACAGCAGCAGCAAAAGCAGCACCAGCAGCACCAGCAGCACCAGAAGCACCAGAAGCACCAGCAGCACCAGGATCAGCAGCAGCAGAGTAAGCACCAGCAGGACCAGCAGGACCAGCAGGGCCAGGAGCAGCACCAGCAGAGTAAGCACCAGCAGAAGCACCAGCACCAGGAGCAGTACCAGCAGAGTAAGCCCCAGCAGAAGCCCCAGCACCAGGAGCAGCACCAGCAGAAGCCCCAGCACCAGCAGAGTCAGCCCGAGCAGAAGAAGCCCCAGTAGAAGCAGAGTCAGGGCCAGGGGGTGGGATGTTGGCCCTGTCCTTCTTGCCAGGGCTGGCAGAAGATGGCACAGGCTTCCTCTTCTTCCCCATGGTTGTTGGCTGGAGATGTGTCTGACAGCAGGTCTTTCCTCTGAATGGTGACCTGCTTGCGAGCTACATCCTTTTATATCCGCGAGGCTGATGCAATGCATCCTCCCCACATTCGCAGTGAATGCTTTGCATCCGCTAGGCATCCGCTCTGCATCCACGTCATCCGCTCAGCATCTGCTCTACATCCCTTCCTTCCGCTGCGCGTCTGCTTCGCTGTGCTTCCCCAGAAGCCCTGTGGATGTGCCATCCACTTCTATCCACTTCCATCCACTAGGTTCCGTGGAGCATCTGCTTTACATCCTGGCTACGTCCTCTCCCCGTCCATTCCTTTCCTTTGTTGTCCGCTCTGTTTGTGCAAATTTGGGGCACTTTTGAGAGCGGTTAACAACGGATGGAAAATTTTCTCCGCTGTGTCCTTTTTACATACTTTTTGCTTCCGTCGGGCTATGTGAGAGGCCCTTTAATTCCAGGGAATTGTGCTGTGTTAACTTTCACTACTAAGAGAACTACATATATGGTTCTGCATCACTACTTTTTGAACAGTTTGTTAATCATGTAGTTCTGTCATACTGCACAGGATTCCAGCAGTGGTGGGATTCAATTTTTTTTACCACCAGTTCTGTGGGTGTGGCTTGGTGGGCATGGCAGGGGGAGAATCCTGTAAAATCTCCAGTCAGAGGTGAAATTTGCCAGTTCTCCAAACTACTCAAATTTCCGCTACCGGTTCTCCAGAACTGGTCAGAACCTGCTAAATACCACCTCTGGAACAAGACACTGGAAATATGGGAGCCACTTGGAAAGATGGTTAATTAATGAATAGGATGGGTTCCTGGGCAGAAAAAGGGAAGAAATGCTGAGAATCTGTGGGTCTTATGCCCACTATGGGCTTTGAAATTCCTGGGGAAGAATATCCTGACTGGTTGCTGTCAGAGGTCATAGCTAGCTTTGTAGGCTCTCTGTGTGCTAAGTTTGATTGAATCCTACTGGTAGCATAGGGTAGCTTTTTCTTCAGATGATGGGAGGTTATTTATTTAGTTTTCTTACTAGTGAGACTCAGGTAAGAAGTTATCACAGGGCTATTTTGGGAAATATTGGAGAACTGGGAATTATTTCTCTTGACTGCTTTTTATGTAAAAAGGCTCCATTGCTGCAGATTCTGATATCATGCTTTTAAAGCAACGTTGAATTGTCTTTCCTCCCCTGCAAAAGCACTGGCTACAAAATGGGTTGAAGAGATGCCATTATGAATGGAACTGGTCATGGATTTTGTGGGTTCTCTTCATCTTGGCATCATCTCCAACCATTTCATTATCAAAACCACAGTTAATATTATGAGAGAGCCCCTATTTTTGTTATCTGCTCACAACTCAGTAATCAGAGGCTGATCATGCTGACATAATGAAGGCTAATTGCAATTAGGCAAATGCAATGTTTCTCTATACAATACAATGGATAATGAGATCAATACTATTCTTAGTGAATAGAGTCCCTCCACTCTTAGAGGGCTGTGGGCTGAGACAATTTTAATAAATAATTGTTTAATAAAGAATAACCTAAATCCTGACTATTTAATACTGAATATTTTTCTAAATACATTTTTATAATGTTTGTTCAAATATTTTTGTTTTGGTACACTGCAACAATAATACACATTTCCTTATATTTGTTTCTTGACTTGGTCGATCTCAAAGGGCTAATCTCAATCTTGAAAGCTTGTCCAAGTTTGTTTCTGCTTCATCTTATATTAAGCAAAATCAAGGCAGAATTATTTGAGTTTCTTTCTTGTGAGCCTTCTACCCTACTTCCAAGTCTTTCCACCCCACCACTTGCTGGAGTGCCAAACCCATCTCCATGGTGCTGCAGAGCTTGGCATGCTGCTCCCCTGTTCCCCTCACTTGCTGGATGCACTCTGAGCCCTTTTTCAAATTGCAAGAGGGGCTCCTCATCAAACCTGCTTTCCAGCTCCGTTGTATTTCTCCCCACAGCTCAATATACTCTTCTTTCACTGGAAAAATTGAAAAGCTGCATGGAAAAAGGAAGAAAAGCACAAGAAAACCAAAGAAGAATCCTCTGAAACCATCACCTTCCCCAATGAGGAGAAGGAGACAGCAATCAATTTCATGAGACAATTTTCATGAGGTTGGAAACACTCATATTACTTTTTTTTTTTAAGCCCTTCTATGGCAACGAACTTGGTCATGCCTGGAAGTTGCCTCATGGAGTTGTTTTCTCTCTCCTGCTCTGTATTAGGGAAAGTATGTCCAGTAAGTGAGGTGCGCAAGATGATGGCGCCAAGCTCTCCAACTCTGTGTCAGAGATGGAGGCCTGCAGGGATGTGAGATTGTACCCTCTAAGGCAGAGGTCTCCAAACTCCAGAGGTCTCCAATAGCTGGCTGGAGAATTCTGGAAGTTGAAGTCCACAAGTCTCAGAGTTGCCAAGTTTGGAGACCCCTGCCCTTAGGCTTTTGTTCTCTGTGTCAAAAGCCTTTTGCAGAGAGGATGGAGGACTTCAGGGACATGATCCTGTGACCTCTATTCTCCATGCCAAAAGCCTTTTGCAAAGAGGACAAAGACCTGAAGGAGCATAAGATCATGCCTCCAAAGACTTCTTTCTTCTTTGCAAAAGGCTTTTGGCACAGAGAACAAAGGCCTTCAGGGGAGCATGAGATATCTCGGTGGGTTGGGGGAGGCCTGGGGTGCTTGGAAGCACAAGGGCCCCCATGGTCTTCCCCACCATGAAATACCTTATGTGCACTTGATAACCTGTGCATTCGATTAATGAATGCATTAGGATAAAGCAGGAAGGGATCACATTCATTTAACGTGAACCAATTAATTAATCTTCAGCTTATGAATGTAATTGGCAGGCTCTATTACATTCGTAACTCAAGGATTATCTGTACTCCAAACTAGGAGGTTAAGAAGAACCCCAAAAGTCAGTGGAAATCCATTTCTGTATAATTTCCAAGAAAACAACATAGATGGGTCCAAGTAATCAACAAATGCCCAGCTCGACTCAAGAGAATCTTTACCTTTTTCACTGTAATTTATGCAGTGAAACCTCCTAAGGGAGAATCAAAGAAAATTTATTTAACAGCCCATAAATTTACTTGAAAGAGTATGAAGGAATAAAATTGGAAGGTCCTTTAAAATATAAATGAGTTTTAGAGTTAAATTAATATTAATCACATTTATTTTAACCTAGGCACTCAAAGGTGTATTACGCTATTTGTCTAGGTGGTATTTTATTTGTCCTGAAAGTGCGGATAATTCAGATTTATCAGTTCAGAAGGCTTCCTAGAAATTCTTATACCAAGAAAAGCAAAGGAGGTAGAACACATGACTAAAAATGTCCATTCCTTACACAAAGCAGAATTATTACAGAGACCCAACAGCACCAAATCTGATTTGCTCCAGTTTATAAAATAATCAAGGTGAATACTATAACTGTGTTTAGTAAAATGAGATTAGGTTTTGGTTTAACTATGAAAAGAGGTAAAGTGGGAGACATTACAGTTTTTCTTGGATAAACTTTCACTGTCTCCTCAATAAAAGTTCACAAAGCCAGGATAGTTACTCCAAGAGCCCTAACATGGCATGGATGCAACACATTTGAGACAATGGTACCCTATCTTAAGTCCTCAACTCACATGAGGTCCCACAAACTCATGATCCCAGGTAACAATCTAAAGCCCATGTCACACTGAACCAACGGATGCAAAGAGGATGTAAAACGGACAAAAAAGCTTGCCATCCATTGGTTAACGCGATGTATCTGTTCTGTACTCACTGCCTCCGTTTTGCTTCCTCTCTATCCATCCAGCATCCATTTATGGATGTTTCATCTGCTCCAAAAGTTTTGGGCTGCCTAAAACGTTTGCGCGGAAAATGTATCCAGTTTGTCCGTTCTGCATCCGCTACGCATCTGCTACGCATCCGTTATGCATCTGTTATGCATCCGCTATATCTGCTAGGCGTCCGCTGTGCATCCGCGCAACTCGCATCCGCCCAGACGGAGGGAGGAAGCGGAACGGACGTGGAACAGATGCAGAATGGATGCAGAACGGATGCAGAACGGAAACAAAGCATGTAAAGCAGAATAAAAGTTAGCAGAGGGGATCTATCTCGGATATTAAGGATATCTAGAGGATGCCTAGAGGATGCCTAAAGGATACAAAGGGAAACCTATACTGCCTATAAAAAGGGGGAGCAACTCGTCTGCATCTCACTTTCAGACCAGCAGCCCACCTGTGCAGATTTCTGCAGCATTCATCTGACTCTTGCTCTTCCACAGCAACCAGTCATGTCCACCGTGGATCATACCACAGTCCTTTTGGCAGCCACCATCATTCTGCAACAGTACGAAGCCATCTACAGGCTCTGTGAACTCTACTATGGGAAGAAAAAGAGGCGGCCAAGAAGCATCTGGGTCCGAAAATGGATCGGGAGAAGAGCAGAGTACAGGCTGTACAACAAGCTGATGGTGGAGCTCAGGAACGAAGACACTCGGGCATTCCAGAACTTCATGAGGATGCCTCCAGCCATGTTTGACGAAGTTGTGCAGTGGCTGACACCCAGGTTGACCAAGACAAACACCAACTTCCGGCCCAGCCTGGAACCTGGGCTCAAGGTGGCACTCACTCTGCGCCACCTGGCCTCAGGGACCACCTACAAAAGCATGCAGTACAGCTGGAGGGTGCCACACAAAACCATCAGCATTGTGGTCAGAGAAGTGGTGCAGGCCATCATCGAAGAATACAAGGAGGGCTCCTCCAGTGCCCCTGCACTGAAGAAGGATGGAAGAAAGTTGCAGAGCAGTGGTATCAGAGGTGGAACTTCCCCCACACCGTTGGAGCCATCGATGGCAAGCACGTGGCCTGCAAAGCTCCAGCCAAGTCAGGGTCCACTTATTTCAACTACAAGGGCTTCTTCAGCATCATCCTCTTCGCCATGGTCGATGCTGACTACAAGTTCATGTACATCGATGCTTCAGGCTACGGCTCATCTTCAGATGCCCAGGTATACAACGCCAGTCACCTCAAGGAGGGGCTGGAAGGCAACCTCATTGTGGGCTTCCCAGATCCAGACCCCCTGCCCAACGACACGCAAGATGTGCCCTACTGCATCGTGGGGGATGACGCCTTCTCCCTCAGAACCTACCTCATGAAGCCACACACTTCCAGACTCCTGACCCGTGAAGAGAGGATCTTCAACTACAGGCTGTCCAGGGCAAGGCGGGTGGTGGAGAATGCCTTTGGCATCCTGGCCAACAGGTTCCAGGTACTTCTCATCACCATGCAGCATCGCCCAGAGACCGTGAGGAGGATTGTGGAAGCTTGCTGCATCCTGCACAATCTCATGCGCACCCGCTACCCAGTCTTGCAGAACAGGCTCATGGACCCTCAACAAGGCAATGGGGACATGGAGCCTGGGGAATGGAGGCAAGGGCGAAACCTGATCGACACTCAGGATGTGCACAGCCACAACAGAGCCTCACGGGAAGGGAAGAAGCAGTGCAACCTCCTGAAACACTGGTGCAACTCCCCAGCTGGAGCAGTGGAGTGGCAAGACAGGATGGTAGATGCTTAATGGATGCTTCCTTCAGCCTGTCTCATCACACGGATGAGATTGGGCCATGTATGTTGGGTGGGCCTACAATAAACAGGGCGTTTAATAAAGAGTTGTGTTTATGTTGACATGTGTGAATGTTTGATTACATTATTATTGATAAAAAAGGGGCATAGGTGTGGCACCTGGGAGGTTGGACCATACAGTCCCACTATGCTTGCACTGGAGGTTTATCTATCCCACAGCTATTAGCCATCCCAAAGGTATCCCTGCTCATTCCACAGGTATCCCTGGCCACCCCACTGCTATCTTAAACCATCCCACAAGCATGCAAAGGCTTAAGCCAATTCTACAAGTTTCCAACAAGACTTTATTAAAAAAAAAAGAAATGAAGCAACTGTGTGAATCAAAGATAAACTTTATTGAACAACAAGCTGTAAAAAAAAAATGACCCAAGTCAAGTGTCCAAATAAAGTCCACAGGTAGCCAGCTACCCGGTCTCTGGCACTCTTATCGGTCACTCGGAGGTATGCACAGTCTCAGGGGTGAAGGGTCCAGGTGCTGTGGTGGTGGGTGGTGCTGGAGTACCTGGCCTCGAGAGGACAACAGGAGACAGTGTGTTGAGAAAGGCCTCGGACAGCTGGCTCAGCCCCGTGATGCTAAGAGGTCCTTCCTCCATGCCATGGGGTGTAAGCCCCAGTAC
The DNA here is from genome assembly GCA_015471245.1 of Laticauda colubrina. Classification (NCBI taxonomy): domain Eukaryota; kingdom Metazoa; phylum Chordata; class Lepidosauria; order Squamata; family Elapidae; genus Laticauda; species Laticauda colubrina. Next base: position 22,451,088 of record BLBF01000007.1, read on the forward strand.
TGATGACAGATGTACTGAGGCCGGGCTTGGCTGTGGGCTGGAGGAAGGAGTAGTGTAGTGGGGCTGTCTGCTCTGCAGCTGGGTGAGGACTGGCATGGGTGGCATCGCTGTCGTCGGTGGCATCATTGGCGTGGGTGGCATCGGTGGCATCAGGGAAACAGGTGGCAACGGTGTCACCCGATGACTCTGTGCCTGGACTGGGAAGGGCTGCTGCCTGTGCTGCTGAACCTCCTGGTAGCCGTAGCCCTGGCAGGTGAGGGGCTGTGGGAAGCCTTGGAATGGGAGGGACATTACCTGGGGTGGAGGAGCAGGCCTGGACTGGGTGGGAGCAGGTTCATCTGGGTCTGGAGGGTTGTGAAGCAGCTTGGTGATCCGGTCCTTCACCTGCTGGTACTGTGGATCCGCCATTTCCTTGAGGGTCTGGTTGACATAGGTGAGGAAGGGCTTGCGGTTGGAGGATGAGGAGTTGGTGTGGACCAGCTGACAGAGGAGATCTATGCTGGTGCGGATGGTGTCCCTGATCTCCAGCAGAACATTGTGGCTCTGCCCCTCCAGCTTTCCGGCTCTCTGCCTTTCTGTGGAGGCGGAGCTGGGGGGGTTGGATGTGGCTAGGAGTGTGGTGGACTCTATGTCTCCTTTCTCCCACTGCACCAGGGAGTCCTCTACGCATTCCACCACGCTTACCACACCTGTCCGCGGGTTCTCCGCCGTGGCACACTCCACAGAAACCTGCCTGGAGACAGGGACTGACTCTCGGCCGGAAGAGGACTGGGTGGCAGCAGGCTGCCGGAGAGAGAGGGTTGTGAGAGAGGCTGCTGGTGCTCCTCGGTGGCGGACCTCACTCTCCAGGAAGCTGCACCTGGCCATGACGTAGGTCTATTTGTCAGCTTCACGGTGGCCTGGCCCGATTTCTTCAGGTGCAACTTCCCGTACCAGGTGTGCATGTGCTTCCACCAGCCGAGAAGCACCTCCGAAGTATAACCCATACTCTCCGCCCTCTCTCTCCAAGCAGCCTGCTTCCACTTGGTGTCCCTGTACATCCAGTGTCCCTTCCACCACAGATAGTCGTTCTCTCTCAGCCACTCCAGCACCTCATCCTTGTGCGTCTCCGCAATAGAGTATTGCCTCCTCTCCCATTGTCGCATACGCCTCTTTCTCCCTTTGGCAGGACCAGATGGGCCCTCATCAGAGGGGCTTCCAGGTAGTAGGGGCTGCTCCTCCACACCAGCAGCAGCAGCAGCAGCAGCAGGATCATCATCATCATCATCATCATCATCATCATCATCATCATCATCATCATCCTAACCAGCAGGATCATAATCATCATCATCATCATCACCAGCAGGATCATAATCATCATCATCATCATCATCATCATCAGCAGCAGCAGCAGCAGCAGGAACAGCAGGACCAGGATCAGCAGCAGTAGAGTAAGCACCAGCAGGGCCAGCAAGTCCAGGAGCACGAGCAGGACCAGGAGTACGAGCAGGACCAGGAGCACGAGCAGGACGAGCAAGACCAGGAGCACAAGCAGGACGAGCAAGTCCAGGAGCACGAGCAGGTCGAGCAGGACCAGCAGGACCAGGAGCAGCTTCAACAGAGTAAGGAACAGCAAAAGCCCCAGAACCAGCAGAAGCACCACCACCAGGAGCAGCTTCAGCAGAAGCCCCAGCACCAGCAGAGTCAGGGGCAGGGGGCGGGAGGTTGGCCCTGTCCCTCTTGCCAGGTATGGCGGCAGGTTGCTGAGGCTTTCACTTCCTCCCATGGTTGTGGGGTTGCTGGCTGGCAGGGAGGCTGGCAGGCACCAAGGCTTGCAGGAAGGCTGGCAAGAAGCCTGGCAGGAAGCCTGGTAGAAAGGCTGGCAGGAAGGCAGGCAGGCAGGCAGGCACCAAGCCTGGCTGGAAGGCAGGCTGGCAGGGCAGGCAAGGAACTCGAAGTGTCCAGCAGCAGGTCTTTCCTCGGAATGCTGGCCACGTGCAAGCTGCTTCCCTTTATATCCGGGGGGCTTACGTGATACTTCCCCCCCGCATGTGCAATTAACGCTTGACATCCATTCCGCTTCCGCTGTGCATCCGCTAGGCTTCCGCTGTGCATCTGCTTTATCCTCTAGGCTTCCGCTGTGCATCCACTTCATCCTTTCGGCATCCGCTCTGCATCTGCTGTATCCGTTCCGCGTCTGCTTCGCTGAGGCCCCCCGGAAGCCCTGCGGTTGCGCCATCCGCTCCTATCCACTTCCATCCACTGTGCTTCTGTTCCGCATCTGCTTTGCATCCGCCCTGCATCCTCCCCGCGTCCGTGTTATACGCTCCGGTTATGCAAATTTTTGCCCCTTTTGAGAGCGGATAACAACGGATGGAACATTTTGCTCGTCCGTTGTGTCCGTTTTGCATCCGTTGGCCAGTGTGACATGGGCTTTAAATGTTGCTACACTTCACAAATTCATAAAGCTCTGCCCAACCAGTATCAGAATTAGATGAATGCAAGCAACTTTGGTGGCAAAGAAATCTGTAAAACCATGCAGAAAGTCTGCAGGAACTTTATCTTCCTCCCCCCCTTCAAAAAAAGACTTGGATGACCCAGAATATGGCTACTGACTAAGTAGACTAAGGACTAAGAATCTACATGTACAAAATATGACAAAAAGTAATGCTTTGCTATTCTTACGACTACTATGGGTTACAAATCTGGATTCATACTTGTGCTTGGTTGCATTTACTTCTGGTCTCATACCATAGTTAGTCTAGGAATTTTTTTCACTTGCTTAATTTTCCAAGTTTCTCAGAAAGCTAGAAAGATATCAGGATTGATGAATGAGAAGAGACTCCTGATTAGCAAGAGTCCTGATCGTTTATTTATATCAGAAATCAATCAGATCCAAAATCAAGCTGTCCACTTAGTCATCAGGAGAATCTCCAAGAATACACAAAAGCTCATTAAGAACCATTAGATGCCTGGGATGGACCATTTTAAATGCCTTCTTTACATTCAAGGGAATCCATGACACCAACAATCTCCAAGATCAGACCAAGAAGAGATCTGACATAGCAAAGGATAGATGTTTAGATCTTCCCTGTTCAGAGCATATCTCATCTGATCAAAAGAATAAAATGATCAAGTATGTTTATTCCTGTCTGTCATGGAGCTTCAATTATCTATGGTTGCTATGAGCGGCATGAACTCAAAAACTACTCCAAATGCTATCTCCAGGACATGGAGATGGAAATTTTTAAGCTCTAAAATTCCAATACAACTCTGGAGTTAATAGGAGCTCCTGAAAAACTAAAGCTTGGCAAACAGGATAATATACACATCAACAGCAGAACTAGTTTATCCTTAGGGTCCAACCTTACACAAAGGCACTCATATACAAATACTTCTAGAGCACCGTTCACTTGTGAAGGCTTCACAAACTAGCAAAGCAGTCTCTCCTTCCTAAATGCCTGCTATAGAAACCTGCTGTAGAAACTTATGTCCCATCTTTGTTAGGAGAAAAAAAATCAAGGGCCAGAACAGAGTTCAAAGCACTATGAGTTTATAGTGCTAACCTATACACAAGAATCTGATCTAGTAATGGTCAAGGCAAATTGGCACCAGTTAAGAGCCAATGGACTTGAAGAGGGGGCTGGAAGTCTCTCTCTTTTTTAAAAAAATAAATAAATAAATATTGATTTTTAAAAACAAACATAAACAAACAAAACATAGAACATAAAAACATAAAACATCTTTTTTGAAAGCAGCCTGATCCCGGGTTACATCTCTTCGTACATACACAAATTCAAGTTCATGCTTATTTTTATATACCATTCCATATCTTGTTACCATTCTACATTTTCTATCTAGCTTCTCTCCTCTTTTAATTTTCTTAAATTTATTTTATTTATTTCATCTCAATTCAAATCATTGTACTTATATTCTTTGTCTGTCCTGTTTCAGCTGTCTATTATCTTCTCTCATTAAACAAAATTTATCCTGTAATCACTAATTGGAGTATGACGCCTTTATATCTTTCCCCTAAAGTTATAACACTTAATGTAATACATAACTTCCATTCGGATTCTGCTTGGTACATTCTAAAACTACACAGTACATTTTTTAAAAAAGAAAAAATTATAAATATATAATATAATTAAAATGACAATCCAGACTAATTCAATTATATCATTGATATTAATATTCATTTAAATCTTAAACATTTTACACATTACTTTTCAAATAGATATCATACTTCTATGGGAACACTTACAAACTTTCCATAGTTCCTGGGACTGGAAGTCTCTTAAAGGTCTCTTATGGGGTGTAGTTACTCAAAACTGATTATACATTTGACCCTGCCCTCAGTCTCAGCCTGGTTATTTCCTATATCTTTTGGTATATTACAATATTATTGCCAGAGTGGCATAAGATTTACAGTACATAAAATATGGCACAATAAATACAATTAAAAATAAACAATCTTTAAAAAATATCATAGAACTTGATAAAAAATATTATCTTATCCATCTGCTCAAATACTGGAAAAGTGGAAGCCCAACACACCTCCTTAGGATGCTCACCCCTTAGTGTGGGATCCAGACAGGGGAAGTCTTTATTAATTGTTGTCAAATATTTATATGATTGATGGTAGACTTTTTAATGTCACAGGATTTAATAATACTTGTTAATAACATAGGTGCTTCTGAGGGTAAAAATACCACTGAAGTTAACTTTGCAATTGTAAATACAGCCAATGTGTATCAAGTTAGAAATGATCCTTACCTGTAAATAAGCTATAAAATCTCATTTTGATCATCTAGTAGTTGGAAAACAAACTCTGCACCCATGCAAATATTGAATAAAAATGTATTTAATCATGCTTGCATTTTTACTTAACTCTTGTTTATGATATGATTGGTGATCTTGCATTTTATTGCCTTTTAAATTTTATTTATTGGACTTCTATCCTGTCGTTTATATTAGATATACAATTTCCAGAAAGTATAGTGTTCCCTCTTTTTACCTGTCCCCACAACCACAATTTTTTGATGTAGGTTGGGCTGAAAGGAAGTGGCTGATCTTAAATCACCCAATGTCCTTTGTGACTAAGTATAGATTAGAATTTGGGTTTCCTATTCCCAGTATTTAACCACCTTAAGGCCCTGTCACACTGCCCAACGGATGCAAAACGGACACAACGGACGAGAAAAATGTTCCATCCATTGTTATCCGCTCTCAGAAGGGGCAAAAATTTGCATAACCGGAGCGGATAACATGGACGCAGGGAGGATGCAGGGCGAAGGGAAAGCGGATGTGGAACGGAAGCACAGCGGATGGAAGTGGATGGGAGCAGATGGCACAGCCGCAAGGCTTCTGGGGGACCTCAGCAAAATGGACACGGAACGGATACAGTGGATGCAGAACGGATGCACAGCGGATGAAGCGGATGCAGAGCGGAAGCCTAGCGGATACACAGCGGAAGCTTAGCGGATGCCGAGCGTTAATTGCACATGCGGGGAGGATGCATTGCGTCAGCCCCGCGGATATAATGGAAGCAGCTCGGAAGCAGGTCGCCATTCAGAGGAAAGACATGCTTCCTGTCCTGCCTGCATGTCTGCCTGCCAGCCTTGCTGCCAGCCATGCTGCCAACCTCCCTGCCAGCCTTGCTTTCTGCCTGCCTGCCAGCCTCCCTGCCAGCCTTGCTGTCTGCCTGCCTGCCAGCCTTGCTGCCAGCCAGTCTTCCTGCCAGCCTTGGTGCCTGCCTGCCTTCCTGCAAGCCTTGGTGCCTGCCTCCCTGCCAGCCTTCCTGCCAGCCTTAGTTCCTGCCAGCCTCCCTGCCAGCCAGCAACCCCACAACCATGCTGAAGCACAGCAAGCCTCAGCCATCTGCTGCCAGCCCTTGCAAGAGGGACAGGGCTACCCTCCTGCCCCCTGGCCCTCACTCTGGTTCTGCTGGGGCTTCTGCAGCATGGGCTCACTCTTCTAGGGCTGGGGCTTCTGCTGCTTCTGCTTTTGGAGGAGCAGATGACAAGCACTCCAGCACCAGCAACCTCCACAGAACCTGGACCCTTCACCCCTGAGACTGAGTGACCAAGAGGAGTGCCAGAGACTCATTTTGCTTTATAGCTTCTTGTTGGTAAAGTCTATTTTTGATTTGTACACTTGTTTCATTTCTTTTTTTTAATAAAGTCTTGGTGGAAACTTTTAGAAATGGTTTAAGCCTTTGCATGCTTGTGGGATGGGTTAAGATAGCAGTGGGATGGGCAGGGATACCATTGGAATGGGTAATAGCTGTGGGATAGATAAACCTCCAGTGCAAGCATAGTGGGACTGTATGGTCCACCCTCCCAGGTGCCACACCTTTGGCCCTTTATTATCAGTAACAATTTATTCATTGATCCACACATGTCAACATAAACACAACTCTTTATTAAATGCCCTGTTCATTGTAGGCACACCCAACATACATGGCCCAATCTCATCAGTGTGATGAGGCAGGCTGAAGGAAGCATCCATTAAGCATCAACCATCCTGTCTTGCCACTCCACTGCTCCAGCTGGGGAGTTGCACCAGTGTTTCAGGAGGTTGCGCTGCTTCTTCCCTTCACGTGAAGCTCTGTTGGGGCCTTGCACAACCTGAGTGTTTATCAGGTTTCACCCTTGCCTCCATTCCCCCAGGCTCCATGTCCCCATTGCCTTGTTGGAGGTCCACGAGCCTGTTCTACAAGACTGGGTAGCGGGTGCGCATGAGATTGTGCAGGATGCAGCAAGCTTCCATGATCCTCCTCACGGTCTCTGGGCGATGCTGCATGATGGTGAGAAGTACCTGGAACCTGTTGGCCAGGATGCCAAAGGCGTTCTCCACCACCCACCTTGCCCTGGACAGCCTGTAGTTGAAGATCCTCTCTTCACGGGTGAGACATTTGGAGGTGTAGGGCTTCATAAGGTAGGTTGTGAGGGAGAAGGATCTGGGAAGCCCACGATGAGGTTGCGTTCCAGCTCCTCCTTGAGGTGACTGTAGTTGTATACCTGGGCATCTGAAGATGAGCCATAGCCTGAAGCATCAATGTACATGAACTTGTAGTCAGCATCGACCATGGCGAAGAGGATGATGCTGAAGAAGCCCTTGTAATTGCAATAAGTGGACCCCGACTTGGCTGGAGCTTTGCAGGCCACGTGCTTCCCATCTATGTCTCCAACGGTGTGGGGGAAGATCCACTTCTAATACCACTGCTCTGCAACTTTCTTCCATCCTTCTTCAGTGGAGGGGCACTGGAGGAGCTCCTCCTTGTATTCTTCGATGATGGCCTGACACCACTTCTCTGACCACAATGCTGATGGTGTTGTGTGGAACCCTCCAGCCATACTGCATGCTTTTGTAGGTGGTCCCTGAGGCCAGGTGGCACAGAGTGAGTGCCATCTTGAGCCCAGGTTCCAGGCTGGGCCGGAAGTTGGTGCTCTACTTGGTCAACCTGGGTGTCAGCCGCTGCACACCTTCGTCAAACATGGCTGGAGGCATCCTCATGAAGTTCTGGAATGCCCGAGTGTCTTCGTTCCTGACCTCCACCATCAGCTTGTTGTACAGTCCGTCCTCTGCTCTTCTGATGAACCGTCTTCGTACCCAGACGCTTCTTGGCTGCCTCTTTTTCTTCCCGTAGTAGAGTTGAAAGAGCCTGTAGATGGCTTTGTACTGTTGCAGAAGGATGGTGGCTGCAAAAGGACTGTGTTACAATCCACAGTGGACATGACTGGAAGCTGTGGAAGAGGAAGAGTCAGATGAAGTCTGCAGAGGTCTGCAGCAGGGCTGCTGGTCTGAAAGTGGGATCCAGATGTGTTGCTCCCCCTTTTTATAGGCAGTATAGGTGTCCCTTTGCATCCTCTAGGAATCCTCTAGGCATCCTGTAGACATCCTGTAGACATCCTTAATATCCGAGATAGATCCCCTCTGCGGATGTTTTTTCCGTTTTACATGCTTTGTTTCCATGCTGCATCCGCTAGGCATCCGTTCTGCATCTGTTCCGCATCTGTTCCGCTTCCTCCCTGCATCTGAGTGGATGCGAGTTGTGCGGATGCGCAGCGGATGCCTAACGGATATAGCGGATAAGTAACGGATGCAGAACGGATGAATTGGATACATTTTCCGCACAAAAGTTTTGAGCAGCTCAAAACTTTCTGAGCAGATGAAACGTCAATAAACGGATGCTGGACGGATAGAGAGGAAGCAAAACGGAGGCAGTGAGTACATTGCGTTTTCCAACGGATGGCAAGCTTTTTTGTCCGTTTTACATCCTCTTTGCATCCGTTGGTGCAGTGTGACAGGGGCTTTAACCAATATACCACATTGTCTCAGTTTATTTTTTGATTTACATTGTTTTTTCTTCTGGGATCACTAGCTGACATACATCATGTTCCTTCCTAGAATTGTAGGAACCTTACAATAATCTAGTGAGCTAATTTTGGTTGACAAATTCAAAACTATTTAAACTCACCTTGTGAACTTCCATGACTGATTATAGATTTGAGCCTGGATGTCAAAGCAGTAGCGCTTATACTTATATACCACTTCACAGTGCTTTTACAACCTTCTCTAAGCAGTTAACAGAGCCAGCCTATTTCCCCCAACAATCTGCTCCTCCTTTTACCCACCTTGGGTCCTCATTTTACCCACCAGCCAGCAGCCAGCAGAAGTAGCCTGCAGTACTGCATTCTAAACTCTGCGTCATCGTGGCTCTTCCCAATCCTAATCCAGCATCCTAATCCAGCATTTTACCTGCTACATCCTACCTGCTATATTATAATGGCCACAGCGCCAAGCTCCAAGAAGCAGGACAAAATCTCTCAGCCTGGAAATCAGCGGTGGGATGCTGCTGAGTTAACAACTGGTTTGGTGAGCATGCGCTTGCATGCAACAGTGAAAATGGAACATTTAGAAGCTCAACTGCTTACCTTCCAAGTCAGCAATGGTAAGTAGAACAGAGAAGGGAGGAAATCATCTGTGCCATGTGATTCAGATGAGCCACAAAGCAGGAAATAAAGGACAGGTTAGGGCAGGAGGTGGATAGGCAGGGCCAGATGATTGTTGGAACTACCAGTTGGCCTGAACCAGTCTGAAATGGCAGCATCCCAGCAATGCTGGGAATCTTGCACCCCAAGCAAGATGTCTCCTGGATAAGCAACAAGATACTGAAGCTACAAGCTAGCTCAGACTCTCATTATTAGTAACCACTGAGCAGGCAAAGCCTGCTAAGCAGAGAGAGGATTTAAACCCCACAGGGACTGTCTTCTATTGCGGGAAGCAATTTTTGTTTTTAGTTTTGTACATCGTCCTGTTCTTGTGTTTGCTTTGTTTTGACTTCTCATCCCTTGGTAGTTTTCAAGTTATTGTGTGGCATTGTGTTATGGTCTGTCTACTTGGAATATGCCTTTTCCTCAGCCTCTAGTAAGCCACCCTGCTTACTAAGGTACTACTCCTGTTTGCACCAACAGTCTGTTGCTCTCTTTCCAGAAAAGACAAGCTTCTCTAGAAAGGTATTGCTATCAAATGCTCTGCAACTTTCATAGCATGTGCATTCCTGCCCAGGACCTCTACAAGCCTCATGATCGATTTGCCGATACATTGCTGATATATCATTATAAATGTTTGTCCCAGGCTGGCTGAGGTGTTTTCCCAGTGCTTGGAAGTTGAGCAGGTCTCGATAAGGAAGAACCAGCTTCTGCTCAATCCTGCAGAGACTGAATGGCTGTGTGTTTTAAGGTCCCCACAGATCTAATGATTTGCCATCATTAACCCTGAATGGAGCTACACTCCCCTACTCGGAGTCTTTGTGCAATCTAGGCTTTATCTTGGAGCCATGGTTCCTGCTCAAATTGCAAGTGGCAGCCATGGCCAGGAGTACTTTCACCCAACTACATCTTGAGCATTAGTTGCACCCATTCCTGGATCAGGAAGCACTGTTGTTGGTCACTCGTGCCTTTGTTCACCTCCAGATTGTACCACTGCACATGGGGCTGTCTTTGAACTTGGAAACTTCAGTTGTTCCAGAATACACTGACTTCCAGTAGGCTACTATCCCAAGAACTAGTTTTTCAAGTTTAAAGCCAAACATTGCATGGAACTGGGTTACTTGTGGGATCACTTTTGTCCAGCATTTTTTGTCAACCCTACCAGATTTCTCAAAGTGGACATGATGAAACAGCATCATTAGGTGGGTCACCAAAAGGGTACCTTCTCTGTTATGACACCAACCTTAAGGAACGGCCTCCTTCCTGAAATATGGACAATTCATATTCTATTGGTCATAAGGCTACAAAGACCTGGCTCTTCCCCAGGATTGGGATTGGGAGGTTAGTATGGGACTCTGGCACAGATATACATGTTTAATGGTTTTGAGGTTTTTTTTTTTTAATTGAGCCCTGTTGCATTTTTGTTGGCTATTTGTTTGAACAAAATTATCTGCTTTTATTTTGTTTACTAACCTGAATTCCTTGGCTAGAAAAATGGATTAATAAAATGAATAAATACAATTTTGCCCCTTAATGGCAGGATTTCAATGGCCAAGGAATTAACCCAGATACATCACTGGCCCTCTCAGTCCTTGTTCACTCAGGCAAATTTCTTTGGCTGTAGTTTCTGCTTATCAGGTTAAGTCACACCATAATTATTAAAATAAGCATTGGAGAAAACATTGTTGCATCTAACCTAGAGGTATTAATGCTAAATCTGAATGACTATTGGTTGGTCAAGAAAATACGTTAGCACTAAACAATTCTCTCTCTTTCCATTGCACTTGATAATGTAAATCTTTGATTAGTGTCAAATAGATCTTTCATTAGAAACTAATTGTACATTCTGCTGAGGAGGATACTCTGATGTGTAAGAAATTTACATAAACACCCTGATTATATTAATGGGAATCAACTGCAGAATGATTGGCAAGCAAGCAAACTAGCAGAAAATAAATCCATTTCAATGGACATCACCCTGTATTTTTTTAAAAAAGCATTTGAATTAGCATAGTGCAGATATTTAAAAGGCATGTCTATGTAAAAAAAAAAAAGAATTCTTCCTATATATCACATTAAATTTTCAGGTAGCTTTTTTTAAGCTTCAGGTTTTTTCCCCAAGGATTTCTCTTACATGTAAGGCAAATATATCATTTCAGTCATGGCTTGTTTAGTGTAGAATATTGCAAAACAGCTCAGCATTTAGGATTATCTGTTACCTTAGGCAGGGTTAATCTGTTTGGGGCTATCAACAACATTTTCCAAGGAGCTGCTATTTGCTCCTTGGAATTGACTGTTTCAACTACATACTTGGCAGAGGGGCTTTAGGGTTTGGAAACAATGTTCCTCCAGCATTGCATGCAGGCCATCTAAAGGCCCTGTCACACTGCCCAACGGATGCAAAACGGACACAACGGACAAGCAAAATGTTCCATCCGTTGTTATCCGCTCTCAAAAGGGGCAAAAATTTGCATAACCAGAGAGGATAACACGGACGGGGGGAGGACGAAGAGCGGATGGAAAGCGGATGCGGAACGGAAGCCCAGTGGATGGAAGCGGATGGGAGCAGATGGCACATCCGCTAAGCTTCCGGGGGACCTCAGCAAAGTGGACGCGGAACGGATACAGCGGATGCACAGTGGATGCACAGCGGATGCACAGCAGATGAAGCGGATGCACAGCAGAAGCCTAGCGGATGCACAGCGGAAGCCTAACGGATGCCGAGCGTTAATTGCGCATGTGGGGAGGATGCATTGCATAAGCCCCGTGGATATAAAGGAAAGCAGCTCAGAAGCAGGTCACCATTCAGAGGAAAGACCTGCTGCCAGTCAGATTGACAGCCTTCCCTGCCCTGCCTGCATGACTGCCTGCCAGCCAGCCTCCCTGCCAGCCTCCCTGCCAGCCTTGCTGGCTGCCTGCCTGCCAGTCTTGCTGCCAGCCTCCCTGCCAGCCTTGCTGGCTGCCTGCCTGCCAGCCTTGCTGCCAGCTTCCCTGCCAGCCTTGCTGGCTGCCTGCCTGCCAGCCTTGCTGCCAGCCAGTCTGCCTTCCAGCCTTGCTGCCTGCCTTGGTTCATGTCTGCCTGCCAGCCTTGGTGCCTGCCAGCCTGCCAGCCTTCCTGCCAGCCTTGGTGCCTGCCTCCCTGCCAGCCTTCCTGCCTCCCTGCCAGCCTTGGTGCCTGCCTGCCTGCCAGCCTTGGTGCCTGCCTGCCTGCAAGCCTTCCTGCCAGCCTTGGTTCCTTCCACCCTCCCTGCCAGCTAGCAACCCCACAACCATGCTGAAGCACAGCAAGCCTCAGCCATCTGCTGCCTGCCCTTGCAAGAGGGACAGGGCTACCATCCCCCCCCCCCGGCCCTCCCTCTGGTTCTGCTGGGGCTTCTGTAGCACGGGCTCGCTCTTCTGGGGCTGGGGCTTCTGCTGCTTCTGCTTCAGGAGGAGCTGATGACAAGCACGCCAGCACCAGCCACCTCCACAGCATCTGGACCCTTCACCCCTGAGACTGAGCGACCAAGAGGAGTGCCAGAGACTCATTTTGTCTTATAGCTTGTTGTTAATAAAGTCTATTTTTGATTCACACACTTGCTTCATTTCTTTTTTTTTAATAAAGTCTTGCTGGAAACTTTTAGAAATGGTTTAAGGCTTTGCATGCTTGTGGGATGGGTTAAGATAGCTGTGGAATGGGTTCAGATAGCTGTGGGATGGGCAGGGATACCTGTGGGATTGGCAGGTCTACCTTTGGGATGGGTAATAGCTGTGGGATAGATAAACCTCCAGTGCAAGCATAGTGGGACTGTATGGTCCACCCTCCCAGGTGCCACACCTATGGCCCTTTATTATCAATAACAATATAATCAATCATCCACACATGTCAACATAAACACAATTCTTTATTAAATGCCCTGTTCATTGTAGGGCCACCCAACATACATGGCCCAATCTCATCAGTGTGATGAGACAGGCTGAAGGAAGCATCCATTAAGCATCTATCATCCTGTCTTGCCACTCCACCACTCCAGCTGGGGAGTTGCACCAGTGTTTCAGGAGGTTGCGCTGCTTCTTCCCTTCACATGAGGCTCTGTTGGGGCCTTGCACATCCTCAGTGTCGATCAGGTTTCGCCCTTGCCTCCATTCCCCAGGCTCCATGTCCCCATTGCCTTGCTGGAGGTCCACGAGCCTGTTCTGCAAGACTGGGTAGCAGGTGCGCATGAGATTGTGCAGGATGCAGCAAGCTTCCATGATCCTCCTCACGGTCTGTGGCTGATGCTGCATGGTGGTGAGAAGTACCTGGAACCTGTTGGCCAGGATGCCAAAGGCATTCTCCACCACCCGCCTTGCCCTGGACAGCCTGTAGTTGAACATCCTCTCTTCACAGGTGAGGTATTTGGAGGTGTAGGGCTTCATGAGGTAGGTTGTGAGGGAGAAGGCATCATCCCCCACGATGAAGTACGGCACATCTTGTGTGTCGTTGCGTAAGGGGTCTGGATCTGGGAAGCCCACAATGAGGTTGCGGTCCAGCTCCTCCTTGGGGTGACTTGCGTTGTATACCTGGGCATCTGAAGATGAGCCATAGCCTGAAGCATCGATGTACATGAATTTTTAGTCAGCATCGACCATGGCGAAGAGGATGATGCTGAAGAAGCCCTTATATTTGAAATAAGTGGACCCTGACTTGGCTGGCACTTTGCAGGCCACGTGCTTGCCATCGATGGCTCCAACGGTGTGGGGGAAGTTCCACTTCTGATACCACTGCTCTGCAACTTTCTTCCATCCTTCTTCAGTGGAGGGGCACTGGAGGAGCTCCTCCTTGTATTCTTCGATGATGGCCTGCACCACTTCTCTGACCACAATGCTGATGGTGTTGTGTGGCACCCTCCAGCCGTACTGCATGCTCCTGTAGGTGGTCCCTGAGGCCAGGTGGCGCAGAGTGAGTGCCACCTTGAGCCCAGGTTCCAGGCTGGGCTGGAAGTTGGTGTTTGTCTTGGTCAACCTGGGTGTCAGGCGCTGCACAACTTTGTCAAACATGGCTGGAGGCATCCTCATGAAGTTCTGGAATGCCCGAGTGTCTTCACTCCTAAGCTCCACCATCAGCTTGTTGTATAGTCCGTCCTCTGCTCTTCTGGTGAACCATCTTCATACCCAGACGCTTCTTGGCTGCCCCTTTTTCTTCCCGTAGTAGAGTTCACAGAGCCTGTAGATGGCTTTGCACTGTTGTAGAAGGATGGTGGCTGCCAAAAGGACCGTGTTATGATCCACGGTGGACATGACTGGATGCTGTGGAAGAGGAAGAGGCAGATGAAGGCTGCAGAGGTCCACACTGCAGGGCTGCTGTTCTGAAAGTGAGATCCAGATGTGTTGCTCCCCTTTTTATAGGCAGTATAGGTGTCCCTTTGCATCCTCTAGGCATCCTCTAGGCATCCTGTAGACATCCTTAATATCCGAGATAGGTCCCCTCTGCAAACGTTTTTTCTGTTTTAAACGCTTTGTTTTCATGCTGCATCCGTTCTGCATCCGTTCTGCATCCGTTCCATGTCTGTTCCACTTCCTCCCTGTGTTCGAGCAGATGCAAGTTGCGTGGATGCGCAGCGGATGCCTAGCGCATATAGCAGATGCGTAACGGATGCAGAACGAATGCGTAGCGGATGCGTAGCGGATGCAGAATGGACGAATTGGATACATTTTCCGCGCAAAAGTTTTGAGCAGCTCAAAACTTTCTGAGCGGATGAAACATCAATAAACTGATGCTAGACGGATATAGAGGAAGCAAAACGGAGGCTGTGAGTACATCGCATTAACCAACGGATGGGAAGCTTTTTTGTCCGTTTTACATCCTCTTTGCATCCGTTGGTGCAGTGTGACAGGGGCTTAAACTGCAGCAATTATGGGTGAGTGATTATATTATAGGCTGGGGTAATATTACTGTGGTTCAAGTGCTCATCAGTGAAAATTCAGCTGCATGACTTCCTGACATTTGAAAAGATATGGAAAGGAATTGGTGAGACAGTTCAAGATAACTCATTTAAGGTTCATGAATTACTGGATGTAAAAAAAACTCTGCTTCCCATGCAGAAGACTAATAGTGCCAAAGAACATTTACATGAATAATCTGAAAGCTTGCACAAATATTTTTTTTGGGGAAAGGAGCTGGTTAAATTCCAGAGACATGTATATTTTTGAGATAGTAACTGAATGTCGCACATTTGTGAACTAACCAAATAGTGTGGTGGAATCTCCAGCTAGATCGAAGGGAGGTGTTAAGCTTGCACTGCAGAAAGCAGCACAGGCCTGATCTACTCTAAAATTCCTGTAGCCTTACCTGACCATTCCCAAAGGGATACAGGTAATTTCTGGATTATGAGTGTTCCCTTAGTGAATGTTCAAAACAATGCGATAAGTGCCCCCTAATGTTTCCAAACAAGTCCTGAATCTTGCAGCACCACGGCAATTGTTCACCCTTATGAACAACTACAGAGGCTCTGCAACATTCATCCTGCACTTTGGTGGTGGCCTGCCCTTTTGACGTTCCATTCAGCCTGCACAGGCCTTGCCCAGCACATTGCAAGACAAAAATGGAGCATTGGAGAAGTTACATTTTGGCCTGCAACGTGCCAGGCAAGGCCTGCGCAGATCTAAACGAAACTGCAAAGGGGGGCACATAGCTGAAAGGCTGTAGAGGAGACTGCTTGCTGGATCTTGACATGATAAGTGACCCATTATGGAAGGTTGAATGAAACGGGGAAGCAATTGTGGGAAGCATAAAGAATTGTGGAGGCCTTGGGTTAGTGGTGGGATTCAATTTTTTTTTACTACTGGTTCTGTGGGCGTGGTTTACTGGGCATGCCATGGCATGGCTTGGTGGGCATGGCAGGAGAAGGATACTGTAAAATCTCCATTCCCTCTTCACTCCTGGGGGAAAGGTTACTACCAGTTCTCTTAACTACTCAAAATTCCTGCTATTAGTTCTCCAGAACTGGCCAGAACCTGCTGAATACCACCTCTGCCTTGGGTGGTCTTAGGCAGATGGCCTGTTCCATCACTAGCCCTGCCCCCCATGGCCTTCCTTACCCTGAAATACCTCATGTGCACTTGAACCTCGCATTCAGTTAGCAAATGCATGGGCGAAAGGAGGGCGTGATTCCATTCAAGATACAAGATTCATTGACATGAATCCTTGGGTTATGAATGGAATGGGCAGGCTTCATTACATTCATAACTCGAGGAGTACAGTCAGTTCTTATAACATAGATGACTAACAATAAAGCTTCTGCTTGAGACTATTCACAAGAAATTCTGGTTGCTTGTGCCTGACAATTGCGAAGCTTCTTTGAATGCACATTGTTTGGGTTAGAAAAAGATGCAAATATAATTTCATAAAATAACATCTTGTTGTCAATCAGACAAAGGTCCATATCCGCCTAATGCAGCATTTGTTTCTCATGGTAGCTAACCTGTTCTCTCTGGGATGCCTGTAAGCAGGAGATGGAAACATAGCTTCTCCTACCCATGTTCATTCCAGGTTGGGGGATCATATGGACGCTAACAATGCAACAATGAATGTTCAATAAAAAATAGATTTGAGGGACCCCCTCCTCTATGATTTTATCCATCTCCCTTTAAAGATAACCAGGTTGTTGCCATGCCTACTTTTGGTGATAATGATTGTTACAGGTTAATGTCACCCTACATATATGAAGAACATATACTTACACTGGGAACTAAAGGATTATTTAGCCAATGCAGGATATTCTACAGAATGAAATAATTCATAAAAGATCACTAGATTTGTATTATTCTGATTCAGTATATTATTTCAAAATCATTTATAATTGTAGTGCTCTATTAAATTACAAGATAAAAATAAATAATCAGAAAACTTTTGGAGAATTTGACCAAAACATTGCAAATAATTTTAACAGGCATAAACTCTTGTAGAATGCCTATGTAGTT
Source organism: Laticauda colubrina (assembly GCA_015471245.1). Taxonomy (NCBI): domain Eukaryota; kingdom Metazoa; phylum Chordata; class Lepidosauria; order Squamata; family Elapidae; genus Laticauda; species Laticauda colubrina. Next base: position 22,468,004 of record BLBF01000007.1, read on the forward strand.
CTATATTTTACATTGAATTTTGAACTTTCTGTTCCAAAGGTATTTCAAATCTCTTTCTAAAAGGACAGAGTAAAGGCAGAGGAAGGAGCAATTATATGTTTAAACAACTTTCTTTAAACAGTGATCCAATATAAGTAGTTGCTTTGAACTTCATTATTAAATGGTACCAGGCCTCATTTATTCATGCACTGGTGCTATAATTGTTCTCAAATTGATATTTCATGACAGTTAAGCTAAAGCCCATGTCACACTGAACCAATGGATGCAAAGTGGATGTAAAACGGACAAAAAACCTTGCCATCTGTTCGAAAACGCGATGTACTCACTGCCTCCGTTTTGCTTCCTCTCTATCCGTCCAGCATCCGTTTATTGACGTTTCATCCACTCCGAAAGTTTTGGGCTGCCCAAAACTTTTGCGCAGAAAATGTATCCATTTTGTCCGTTCTGCATCCGCAACGCATCTGCTACGCATCCATGACGCATCCATTATGCATCCGCTATATCCGCTTGGCATCCGCTGCGCATCCGCACAACTCACATCTGCCTGGACGCAGGGAGGAAGTGGAACGGACGTGGAACAGATGCAGAACAGATGTAGAACGGATGCAGCATGGAAACAAAGCATTTAAAATTAAAATTAAAACGTTCGCAGAGGGGACCTATCTCGGATATTAAGGATGCCTAGAGGATACAAAGGGAAAGCTATACTGCCTATAAAAAGGGGGAGCAACTCGTCTGCATCTCACTTTCAGACAAGCAGCCCACCTGTGCAGACCTCTGCAGCCTTCATCTGACTCTTCCTCTTCCACAGCATCCAGTCATGTCCACCGTGGATCGTACCACAGTCCTTTTGGCAGCCACCATCCTTCTGCAACAGTACAACGCCATCTACAGGCTCTGTGAACTCTACTACGGGAAGAAAAAGAGGTGGCCAAGAAGCGTCTGGGTATGAAGATGGTTCACCAGAAGAGCAGAGGACGGACTGTACAACAAGCTGATGCTGGAGCTCAGAAACAAAGACACTCGGGCATTCCAGAACTTCATGAGGATGCCTCCAGCCATGTTTGACGAAGTTGTGCAGTGTCTGACACCCAGGTTGACCAAGGAAAACACCAACTTCTGGCCCAGCCTGGAACCTGGGCTCAAGGTGGCACTCACTCTGTGCCACCTGGCCTCAGGGACCACCTACAGGAGCATGCAGTACGGCTGGAGGGTGCCACACAACACCATCAGCATTGTGGTCAGAGAAGTGGTGCAGGCCATCATCGAAGAATACCTGGAGGAGCTCCTCCAGTGCCCCTCCACTGAAGAAGGATGGAAGAAAGTTGCAGAGCAGTGGTATCAGAGGTGGAACTTCCCACACACCGTTGGAACCATAGATGGCAAGCACATGGCCTGCAAAGATCCAGCCAAGTCGGGGTCCATTTATTTCAACTACAAGGGCTTCTTCAGCATCGTCATCTTCGCCATGGTCGATGCTGACAACAAATTCATGTACATTGATGCTTCAGGCTACAGCTCATCTTCAGATGCCCAGGTATACAACGCCAGTCACCTCAAGGAGGGGCTGGAAGGCAACCTCATCGTGGGCTTCCCAGATCCAGACCCACTGCCCAACGACACACAAGATGTGCCCTACTTCATTGTGGGGGATGATGCCTTCTCCCTCAGAACCTACCTCATGAAGCCATACACTTCCAGACTCCTGACCCGTGAAGAGAGGATCTTCAACCACAGACTGTCCAGGGCAAGACGGGTGGTGGAGAACACCTTTGGCATCCTGGTCAACAGGTTCCAGGTACTTCTCACCACCATGCAGCATTGCCCAGAGACCGTGAGGAGGATCGTGGAAGCTTGCTGCATCCTGCACAATCTCATGCGCACCCGCTACCCAGTCTTGCAGAACAGGCTCGTGGACCATCAACAAGGCAATGGGGACATGGAGCCTGGGGAATGGAGGCAAGGGCAAAACCTGATCGACACTCAGGATGTGCAAGGCCACAACAGAGCCTCACGGGAAGGGAAGAAGCAGCGCAACCTCCTGAAACACTGGTGCAACTCCCCAGCTGGAGCGGTGGAGTGGCAAGACAGGATGGTAGATGCTTAATGGATGCTTCCTTCAGCCTGTCTTATCACACAGATGAGATTGGGCTATGTATGTTGGGTGGGCCTACAATGAACAGGGTGTTTAACAAAGAGTTGTGTTTGTGTTCAAATGTGTGGATCAATGCCTACATTGTTATTGATAAAAACGGGCCATAGGTGTGGCACCTGGGAGGTTGGACCATACAGTCCCACTATGCTTGCACTGGAGGTTTATCTATCCCACAGCTATTAGCCATCCCAAAGGTATCCCTGCTCATTCCACAGGTATCTCTGGCCACCCCACTGCTATCTTAACCCATCCCACAAGCATGCAAAGGCTTAAGCCAATTCTAAAAGTTTCCACCAAGACTTTAAAAAAAAAAAAAAATTAAGGAAGTGTGTGAATCAAAGATAAACTTTACTGAACAACAAGCTGTAAAAAAAAAATGACCCAAGTCAAGTGTCCAAATAAAGTCCACAGGTAGCCAGCTACCCGGTCTCTGGCACTCTTCTTGGTCACTCGGAGGTGTGCCCAGTCTCAGGGGTGAAGGGTCCAGGTGCTGTGGTGGTGGGTGGTGCTGGAGTACCTGACCTCGAGGGGACAACAGGGGACGGTGTGTTGAGAAAGGTCTCGGACAGCTGGCTCAGCCCCGTAATGCTGGGAGGTCCTTCCTCCATTCCATGGGGTGTCAGCCCCAGTACTGATGACAGATGTACTGAGGCCGGGCTTGGCTGTGGGGTGGAGGAAGGAGTAGTGTAGTGGGGCTGTCTGGTCTGCAGCTGGGTGAGGACTGGTGTGGGTGGCATCATTGGCATGGGTGGCATCGCTGTCATCGGTGGCATAATTGGCGTGGGTGGCATCGCTGTCATCGGTGGCATCATTGGCGTGGGTGGCACCGGTGGCATCAGTGAAACAGGTGGCAATGGTGTCACCCGATGACTCTCTGCCTGGACTGGGAAGGGCTGCTGCCTGTGATGCTGAACCTCCTGTTCTCCGTAGCCTTGGTAGGTGAGGGCCTGTGGGAAGCCTTGGAACGGGAGGGACATCACCTGGGGTGGAGGAGCAGACCTGGACTGGGTGGGAGCAGGTTCATCTGGGTCTGGAGGGTTGTGAAGCAGCTTGGTGATCCGGTCCTTCACCAGCTGGTACTGTGGATCCGCCTTTTCCTTGAGGGTTTGGTTGATATAGGTGAGGAAGGGCTTGCGGTTGGGGGATGAGGAGTTGGTGTGGACCAGCTGAGAGAGGAGATCTATGCTGGTGCAGATGGTGTCCCTGATCTCCAGCAGGACATTGTGGCTCTGCCCCTCCAGCTGTCCGGCTCTCTGCCTTTCTGCAGAGGTGGAGCTGGGGTGTGTGGATGCGGCTAGGAGTGTGGTGGACTCTATGTCTCCTTTCTCCCACTGCACCAGGGAGTCCTCTACACACTCCACCACACTTACCACACCTGTCCGCGGGTTCTCCCCCGTGGCACACTCCACAGAAACCTGCCTAGAGACAGGGACTGACTCTCGGCTGGAAGAGGACTGGCTCTCAGCAGGCTGCCAGAGAGAGAGGGTCGTGATAGGGGCTGCTGGTGCTCCTCGGTGGTGGACCTCACCCTCCAGGAAGCTGCACCTGGCCATGATGTAGGTCTCTCTGTCTTTCAGCTTCACAGTGGCCTGGCCAGATTTCTTCAGGTGCAGCTTCCCGTACCAGGTGTGCATGTGCTTCTACCAGCTGAGGAGCACCTCCGAAGTGTAACCCATACTCTCTGCCCTCTCTCTCCAAGCAGCCTACTTCTGCTTGGTGTCCCTGTACAGCCGGTGTCCCTTCCACCACAGATAGTCATTCTCTCTCAGCCACTCCAGCACCTCATCCTCGTGCGCCTCCTCAATATAGTATTGCCTCCTCTCCCGTTGTCACACATGCATCTTTCTCCCTTTGGCTGGACCAGATGGGTCCTCATCAGAGGGGCTCCCAGGTAGTAGGGGCTACTCTTCCACACCACCACCACCAGCAGCAGCACCAGCAGAATCATCATCATCATCATCATCATCCTCACCAGCAGGATCATAATCAGCATCATCATCATCATCATCATCATCATCATCAGCAGCAGCAGGATCATCATCAGCAGCAGCAGTGGCAGCAGGGTGAGCAGCAGCAGCAGCAGGACCAGCAGGACCAGGAACAGCAGCAGTAGAGTAAGCACCAGCAGGGCCAGCAAGTCCAGGAGCACGAGGAGGACCAGGAGCACAAGCAGGATGAGCAGGACGAGCAAGACCAGGAGCACGAGCAGGATGAGCAAGTCCAGGAGCACAAGCAGGTCGAGCAGGACCAGCAGGACCAGGAGCAACTTCAACAGAGTAAGCACCAGCAGAAGCCCCAGAACCAGCAGAAGCACCACCGCCAGGAGCAGCTTCAGCAGAAGCTCCAGCAGAAGCAGAGTCAGGGGCAGGGGAGGGAGGTTGGCCCTGTCCCTCTTGCCAGGGATGGCGGCAGGTTGCTGAGGCTTTCGCTTCCTCCCCATGGTTGTGGGGTTGCTGGCTGGCAGGAAGCCTGGCAGGAAGCCTGGCAGGAAGCCTGGCAGAAAGCCTGGCAGGAAGGCAGGGAGGCAGGCAGGCACCAAGGCTGGCTGGAAGGCAGGCTGGCAGGGCAGGGAGGCAGGCAGGCACCAAGGCTGGCTGGAAGGCAGGCTGGCAGGGCAGGCAAGGAACTCGAAGTGTCCAGCAGCAGGTCTTTCCTCGGAATGCTGGCCACATGCGAGCTGCTTCCCTTTATATCCGGGGGGCTTATGTAATACTTCCCCCCCCGCATGCGCAATTAATGCTCGGCATCCGTCCCACTTCCGCTGTGCATCCGCTAGGCTTCCGCTGTGCATGCGTTTTATCCGCTGTGCATCCGCTGTGCATCCGCTTTATCCGTTCGGCGTCCGTTCTGCATCCGCTGTATCCGTTCCGTGTCCGCTTTGCTGAGGCCCCCTGGAAGCCCTGCAGTTGTGCCATCCGCTCCCATCCGCTTCCATCCACTGGGCTTCCGTTCTGCATCCATTTTGCATCTGCCCTGCGTCCTCCCCGCGTCTGTGTTATCCGTTCTGGTTATGCAATTTTTTTCCCCTTTTAAGAGTAGATAACAAGGGATGGAACATTTTTCTCATCCGCTGTTTCCTTTTTGCATCCGTTGGGGAGTGTGACATGGGCTTAAAGGAATAGCTGGCTTAAGTTTCAAATATATAAAACAACTGCAGCCATTCTGAGTGATCTAAGAGACCAGTCATATTTTTTTTTTTACAAATATCATTTTGGCCTTTAAAAATAAGAGAAATCATCCACATTTGCTTTTTTCTGGCTTTTGTTAAGTATAAAACAGAATCATGGGGTTGGAAGATGCCTTGATGGGGTCTTTTAGTACAAGCCCCTGCTCACAGTCATACCATTTTGACTGTCCAACCCTTTTCTGAAAGCTTCCAGTGATAGAGTATCCACCACTTTGGAAGGCAAATTATTCCATTACTTCGTAGTGCTCACTATCAGGAAATTCCTCCTTATTTCTAGTTGGGTCTCCCTGTGGTGACCTCCCATCCATTGCCTCTCATCATAAGGCTGAACATAGCTAGTTATCACACATCTGCATACAGAATTGCATGGTTTCTTCCTAGTCAGACACTGAGTGATTCACTACAGTCTCTCCATTGATGGATTGGTTGAACTGTTTCTGATTGGATTGAAATTGGAGGTTGTACCTATAATTTGCAATTCAAATTTCATATCTGCTGATCTTCATCAATACTATTTGCTGCTTTGTTATTTCGAGTGGTTTCTTAATCTCCCTCGCGTATTTCTTGATCTGATATTATTTGTAGTTCTTCTACAAGAAACATTCAGTAACGATAGAATGCAAATAAGCAAACAAAAAGAGAAACTTAAAACAGAATTGTAAGGGAGGTGAATTATTTGCATCTCTTATCATGGCATTTTTCTCAGCCATCTTCTCCTGGTGTTTTTCACTGAGTTCTTTCGCCTCCTCTTGTATTTTAATGGAAAACATTTGTGCTATTACACAGCATTCATTTAAGACATATTAAGCCACCACCAACACAGCAGTTTAAGACTGGTCATTACAAATGGCCCAGCCAATTTAAAATGTAATATTGGGGTGTATTACTAATGCAGGGTCTTTCTGCACCTGTTTCCCATGAACTTAAAGGGAATTCAGAGACTCTCCCAAAGACAGTAGTTGTGAAAGAAGGGTTTTTTCCCCCTCTGGGGTGCAGAGGAAGGACTGCCCTTCTATCCCCACTCCTGCTGCAGGTATCCACACAAACAATAAGCTTGGTTGCTCACAGGGATGGGATCTGACTGGTATAACTACTGGTTCTGTCTATTAGTGTCACGCGTGCATGCGCGAGTCACGCAATTGCAATTTACAACCTGCTGAGCTGCCCGGACAGCTGAGCAGTGCTGCAATCAAGTGCGCAGCGGTTGGAAAAGCCCTTTTTCCCTGCTTTTTCAGCTGCAAAAGCAGTTTGCAAAAGCAAAGCAGCTGCGGTTGAAAAAGCAGGAAATAAAGGTCAGGTAATAGCCCGGGCAGGGGGGTGAGCCAAAAGAGCAGCAGACATAGAACTGGTTCTATGTCTGCTGCTCTTCGGAGCAACCGGTTCTACAGAGGTGGACAGAACCTGTAGAATCCCACCCCTGGTTGCTCACGTTTGTCTCTTTTACGCTGCTTGTATTTCTGAAGACAGTATTTCCAAAAGAAGACATTATGAACATTGAGAGCAAACCAACTGGAGCAAGAAAATCTAGTTATGCTAGTTTTCAAAATGATTTATATACTGTAGGCCTCCTCCTCAAACCAAACAAACCAAAATGTTGATATTTATAGCTGGGACAAAGTTTGTTAAATTTAGATTTTTAGCAGCAATCCTTAAACAGGCTGATCACAACTGAAGCTGCTGACAATTATTATTTTTCTCTATTTGTAAAAGTCTGTTAGGAATAAACATTTAATCCTCTTGCTCTAGATAGATTTTTAAAAACAATATTAATCTTGCATATAATCCATGTAAACCTGCTAAGAAATTATTTTATCTTAAAACTGGGGTCTGGAAGGAACCATAGTAACATTTGATTTGAATTCTTAATATATACTGGAAATAGATCTGCTTCAAAATAATTGTAGTTCTTTTGTGCAGAGAAAGCTGTATCTTTTTTGTGCATAAATGATCATGTGAACAAATGGGTTATTTGTCATGGGTACAGATTTATCATGAAAGGGACAGGATACCTTCATAATATTGTCTCCACCTGTCATAGCCAAAAACAGTAGGAAGGGAGGGCTCTCCCACTACTTTGGGCCATCCACCTGGTGAATTGAAAAAGGGGTGAAGGACACCTTGAACATTCTCCAGGGATAAAAAGGCACATGGGATAGCAAATTGACAATGTTCACTGTTGTCTGCTGGGTACTTCACCCCAATGCCCTTAACCACAACTAATGGCTAATGCAGTTCAGTGAATCACGAGAATAGAATACACCCTATTTATTTATCATAATTAAGAACTGCTCATCTCCCTCCCAGAGAGACTATAGGAGCTGTACAAATGAAATATTGCAAACATAAGCCCCACACAGAGGTTGTATTCAGCAAGTTCTGACCAGTTCTGGAGAACTGGTAGCGGAAATTTTGAGTAGTTCAATGAACCAGCAAATACCACCTCTGACTCGAGATTTTATAGTATCCTTCCCCTGTCACTCCCACCAAGCCATGCCCACATAACTGGTAGTAAAAAAATTTCAAACCCCACAACTGGCCCCACATATAAAATTTAAGAGAAGTAAGAAATTTAAAAATTAACTAAGAAGAAGGGTTTGAGGACTCTAACCAGCTCCACGACTGTGTGCTTTTTTGTGCACCCCAAGCAAAGCCACAGAGCCATGTTTCCCACCCTTTTCTAAATTGAAGATTAATGTAATTCACCAAGAAAGGGCCTGAAAGAATATGTGCAAATATTTTTTTAAATATTCAGGTTCAAAAGTTATTCTAAAAAATATTCTAAAATAATTTTTGCTTGTTCCTAGATTCTTTTGATTCCTATTTTACTTCATTATCAAATGTTAATATGGTTCCTTCCAGATCCCATTACTTATGTCATGTTATTTGTCATGTTACCTCTTTGAATCCTAAGTCCTTGAGTCAAACATGCAAGTTGACAGGTAAATAAATAGAACTATAGATCTGTTACCTCAAAGAGGGCTTTCCCTGCATAATAGAGGAAAGTCTCCATGATGGAAATAAATTAATCCCTAACTAAACTAAACTACACTAATCCTAACTAAATAAATAAATGAGTAAATAAGTAAATAAATATTATGATAAATTAATAGTATGATAAATAGATGTGATATTACATAAATAAATGAATTAACAAATAAATACTGTATAATAACCCAAGCTACGTAAAAACAAAAGCAAATCTAAACAACCATTCCTGACTAACTAAGTAAAGCACCCACACAGAGATAAAAACTCTAGTGAATAGTTTTACTTCTCCTCTGTGAGATCATCTACCTCAGCAGTATTATGAGGTGTGACTTCAGAAAGGAAAAGCAAAGCCAACTGATTGGCTGAATGAATGCTACTCAGGAATTCATTTATTTTTCAATATTGGCAGAAATGTAAATACAAAATACTGTTGATGCGTTTGGTGGAATCAGAGGATGATCTAACAAGAAAAATGCCATAGAAAAAATAGTGGCCCTGAAGAAAGCAGGGAGATCTCTGGAGAAATATGCACAATTTAGGCTGAAAAAATGGTGCAGAGTTGAGTGAGCAAAATTGGAGATATCTATACAAATTACAGTATGGCTTTTGCTCCACTACACTACTTGCTCATTTATCTTGAATTAGCTTCAGGGAGACTATGCACCTACATTTTGTGGGTCTAGGGATATGTGTCTTCTCAATTGCGATGGCCTCCATACTGAATATTCTTCCCAATAGAAAAATTGGGGAGTCAGCCCCATCTCTTTTGATTTTTGAAAAAGCCTTAAGAATAGGTTAGGTGACCAAGACTGACATATGTACCTGAAAGAGCAGAGGAGAATTTGGGAATGTTTCAATCAAAAACCATGCAGATGATCTTCGCCTAGTGCCGACCAATTCTTGATCTTCTTTGCTTTTTTCTGCTCAGTTTCTGCTACTATTAAAAGCTCTTTCATTTCAGCCTTTTAAAAAAAAAATCTTACCCACTCCCTTTAGCCAAGCTGCATCCTTGATTTATTTCTTTGAGTTATCCCATATCTGCACCCAGAACTGCATTGTGTTTTCCTTGTCAAATGTTGATTGATTCACTGAAGTTTCTCAACTGATGGATTGGTAGGAATGTTCTGATTGGACTGAAATTGGAGATTCTACCTGTCATGTGGAATTTGAACTTCATGTCTGCTGATCTTCTTGGCTATGGCTGTTATTTGCTGCTTTATTATTTCCAATGCTTTGTTAATCTTCCTTGTTTCTAGGTGATATTTCATGATCCAGTATTATTTGTTTTGTTCTTCAGGTTCTTTATATTCATCTGTTCTACCCTGCTTGCATCTGCTCACAGCTTGCTGATCTTGTTTTTCAGCCCAATCTTCCATTTGGGTAGTGTATAGTTTGGATGTTTTTCCTCTTTTGTTGATCTTGTATCCCAGGTATTTTTTTTAAATAATTCCAGTTGTGCTGTATATTATTTGGTTTGTTTCTTACAGTGAGCTGGTGCTTATATTTTCTATTACAGTATCAGTATCTTTCAATGCTTGTGCTAGTTGTTTCTTTGGAACAAGCTTCAATGCAAGGAATTTAATTTTGTTCTGTTCTAGAGGCTCAGTGATTCTTTGTTTCAATTCTTCTATTTCTTTTGTTAGAGAGTTTTGTTGTTTCTGAGGCAAATCTTGGATCAAATTTCCAGATCCCCTTCAAGGCTATTACCAAATTGAGGTAATGTAATTTAATAGTGTATAGTGAATAAGAAACAAGAAAGGTTCTACTTGGTGGTCCTTAGATATTTGTTTAGGGAGAAGCTTCTACTCAGGTAGTCATTGATTTAACCACTATTCATTTGGCAGTTTGAAGTTACATTGAAAAATGTAATGTACCATCAATCCTCACACTTATGACCATCATAGCATCCCCATGGTCAAAATTCTGGCTCTTGACAATTGACCTGTTTTTACAACTGTTGCAACATCCCAATGTTGGAAGTTAAAACCCACCCCTCTCCTAGAAAAATGAAATATTTTAGGATATATTAAAAAGGCAGAATATTTCCCTTAAAAGAGAAATAGAAACTCAGAGAGGCAGAAACTCAGCCCCCCCTTTTGTTAATGGGCTATTAAGGCCTGGGACAGTCTATTCTACATAATGAAGATCTACCTCCTTCAGTCAGAGCCATTTCATTGCCCTTCATTGCACCACCCACGAAGTTTCAACCAAACTTAGCACACAGACAACCTACAAAGCTAGCTTTGATCTCTGTCAGCAATCAGTCAGGATACTCTTCCTGTGCCCCAGAAAGTTCAAAGCCCAGAGAGGACATACAACCCAGGGACTCTCAGCACCTCTTGCCTTTTTTCAACCAGGATCTCCAAGTCATATGGTCATGTTCATCAATAAACCATCTTTCCAAGCAGCTTCCATGTTTCCAGTGTCTTTTTCCCTACTTGGAACTGAACCCAGAACGATATTTCTTCCAACACCAGGATCATGTATTTGTCATTTGTAGCCTTCTCAGCTGATTTATGATAAAGTCCATGAGAAAGCTGACTTTAACAAATGATTTATTTAATAACTGCAGTATATTTAACAACTGCAATTATTAGCTCAACAATAGAAGTCAGGCACAACTCATTTAAGAACTGCCTTGCTCAGCAATGGAAATCCTGGTCCCAATTGTGTCATAAATAGAGGACTACATGTATGTGCTTCATATCTTATATTAAGGGGAATATAATAAATAAAATGATAATTCTTTTATTGATGCTTTTCAAAACACCCTTCTTCCATGGCATAATTACACGCAAGGATAAAGTATAGAATAGAATAGAATAGAATAGAATAGAATAGAATAGAATAGAATACTTTATTGGCCAAGTGTGATTGGACACACAAGGAATTTGTCTTGGTGAAAATGCTCTCAGTGTACATAAAAGAAAAGATACATTCATCAAGAGTCAAGAATCATAAGGTACGACACTTAATAATAATCATAGGGTACAATAAGCAATCAAATCATAGTAGGAAACAGTCCATATAAATCATAAGAATACAAGTGACAAAGTTACTACAAGAAGAACTGCTGCAATCTTACTCAAAGAACTGTAATGGTCTGAACATACTGACGCCATGGTTGGTCAAGCTGTATCTTGCAGATATAGAAGAAACATCATGTCAATCAGTTCTTTTTCAGCAATCTTGGGAAAAATTGATGGGTTGGGGAAGGGGAATTAATCAAGTAGCTATTTTATCTTCATCATGCCAAAGCAGACAGTATGAATATTAAGTCTAAAAAGAGCTGTATTTTACCCTGCTTTTTTGAAGGATGCCCCTGACCTTAAGCCATGGAGTTGAGCAAAGCAACTCTTAGATACAACAGATAAAAGCCAAGTTTAAAATCTGTGACATGAAGTACATTAACTGAGAAATACATCTCAGAGAAATCAAAGAGACTTTCTCTATGTCTAGAAGAACAGATGTGGAATGCTGATACAATCTTTTCTCTCTTTTTTACTTTTTTTCCTCTTAACTGCCTATCTGTTTTCATGCAGCCCAAAGTCTAGCATCATATTAGTGGTATGTCAGTAAAGTGTACTTAAAAAAAAAAAAAGACTGCCTAAGAGATAGCGGAAATAAATCTATTCTTTAAGATGAAGGAGCATTCTGACCGTTGCAGATAATCTATTTTTTCCCCTAGCTGTCCAAGTCATTTTCTCTTCAAAAATTATCTAGCTTTCCTGTGAATGAGTGAACGCTTCCTATCAGGAAGTTTCTCATTGATGCTAGATGTTATTTCGCTAAAGTGGGCCAACGAGAATTGTTGAAGGTAATGGTATCAAATATGATCAAATGGACATCCTTCTTACGGATCTGATTATTCTAAATGCGGTGTCAGTTTATGTTAATTTGGAAAGCAGGAAGCCTCTGCTGCTGACTAAATTCAAAGCTGAACCCTCTCAACTTCTCATTAATGATTCAGAGGCAGGCACAGATTGATTCAGAGGTAGCAGACATAGAGGGCAATGGAAATGTTGCAGTCCAAGGTCAATACAAAAAGAAAATGGGAGGATGAGTAAGGCAAAATTGAGAATATATTGTAGCTCTGCGACTATAGGAAAGAGACATTGTTACTGAGAAAATCAAAAATTTGTATGGAGTTCCTAGGGCAGGGCTGTCCAATTCGTGGCCTGCAGGTGCTGGCCACTCTCACACCCGGTTTAGTGAAGGGGGAAATGACCCCGCTGTGACAACCCCTGTCCTAGGATCTAGGACACTACAAAACTGGTGCTTATTTTGCAAAGGTGAATGGTTTACTCTTTTCATTGTTTCATTTGATTTCCATCCATCATGGTTCCTGTCTGTCAGGGCTTCAACAAATCCACCCTCATCCAAATCAAAAATCTCTAGCCACATCTCAGAAAAAGTAAATTGGTTTATTAGAAATTGCCATGTTGGCACATGGCTGGGTGCAGCCCATACTAAATCACATCATACATTCCCCCCTTGACCCTGGTTTTTCCCCCATCCCCTGGATGTGACTTCTCCAATGGGACACATCTATCTCCAAGAGTCATCCATCATGCTCTCCAATAACCTTCTTATGCTCTGACAACTTTGGGCTGCCAGGGTGATTGTCTAGGCATTTCAAGAATGCCTTGTTTTCCCCTACTCCCTTTTTCTGGCAGCTAAAAAGTATATTTTTAGTTGACACTGTCCTAATGTCCTTTTTCTCCCTTTGATGCCAGATTACTTGCCTATGCCCATAAGAACTTTCCCAGCAAGTTCATTTCACTATAAATCAGTAGTCCAACATCTAACTCTCTAAAAGATTGAGATTTCCTTCACAGTATTCTTTTCTGAATTTTTTCTCATTTTATTATAATTGTACTCCCCCTAAAAGAAATAGAAAGGAAGGAAAATGTGCTTTTTCATTTTAAAAAAATGATGATGGCTATGCTGAATTATTTCAGGATTATTAAGTAGAGGTAAACCACTTCATTTAAAAGATTTTTTTTCAATGGAGATGTAAATACCTCTTTTTGAAAATGATGAAATCTGAGGTGATGTTTTAATTTGTCAGGAATCATGGGTTGTGGCAATACAAAGTTGATATCAATTGAAAGATAGGGAAATATTTTCATTTCATTTTGCTTTTTTTGTTGTATTTATAAAATGTTTGATATTCTGAAAAATCTATCATTTATCCATCTCTATCTATTTATATCTATCTATCTATTATCTATCTATCTATTTATCTATCTATCTAAATTATGCCAACAAACTTGATCTGCTTTAGTGAATAATCCTATAACAATTTTTGGTATATCAGAATTGCTTTAAAGTACTGCTGAAAGATGGAAATGCAAGGGAATATTAAATTTCACTTTGTCTGTTGCAGTTCCTTGCTTGAAAATAATCTTATGTTTCCTTCAACAGCTCTAATTCCTTGCAAAGTGGTCAAAAGATGTGTGTATTACTGTAATGGCATTAATGTGCACTCTTCCTGCATATTTTCAAAGCTGTGTATATGCAAATACACATCTGTACCTGTTTACTTAAATGACATGGGAATATTAGGCTCCGCTGAAGAGGCAGGAGAGACACATGGTAAACAGCACAATAAACATGAACAAAGTGGAAAAAAATAGATCAAAGTGATTGATGGTGAATAAATATAGAAAAAATAAATGAATTTTCAGTTTAGCATTTATGTTTTCCTTAATATTGGACTGCCAAACAACAGTGGAGAAAAAAGATAGAAGTGATGTGTTATGGAGAAATAGTAGCTGAAACGTTCTTAAATTGCAGAGGTGGAACATTTTACTTTTTTTGAGAAGGTATGTCATCTTTCAATCCAAGATGAGTCCTCCAAGATAAGTCCCTGCAGTTTTCTTGGCAAGGTTTTGGAACTGGCCTCCTTTCTAGGATGGAATGACTGGCCCTAGGCCAAGCAACTTCTTTCTTTCATGCCTAAGGTAGGAGCTCATGGTCTCCCATTTTCTACAGCCTCAACTATACCTACACAAGTGTGGTTCTCGTAAGGTGGTGAAAATGATGGGCAAAATTGATAGATTTTGAAGTTATATAGATATGAATGCCTGGGTCAGAATAACAGGAAAGAAAAACACCACTTTTAGATTGCTAGCTTCATGCCCTACCTTCTAAAGCTTCCAGTGATAATCTTCAATGAGATACTCAATTACAGGTTACTGCCTTGTACAATTATCTTTTAAAAGTTCCCATGCAAGATCAAACTAATTCTAAGATTCCCTTGAACCTCACAGTCTGCAGAATATAGTCAAAGCTTAGTTTAGAGGTGTTTTTTTTTAAAGGAAAGTAATGTCTTTCCTAGAAATATAACTTACAGTGAAGCAAGTAATTGAGATAATGAAAGGAAATCAGGCTGTATAATGAGCACAACCATACTCCCCAAATGCTACAAGAATGTTAAGCAAGAACCACACCAATGATTTCCAGTGCTAAGGACGGCTATCTTGTATCTCTGAGTGACTTGCAAAACTTCATCCTAAATGTTGTATCATGGTGGAAGTCCTTTGGGGATTTCAGGAAATCAAGTTCTGGCAGCAGTTTGGCAGAATCACTTGTCTGGGTCTTGTTTTGCTGCAGATTTGTGCTAAGTACACAAAGGCTGTAAAAGCAGCACAAGAAAAGCAGAGGATAGTTTGGCCTGAGGAGGCAGATAGTGATAATAGGAAAACATGAGAAATAGACAGCATTCCAAGCTATCTCTGGAAAAAAAATCAATATATTACCTTCAACAAAAGTCTTGTATGTGCATTGGCCTTGCAATCAGCTTTGTGATGGAGCCAAAGGTGCTTATAGAATTCAGACAAAAATATATGGAGGCCGAGACTCAGTATGGGGTAAAATAACGTGACTCCTGGTGTGAATAACAGCCTTCCATAACTGACTTTGTGCTGATTAGTTAAGCAGTATGAAATCATGCTTCCGAGGGACAATTTCAAGAGAAAGGATAAAACAAAGGTTATATTAGTGAAACTTTTACATAAAAACCACCAGTTGCTGCAAGTTGGGCATTACCACAACAACAAGAGGCTTATAAGGAGCCTGATTCTTCAGATAGTTACTCTGAAAGTTGAACATCGCTGTCTGCATATATGTGCAAAAATGCAACTGCTTTGCTTCCTTGTAATCTCTTGGTAGCTTCCATAGAAGACACAAGATGCTTAGAACACCCATAGGAAGTACAGATTTCTTTAAATGCAATAAAAACAGTGACAGTAAAAATGCAAACCATGCAAATAGAAGGCAAGGCAGTCAAAATAGAAGTTAAAGATGACATGATACCATCAAGAGAACATTTTCCAAACTATCTTCATCTTTAATAGCTTCTATAAAGCCCCTGTCACACTGCACCAACGGATGCAAAGAGGAAGTAAAACGGACAAAAAAGCTTGCCATCCATTCGAAAACGCGATGTACTCACTGCCTCCATTTTGCTTCCTCTCTATCCGTCCAGCATCCGTTTATGGATGTTTCATCCGCTCTAAAAGTTTTAGGATGCTTAAAACTTTTGCACGGAAAATGTATCCAGTTCGTCCATTCTGCATCTGCTACGCATCCGCTATGCATCCGCTACACATCCGCGATATCCGCTAGGCATCCGCTGCGAATCCGCACAACTCGGATCCACCAGGATGCAGGGAGGAAGCGGAACGGATGTGGAACGGATGCAGAACGGATGCAGAATGGAAACAAAGCATTTAAAACGGAAAAAACATTCGCAGAGGGGACCTATCTTGGATATTAAGGATGTCTAGAGAATGCCGAGAGGATGCCTAGAGGATGCCTAGCGGAAAACCTATACTGCCTATAAAAAGGGGGAGCAACTCATCTGCATCGCACTTTCAGACCAGCAGACCAGCGGTGCAGACCTCTGCAGCCTTCATCTGACCCTTGCTCTTCCACAGCATCCAGTCATGTCCACCGTGGATTGGGACAAAATCCTTTCGGCAGCCAACATCCTTCTGCAACAGTGCGAAACCATCTACAGTCTATGTGAACAGTACTATGGGAACAAAAGGAGGCACCCAAAAAAAGTCTGGGTCCGAAGATGGTTCGCCAGAAGAGCGTAGTACGTACTTTACGACAAGCTGATGGTGGAGCTCAGGAGTGAAGACCCTCGGGCATTCCAGAACTTCATGAGGATGCCTCCAGCCATGTTTGACGAAGTTGTGCAGCGCCTGACACCCAGGTTGACCAAGACAAACACCAACTTCCCACCCAGCCTGGAACCTGAGCTCAAGGTGGCACTCACTCTGCGCCACCTGGCCTCAGGGACCAGCTACAGGAGCATGCAGTACGGCTGGAGGGTGCCACCCAGCACCATCAGCTTTGTTGTCAGAGAAGTGGTGCAGGCCATCATTGAAGAATACAAGGAGGAGCTCCTCCAGTGCCCATCCACTGAAGAAGGATGGAAGAAAGTTGCAGAGCAGTGGTATCAGAAGTGGAACTTCCCCCATACAGTTGGAGCCATAGTTGGGAAGCACGTGGCCGGGAAAGCTCCAGCCAAGTCAGGGTCCACTTATTTCAACTACAAGGGCTTCTTCAGCATCATCCTCTTCACCATGGTCGATGCTGACTACAAG
This sequence comes from Laticauda colubrina, assembly GCA_015471245.1. Classification (NCBI taxonomy): domain Eukaryota; kingdom Metazoa; phylum Chordata; class Lepidosauria; order Squamata; family Elapidae; genus Laticauda; species Laticauda colubrina. The sequence continues at coordinate 22,484,955 of BLBF01000007.1, forward strand.
TTCATGTACATCAATGCTTCAGGCTACGGGTCATCTTCAGATGCCCAGGTATACAACACCAGTCACCTCAAGGAGGGGCTGGAACGCAACCTCATCATGAGCTTCCCAGATCCAGACCCCCTGCCCAACGACACACAAGATGTGTCCTACTTCATCGTGGGGGATGATGCCTTCTCTCTCAGAACCTACCTCATGAAGCCCTACACCTCCAGATGCCTCACCCGCGAAGAGAGGATCTTCAACTACAGGCTGTCCAGGGCAAGGCAGGTGGTGGAGAATGCCTTTGGCATCCTGGCCAACAGGTTCCAGGTACTTCTCACCACCATGCAGCATTGCCCAGAGACCGTGAGGAGGATCATGGAAGCTTGCTGCATCCTGCACAATCTCATGCGCACCCGCTACCCAATGCTGCAGAACAGGCTTGTGGACCTCCAGCAAGGCAATGGGGACATGGAGCCTGGGAAATGGAGGCATGGGCGAAACCTGATTGACACTGAGGATGTGCAAGGGCCCAACAGAGCCTCACGTGAGGCGAAGAAGCAGCGCAACCTCCTGAAACACTGGTGCAACTCCCCAGTTGGAGTGGTGGAGTGGCAAGACAGGATGGTAGATGCTTAATGGATGCTTCCTTCAGCCTGTCTCATCACACGGATGAGATTGGGCCATGTATGTTTGGTTGAATGAACAGGGCATTTAATAAAGAGTTGTGTTTATGTTGACATGTGTGGATCAATGCTTACATTGTAATTGATAATGAAGGGCCATTGGGTGGCACCTGGGAGGGTGGACCATACAGTCCCACTATGCTTGCACTGGAGGTTTATCTATCCCACAGCTATTACCCATCCCATAGGTATCCCTGCCCATCCCACAGGTATCTCTTCCCATCCCACAGGTATCCCTTCCCATCCCACAGGTATCCCTTCCCATCCTACAGCTATCTTACTCCATCCCACAGGTATCCCTTCCCATCCCACTGCTATCTTAACCCATCCCACAAGCATGCAAAGGCTAAACCATTTCTAAAAGTTTCCACCAAGACTTTATAGAAAAAAATTAATGAAGCAAGTGTGTGAAACAAAGAAAAACTTTATGAATAACAAGCTGTAAAATAAACATGACCCAAGTCAAGTGTCCAAATAAAGTCCACAAATATCCAGGCAGCCAGTCTCTAGCACTCCTCTTGGTCACTCGGAGGTGTGTGCCCAGGCTAAGATGTTAGGGAGCAGGTGCTGTGGAGATGGGTGCTGCTGTAGTGCTGGTCTGAGGTGTTATTGGAGTGCCTAGCCCCGAGAGGACAACAGGGGATGGTGTGTTGAGGAAGGTGTCGGATAGCTGGCTCAGCCCTGTGATGCTCAGAGGTCCTTCCTCCATGCCATGGGGTGTCAGCCCCAGTACTGAGGACAGATGTACTGAGGCCAGGCTTGGCTGTGGGATGGAGGAAAGAGCAGTGTAGTGGGGCTGCCTGCTCTGCAGTGGGGTGAGGACTGTCGAGGTTGGCATCGGTGGCATCATTGGAACCGGTGGCAGCGGTGTCACCCGATGACTCTGTGCCTGCATCTGTAACGGCTGCTGTCTGTGCTGCTGGACCTCCGGGTAGCTGCAGCCCTGGTAGGTGAGGGAGTTTGGGAAGCCTTGGTATGGGAGGGACATCACCTGGGGTGGAGGAGCAGACCTGGACTGGGTGGGAGCAGGTGCCTCTGGGTCTGGAGGGTTGTTAAGCAGCGTGGTGATCCTCTCCTTCACCACCTGGTACTGGGGATCCACCATCTCCTTGAGGGTCTGGTTCACATAATTGAGGAAGGGCTTGCAGTTGGAGGAGGAGGATTCGATGGGGACCAGCTGAGAGAGGAGACCTATGCTGGTGCGGATGGTGTCCCTGATCTCCACCAGGACCGTGTGGCTCTGCCCCTCCTGCGGTCCGGCTCTCTGCCTTACTGTGGTGGTGGAGGTGTGGGTGGATGCGGCTTCGGCAGCGGTGGACTCGATGTCTCCTTTCTCCCACCGCACCAGGGAGTCCTCATCACTCTCCACCATGCTTTCAACACCTGCCCTGGGGTTCTCCGCCGTGGCACGCTCCACAGAAACCTTCCTGGAGACAGGGACTGACTCTCGGCCGGAAGAGGACTGGGTCTCAGCAGGCTGCCGGAGAGAGAGGGTAGAGATTTTTGCTCCTGGTGCTCCTCGGTGGTGGACCTCACCCTCCAGGAAGCTGCACTTGGCCATGATATTCTTCTCTCTGTCTGTCAGCTTAACCGTGGCCTGGCCAGATTTTTTGTGGTGCAGCTTCCCGTACCAGGTGTGCATGTGCTTCCACCAGCCGAGGAGCACCTCCAAAGTGTAGCCCAGACTCTCCGCCCTCTCTCTCCAAGCAGCCTGCTTCCACTTGGTGTCCCTGTACAGCTGGTGTCCCTTCCGCCACAGATAGTCGTTCTCTCTCAGCCACTCCAGCACCTCATCCTCATGCTCTTCCTCGATGTAATACTGCCTCCTCTCCCATTGTTGCATACACCTCTTCCTCCCTTTGGCAGGACCTGATGGGCCCTCATCAGAGGGGCTTCCAGGTTGTAGGGGCTGCTCCTCCACACCAACAGCAGCAGCAGCAACATCATCAGCATCATCACCAGCAGGATCATAATCATAATCATCATCATCATCATCATCAGCAGCAGCAGCAGCATAATCACCAGAAGGATCAGCAGCAGAAGCAGCAGCAGCAGCAGCAAGACCAGGATGAGCAGCAGCAGAGTAAGCACCAGCAGCAGGGTCAGCAAGACCAGGAGCATGAGCAGAACGAGCAGGACCAGAAGGACCAGGAGCAGCTTCAGCAGAGTACACAGCAGAAGCACCACTGCCAGGAGCAGCTACAGCAGAAGCTCCAGCAACAGAAGAGTCAGCCCAAGCAGCAGAAGCCCCAGCAGAAGCAGAGTCAGGGACATGGGGCGGGAGGGTGGCCCTGTCCCTCTTGCCAGGGATGGTGGCAGGTTGCTGAGACTTTCGCTTCTTCCCCATGGTTGTGGGGTTGCTTGCTGGCAGGGAGGCTGGCAGGAAGGCTGGCAGGCACCAAGGCTGGCAGGAAGCCTGGCAGGAAGGCAGGCAGGAAGCCTGGCAGGAAGCCTGGCAGGAAGGCTGGTAGGAAGGGAGGCACCAAGGCTGGCAGACAGACTGGCTGGCAGGGAGGCTGGAAGGCAGGCTGGCAGCAAGGCTGGCAGGGAGGCTGGAAGGCAGGCTGGCAGCAAGGCTGGCAGGGAGGCTGGAAGGCAGGCTGGCAGCAAGGCTGGCAGGGAGGCTGGAAGGCAGGCTGGCAGCAAGGCTGGAAGGGAGGCTGGAAGGCAGGCTGGCAGCATGGCTGGCAGGGAGGCTGCCCAGGAGGCTGGGAGGCAGGCTTGGAGGCAGGCTGGCAGCAAGGCTTGCAGGCAGACATGCAGGCAAGGAACTCGAAGTGTCCAGCAGCAGGTCTTTCCTCGGAATGCTGGCCACGTGCGAGCTGCTTACCTTTATATCCGGGGGGCTTGCACAATGCATCCCCCCCGCATGCGCAATTAACGCCAGGCATCCGTTAGGCTTCCGCTGTGCATCCGCTAGGCTTCCGCTGTGCATCCGCTTCATCTGCTGTGCATCCATTCTGCATCCGCTTTTTCCGTTCTTAAAACTTTTGATGCTTTTGAATTGTGGTGTTGGAGAAGACTCCTGAAAATCCTTTGTACTGCAAGAAGATCAAATAAGTCAATCAACTGATTGAAAATCAACCCTTTCTTTGGAAGCACAGACACTGAAACTGAAGCTCAAATACTTTGGCCACCTAATGAGAAGAGAGGCTTCATTGGAAACACCCCTGATGTTGGGAAAGATTGAAGGCCAAAAGAGAAGGAGATGGCAGAGAATGAAATGCTTAGATAATGTAATCAATGGAATGAACATGAAACTCTGGGAGACAGTGAAGGACAGGGGACCCTGGTGTGCTATGATCCATGGGGGCTGCAAAGACTTAAGACATGATTTAGCAATTGAACAAGTAGGAAGTGAAAGTGAATTTTTAAGACTGAGTTTGAAGTTGAACCTACCTGTAGTTACCCTGCTCCCAGTCCAACTCCCCACCCTCTCCAGATTGATGAATTTGGTGAATTTCTGCATGCAAAGCAGAGAGTTTGTCTCCGAGCTTGGCCTCTCCCTATTGATCCTGAGCTACAATTTGAGGAATTTTGCACACTATAATTTGGATGTTTGTCTCTTTGCTGCCATAGTATTTCCAACAGGTAAAATACAAGATGTTAAGTTGAATGATTTAGTTTGAAACATGTCTTTTCTTTCTTCCTGCTCAAGTGTCTTTACCTTGGAGGCATTTGTGGCCTCTACATAGTCAGAGTTAAAGCTTCAGCTAATGAGTCCAATTCAATCATACTCTGGAAAACTATACAAATAGAAAAATAATTCAAAATAAATGAATAAAAATGAAGCTTGCCCCATTAAAAATGAATAGGTGAATATCCAAGAAAGGAATTAAACTGACATAGAAGAGTTCAGTTGATTGAAAGGCATGTTTATTTGATTGTCAGAATCCTATCTGTCACTCACTGCTTTTAGAAGCAATCGTTCCTGTCCCTCTTTGTCCTGTAGGTTTTTCACTTCACTTCTCTTTTCATACTCTTATTTTCTTTAAATCCTTACTGAGTAATATTGATCTCCAGCTGCCTTCAACTCACTTCTTCTGCTGCCAGTTCTGACCATTAATATTTTGTTGTATCCTTTCCCTTCCATCCTTGACCTCCTCTTTTCTCCCTACACTGAGACATCCTGGCTGCATATATGAAGGCTATGTTTGGAAAAAGTAGTTCCCCAGTAACTACATACACAATAGTTGTTATAGATCCAGCTTATTTATTTGAAATGTTTTTTTTAGTGCCCATGATTCTGTAGAGGACATTGACTAAGATTTTTTAATGTGGTAGAAATGCATATGTATGTACCTAGCCATAAGCCTAAACATTATATTAAAACAACATCCTCTGCCATTGTTTTTATGATTTCCTCTCTTTTGTTTAAACTGACTTTAAGACTTTGAAGAGCTGTAGTGGCACAGTGTTAGAATGTAGTATTACAAGCTAACTTTGCCCATTGCCAGCAGTGTGATCCTAACTGGCTCAAGGTTGATTCAACTTTCCATCCTTCTGAGGTTCGTAAAATGAGGCCCTAGGTTGTTCGGGGCAATATGCAAATAATACTGACACTATAAACTGTTCAAAGAGTGCTGAAAAGCACTATGGAGTAGTATATAAATTGAAGTGCTATCACTACTGCTATTTATTAAAGTGCTGTAAGGAAGGGAAGTTGCCACAAAGCAAGAGCCATAACTCAATTGCAGTTCTCCAAATTCCAGAATTTTAAAACAAAGTGCCATTGCTTTTTGCTGTTCATGTGTTGCGAATTTTCTGTACTGTGGTTCCATTACTCATAAAGATGCCTACAGTAGTGTGTCCATTTCTCATTGTTGCATTATATATTTGTGCCTCATATGGTTAAACTTTATATTTTTGCACACCAAGAGAGACATTGTTTCCTACAGAGTTTTTTAAAACACTGATTATCCTGACCCATGTGGTCATTTATGTTAGGAATCTGTTCACCAATTAGTTGGGTTGGCAATATATAAACCAACAATGTATGTTTGTAGCTTTAAGATAAAGTTACTGGATTGATTTGTATTATATTCTGATTGGTTGATTGTATTGTGAATTGACATAAGAGGGATCTAGAGATCATGGCTTGCTCTCTCTGACATTCTATGTCTCTGACATTCTGTATCTCTGACATTCTGTTGCTATCTCAGTTTGACTCTGAGACTCTATTGTATTTATGCTGTGCTTATATTTTGATATTTTTGTTTACTGTAAATGACAAAGGCAACCAGTAAGAAGACTTTGTAATTGGATATTCTTTGGACTGTTAAACGTATGTGACCTGGACTGTTTATTGGACTGTGCTATTTCTTAAAGTAAACTTTAACTCAATTTAGTGTATCTGTGTGTGGCTGGGTAATTATTCATAACTATTCTCATAAACATTTCCATGTGCATATCCTTGTTTCTCAAGGATTATTCTGTACATATCATAGCATTTTATTATTTTGATTTCTTTGCATCTGACTTGTTGAGGGATTGAAAGGGAGCTTGGATTTGCCTGAACTGAGATGTCTTCCTATTCTGATCAGACCAATGTTGTTAAATGTGGAAGTGAGTTTTGATTCAATGCTCAAGTAGAATTTTGGATTTCCATATGGCCCTATCATCTGCCAGAGTAGTCTAATTAGATCTACAGTATTTTTGTGTGTGGCAAAAACCACTAGATCTGGGGTGTCAAACCGGTGGCCCACAGGCCAGATGTGTCACGTGCAGGCCATGCCCACTTCAGCTCTGCAAATGGGAAAAACATAATGAAACATCAAAATGACGGCAACGTGATGTGGTGAATTTGACACCTGTGTACTAGGTTTTCTACCACGTTTGCCTTATATGTCTTATAGTCAATTTACAACCTTGCATGAATTTTTCAAAAGTAGATATAATAGATTCAAAGCCTGTCTTCTGGTCATTCGGAATTAGGGCTTCAACCAGCCAGCCTAAATTTAATACAGTGAAGCCTGTGAAAATCTATTGGCCTAAATGCATCTATTTTTATCCTAGAGACACCAAATCTAAAGCTTTCATTATTATGCCAAAGAGGTTGTTATTTTACCAGTTCTAAAAGAGATAATAACACTTTGAAGAGCATCCATTTTCTTTGATGACAGGAAAGAGATGATGCCTTGTATTATTTAAAATGACTCTCTTCAACTTTACATCTCTGTTGATTTAACAGCCAAACAAATTCTTGCTGACCTTCAGTGAAAAGAGTTTCAGAGAGTTCTTCATCCCTCAATAAGTAGCAAAGCAACAAATCTAAGTGAGATGTAAACGTAATAGATCAAATTGCATTTGTTAAGGAAGAAGTTTCTACAATACTGCTTGAACTTGGTTCAGTTTTTTAATATTTGAGGAGTACCATTTATTACAGTCACATTTTCCCACTGAATCAAAAACACGTCTTGCATCTATATTTACAAGTTACATTTAAAATTGCTTTTCCTTTTTCATTTCTTATTTAAACTGGAAAGACACAAAATGAAATGCAGTGGCAATTGTTTTTAATAAGGGGAAGCTTGGAAGCAATTTTATCAGTGTCTCAATGCCTAGAGACTGTGAAGACTGCAGTCTGTGGAAACTGTGAAGATCAGCTTGACTTCAGAAGCTGTAGATGCTTCATTATTGGAGGTTTTTAAGAAGAGACTGGACAGCCGCTTGTTTGAAATTGCATAGGCCGGTCCAGTGGTGGGATTCAAATTTTTTTACTACTAGTTCTGTGGGTGTGGCTTGGTGGGCATGGCAGGGGAAGGATACTGTAAAATCCCCATTCCCTCCCTACCCCACTAACCTGCTTTCCAACTCCATTCTCCAGCTCAGGGCAACAAAATAAGACCCAGCCAATCACCTGGGACTTGGGAGGCAGAGAATAGATGGGGGTGGGACCAGTCAGAGGTAGTATTTGCCGGTTCTCTGAACTACTCAAAATTTCCACTATTGGTTCTCCAGAACTGGTCAGAACCTGCTGAATACCATCTCTGGGCCAGTCTCCTGTTTGAGCAGCAAGTTGGACTATAAAACCTCCAAGGTTCCTTCCAGCTCTATTCTGATTGAAGATCTGGATGGGACGGTATAAGCTTAAATTCAAGCTTGACAACGCAGAGTGGCTAGGGGGTTACAAGTCTTCCAGTGTCAGGAATTTTACATCTTTACTTCTGGATGGGGTTGTTTTTTCCCAGGTAGAACTGATACCAATCTGGTGACCTTTAGCATCCTTTTGTACCTTTAGCTGGACTAGAATTCCCTTCTCACAATTATTCATGCCTCAGTCACTACATGTTTGGGCTATTGTAATATCTTGATATGGACTGCCCCTGAAGACTATTTGGAATGAAAATGGCTGTGTGGGAGGTTATGAGCACTCTCTGGTATGCTCCTGTGAGGCTTCTGCTGGTTACCAGTAAGCTGCAGGATTTCTTTATTAGCAATAACACTTAGACTTATATACTGCTTCATCATGCTTTTAGCCCTCTCTAAGAGGTTTACAGAGTCAGTATATTTCCCCCAGCAATCTGGGTCTTCATTTTACAGACCTCGGAAGATTGAGTCAACCTTGAGCCACTCAGAATCAAGCTGTGGAGTGAGCAGTGAGTTAGCTCTGCAGCACTGCATTCTAACCACTGTACTACCACAATTCATTAGATTTTTTTATAAATAAGATGGTGAACATGCATCATATTCCTTCCTCCTCCTATTTTCCCTACAATAACAACTCTGAGAGGTGTGTTGGGCTGAGAGAGATCACCAAAATCACTCAGCCAGCTTTCATGCCTAAGGTGGGACTAGAACTTGCGATCTCCTGGTTCCTAAACCAGCACTTTAACCACTGGTGGCAATTCAAGGGGATGCTTGTGACTTATAAAACCCTCCAAGGCATAGGATTCAGTTGTCTGAAGGATAATGATTGTCCTATTTTTTTCTGCTTACCCTGTCCAGAAGAGTGGACATGCTCCAGGTCCCATTCTTGAAACAATGTCCTCTAGTGGCTTGCCTTCAGAAGCAGTTGGTGCTCCATCACTGGAGGCTTTCAAAAAGGGACTGGACATCCGTTTATCTGAAATGGAATAGAGCCTCCTGCTCAAGTAAGGGGTTGAACTAGATGACCTCCAAAGCCCCTTCCAACTCTGTTATTCTATGTTCTAATGCAGGAGTGTTAAACTCACAGCCCGCGGTCTGAATGCGTCACATGCTGGGCCCGCCTCCCCCCAGTTTAGTAAAGGCAAAAATATGTCACATGATGAAGCCGTGATGAGATGAGTTTGACACCCCTGTTCTAATGGGTCCCAGGAAGCATGCTTTCTTCATCATGGTTACTGTCCTCTAGACTACTGCGCTCCCAGTGATTGTGTTGCTCTGATCTTTTATGCAAGCCTAGAAGATCTGTCTCTTCCTCCAGACTGAGATGAAGGGTGATTATTTCTAGTTGTCTTATATTATCAGGCCTTGTTTTTTGGGGGCTTATATTAGCTTTATCAGGATATGTCACTTTATGGGGTATTTTAAATTGATCTTTTTATAAACTGCCCAGAGTCAATTGAATTGGTCAGTTCTATAAATTTGATACAAAAAACAAACAAATATAGTCTTTCTAACTCAATGCTTTAGAGACCCAGTTTACAGAAGAAGTATTGTTTCTTTTGCAGTTCAGAAGAGTCTTCTGTGGCTCCTGAATTTATTCCAATCAACCAACTTCAAAATATTCAATGCTCCCATAAATGTCTTCTGAAAGGACTATAAACTGTTGTGAATTGTGAAATAGGATGTCAGTTTGCCAAGTAAAATGTCTTCTAAAAGTTTGCTCATGGGTCATCCAATTATGGTGGTGCTTCTAATCTGCTGCATTAGAGTCAAGAACTGAAACTAACAGCTTACATTTTTTTTTACTAATAGATTGCTATTCAGCCCTGGGGTATCATTTAATCATTTTCAGTTTTATCTGAGGAAGAATAATCTGTTATGGATTAAAAAATGATTAATTTAAAATTAATTACACCGATTATTAATAATACAATTAAAAATGTAGAACTCGTGTGGAGAATGGAAATACCAAATAGCATAGTTATGCAGTGTTTTGGGAAAAAAGTGCTTTTGAATTTCTGGGAGCACAAATATAGACACTCTTGGCAATTTTTTGAAGCAGCTGTATCTTTGGCTAGGATCATGCACTTGCCACATTGTCTTGGGAAAAGATATGTCTGCTTTAAAGAGTTCAGGATGGGAGCTTCATTGACCTTTTTATGCAATCTAACCTGAAGCACCAAAGCAGGTGGGAAAGCTGTATTTTTAAGGTGTCTGCTAAACATGTAATCTCTGCAAGCAAGGAAAAGAGGAAAGAAAGAATGTACTTGTGGTGAATGGGCAAACCCATGAAAGCAGCAGATCAAACTGGAAACCTGATGGATAGAATGATAGAAGCTGTTTTGAAAGAGTTATCTTCTCTTGATCTCCAACTGTTGGTCCTGAGGACAGAACATAGGAGCTGAAAATACATCTTAATAGGTGATAGGATGTGGAGTTTAGAGACCGTGAGGTTCTTGGTGTTCTCTGAGCTTGGTTGTTTTCTTGCAGACCTTTCATTACCAAACTAGGCAATGCCATCACTGTTGGCATTCTCTTTTATCAGAACTTCAGAGAATCACCTGACTATATTGCCAACTGCACAGGGCAAAATAATTTCATTTGCAACAGCAAAAAGGAAAACACTCTTAAAGCTGATTTGAGGCTGCCCTCAGGTATACATTGGTGATGAGATGAGAAATAATAAGGAAAAAAAAAAGCAGTTGTGTTCAAGTGTGATTGGCTCCAATGGAGTGCATTTGAGGAAAGTCCTAATGCTATTGGGGTAGGGTGGGGGGGGGGGGGGCATTTTATTCAATTAAGAAGCTAAACCTTACCAAGATAAAATGTAAGCATGAAAACACAGTTCACACTAAGGCATGCTAAAAGTTTAGTGTACAGGTTTACACCAGCATTTCAGTTAAACCTATAGAAGTTAGGGCTATGTTTGTACTTCTATTTCCTCTATGGAAATAGAAGGAAAAAATTAAAAAGCAGGGATTGAAATGACAATACATATTTTAGCAGGGTGTTTCATCATTGAGAGCAGGCATGAGGCTTGGTGATAGAAGGGAAGAACTGGAGTGGAAGTGCTAGATTATGGAGAAGAATTTGAACAGACCTACAACAGATCAATGAAGCATCTCGTTGGACAAAAATGTTTTTTTTTTTTCTAACTCATACATTTTCCAGTCCAGCGCCTGAAAGCTTATAAAATGTATTAGTCTTAAAAGATGCTGTCATACTATTTCTGATTATCATCTCATCTGACATTCTCAAGGGGTGCCGGGATTTTCTTGATTATGTGCTTGAAATTTCCCTTCACTGGAACATTTCTCAAAAATCCTTTTCGGACTTGAGCTTCATTTCTCTTCACAACAGAGGTCATAACTTTCTGGGGATGGCCAAAGAATATCTTGATTGTGTTGGAATAGATCTTTCCTGGCAGAATTCTACTCGATGAAGCTAACTTCAGCTTTGCTTATGATTAATAGGCCTTTTCCTGTTTGACTGGTATGACTAATGTCTGCTTAGTAGCAGAACTGAAGTTCAGTTTTTCCTTTCTCATTATGCCCGAGTGTCTGTCTGTCTGTCTGTCTGTCTGTCTGTCTGTCTGTCTGTCTGTCTGTCTGTCTGTCTATCTATCTATCTATCTATCTATCTATCTATCTATCTATCTATATATGTGCTGTTTAGCTTCCTTCGGGTATTATCCCACGTCATTGTAGTTCTGTTAAAGTTGAAGCAACGTTTCAGCAGAATCTCATCTGCCATCTTCTACCCGAAGGAAGCTAAACAGCACACATGTAAGTAGCCGCGAAAACCTAAGAAAACACACACACACACACACACACACACACACACACACACACACACACACGT
>BLBF01000007.1:22496969-22539408 GCA_015471245.1 Laticauda colubrina
AAAGACCTCATGGAACTAACAGAACACTGCCTAACCAACACATATTTCATATACAAAGGACAAAGATACAAGCAAATTGAAGGAGCCCCTATGGGATCACCACTGTCACCCGTCATTGCAAACCTGTTCATGGAAGAATTCGAATCCAGAGCCCTGGCTAATGCCACCCACAAACCCAAACTATGGCTAAGATACATTGATGACACATTTGTGATTTGGCCCCATGGAAAAGAAAACCTAAACAATTTCCTAACACACCTAAACAACACACACCCCAAAATCAAGTTCACCATGGAAACGGAAATAAACAACTACCATTCCTAGATGTACTAATCTACAAAAGAACAGATGGCACACTGGGACACACCATATACCAAAAGAAAACACACACCAACCGCTACCTCAACGCCCAATCCCACCAACACCCAGCACAGATAAATTCCGTAGCGAAAACACTAATTACCAGAACCAAACGCCTGGCAGACAAGACACATATAAAGACTGAACTATGCACCCTGAGTGAAGTATTGACAGTCAATGGCTTCCAAAAAAACAAAATCACCAACTTGACCCACAAAAACACACCAAGACATAACAGAGACCTAGAAGACCAACAGACCTATGGAACAGCTGTCTTGCCCTACATAAGAGCTACTACAGATAAAATCAGTAAGATACTACACAGGCATCACATCAAGACACATCAATAGCAGCCATCCTGAGAAACCCCAATGATAAAATTGACCTGGAAAACCAAGGCATATACGAAGTTCCCTGTGCATCATGCCCGGCCACATACATTGGACAGACCAATAGAAGAATAAGTACCTGCCTAGATGAACACAAAAATGCAGTAAAAAAGCTGGAACACACCTCCTCACTAGTCCAACACATGAAAACCACAGGTCACAACATCAACTTCAATGGCACTAAAACTCTAGCCACTATAGAAAACCCCAACCACAGAATCATCAGAGAAGCCATAGAGATTGAAAAAAGACCTGAAAGCATGAATAGAAGAGATGATTCCAGCAGACTGTCAATCATTTGGAAACCTGCACTCTCAAATAGAAAGATCTCCACACCACAAAACAGACAAACACCTGAGCATAGACAGACTCCCTCTGATGCCTCCAACTCAAACACCCCCCCACCAGGCACCCATACAGAAGCCTGATGATGGCAGATGAGATTCTGCTGAAACGTTGCTACAACTTTAAAAACACTACAATGACCTGGGATAGTACCCAAGGGAAGCTAAACAGCACACATGTAAGTTCCCGCGAAAGCTTAAAATATATATATATTTGAAGGACTTTTCCCCCGCCATGCCCCTCTTGAATCTGAGATTACTATGCAGTTTAAACATGCAGTTTAGTCTCGTGGTGAAAGCACCAGGCTAGAAAGCAGGAAACAATGATTTTTAGTGTCACCTTAGCCATGAAAGTCAGTTGAGTGAACCTGGGCCTATTAACTTTGTCTCAACCCAATCCACCACACAAGCTTCTGGTTGTGGAGAAAACTATAAAAAGGTGTGTTGTACATATTTGCCACAATGAGTTATTTGTAAAAATGATAGCAGAGCAATATAAATAAATAAATAAATAAAATTTGGGATTTTTTCCTTTCACTTTTCAAATGGCAACAACTAGAATTCAATCCCAGTAGCTCATACCATAGAACTGGAAAAAATTGGTTAAGACTTTTTTTTCCCTAAAAAAGAGGTAACTGAAGCAATATACTTCACAAGAGAGCACCATTAAATTTTGTAATGAAAATCATATATCCATCCTTCATAACATAAAAATGCAAAACACAAACTATGGTTCACTTCTCTCTCAATCTCTTTTTTAGTGATCAGACCCCATTTTCATTTACTAAATATATCAAATCATTGTGTGTGTAACATAGGAATGTTCTCTTAAGCCCCTGTCACACTGCACTAACGGATGGAAAGAGGATGTAAAACAGAGAAAAACACTTACCATCCGTTGGTTAACGCGATGCTTCCGTTCTGTACTCATTGCCTCCGTTTTGCTTCCTCTCTATCCCTCCAGCATCCGTCTATTGAAGTTTCATCCGCTCAGAGGGTTTTGAGCTCTCAAAACTTTTGAGCGGAAAATGTATCCAATGCGTCCGTTCTGCATCTGCTAGGCATACGGGGGACATCCGTTCTGCATCTGTTACACATCCGCTACATCCGCTAGGCATCCGTTCCACGTCCGCACAACTCGCATCCGCTCGGATGCAGGGAGGAAGCTGAACGGACACGGAACGGATGCACAGCATTAGTAGCACGGACAGAGAAAGGATGAAAGTGGATGCAGCATGCAAAGAAAGCATTTAAAGCAGAAAAAACGTTCATAGAGGGGACCTGTCTCGGATATTAAGGATGTCTAGAGGATGCCTAGAGGATGCAAAAGGACACATAGGGGAAAACCTATATTGCCTATAAAAAGGGGGAGCAACTCACCTGCATCTCACTTTCAGACCAGCAGCCCTGCTGTGCAGACCTCTGCAGCCTTCATCTGACTTTTCCTCTTCCACAGCATCCAGTCATGTCCACCATGGATCGTAACAAACTCCTTTTGGTAGCCACCATCCTTCTGCAACAGTGCGAAGCCATCTACAGGCTCTGTGAACTGTACTACGGGAAGAAAAAGAGGTGGCCAAGAAGCGTCTGGGTCCGAAGATGGATCGGGAGAAGAGGAGAGTACGGACTGTACAACAAGCTGATGGTGGAGCTCAGGAATGAAGACACTCGTGCATTCCAGAACTTCATGAGGATGCCTCCAGCCATGTTTGATGAAGGTGTGCAGCGGCTGACACCCAGGTTGACCAAGCAGAGCACCAACCTCTGGCACAGCCTGGACCCTGGGCTGAAGGTGGCACTCACTCTGCACCACCTGTCCTCAGGGACCACCTACAGGAGCATGCAGTACGGCTGGAGGGTGCCACACAACACCATCAGCATTGTGGTCAGAGAAGTGGTGCAGGCCATCATCGAAGAATACCTGGAGGATCTCCTCCAGTGCCCCTCCACTGAAGAAGGATGGAAGAAAGTTGCAGAGCAGTGGTATCAGAAGTGGAACTTCCCCCACACCGTAGAAACCAGAGATGGGAAGCACGTGGCCTGCAAAGCGCCAGCCAAGTCGGGGTCCACTTATTTCAACTCCAAGGGCTTCTTGAGCATCGTCCTCTTCGCCATGGTCAATGCTGACTTCAAGTTCATGTACATCGATGCTTCAGGCAACTGCTCATGTTCAGATGCCCAGGTATACAATGCCAGTGACCTCAAGGAGGGGCTGGAACGCAATCTCATCATGGGCTTCCCAGATCCAGAACCCCTGCCCAACGACACGCAAGATGTGTCCTACTTCATCGTGGGGGATGACGCCTTCTCCCTCAGAACCTACCTCATGAAGCCCTACACTTCCAGACTCCTTACCCATGAAGAGAGGATCTTCAACTCCAGGCTGTCCAGGGCAAGACGGGTGGTAGAGAACGCCTTTGGCATCCTGGCCCACAGCTTCCAGGTACTTCTCACCACCATGCAGCATCGCCCAGAGACCATGAGGAGGATTGTGGAAGCTTGTTGCATCCTGCACAATCTCATGTGCACCCGCTACCCAGTCTTGCAGAACAGGCTCGTGGACCTCCAGCAAGGCAATGGGGACAGGGAGCCTGGGGAATGGAGGCAAGGATGAAACCTGATAGACACTGAAGTGAAGAAGCAGCGCAACCTCCTGAAACACTGGTGCAACTCCCCAGGTGGAGCAGTGGAGTGGCAAGACAGGTTGGTAGATGATTAATGGATGCTTCCTTCAGCCTGTCCCATAACACGGATGAGATTGGGCCATGTATTTTGGGTGGCCCTACAATGAACAGGGCATTTAATAAAGAGTTGTGTTTATGTTGACATGTGTGGTTCAATGATTACATTAGTATTGATAATAAAGGGCCATAGGTGTGGCACCTGGAAGATGAACCATACAGTCCCACTATGCTTGCACTGGAGGTTTATCTATCCCACAGCTATTACCCATTCCAAAGGTATCCCTGCCCACCCCACTGCTATCCTTACCCATCCCGCAGCTATTACCCATCCCAAAGGTATCCCTGCCCACCCCACTGCTTTCCTTACCCATCCCACAAACATACAAAGGCTGAAACCATTTCTAAAAGTTTCCACCAAGACTTTATTTAATAAAATAAATGAGGCAAGTGTGTGAAGCAAAGATAAACTTTATTAATCACAAGCTGTAAAAGAAAAATGTCCCAAGTCAAGTTTCCTAATAAAGATTACAGGTAGCCACCCAGTCTCTGGCACTCCTCTTGGTCACTCAGAGTTGTGCCCAGTCTCAGGGGTGAAGGGTCCAGGTGCTGTGGAGGTGGCTGGTGCTGGAGTGCTGGTCTGAAGCACCACTGGGGTGCCTGGCCCCGAGAGGACAACAGGTGATGTTGTGTTGAGGAAGCTCTCGGACAGCTGGCTCAGCCCCGTGATTTTGAGAGGTCCTTCCTCCATGCCATGTAGTGTCAGCCCCAGTACCGAGGATAGATGTACTGAGGCCGGGCTTGGCTGTGGGGTGGAGGAAGGAGCAGTGTAGTGAGGCTGTCTGGTCTGCAGCTGGGTGAGGACTGGCGTTGGTGCCATCGGTGGCATGGGTGGCATCGCTGTCGTCGGTGGCATCATTGGCATGAGTGGCATTGGTGGCATCAGTAGAACCAGTGGCAATGGTGTCGCCCGATGACTCTTTGCCTGCATCTGTAAGGGTTGCTGCCTGTGCTGCTGGACCTCCTGGTAGCCGTAGCCCTGGTAGATGAGGGCCCGTGGGAAGCCTTGGAATGGGAGGGACATCACCTGGGGTGGAGGAGCAGACCTGGACTGGGTGGGAGCAGGTGCCTCTGGGTCTGGAGGGTTGTGAAGCAGCTCGATGATCCGGTCCTTTACCACCTGGTACTGGGGTTTCGCCATGTCCGTGAGGGTCTGGTTGACATAGGTGAGGAAGGGCTTGCGGTTGGAGGATGAGGAGTCGGTGTGCACCAGCTGAGAGAGGAGATCTATGCTGCTACGGATGGTGTCCCTGATCTCCAGCAGGACAGTGTGGCTCTGCCCCTCCTGTCTGGCTCTCTGCCTTTCTGTGGACATGGAGCTGGGGGCGAATGCGGGAAGGGCTGTGGTGGAAGTGCTGTCTCCTTTCTCCCACTGCACCAGGGAGTCCTCCACGTGCACCACCATGGTTACAACACCTGTCCGCGGGTTCTCCGCCATGGCATGCTCCACAGAAACCTGCCTGAAGACAGGAACTGACTCTCGGCCGGAAGAGGACTGGCTCTCAGCAGGCTGCCGGAGAGAGGGGGTCATGAGAGGGGCTGCTGCTGATGATGCTCCTCGGTGTTCTCGGTCGCGGATCTCACCCTCCAGGAAGCTGCACCTGGCCATGTCATAGGTCTCTCTGTCCATCTGCTTTACTGTGGCCTGGCCAGATTTCTTGAGGTGCAGCTTCCCGTACCAGGTATGCATATGTTTCCCCCAGCCGAGGATCACCTCCGATGTGTAGCCCAGACTCTCCGCCTTCTCTCTCCAAGCAGCCTGCTTCCTTTTGGTGTCCCTGTACAGCCGGTGCCACAGATAGTCATTCTCTCTCAGCAACTCCAGCACCTCATCCTCGTGTTCCTCCTCAATGGAGTATTGCATCCTCTCCCGTTCCCGCATATGCCTCTTCCTCCCTTTGCCAGGACCAGATGGGCCCTCATCAGAGGGGCTTCCAGTTTGTAGGGGCTGCTCCTCCACACCACCAGCAGTAGCAGCAGCAGCAGCAGCAGGATCATCATCACCACCAACATCATCATCATCAGCAGCAGCAGCATCACCAGCAGGATCATAATCATCATCATCATCATCAGCAGCAGCAGCAGCAGCATGAGCCGGACCAGGAACACGAGCAGGACCAGGAGCATGAGTAGGACCAGGAGCACGAACAGGACGAGCAGGACAAGCAGGACGAGCAGGACGAGCAGGACCAGGAGCACGAGCAGGACGAGCAGGATGAGCAAGTCCAGGAGCATGAGCAGGACCAGCAGGACGAGGAGCAGCTTCAGCAGAGTAAGCACCAGCAGAAGCACCACTGCCAGAAGCAGCATCAGTAGAGTAAGCACGAGCAGAAGCACCACCGCCACAAGCAGCATTATCAGCTCCTCCAGAAGCAGAAGCAGCAGAAGCCCCAGCCGCAGAAGAGCGAGCCTGTGCTACAGAAGCCCCAGCAGAAGCAGAGTGAGGGCCAGGGGGTGGGAGGGTGGCCCTGTCCCTCTTGCCAGGGCTGGCAGCAGATGGCTGAGGCTTTCTCTTGTTCCCCATGTTTGTGAGGTTGCTGGCTGGCAGGGAGGCTGGCAGGAAGGCTGGCAGGCAGGCAGGCAGGCACTAAGGCTGGCAGGCATCAAGGCTGGCAGGCAGGCAGGCAGCAAGACTTGCAGGGAGGCAGGCACCAAGGCAGGCAGCAAGGCTGGCAGGGAGGCAGGCACCAAGGCTGGCAGCAAGGCTGGCAGGGAGGCAGGCAGCAAGGCAGGCAGCAAGGCTGGTAGGATGGCAGGCAGCAAGGCAGGCAGGCAAGGCACTCAATGCATCTGGCAGCAGGTCTTTCCTCAGAATGGTGACCTGCTTCTGAGCTGCTTCCCTTTATATCCGTGGGGCTGATGCAATAAATCCCCCCCGCGTGCGCAATTAACGCCAGGCATCCGCTAGGCTTCTGCTGTGCATCCGCTCGGTGTCCGTTCTGCATCCACTGTATCTGTTCCACCTCTGCTTTGCTGAGGTCCCCCGGAAGCCTTGCGGATGTGCCATCCACTTCCATCCACTAGGCTTCCGCTCTGCATCCGTTTTCCATCCGCCCTGCGTCCTCCCCCTGTCCGTTCCTTTCCGTGTTATCTGCTCTGGTTATGCAAATTTTCATCCCTTTTGAGAGCGGATAACAACGGATGGAACATTTTGCTCGTCCACTGTGTCCTTTTTACAAATGTTTTGCATCCATTGGGCATTGTGACAGGGCCTTTACACTCTGAATGGACATGGCATACAGTTAATTTTTATTTTTATTTTTATGCTGTGCCCCATTCTTTATATTGTTGAAGATACTTATACAATGGAAACTGAAGGAAATGTGTAAGCATCTGTTCTGGGAATGGTTTGATCATGATGCAATACAGAGAGGAAAGTTTAAAAAATTAAGTTAAGCAATTTTTATTCACTGTATACAGCAGAGATTTGGGACTATGATGATTTTATAACCTGTAGACTTCAATTCCAGAATTCTTGGCTGGTTCTGTGAGTTGAAGTCCACAGGTTATAAAGTTTCTGTAGTTGCTTACCCCTGTTATATAGTCAAATCAGCTTAACTTCGTTTTCTGTTCCTTTTCCTTTCAACGTATGAAAAAACATAGAGCTAGGAATTAAAGTGCAGATGGGACCAATGCAATTCTAATTACATGGATGGTGAGCTTTTGAACAGAGTATAAATAATTGCACAAGAGTCTACACCTGATTTCTGCTGCTGCAGCTAGTGCTGCAATGGCAATGATGGAAGGTGTCTGTTATATCTAATTCACAGTTATTTGCATCCCCAAATATCAGGTTCCATTAACAATTTGGCCTTTGGGATATTCCAAGTTTTTCCAGTCTTTCAGAATCCTGACAGGATAAGGACCACTTGGATATTTAAGGAGAATCCCTTACATGTGGCAAGTCCTGCAAATGAAAAGGAATGTAACTGAAAAATAATAATTATTAATATAGAGGTGGATAGAAGCTGTAAAGTGTTATGGCCAGCCTGAACTGAACTGATCATTCCCTGTAGATCCAAATTTGTTTGAAGATAATCAACAGAAAGATATTAGCAGATCAATATGTTGTTCCTTGGTTTGGTTTTAGAAAGCATTGGGTTCAGAGGTGGTATTCAGCAGATTCTGACCAGTTCTGGAGAACCAGGAGCGGAAATTTTGAGTAGTTCAAAGAACTGGCAAATACCACTTCTGACTGGGCCTGCCCCCATCTATTCTCTGCCTCCTGAGTCCCAGCTGATTGGCTGGGTCTTCTTTTATTGCCCTGCACAGGAGAACAGAGCTGGAAAGCAGGTTAATGGGGTAAGCAGGGAATGGGATTTTGCAGTAACCTTCCCCCAGGAGTGGGGAGGGAATGGGGATTTTGCAGTATCTTTCCCCTGCCATGCCCACCAAGCCATGCCCACAGAACTGGTAGTAAATTTTTTTGAATCCCACCACTGATTTTGATGTGCTTACAGTCTAAAATGTGCAAGTATTGCTAGCCCTTTTTCTGACAAAATGAACCCAATCTATATCCTTATGTCAAAAGCAGCATGTTCCACCTGATTTTATATTTCATGTGGTGAGGGAGGGAACAGGAATTTATGGATCAATAGAAATCCAGTTTGTTTTAATCATTTTAACTTGTAATAGAGCAGCATTCTATTTCTGTCATTGTATTGTTTTCTATCTCGTTGTTTAGAATTTTCAACACTATGTTGAACATCTGCACACAATTCTTTGCAATGTATTCACAATTTTAATGTTAAGCAATTCATCATAACCTTTGTTATAACGATTCCCTTGGTGATATTTATTCATTTATTGATCAGATTAATATAGCTATCAACTCACCTGAACATGCTATGGGCTACGTGATCAGATTCCTCCTCTAAAATAACCCCAACACTGAAAATTAAAAATATACAGTGTCAACAAAAACTCTAACCATGTCAAGTCAACAATGACAACAAAATACAAAAAGCAACAGATCCACAACTCCCAGGGCTCACCAATCATATACACCCTCACAGAGCAGATGGATTTATGTATCATCCTGGCCCAGATTTGAGGGGGAAAAACCACATTGTAAAATATTTCCTAAAGACTAATAGTTCTCAGGCACATTTCCTCAATAAACATTTTCAGAGATAAATGTTTTTGGTAAATTCTTTCATATAATTAGCAATTTCCAAGTAGATGCTTTTTGAGTGAAAAATAAAGATGCTAGGAGATTCCATTCAATGCTGTCATCCACACAGAATCTATTTTGGATCAGATATGAATCCGCCCCTAAGGATAGTGATGGTAAGCTTTTTCAGTAGGGTTGCTATGACAGCAATTCAAGTCAAAAGAGAGACAAGTAAGTGATAACTCCTAGTCTTGATATACTGAATTCAGATCAATGGTAAAAAAGAGCCAAGAGTTTGATCTAGTGCAGGGGTGTTAAACTCATGGCCCACCGTCTGGATGCGTCATTGCTGGCCATGGCAATACCCAGTTTAACAAAGGGGGGGGGAGTCACGATATGTCACATGATGATGTGCTGACAAGATGGTACAAGTTTGACACCCCTGATCTCGTGGTTAAGACACCAGGCTAGAAAGCAGGAGACTTTGAGTTCAAGTTGTGCCTTAGCCATGAGTCACTTTGGGCAAGTCTCAGTATCTCTTTCTCTCCCTCTCCCTCTCTCTTCCTCCTTCCCCCCACCTCTCTCCAATTCATTTCACAGGGCTGTTAATGTCAGGAAAATGGGAAGTGGAAGGTCCATTGGGTATAGTTGCTGCCTTGAATGATTTATAAAAATAATGAAGGTGGGATACAAACAAGCAAATAAAAACCTTAATCATAGTTTCATTAGTTACAATGAGTTGGTAGAGCAGGGACAGGATTCAGTCTTATATTTCAGCCCCTCACTCTGTTGAATTGAGTAAACGTCTTCATATCCGGTCATCCATTTCTTCTTGATTGTGACTTCTTGCTTCTCTCAGGACATGGCAAAAGCTTCCTAAAATGTCACATGTCAACCTTTTTCAACAGATCATAAAGTTGACTTGCTAGGGTCTATATTGTATTATTATTAAAATCAATACCGATTTTCTCTGTGCTTCTCAACTGAATATTTAGATAGATTCCGAAGAACCAGCTGAATAGAAAAGTTTGAGAGTGTCAAAGATATACCAGCAAGTGAGTTTTCAAGGTACTTTGCTTTACTACCTGCATAGAAATGCATTTTTTTCCCCCAAGACTCAAAATATTCTATTGATCAGTAGATGGCAAGCTTGCTGCATACAACTTTCCCTTCTTATTTTCATCCACCAAACATTTTCAGTGCAAGCATTATCCTGTGTTATAATTTAAGATATCTTTAAATTCATTGCATTTAGTTTATTGTGGCAATGATTTGTTTACAAAGCACTCTGTGTAGCAGGTATATATGCACGGTTTTTAACATGTTATGGAAAGAAATATTAATAAATGTGTGAACTTCCCTGAGCTATTTTAAATTGTTATCTACTTTGTTTCTGGAGGTTTATTTTTATTGGGAATATGTATGTTTTATTAGTGCAATCTCCTCTGTAACAGTTTGTAGACCTAGTCTGCTTCTGTACTTATCCATGATAACTAATAGTGTTGCAAAAGAAATATGAAGCTAATCTTTAGGAAACTCTAATTTGGATTTATAATAGATCTTCATTTTTTTTTTTTTGACAAGATTTGCATGTAGCCCATTAGAAAAACATTTATGGGTGTAAATTCAGCTGAGAAAGGGATAACACATAGGTAGAAATTAGTAAGTATAAGCCAGGTTCTGGTTTTGGAAACAGTATTCATTTTTAAAAAAATAATGAGTGCTAATTAAAAAGGGAAGGTGGATTACTTTACAAATGACCTAACATTAATCTTTCTTGAGGAGAAAAATAAGGATAAATATATTATCCCTAGTATGCATTTGTTTTTTACCATGAGCATTCCATGCATCTTATTGATAGAAAATAAAAATATGTGTTATCAGGTTAAAAAAAATTCCACACTTTCCCTTGCCTTTAAATGCATTAAATAGACTTAAAACACTTGTCATGAGGGCAACTGCCTTTTTAGTTACACCTTCATAAACAATTACCTTTGTAATTACAAAGTATATTATCTTTCCAATACACTTCTCTGGAATCAATAGAGAGATCATAAGAAACAACATTTTATATCCAGAAGACAGACTGGAAGAAAAATAAGGCTGAAGGATTCCATGCAAAATGTGAAGTGATTTATTTATTTATTACTTTTTTACACTGCCTAGCTTCCAGCAATTCTGACTGATTCACAGATAGACAGAGACAGAGGACAGGCACAAACTGGAAGAAAAACCCATGTTATTCAGAAAAAAGTTTTAATTACCCTTGCCAAAAACCAGGGAAGGAGCTGAGTCTTCAAGGCTTTCTAAAATATCAGCAAAGTAAGGGCTCTCTGGGGTTTTTGGGAAAACTCATTCCAGAAGGCAGGTCTTGGGTCTAAATCTAGGTTTGATTTAAATCCCCTCAGAATGAGAACTGAGTCATTTAATTTCCTTTTGCTATCAATGTATTGATGTGAACAATTGCACAGGCCCTTACACGAGTACTTCTTTGGTGCTAATTAGTAGCCCCATGGACAGGGGTGGGATTCAATTTTTTTAACAACTGGTTCTGTGGGTGTGGCTTAGTTGGTGTGGTTTGATGGTCATGTGACTGGGTGGGTGTGGTCAACTCGACATCACTCACGTCAAGGGATGCTTCTCCTTGCTTGGCCTCTCATGACAGTGGTATTGCTGCAATGGTCTTAAGTGTGAAAAATGGTCATGTCACTTTTTCAGTTCCATTGTAACTTTGAATGGTCACTAAATGAACTGTTGTAAGTCAAGGATTACAGGTACAAAAATACAAAAGGCTTCTTTGCTTGCAAAAAGCTGCCCTAAATACCAATCATTAGATTAAAAATACCTGCAAGCTGTACTTACAAATC
Source organism: Laticauda colubrina (assembly GCA_015471245.1). Classification (NCBI taxonomy): domain Eukaryota; kingdom Metazoa; phylum Chordata; class Lepidosauria; order Squamata; family Elapidae; genus Laticauda; species Laticauda colubrina. The sequence continues at coordinate 22,508,784 of BLBF01000007.1, forward strand.
AGGCAGAGTGCCAGTGCCCCTTGAGGAATGAAAATAGTTAAAATGCGGTTATAACTATCAAGCAGCCAACTCTTGCTCATAAAGTGAAACCTTTTAGCAGAGGGGTCATTTAAGCTCTCCAGAAAGAACACATCCAGGAGAAGCAATCCTTAGATCCATTTACACCACTTAAAGATACTAGCTGGTCTCACTCATCTCACAAGATATTCTAAGGAAATCATCCAGGTTTAAAGAAAGGTCACATGCCCCCCAGAAAGGCAGTAAAAAAAATCAGTGCCAAGCTTGCATCCTGCCTCTTGGAAGTACACTCCAAAAGAATAGTGCCAGATACCACTCAAGCAGTGAAGGAAGACTTCTCCCCAGATAGAAAAAGAAACCATGAGGCAGGAAAAAATTCAAAGGCAATACAAATAATTAAATCACAACAGTAGCTGTTGCTTGTTAAAACAATTACCAGAACAAATAGACAGAGGAACGAGCCAGATTTCTTAAACCAGTTTCTTTTCAGGAACAGAGATTAATCTTTTTCCTTCCAAACAAAGCTGAATAGGGAAAATTATCCCATCAATAAACACAGGATTAAATGTCACCAAGTACAGGATTAAACTTTATCAAAAAACAGTTTTAGACCAAAATTCAGAAAGGTTATGTAAACTCACATTTGATGTCAATCTTTTTAGCTAGCCAAGAAGTATTTCCAGGGGAGTATTTTCTCCCAACAGCAGAGTAAAAAGCTTAAAACAACCCTCCCTCTTTAAGTATCAAGAAAAAAAAACTCATTTGGAGGCAGTAAATCAAGGCATACTGCCAAGAATGTAATAAGGGTAGAAAAAATCCAAAGGAGATTTCTTCTAACTACCGGTTCTCCGAACTGCTTAGAAAGTTAACAAGGGGTTCTATAGAACCAGACAGGGCTGGTAGAACCCCACCTCTACCCATGAAGCATTGTCACTCAATTTGGTGTCCCTAACTATTGCAAAGACAGAAACACAATGTTAAAAAGAAATCAAAACCTGTACTTGATCTTTGACATATTTAATGGTATTTTCATGGCATCTTTATATAATTGCATCTGGTATCTGCAAAGCCATCCCGGGTCACACTGTGCAAACAAACATCCCTTTTCCACCAACGTTACAACATGATTTCCAGAAGGATGGGATTGCTCACTGTTGCAAGTGTAGTAAGTTTTGGCATTGCATGAATGTGGCTTATTCTCTAGTAGAGTTATAATGAGGGGGAAAAACCCTCATGATTATGATATATACTTTAAGAAGATCTACTTGTAGGACTTTGGTTCCTGAAAGAACTATCTTAAAGTTCTAGCTTCTGTCTTTAGCTTGATATAGTATTTCCAAGACCGTTCACTAATTCACTAAGTAGGACTTTCTCACTCTTGGAAATAATTCCCACCACTTAGCCATTGCTACAAGAAAGTCATACATACATATTTATTATGTTCTAAAAGACAACATACTATCATCTACCAAGCTTTAGCTTGATCTGAGAAGCAAATCCTTTCTCCTGATGATGATGTCATTCATTTAAACGTTCAAGCTTTAACCCTATGCACGTGTGCATGGAGTTAGGCCTGTGGACTTGTTCTTTTGTGGGTATAGGCTTTTGGAAAACTCATCCCTCTCCTAGATAAATGAAATATTTTAGGATATATATTAAAAAGGCAGAATATTTCCCTTAAAAGAAAAGTAGAAACTCAGAGAGGCAGAAACTCAGTCTCCCTACCTTTGGTAATGGGCCATTAAGGCCTGGCCAGTCTACTCCACATAACAAAGATCTACCTCCTTCAGGCAGACCTATAATAGGAATCCCAAAGCTCTTTTATGACATCATCATCCAGCAAGTCTCAACCAAGCCTGGGACTCAGGATAGCCTACAGAGTTGCCCCTTCATGGCCCCATTGGAGTCTGACAACCAATCAGAATACAAGCTCAAATTCAAATCCCAACAAAGGGCATAAAATCCAGGGACTCTCAGCATCTCTTCCCTTTTCACCCAGGAACTCCCAGGCATATGATCTGGTCCACCACTAAATCATCTTTCCAAGCAGTCACTATGTTTTCAGTGTCTTTCTTCCCCACTTGAAACTGAACCCAGAAGGATATTCCTTCCAACACTACTCAAATACATTCCACATTCTCCACAATGTGTCCAAAATGCTTAAGAACTTTTCTGTTTTATTGAGGGATGTGTTGTTTTTATTTTGCAGCTCAATACTATGGTCATGAGTTTAGGGAAACTGATTTGGACCAGGTCAGATGATTAGGCCATCTGGCCCACTTTTACAAAAAGAAACTACTTGTCAAGCAAAGTAAAGATGGATTTAAATTTGGAACTTTATGAGTACAGAGATTTTGCCAGTACAGTTCTTTATTTTTTATTTTTTTATTTATTTTTATTATTTTATTTTATTTATTAGTTTCATCCTTTAAAAATGTTAGAATTCATAATACTATTTCTTAAAGTTTGGGAAGATATGGACATAGCTGTCTTAAGAAGGTTGTCTGAAGAGATCTAAGGGATGTGTAAGGCAAGAGCTAACCATTCCATACTGGTATTTACTTATTTATTTTTATGTATTTATCATATTTAAAAATTACCCATCTTCTTCGCAGAGATATCTGGGATATTGTCCCAGGTAGCTACACAAAACTGAGTGGATTTTTTGCTTTTTATTTTTTAAAATTTGGAACTCCAGTAAATGCTGATCTTCCTTATTGAAATCACATCTGGAATACAAACCAGAGAAAATCATAACCTGTATCTAAAAGCTAAAACTATAGGCATTATTCTTAGATTTTGAAATCACCTCTTTTGGGGGGAAATAATCTGACTTTAACAAAACTGTCAGGATTGCATTGTCTTGAATATCTTATCAACACGATGAAAAAGCATACTTTATCTGTGTCTTTGTTGACAAAATTAATCAGTCTTTTTCTTTCTGATACCTAAATTGGACACATTGCTAGGAGACGGCCCTATTTGCATTCATTTTGCAAAAGCCCTCATTGTTTAGAGGGTTATACATAACAGTGACATAAAGGCCCATGAGAAAATAATTGAAAAGGTCACAAGCCTATTTTTCTTTTTCTATGACTAGTTTCCATTAAGCAATTTTCCTGTGGCAGTATGATTGTGCAGCTGTGTGACAGCGGCTGTAGCACAATGAACTGACAGCTTGGCTTTCTGTCAAGGAAAATGCTGTCTACCTATCTCTCTGTTTTGCAGTTATCATTTTAGAAATCATCAGAAATAATCCTCAAAAGATTTTTTTTAAATGATGAGGGAGAAATAGAGAACCAGAGACCCGCTTCAAAGTTTCCCTGATAATTCTAATTTTATTTTTCTATTTTTTGTTTCTTGAATTTAAAGCAGCAATATTAGAACCTTGGTGACTTTAAAATTTGAGGATTTCAACCCCCCAGAATTCCCCAGGCCAACCATGCTGTCTGAGGAATTTTGAGAGTTGAAGGCCACAAGTCTTCAAATTGCCGAGAGAGTGAAATACTTATCATGGAACATGGTTAAGTGACAATTTCAAAATTGAGAACTAATTTCTGTAGATTATGACTAGTTCTCCATTAGCCTTTCCACCCTCAGTTCATATTTTATATGTCATCTTTAGCAGGAGTTTCCAACCTTGACAACTTTAAGCCTGGCGGACATCAACTCCCAGAATTCCCCAGCCATTCTGGGAGTTGAAGTCCACGAAGCTTAAAGTTGCCAAGGTTGGAGACCCCGATCTATAGGTAATACTAATCATAAATTGTTGATTTTCAAGACATCTGGCACTCCATATCCCTACCCCTCAAATATTCCTTCCAGAATCAAGACAATGCTTTTAGTTTAAACTTCAGATCCTGTTTGGATTTGCAAAGCATTCTTCAGTAATTTTCATAGTATTTATGTATGATGCCTTTCTTCTTTTTCTATTACTGACAGTTTATTATTTCCCATTGGTCCTGCTTAGAACATTTCCAGTCAAATAGCCAAATGGAGCTTCTTCTTTTCCTAATTCTAATTATCAGTTTCCTGTTCTTTTTTCTCTTTTAAATAACAAAATTGTACCTTTGTTCTTTTTAAGTCACCTTTAATATTCCAAATGATATCCACATAGCCCTTCAAGCTTCATAAAAGCAATCAGGTTATCTAATGCAAGTTTGTCCTTAAAAGTTCAGAATATTCAGTAGTAGTTATCCTCCAAAGTCCTAAAATTTTTATTTTCCTGCAAAAAAGATTTTTTTAAAAAACAACAATGTTCTTCTTAGTTCCCAGGGTCCTTAATCTACAGCTGCAAGGTAGGTAAGTGTTAGATTGTGGGGAAAAAAGAGACTGGAGACCAGCATGACTTTCAACTCTTTATTCGGTTCCTGGAATCAGTGTAACTGCGGAGCCACGGCAGCCTTTTTTTTATAGCGGCTGCTCGTGGCTCGCAGCTCAGGGCCAATGGCAGTTCCTTGAATTCCTCGCCAGTCAGGCGGACCAAGCACAGGGCGGCAATTGTTGACAAAGCACCGTCACTTGAAGAACCAATCATATTGGAGGGTAATATGTTAGTTTTTCCTGTTAGCATGTATCACTCTGGCTTTCTTAACAAGCCGTATTTATGTATTTACAAAACAGTAATGGTAGGTATTCCTTCTGTTATCTTTCCTTGGAATTTGAATGATCTATATCAGGGCTGTCAAACTCCCAGGCGCAGGCCAGATGTGTCATGTGCTGGTCACACCCATGCCCATGCCCACTTTAGCGAAGGGAAAAAATGTCCTGATATGTCACATGACACCACTGAGTTTGACACCACTGATTTATATAATGCTGTGGATATCACTAGAAAGATTAAGATTGAGTTTCTAGAAAGAGTTGAGAGAAGAGCACCAAAGATGATTTGGGGACAGGAGGCTGAATATATGAAGAACAATTACATGAACTGAGTATGAGTAGTCTGATGAAAAGAAGGACTGGGGCAACATGATAGCAATATTCCAATATCTAAGGGTCTGCTTCGAAGAAGAGGTGGTCAAGCTATTCTCCAACAAATCTGAAGGTAGGACAAAAAGCAATGGATGGAAATTAATCAAGAAGATAAACCTAGAAATAAGGAAAAATTTCCTAACAGTGAGAACAATTAATCAGTGGAACTATTTGTATCCAGAAGTTGTGGGAGCTCCAATACTGGAAATTTTAAAGAAGGGATTGAAGAACCATTTGTCTGAAATGGTATAGGGTTTCCTGTCTGAGCAGGAGGTATGACTAGAAGACCTCCAAAGTCCCTTTCTACTCTGTTATTCTGTTATTACAAGGAAACCTTTGTAAAAAGATAGGATACTTCCATGCATCTCTTAACCCAGGATCATTTCTAAATAGTTGTTTTCAAGAAAGTACATGGTGAAAGCAAGAAGGGTCTTTATCATCCATTCCATTATTACTCTATGAATCAAACAAATGATTATTAAGTTCTAATGAGTTTGCATATAGAGAACATCAAGGTTTTGAGAAGGCCTTTTAAAAGCATATCTGTGACTAATGGTTAATTTGGGTTCTACATCTTAAACTGGCCCTCTAGTGGGTTATTAGCATGTTTTCTGCTTTGTGTACTTTCACACTTTTTCTTCCTTGAAGGATAATTTTATGGTGGAACCTCAATGTATGTTTGACTTTAATAGCCGAACAAGAGTTTTTCTACCTACTATGTAATTCTGAAACACCTGAGTTGACAAATGAAAGTTAATGTCACATCCTTCTGATGTTGGAGAGAACAATCCAGTTCCAAGACACTTCCTATCAGGGGCTGAGAGAAAATGAGAGCTAACTTCTGTGCCTAAGGAAGAGATAGAACAGTGAAACAATAAGTGAATTCACAACTTGCACTGCTAATAATGTGGTTTGCTTGGGTTATTGAGTTGTATGAATGTAGCCTAGTTTATGGCTTAGTGCTGTGTGGAATACCAACAATTATATTTAGTCATCTATAAACCAGATGAGTGACATTTTCTCCTCTGTATAATTCATTTTCAACAGAATAAGAACATATTGAAGGAGCATTTCTCACCTAAGTAAAACAGTGTTTCATTTCAGTCTTTACTATCTCATTATTCCCAACATGTAGGTCTGATTGTACGAAGCTGAGTACAGATTGATCTAAAATGTCACACTATCCCTATCACTGAAGAATGGGAGGCTGCAACTTCACATCTAAGATCAAATGAACCTGCTGTGAAGATTTCTGCCACTTAGAAAGACATGAAGAATACACAGTGATTGATTATCATCTGAATTTAGCAAGCTCAAAATAGATGGTTCAGCTCTGATATTCACATTTTACTGCTTTAAGTAATGTGTGCATCATACCTAGTTGTGCTTTTTGTATTGTTTTTGCTACCATAACTGAAAGCATATATAAAGACATGTCACAGAAGAAAAGGAAAACCAAAGTTGGGTTGTTTTTTTTCATTACAAGATAAAGTGCAGAATTGCATATCAATGGGTGTTAGCCGCTCACTCCCCAGTTTGCCTTCCTGCTGTCTGTATATGCATGAAATGATGGTATAGGAGATAAAATACTCCTATGTTTATTGCTACCAGCTCACAGCCAATTGTGTAGCAATTCTGAAACCATAATACTGAAATATATGCCATTTATATATCTGAGCCCTTCTGCAAAAACTAAAATAAAGTCTAGGAAAAGAGCAAGAAGAATAGAACAAATATATATACTTCCTGTTTTATCTTTTGAGTTACACACCAGAATGAAAGGGTATTAGGCACTTGTCTGTTCACAAAAGCCTTTTGTTGAAGAAATTATTTTTCCCCAATAAAAAAGGATGTTCTCTCTCTTGTCTTGCAATGGTATATATTTACAACCCATTAAAAGGGAATATACAGATGCAAATTGTATTCTTCTCAGTTGGCAGGACAACATGAATAAGGCAGTATCAGTTCAACACTCAATTAATGTCATCATTTATAACCAATTGGAAAGAGACAATGCTAATGAGATATTAAACTCTGAATCAACAATAAATTGCCTAATTATAGCTGAAAATGAAATAGTCTGTAAAAACTAAAAAGTTGAAGCCTGTAAATAAGCAGTAAATAGGAGATCATGGTTTTGAAATGGAAAAAAAGGAGGGCAACTGAAGTGTGAAGCTGTCTGGAAGAAAATATTTTCTAACTAGACCAGGAAACATTATTTCAATCTGCAGAGTAAGAGGTCAGGCTTTCTTTTAAGTGTTTTAACAAGAAAACTAGAATCAAGCTGGAAATCCATGCTGGGTTTTTAGAAATCCATTCCCAACTTCAGATTCCCATCACAAATATATTGACTTAATATATCATTGAGAAAGGTGAATATGAATTAGGGAAAGTTGATGATTGACTGTGATAAATGCATGGGGTCAGCACTGCTGATCTGGCATCTGGTTAAGACAGCATTGTACCACAGATGATTTGGTATTCACTCACCAATTAAGTATGTGAAGGATCAGAATCACAATCAGTTGTGTATCATGGAACAATGCAACAATGCTGCACTTTAGCACCAGCTTGGATAGTTATATCTAGATAATTGTGCATTCAAAAGCATAAAATGCAAGTTGATTAATACAGTAACCCCCAGTCTTCTAGGCACCAGAGACAGGTTCCATGGAGAGAGGTGTTTCCCAGTGGTGGGATTCAAATTTTCTTTATCACGGGTTCTGTGGGCATGGCACACATGCAGAGGGTTTTCTACTGACCTTCTCCTGCAATCCTGCACTCTCCCTGTGTGTTAAACAGCTGGCCCAAGACAATCTGCTGTGCCGTGCAAAGCAGCTGAGCTTCAAAAACAGGAAGTAAAGGTCAGAATAGAGTCGTATCGGGTGGGAGGACCCAGCAACTGATCATCGGAGCGAATTGGTTCATTCACAGATGATCCTCGGAGCTACTGGTTCAGTTGAACCCTGGCCAAACCAGTAGAATACCACCCCTGGTGATTCCATAAACTGGGGGGGGGGGTTTCATGTGCTGCCTACATCTCATGAATGGGGCTTTGCTTTTTTATGCAGCTTGATTTCTGGCATGCCACAGACCAATGCTGGTCCATGGACAAGGGGGACAAATAGGTACCACTTCAGGGGAGAAGGTAACAGGATTCTATGCATCTTTGGCATATACTCATGCTGGCCACATGACCATGGTAATTGTCTTTGGACAATGCTGGCTGCTTCAGCCAAGAAATAGAGATGAGCACCATGCTCAAGTTGGACACAACTGACAAGGAAACCTTTACAGTTTAATTGTGGAATTAATGAACAATGACAGCTTGGGTGTAAGCAGGCATGACCAGGAGAACTCTAAGATGGACAGAAGAGAGATACATCATGGATGGCTTTCAGAAGGAAGCAACTGATACATCCATAGCTGCTGGCACCCTTATTCCCACCTAAAAGGCATGGGAGGGTTTATTTAGAAATGTATATCAAAAAACAGCTATTTAAAGAATTTGAATATAAAAAAATAGGATATTGGGGTAGGGGCTTGTATAACAAATGTATGTATGTATGTTTGTATGTATGTTTGTATGTATGTTTATATCTATCTATCTATCTATTTATCTATCTATCTATCTATCTATCTATCTATCTATCTATCTATCTATCTACCCTGTTTCTCCAATAATATGGCTCCCCCAATAGGAAGTCCCAGCATGTTTTATAGGTATGAAATAAAATTAAGCCCCTCCCCCCAAATTAAGGCCTATATTAAAACATGCAAAATGGGGGGAAATGGTGGGGGGGCTTGCCGGTAGGAAGTACTTTTGTTGCACACCTGGATATGGTGCTGTCTGCGTTGACCCCGATACTAAGTGCCTCACCAACGCCGAGGTCAACAACCAAATCGCCACCCACCCGCCCAAAGATGCAAGGGGGGGAAAATTAAGTCACCCCCAAAAAGACAGCCTAGCCATTTTTGGGGGGCTCAAAAACAAATAAGACCTGGCCTTATTAATTGAGAAACATGGTATCTACACATACACATTCATACATACATACACTACACATACACATACACAACACAACACCAAAGTTGGGTATTGAAGACAACAGGCTAAAGACACTTGCCTACATATTGTGTTGATTATAATGACCACAACACACAGTGCTGTATTTATTAGGGAGGGTTGCATAGGATTTGCCTGCTTTTAAAAATAATTTGTCAAAATTTCACAGAAAAATGGGCCTGCCTGTCTATCTGATATACTCCTAGGGTTGTCTTATGCATACTAATGCATGCCGGCTGAGTATCCTGCTAACCAAATATAGACTTGATTTCTATTGTATGTTGTTATAAAATAAAGACCTGATTGTTGTTGTGTAGCCTGTTGCTGGCTGTGCTGCAAGCAGAGACAAATTGCTCTCCAAGATATCCATTCATATTACCTGCCCCCTCAAGTGACTTGTGCCAGTGTTGAAAAGGCCATGGTCTTAAGTGCCACCAATGACATCTAGTGAAGGTTACAGTAATAACTCTAGATCTTTCAATTATGCCATCTGTGGTGCAGTGACTATATATCTCTTTTAAAAGATAGGTTTGCAGGAGTCCTGGAATAATAGCCACAAATACCCCAGTTAGAGCCCCATATTCATGAATGTGACCAACAGATATAATGTTGCTCTCTATAATCTGTTTTATATTTTTAATTAAACTGTTTTTTTTTTGCTCTTTGTTGGTCAAAAACTCCCGGCCCATTGCTGCAGGGTTTCCTCCAATGAGAACATAGCTTATGAGAAGATAGCAATATTGTTTGTTTATTGAACTGGAGATGTGGAGGCCGATAGTGCAAATTTTTCCACCACTGGGTTTTGTGCGAAGCAAAGCAAACAGTATCTACTGTGGTTGTTCTGAATTGGAGATTTGTTTCTCTGTGAGAAGGTGTTTCCCATTGGGAACTCAGACTGGAATTTCCCTAGGGAGGGTGGGAGGGGGAAAGCTGCCTGAATTATTATTTTTTGATGTTATAATGGGTGGTCCAATTTGTTAGCACCCAATGGCCTCACTTAGGAGTCACCTACTTGACATCTGGTGGTTGAGCATGCAACTCAAATCCTAAATTGTAATTTTCACCAGACTGCTGAGACACTACAAGACAAAGCAGAAACTGATGAGATTACTTCTAAAAATAATCTAAATAGGAATATGTCTGAGCAGCAAAAAAAAAAAAAGCAACTAATTGGATTCACATATTAGTTAAGTCATTCTTAACCAATTAAGAATTGGACAACCATTTCTCTGAAATGGTATAGGGTTTCCTGTCTGAGCAAAGGGTTGAAGATGTCCAAGATACCTTCCAGTCCTTCTATTCTCCTCTCCTCTCCTCCATATTCTCCTCTATATTCTAGTATCCTCTATATTCTAGTCTCCTCTATTCTGTGGTTGGTTAGACTATCGCTTAAACATGTTGTGTGAACTTAGCCACTATGATCTATAAATCATTGTTTGTTTGTTTATTCATACCAACTTCCAACTCAATCTAGGTGATTTACATAATATAAAGCCTGGACAATAAACTAAGAAAGACATACAGGTTCATCCTTGACTTACAACTACACTGGGCCCATAATTTCTGTTGCTAAGCAAGGTAAGTTGTTAAGTGAGTCATGATACCCAATTTTATGACCTTTCCCACCGTGGTGGTTAAGCAAGTCACTGTAGTTGTTAAAAGAATCTGGCATTCCCCCGTTGACTTTGTTTGTTGGAGGCAGGCTAGGAAGATCACACATGGGGATCTAATGATCCCATGATGCTGCAAGCATCAAAAATATATTCCTGTTGCCAAGTGTTTGAGTCTTGATCATGTGACTGTGAGGACACTCTGATGAGCATAAGTGCAAGGGCTAGTGTAACTTTTCAGGGCTAGTGTAACTTTGTGAAAGGAATGGTTGTAAGTTGAAGACTACCTTTATGGGTCTGGAAAGAAAAAAAGAATACAAACAGAACAAAGTCTTATCCACCCCCTGCATTTAGCAAAACTCTTTCAGCTTTGGAACATCATCAGGGAATGAACTATATACTGTAGATCTCTGAAGAATTATTGGTCCAAAAGACAGGCCCCTCAACAGAGAAGGCATGACTCTGAGACCTCAAAATATGACACTGTTTGATTGGGAGGACCGACTTTGTCATATAATATATGAGGATGGGTAATACCAAATGAAGAAAGGCAGTCCCATAATTCACCTGGCTCAATGCCACATATGGCTTTATAGTGGCAGCTGTGCCTTCTGAGTGGTTTTCAACAGTGGTCCTGGGCACACCACAGTTCAATAGTCCATGCATGAGGCAACTTGACAGTGATGAGATTCAAATTTTTTTACTACTGGTTCTGTAGGTGTGGCTTGGCGGGCATGGCAGAGGAAGGATACTATAAAATCTCCAGTAAGAGGTGGTATTTATCGGTTCTCTAAAGTATTCAAAATTTTCGCTACCGGTTCTCCAGAACTGGTCAGAACCTGCTGAATAGCACCTCTGAAACTAGGACATGAGTGGCCATCTCAAGGGTTTCCAAATGGGCATAGATTGATCAGGTAAAAGCTCTCTTGGCCACAACTGCTATAGCTCTTTGATATCCTTCAGATAGCACCCCACTTTTGAAGTGCTATCCCATCCAAGACTGAAGCTGGAAGTTCTCCAGTACTAGGGTGCACAGAAGTGACCCACAGAAGTGATCCACTTGGTCTTCCAGGATTGAGCCTAAGTTCCTTCATGTCTTTCCAGACCCACAGAGCCACAAGACATGAGAAGACAATAACAGCAACACTTGGATAGGCCAGGCTGAGATGTACAATTGGTTGTCATCAAAATATTGATAATACCAAAGCCCAAGTTGACAGGCGACCTCAACCAGTAATCTCAGAAACATGTTGAACAGAAGACAAAAAAATTATGTCCTATGGCACCTTATAAGTGAGGAGTCCATTGACACAATGTTTCACCCCATCAATGCTGAGAGGATCTAACCATATCTCCAAACCTCCCACTCTTGATTCCCTCACCTGGTCCAAAATAATACTACAGTGATGGCATGAAAAGTTGCTGAGAAATCAAAGAGCACAACTGTCTGACTAAAATGGGGTAGTAATTTAATTTTTTTTTTATAAATAGGAAGAGGGGAAGGGAAAAGGAGGAAAACACAACCAAATGGCTTACAATTCTCCACATCAAAATACATAAAAGGAAAGGCTTCCTCTATCCAGCTGTATCCAACTCTAAGGGACATTGCTCATCTCTGTTTCTTAGCTAAGGGAACGAGCATTGTCCAAGATATTTCTGTGATCATGTGGTCAGCATGACTATACACCAAGGTGCATGGAATGCTGTTCCCACTGAAGTGGTATCTATTTATCTACTCACATTTATTGACTCACTAAAGTAGTGTCTATTTATCTACCCATAGCTTTCAAATTGTTAGGTGGTCAGGAATTGGGTATGAAGACTCCCTCAGATACCTCTCTAGATGTCTCCTCAGAGGAGGAAGAACCAGTTCCAGCAGGGGAAATGACAGGGTTAACTACCGGTTCGGGATTTATGAATTTCTCTGCATGCTGCGAGCCGCATGCCTATAAATCATCAGCACAGTGCATGCAGAGAAGCAGCCTTTGAAACAGCCCTCTTTTCCTGCTTTTTTAACTGCAGCTGTGCCTTGTTTGGCAGCTGAAGTTGAAAAATCAGGAAATAAAGATCTGATAAGAGCCCAGGTGGGTGGTGGGCAAAAACATCAGCAGACATAGAACTGGTTCTATGTCTGCTGCTCTTCAGAGCTACCGGTACTACAGAGATGGACAGAACCAGTAGACACCTATCCCTGAGTTCCAGGAATGTCTGGTGAGGAGTTGGTCAGTGGCTCCAAGTTGCCATCTGAGAGGAATTTGGCTGAAACACAGCTGCAGCAGGATAGCCCTGAGGCTTCAAATGCATACAACTGCAACCTATCAGTAATGAGGAAGAGAAACTGCCTTCTGCACCTGATCCAAGAACACATTGGGGAGAGAAAAGGCAGGAGCAGAGAAGGTCAGCCAGATTACTCGTGAGGAGAAAGCCTCATTCTTCTTGATGGACTGCACTGGAAGCTGACTATTTAGCACAGCAGACAGATGGAAGTGATGCTGAGATGAGTGTGTTGATTTCCTAGCTGTTGTTTTCTGGTCATTGTGATTCTTGCCTTGTTTTGGAATGACACCTTGACTTGGATTGTGAATTTTGGATTTTTCTTGCCTTGTGAACCCTCTGGTACTGTGGATTTAATTTTGCATGGTGGGTTTATTTTAACTGGCAAACTTTCAACTGCCTTGTGGACTCACTGGCCATTGCTCTATAGGACTTAGAAGGACTTAGAAGTCTTTGTGATGACCACGAATTTCACCCCATTCTGTTAAAAACAAGAAACCTTTTTGCTTTCCCCTACTAATCAATAAGGATAAGTTTTACTTTTAGCCAATTTAAATTTGGAAACTTCCTTATTGAGCTTGCTCTTTTTTTTTAAGCTGCCAAAATCAGAATCGAACCAAACTTGTGTTCAGTGGATGGATACACCTGTACCATATAACTTGAGGAACAACCAAAGGCTTTTACCATAAATATAATAGATCTTTTTTAAAAAAGTGAATCCAAGAAGCTAAGTGAGAAATTATGCAGAGCAAGAGAGATTTAACCTGGAAATAAGGAGAAACTTTCTGACAGTGAGAACAATCAACCAATAGAACAGCTTGCCCTCAGAAGTTGTGGGAGCGCCATCAGTTGAGACTTTCAATAAGAGATTGGACTGCCATTTGTCAGAAATGGTGTAGGGTCTCCCGCTTGGGCAGAGGGTTGGACTAGATGACCTGCAAGGTCCCTTCCAACTCTGATTATCTGTTATCTGTTAAGACTGAATACCAAATTTAGTGAAAGAAATGGAAGATTTACCCAAATTACCATTAATATGAGCAACTCCCAATTATTAACAGTGAATTAATAAAGGAAGATGCATAATGTATGTAAATGTCTAAAGGGGAACAATTACTCTTTGAAAATGAAGTCGTTATATTCCTCTTATATACAAGTCTGGTAGAGTAAAATTTGCAAATGAATGAAAGGTAATGCAAAATAATGAGTCTCCCTATCTCTTGCAACTTCAGTTACAGCATATAGGTAGTCTTCAGTCAACAATCAGGTCTAGAATTTCCATTGTTAAATGTTAGGAGAAACATGCCGGAGATAACATTGAATTTTAAGATTAGCTCTTCATGGGCATGTCTTTATACAATCCTTATCTAAAGCCATTGAATGACCATCACCTAGTCTTGTGATAATGAAATAAGGTGGATAAAACAAGTTTCAGTGTCTAAAAGAGAGTAGAAAATCTGATCCTCAGTATGATTGCTGGCCTCCAACAGTAACTGAAGAACCACAAGTTCTGCAGCTGTGGTATATCTCCTTCCCCCAGCCCCTTTCTGGTTTTTCTTCTCTATTTCTTTTGCATTTTCCATATTTTCATTATTTTTAGTGCAATTTATTTACATCACTTAGCACATAGGCTTTTGTTAAGAGTTTAAGATCCATTTGTTACTAGGCTTTTGTTAAGAGTTTAAGATCTATTTGTTACAAATAGGTTTCAATTCCACTTTTAACATTTTGATTTATAATTATAACATAAAAAAATCATCTACTTTAGAAATCTTAAGTGTTCAAAAATAACTGTCATCAGTGTTGGATTATTTTGACGATAGTTTATTTTCTGAGCTAAAAATAATAGTCTTGTAAACATAGACATGGTAGGTCTAACTCTGTATTTTTCAAAACACATTGCAGCAAGCTGAGGGCAAAAGAGAAGACAATCAGTGAGTCTATTGCTAGGTGTCTGGATGACTTACAATAAGATCTCTAAGTTCTCGTTAAAAGGTAAAGGTTCCCCTCACACATACCTGCTAGTCATTTCCAACTCTAGAGGGTGGTGCTCATCTCTGTTACAAAACCGAAGAGCTAACGCTGTCCGAAGACATCTCTGTGGTCATGTGGCTGGCATGGCTAAACACCGAAGGTGCACAGAACACTGTTACCTTCCCACCAAAGTGGTCCTTATTTTTCTACTTGTATTTTTACATACATTCAAACTACTAGGTTGGCAGAAGCTGGGGCTAGTAACAGGAGCTCACTCTGTTATGCAGTTTTAGGGATTCGAACCACTGAACTGCCGACCTTTCTGACTGACAAGCTCAGCATCTTAGTCACTGAGCCACCACATCCCTCGAAGTTCATGTTACAATCCCCCTTTTTGTGTCTAAATTAGATTGTTTGAATTAGATTAGATTAGATTTCCAAAACCTCTGTAGTGACTCAGGTATAGATCTGTATTTGTATATGATTATCATTCCATCCACTATGATTTAATTAATCTAGTTTCTGCCTACTTTGTGTTAGAAGGATCAACTAAATATCAACAGACATGACTGTAGATTGCCAGGGATCCTGACAATCTTAACAGTTTGCAATAGTAGCGAACAACCTAGCTTGGGTATAGAATGAGGGTGAATGTTTGTTCTCCAGGCTTCTGCGTTGATTTCTGAAAGTTTCATTTCCAGACTAGGTAATATCTTCAGTGGAGTGTAAGGGATAAACTCTGCTGAAGATGCTAATCCCCTAATCTGAACAATGTTATAGCTGCTTATGCCACAATCAACAAAACAATTGTTTTGAGTGAAGGTGGTTCTTATTTAGTGACCACTTCTTTGTAAGCTATTCAAACTTACAGTTGTGCTAAAAAGTGGTCCTTGAGAGTACTTGGTCCTCAAAGTTTCAGCTGTCACAATTGTATAAGCATGATCCAGTGCTCAGCAAAAAACTGGACTTTCAATTGCCATAGTGTTGGTTGTTACATGATCATGATTTATGATCTTTCCTACCAGCTTTGCACAAGGAAAGTCAATGGAAAAGCTAACAGGAAGTTGAAAATCATGATCACAAGAGGTCCTCAGTTAATGAACCATATGGTCCTCACTTAATGACAGTAACAGGAACTGCTAGAACTGCTATCATTAAGTGATGCAGTCATATGACATTAATCCACATTGCTTAGCGATGGAATTTTTGATTTCAATTACCATCATTAACTGAGAATTTATCCATATTCTTATGTTACAGGATTTCTTACAGTCATAGTTTATGCTATCTGGTGGTTTAGTGGCTAAGTGGTTAAGGTGCTGGTTTTGTTGCCTGGAAAGCCAGCAGCCCAGATTCAAGATCTGAATGCCATGTGATGGGGTGAGTTCCCATCCTTGCCCCAGCTCCAGCCAACTAGCAATTTGAAAGCATGCAAATGCAAGCAGATAAATAGGTACAATTTTGGTGGGAAGGTAATAGTGTTCCATGCGCCACGTGACCATGGAAATGTCACATACAGGGGTAGAATTCTTCCAGTTCACACCTATTCACTAGAACCGGTTGTTAACATTCTAAGCAGTTCGGAAAACCAGTTGTTAGAAGAAATTACTGGCCTAATCCTGTAAGGAAGGCAGGAAGGAAACATTCTGGTGTTGCTTACAGAAACATGATTTTTTAAAAATTGGGCTTTCATGTCTGGGTTACACAATGTTACAGAATGTTTGCCCCCAAAATTGTTACCTGTGCCACTTTTCAGCCATTATTGGACTATCTACCTTTTGCCCATGACTTGTTCATAATCAGCCATTAGTTTGAGGCTATTTAGCTTGTAGGTGAATTGAATTAATGAGGCATGTCTACCATGCTTTCTCATTTGTGTTTCTACGGCTCTTAAGAACAATCTGTATTCAGCTCAGTTTTTTATTTTATATCTCATTGGCCCTACATGTCGAATCATCAAATGCAAATGCTTATGGGATGATTTCCTTGTGTCAATTTGAGCCATGTCTCCCTATAGTTTGCCCAGACTGCTCGTGGGCAGATTGCAGAAAAACTGGCTGATCCTGGTTGAACCCAAATGGAAAAAATCATAGAAATGTTCCCCCTCCCTTTGCTACTCCCTCCCCGTATATTCTGAGCAGCCACATGGATATTCCTTTTCCTACCTAATCTACCTTCCTTGCCAGGCAGGTGGCAAGAGTACACAGCCACACATCACAAACAGGACATCTTCAAAATTCATTTGCAATTCCATATCCACATGCACACACAGTGCATCTGCTTTCAACACAACACAAGCTGCTGACAGGCTAACCAAATCCTCAAGGAAAGAAGAACCAATCACTGAAGGGGAGTTTGTTGGGTGAAAACAAAAGCCTTTAAAAGCTAACCAACTTTTTCACACTTCACTTCCTGAACACGCTCGCTGTAGAAGAACCTTCCATAGAGGTCTTTAAGATGTCCTAAGAAACCCTCTGTGCAGCCTCCCTTTTAATATTTTATACTTTTAATATGGTTTTTTTGTTGACCTTAATGCTATTTTCTATTTTATCTCACCTTATTTAAATGTATTAACTTAAACTGCCTTGAGTCGATTAGGAAGGCATGGGAGGGGGCTAGCAAAATGAAATTCCTCAAAATGTCAGAATGGTGAGGAGGAAAGGAAAAATAAGTTTGATTGCATGAATTATTTCCATGAAGCTGCTTGTCCTTTGATGGGAGGAAAATATATTTCCTTTGGTGTCTTTAGAAAAAATGAACTTTCAGGAAAGGACAGGCTTGCTTTCTCAGAAAGCAACAGCAGGCCTTGCATGATGGCACAAAGTTGACTTTCTCCAGCAGAGAAAGAAATAAGGGAGAAAATAGGTCAGTATTAGAAAATAGGCTGTTATTTGCACGATATCTAGAAAAAGAATATATTTTATGCACAAAAAGCACCCTTTTGATGCTTTTATACACTTATGCAAAAAGACCAAATAGCCGAGTGAATTTTGGTAAAATCTTTTCTACGCCGATTCTTTCCATCCTTTGTGGAGCATGCTCCGTGTCATGGGCTAATCTTGCAGTGCGGTTTCTCAAAGTGGGCAGGATGATGCATACATACACACAAAAACAAACACACCACAATTAGGAGGCTTTTTCAGGCCAATTGAGGACCCTGTCAGAACTCATTCTGGTCTTTGCTCCCTAAATCGTATGTACAACCCTGCAGTGGCCTGCTACAGAATCATAAACTATTCTAATATAAAGATTAAAACACAATTATTAAAATTATTAATTGATATATTTATTTCACGACCAGCTCTAATTCCATTGAAATCATAGTTTCATTCCTCAGAAAAAAAAAAAAAGGGGGGGGGGGGGTTTACAGAAATTCACAATCAATTTAGAAAGTCACTGCAATGTTATACAGTGTATAAATTTCCTACAGTAACATGCCATACAGAGGTGCTATTCAGCAGGTTCTGACCAGTTCTGGAGAACTGGTAGCGGAAATTTTGAGTAGTTCTGAGAGCTGGCAAATGTCACCTCTGACTGGAGATTTTACAATATCCTTTCCCTGCCATGCCCTCCAAGCCATACCCACAGAACCGGTAGTAAAAAAATTTGAATCCCACCGCTGATGTCAGAATCTGTAGAAAGAAGGGTCTTGGCTGTATTTTGATTTTACTTGCTTGCTGCTTTTCCCCCCAAAATAAATAAATTCACAGGACTGGATAGAACTTCAAAATACACCTAATTATTAAGGTGTAAAATCCACCTAATTATTTTGTGTGTGTACCTAAATACACCTTAATCATGCGAAAGAGAGTTTAGTACTTAATAAACATTCCAATGCATTTGGATACTGTGACAATTTGGTCTTTTTATATTTCTTTTATAATGTGATGGAAAGAAATTTAACAGTTAACTGAATTAAAAAGAGCTGCATTTCCAAAAGTATGTTTTTCCCTCTTTCGCTGTCATTAGTCAGAAAACGGACACCATCTCTATTCCATGTCTTCTTTATTATAAAAGTATTGCTGACTTTATCTCGTTGCAGCTGACCTCTGGCATCCAGACAGAAGACGTTTTACTGTGTTTTTTATTTTTATTTATATTGCCCAACAGCTCTTATGCTGCCAACAGCTGGAATTCTGCTGTTCCTCCAATACTTTTCTTTTATTCATAAATTCATAAAACAGTTTACAAGAGTGTACATACACTTTTTTTCCAATTCTTAAGAGCTTAAAATATTTTCTTTCTTTTTTAAATTAAGGCTCCTGTCTTAACGGATTTTATTTTTTTGTGCTTCTCTACATTGGCACTATATTCATTGCTCAAATTTAAAAAGGGGTGGAAGTAGACCCATTTAAAAGTGTGTGTGTCGGTTTAAGTGTACGTATGAGAGTATATCTCCTTCTCACAAGGAAGTGGCAATCAAGGCTAAGGAAAATTTGAGAATCATCTAACTTTCTACTGTGTTTTTATAGGGACTCACTTCTCAGTCATATTATTGGTTATTTTAATTATTTTAAATGATTAAGGATTATTTTAAGTAATCCTTTGGCAAACAGAGTAAATGTGCTATATTTTAACAAGTCAATATAAGAACATCTCTGACCAAATTCTATGCTGATATCCAACAGCTGCTAGACTGGAAAATGGAATAAGTTTCTAATTCTTAATATGTTTCATTTCTGTTTTTATGAAAGGTACTCCATAGTTAGAGCTCTGGCAACATTTCATTTGATTTGTATTTATTATCAAATTTACATCAATCTTTATAATTTTATAAGCAGCAAAACCTTTTATGAAAATAAAACAGAATGCAGAATCTAAAGCCCCTGTCACACAGTACCAACAGATGGAAAGAGGATGTAAAACGGAGAGAAACACTTGCCATCCCTTGGTTAATGCAATCCATTCGGTCTGTACTCACTGGGTACGTTTTTCATACTCTCTATCCGTTCAGCATCCGTCGACTGAGATTCCATCCGCTCAAAAAGTTTTGAGCTACTCAAAACTTTTTGAGCGGAAAATGTATCCAATGCGTCCGTTCTGCATCAGCAACGCATACAGGGAACATCCGTTCTACATCCGTCATCATCTGTTACGCATCCGCTATATCCGCTAGGCATCTGCTGCACATCGACACAACTCGCATCCGCTCCAGCGGAAAACGGACACAGGGAGAAAGCGAAACGGACGTGGAACGGACACGCAGCATTAGTAGCACAGACGTAGAAAGGATGAAAGCAGATGCAGATCACATACAAAACATTAAAATGGAAAAAACGTTCGCAGAGGGGACCTATCTCGGATATTTAGGATGTCTGCAGGATGCCTAGAGGATGCAAAAGGACACCGAGCGGAAAACCTAAATTGCCTATAAAAAGGGGGAGGAACTCACCTGGATCTCACTTTCAGTCCAGCAGCCCTGCTGTGCAGACCTCTTCAGCCTTCATCTGGCTCTTGCTCTTCCACAGCATCCAGTCATCTCCACCATGGATCATCACACAGTCCTTTTGGTGGCCAACATTGTTCTACAACAGTGCGAAGCCCTCTACAGGCTCTTTTATCTGTTCTATGCGAAGAAAATGAGGTGGCCAAGAAGTGTCTGGGTCTGAAGATGGATCGTGAGAAGAGCAGAGTACGGACTGTATAACAAGCTGATGGTGGAGCTGAGGAATGAAGACCCTCGTGCATTCCAGAACTTCATGAGGATGCCACCAGCCATGTTTGATGAAGTTGTGGAGTGGCTGAGACCCAGGTTGACCAAGGCAAACACCAATTTCTGGCCCAGCCTAGACCCTGGACTGAAGGTGGCACTGACTCTGTGCCACTTGGCCTCAGGGACCACATACAGGAGCATGCAGTATGGCTGGAGGGTGCCACACGACACCATCAGCATTGTGGTCAGAGAAGTGGTGCAGGCCATCATCGAAGAATACCTGGAGGAGCTCCTCCAGTGCCCCTCCACTGAAGAAGGATAGAAGAAAGTTGCAGGGCATTGGTATCAGAAGTGGAACATCCCCCACACCATTGGAGCCATAGATGGGAAGCACATGGCCTGGAAAGCTCCAGCCAAGTCAGGGTCTACTTATCACAATTACAAGGGCTTCTTCAGCATCATCCTCTTCGCCATGGTCGATGCTGACTACAAGTTCATGTACATCGATGCTTCAGGCAACGGGTCAGCTTCAGATGCCCAAGTATACAACGCCAGTAAACTCAAGGAGGGGCTGGAATACAACCTCATCATGGGCTTCCCAGATCCAGACCCCATGCCCAATGACACACAAGATGTGCCCTACTTCATCTTGGGGGATGATGCCTTCTCCCTCACAACCTACCTCATGAAGCCCTACACTTCCAGATGCCTCACCCGTGAAGAGAGGATCTTCAACTACAGGCTGTCCAGGGCAAGGCGGGTGGTGGAGAACGCCTTTGGCATCCTGGCCAACAGGTTCCAGGTGCTTCTCATCACCATGCAGCATCACCCAGAGACCATGAGCAACATCGTGGAAGCTTGCTGCATCCTGCACAATCTCATGCGCACCCGCTACCCAGTGTTGCAGAACAGGCTCGTGGACCACCAACAAGCAAATGGGGACATGGAGCCTGGTGAATGGAGGCAAGGGCGAAACCTGATAGACACTGTGGATGTGCAAGGCCCCAACAGAGATTCACTTGAAAGGAAAAAGCAGTGCAACCTCCTGAAACACTGGTACAACTCCCCAGCTGGAGCAGTGGAGTGGCAAGAAAGGATGATAGGTGCTTAATGGATGCCTCCTTCAGCCTGTCTCATACCACGGATGAGATTTTGCCATGGATGTTGAGTGGCCCTACAATGAACAGGGCATTTAATAAAGAGTTGTGTTTATGTTGAAATGTGTGGATCAATGATTACATTGTTATTGATAATGAAGGGCCAAAGGTGTGGCACCTGGTAGGGTGGACCATACAGTCCCACAATGCTTGCACTGGAGGTTTATCTATCCCACAGCTATTACCCATCCCAAAGGTATCCCTGCCCATCCTACAGCTATTATCCATCCCAAAGGTATCCCTGCCGATCCCACAGATATCCCTGCCCATCCCACAGCTATTACCCATCCCACAGGTATCCCTGCCCACCCCACAGCTATTACCCATCCCAAAGGTATCTCTGCCCATCCCACAGGTATCTCTGCCAATCCTACAGCTATTACCCATCCCAAAGGTATCCCTGCTCATCCCACTGCTATCTTAACCCATCCCACAAGCATGCAAAGGCTTAAACCATTTCTAAAAGTTTCCACCAAGACTTTATTTACTAAAATAAATGAAGCAAGTGTGTGAAGCAAAGATAATCTTTATTAATAACAAGCTGTAAAAGAAAAATGACCCAAGTGTCTTAAGCAAAGATAAAGTCAACAGGTAGCCACCCAGTCTCTGGCACTCTTCTTGGTCACTCTGAGGCGTGCCCAGTCCCAGGGGTGAAGGGTCCAGGTGCTGTGGAGGTGGCTGCTGCTGGAATGCTGGTCTGAGGCGTCATTGGGGTGCTTGGCCCTGAGAGGAAAACAAGGGACGGTGTATGGAGGAAGCTCTCAGAGAGCTGGCTCAGTCCTGTGATGTTGAGAGCCCCTTCCTCCATGACATGGGGTGTCAGCCCCAATACCGATGACAGATGTTCTGAGGCCGGGCTTGGCTGTGGGGTGGAGGAAGGAGCAGTGTAGGGATGTCTGGTCTGCAGGTGAGCAAGGTGAGGCATGGGTGGCATCTGTGGCATGGGTGGCATCTGTGTCGTGGCTGGCATCGGTGGCATCGGTGGCATCAGTGGCACTGGTGGTGTTCGATGTACCTTTGCCTGGACTGGGAAGGGCTGCCTGTGCTGCTGGAGCTCCTGGTAGCTGTAGCCTTGGTAGGTGAGGGCCTGTGGAAAGCCTTGGAAGGGCAGTGACATCACCTGGGGTGGAGGAGCAGACCTGGACTGGGTGGGAGCAGGTTCAGCTGGGTCTGGAGGGTTGTGAAGAAGACCGGTGATCCTGTCCTTGATCACCTGGTACTGTGATTCGGATATGTTTATGAGGGTCTGGTTGACGTTGGTGAGGAAGGGCTTGTGGTTGGAGGATGGGACGTCAGTGTGTACCAGCTGAGAGAGGAGATTTACGCTGCTTCTGATGGTGTCCCTGATCTCCAGCAGGACAGTGTGGCTCGGCCGCTCCGGTCTGGCTCTCTGCCTGCTTTCTGTGGAGGTGGAGCTGGGGGTGGATGTGGGTTGGTCTCTGGTGGAAGTGCCCTCTTCTTGCTCCCACTGCATCAGGGGGTCCTCCACGCACTCCGCCATGGGGAGTGCAGCTGTCGGGGGGGTCTCCGCCGTGGCACGCTCCACAGATACCTGCCTGGACACAGGAGCTGACTCTTTGCCAGAAGAGGACTGGCTTTCTGCGGGCTGCCTGAGAGAGAGGGTTGTGAGAGGGGCTGCTCCTCGGTGGCGGATCTCACCCTCCAAGAAGCTGCACTTGGCCATCACGTAGGTCTCTCGGTCCGTCAGCTTGACCGTGGCCTGGCCAGATTTCTTGAAGTGCAGCTTCCCGTACCAGGTGTGCATGTGCTTCCACCAGCCGAGGAGCACCTCCAAAGTGTAGCCCAGGATCTCCGCCTTCTCTCTCCAAGCAGCCTGTTTCCTTTTGGTGTCTCAATAGAGTCTGTGTCCCTTCCACCAAAGATACTTGTTCTCCCTCAGCCATTCCAGCACCTCATCCTCATGTTCCTCTTCAATGGAGTATTGCCTCCTCTCCTGTTCACGCGTATGCCTCTTCCTCCCTCTGGCAGGACCATCTGGGCCCTCGTCAGAGGGGCTTTGAAGTTGTAGGGGCTGCTCCTCCACACCACCACCACCACCAGCAGCAACAACAACAGTAGCAGCAAAAGCAGGACCAGCAGCAGCAGCAGCAGCAGCAGCAGCACCAGCAGTGCCAGCAGGACCAGGATCAGCAGCAGCAGAGTAAGCACCAGCAGCCCCAGCAGGACCAGCAGGACCAGGAGCACCAGCAGAATCAGCAGGACCAAGAGCACCAGCAGCACCAGCAGCACCAGCAGGACCAGGAGCACCAGCAGCACCAGCAGCACCAGCAGCACCAGGAGCAGCGGCAGCAGAATAAGCACCAGCAGAAGCACCAGCAGCACCAGCAGGACCAGCAGAGTAAGCACCAGCAGAAGCACCAGGACCAGGAGCAGCTCCAGCAGAGTAAGCACCAGCAGAAGCCCCTGCACCAGGAGTAGCACCAGCAGAAGCCCCAGCACCAGGAGCAGTGCCAGCAGAAGCTCCAGCACCGGAAGAGTCAGCCCCAGCAGCAGAAGCACCATCAGACACAGAGTCAGGGCCAGGGTGTGGGATGGTGGCCCTGTCCCTCTTGCCAGGGCTGGCAGCAAATGGCAGAGGCTTTCTCTTCTTCCCCATGGTTGTTGGCTTGCTGGCTGGCTGGCTGGCTGGAGCTGTGTCTGGTAGCAGGTCTTTCCTCTGAATGGTGACCTGCTTGCTATCTGCTTTCCTTTATATCTGCGGGGCTGATGCAATGCATCCTCCCTGCATGCGCAGTGAACGCTTTGCATCCACTAGGCATCCGCTAGGTATCCGCTAGGCTTCTGCTCTGCATTTGCTTCATCCGCTCAGCATCCGCTCTGCATCCACTCCTTCCGCTGCGCGTCCGCTTCGCTATGCTCCCCCGGAAGCCCTGCGGATGTGCCATCTGCTGCCATCCGCTTCCATCCGCTAGGCTTCCGTGGAGCATCTGCTTTCCATCCTGGCTACGTCCTCCCCCGTCCATTCCTTTCCATTGTTGTCCGCTCTGGTTATGCAAATTCGGGGCACTTTTGAGAGCGGATAACAATGGATGGAACATTTTCTCGTCTGCTGTGTCCTTTTTACAAATGTTTTGCATCCATTGGCCAATGTGACAGGCCCTTAAAATATAACGGTATAATCAGTACAATTAAAATCAAAGTGAAACTGTATAGCTAAAACCATTTAAAGTGAAAAGTTTGGCAAAGGAGAGGTGCTTTTTGCCATTTTTCCATACGCTGAGTAAGTGGGACCAAATATTCCAGAGCTGGGATCAACTCCGAAGCTTCTGGCTGTGGGAGCATCTTAAAAATGGCCTCCAATGATCATCCAGCTAATCTGGAATGCTTATTTTGATTATACAAATTTTACTGTGATATTTTTAATTTTGTACTTTGCTTTATTCTGAGTCCAAGAATTCTGCTATTTATTAAAAAAAATACAGTTCATTATGGCTTCTTTTTAAGTTTAAGAAAACTTAAAAAAACAACTAGATTAATAGAAACAGCACTTCAGATTTATATACTGCTTTGCAGTGCTTTTACAGCCCTCTCAAAGCAATTTACAGAGTCAGCATATTGCCCCCAAAAATCTGGGTCCTCATTTTACCCACCTCGGAAGTATGGAAGGCTGAGTCATCCTTGACTAAAGTGCATATAGCCTAGAAAATCCTTTAAAGCTGGCACAAAGAACTTGAATTTAGTGTTGGTCCAGTGAGTCTTGGTTTGTTTTCCCAATTTGGATAGAATATGGGAATTAATATGCATTATTAACTATCTTGCAATGTTTCAATTTGATTTATGCAGCTGCCCATCTCACAATTGAGACTTTAGGAGGCAGATATAAGAGATAAAACCAACAAAACAAAAATAATGACAAAGAAGATAAACAATAGTGCCACTGTGGCTCAGTGGTTAGAATGCCATATTGCAAGCTACTTCTTCTGAATGTCAGCTATCTGCAATTTGGTAGTTCAAATCTCACGAGTCTCAAGGTTGACTCAGCCTTCCCTCCTTCCGTGGTTGGTAAAATTAGGACCCAAATTGTTGGGGCCAATATGCTGACTCTGTAAACCGCTTAGAGAGGGCTATAAAGCACCATGAAGTCTAAGTGCTGTTGCATGAGCCTCAATGGTGCAATCCATTCCACTAAGTAATTAGGAAAAGGAGCCCTAGTAGCACAGTGGTTAGAATGCAGTATTGCAGGCAAACTCTGCCCATAGTTTGGAGTTAAATCCTGACCAGCTCAAGGTTGGTTTAGCCTTCCAGCCTTCCAAAATCAGTAAATGACCTCAGAAGTTATTTTCAAAGTCAGAGTTATTCAAACTGCAGGTCTTCAAAGGTTTACAAAATAGCAGCTGGGTCAGGGACAAATTAATCTCTTGGGATATAGTGGTCTAAAGGGCAAGCACTGTGATAGAGAAAACCTTCTTCCTGAGTCTAACCAGATGATGCTGATTAATAGATGGGATCTGGGGCATACCCTCCCTGTGGGATCTATTTCACTAGGCAGAAACAATTGCAGAGAATAATCTCACACCATGAAGGTCTTTAGAGGGTCCCATTAAGTACCCTTAATGGCACCCAGAAGTCTTATTGGGACACAATTTAATGTAGCAAAATTTTGTCATTTTATTTTATTGTCTACTCTAAAAAAATCTTTTTATATTCTCCATATGTCTTAATAGGTGTAAATTCCAGGAGAGAGAAAACTAATTTCCAGAAATGGAATGAATTTAAATATGTTATATGTTAGGGATAACATTGTTCACCCTAACTGTTTTAGGTGAAAATACTAACTATGAATCATAGTTAGTGTATGCAGCTTTAACTGTAAAATAGCTATTGTGGGTGTGGTTATGAAAACCATATAAAAGTAGCAAGGCTACAGCTTGCTCTCTCTCTCTGGCTTTGATGATCCCTGATTACTGCTTGGAAGCAAGACTGCATTGCTCGAACGGGAGAGACAATAACGGACTGATTTATGGGAACTGACAATAGGATATTCTACATGGACTTTGCTAACTGAATATCCCTGAATGGACTGACTACATGGTAAATGAATATTGGACTGTTTTTGACTATGCTATAAACTTATACTGGAATAAAATATATTCTTGATAGCACAAGCGTATCTGTTATTTTTACTGTATGTTAATAAACATACAAGCTTAGCTCACTCATTTATCTGTGTGCCTATCTGACTAACGCTGCACATTCTGTTTAGCTTGTCTACCTAACCCTGGTTGGGGAACCCAGGCTTAACATTATTTCATGCCACTGATTGACTCTATGAATTTATTATTCAGTTATTATTTTTGGAACTTTATTTAAATATTTATTAGGATTGTGAAGTGATCTGGATCCAAAAGGGAAATAATGAACAAGAGCTTGAGTGAATGTGCTGGTTGACCCTTCTTGAAATCAATCATGCCATTTCCTAGAAGCTTTTAAAGTCATTGAAAAGGGCAACATCATTGCCCTCTGTATCCCCTTTCACTTTTGAACCTGGATTTCCATCAATTTCCATCAATTTTAATTTCCATATATCGCCTGCAGATTGTGTATATTTTAAGTGGATGCTTCAAATAGGCCAGGAATGTAAAATATGACTATTTAAAACAGCAGTATAAGCTTATTTAGAAAAGACTTTCCCAAGAAGAATTCCAATGACTTTGAAATATACAAATATATTAGATATATTTATTTCCTTATTTATTCCTCTCCCAAAGTGAAAATTAGTGCCTTACATTTTCTATGCTACCTTCAACTCTTCTTTAATCTCTGTGTTAAATGTAGTGGTAATCATTAAAATTACAGTCACCTGAATTGTGAGCTAATTTGATAAATGGATGGAGAGAGAGAGAGAGAGAGAGAGAGAGAGAGAGAGAGAGAGGTAGGTAGGTAGGTAGGTAGATAGATAGATAGATAGATAGATAGATAGATAGATAGATAGATAGATAGACAGACAGACAGACAGACAGACAAATGATGGATAGAATAAGATTGGATGGATGGATAGAAAGACATAGATAGACAGACAGACAAATGATGGATAGAATAAGATGGATGGATAGATAGATAGATAGATAGATAGATAGATATAGCGATAGATAGATAGATAGATAGATAGATAGATAGATAGATAGATAGACAGACAGACAGACAGACAGACAGACAGACAGACAGACAGACAGACAGACAGACAGATGATGGATAGAATAAAATGGATGGATGGATGGGTGGATAGATAGAGATAGATAGACACAGACAAATGATGGATAAAATAAGATGGATGGATGGATGGATGGATGGATGGATAGATGGATAGATAGATAGATAGATAGATAGATAGATAGATAGATAGATAGATAGATAGATAGATAGATAGATAGATATTGCTGGAATTCAATACTCTTCACTGAAGAGTGTTCAAAGACAAAGTCTTTGGGTTTTAACTGTAGGAACTGTAAAAGTGGAGGTTAATTGTACCCAGGATTGACCGATGGATTAGATAAATTATAAATGTCAGACATTAAAAAATGGGGATGGGGAGGAATCATAAAAATGCACTGGGGGAGGGAAGTGGGGAGGGTGCCAGTTACTGGCAGATAACACAGCTGCCGTGGATTTGCCCATTGCAATCAATCTAACTTGAGTTTTAACTTGTTTTTCAATATTCCAAGATTGGATTTTGAAGAAGGATCTTTTGACAACCAAATTTTGACCATTTGGAAATCATATATTTTTATTTTGAAATAAGGAAAGAGTTAGAAATGGGGGTCAACAGAGAATCATCCAGTTTAAAGTAAGGTTTTTTTTCTCCCATGTGGGGAACATAACTCTTGAAATATTATTTTCTAGTTTGAGTTTGATATATTGTTCTTTATAAAGGGCAAAACACTCAAAGTTTGTTGTCTCTTACAAACATTTCTATGTGTGGTGTGTGCATCTTATTCAGTAAGATGTGTGTAGGATGCATATGTGCACATATATACATGCACACACATGTACACAAGCATACATATGCAAACCCTTTGCTATATCTAGGTATACTATATCTCCCAAAGTCTCTATCGGCTAGACTTCTTTGGGGTAACTTCAAAAAAGAATTCACTATTTGTTCAGAAATTTCCAGAAAAACTGGTCTTGCAAAATAATTATTTAATAACTTGCAAACTAGACCACAAATTCACATAAGCACAACATCACTTTTTTTAGACTTTTGCTGTGCAATTGCATGCCAATATGTTTTGGGTAGGGTTTGTATTATCATCCTTCTTGGACATCAGTGGAAGTATGACCTTTAATTGATCACATATTTGAATTAAAGTAAATAAAAGAGTTGGTGCAAAAATAGTCAGCATTTTGGAAATTTGAAATGTAATTTTATAGGTCTGATATTATCCCTGATACAAAAGCCTTTTTCTGAACTCATGTTAAAAGAACAATGTTTTCTGCTTTGCTTACTTTCATTTTGACTAAAATAATATTTTCTTCCCTTTTTGTGTAAATAAAAAAGGTACATTTTGTCATTGAAGAATTTCTGTATTCGACAAAAAAAACCCCAAAACATTGGTGCATCCTATGGTGATGCTGCTATTGCAGTTACTGTACATCTTAAAAAAACAGTCTTCATTAGAAAGCCTTCTTTAGCTTTTATTCCAGCTTGCTGCAAATATTTTATAAAGAAAAAAAATTCTTGTGAAGGGTTTCTAATGAACGGTTCAAAAAAAAGTTTAACACTACCAATTGCAATCAAATTAGCTTGTATTCATCTTTCCAAAATACCTGGTTATTTTTCAGTAATTCAGCTTAAACGAGCAATAATATTCCTTGGATGAATCTTATTGGTTTTGGGCCCAATAATGTATGGGAAGATTCATCTAAAGATGAAGTTCAGCAATTTAATTGTTTGTTTGGTAAAATTTAATTTAATGCTAAATGTATTTACGTCCTTCATAAAATCCATTCATAAAAGCATTAATTTAACCTCTAGCTTTGATTCTTCAGAATGTCTGCATTACATTTGGTTCTCTTTTTATGTTAGCAATTTTATCTGAATTGCTTTGACTGGCTGTGAATTCTCTGCTTGCAGTAATTTAGAACTGATTACTTTAATCTCTTCCTGTAAAGGTTTGACTAACTTTTTTCTTTCCAAAAATCTAACCTTGTGATGAACAACTACAGCAACTTTATGACCTGTGGACTTCAACTCCTAGAATTCCTAAGCCAGCATAATTGACTCAGGAATTCTGGGAATTGAAGTCCACAGGTCATAAAATTGCTACAGTTGTCCATCCCTGGTTTAATCATTTTTCTGAGAGATATAATAAACTGATTGACCCAATGGTCTTTGCTTTGATTGTGGAATTAAGTGTGTCAAGACTGGAAGTTCTAGATAGGTAGGATAAAAACTTTCCCTAACTTTATTGTACCCACAATGCTGGAAATCATTCCCTTTGAGGAAGCATTAAATTCCAGCCTACTCTGGATCTAGGAGCAAAAATTTTAGTCACTGGCAGTTCTTTATACCTATAGATTTAGTAGCTGAAGTTGCAAAGCACAGTGTTTATGCCACCATCTTCCCTGACACATGCACATCTTTAAAAAACATCCCATATATGGGTGTTTGTGTGTTGTATAGTATTTTCATTAGTCCTAGTGGCTTTGTATACTGACTAGAGAACTGCATCATAACATTAGAGGTATGAAAACTGAAAGATAATTATATTTCCATTTATTGATCAATTAATCAAATTTATATAGCTGCCTATCTCACTGAAAGCAGTACATAACAATAAAATAAAACAACAAAGAAATATAGATAGATGGATGGATAGATAGATGATAGATAGATAGATAGATAGATAGATAGATAGATAGATAGATAGATAGATAGATA
>BLBF01000007.1:22539418-22562447 GCA_015471245.1 Laticauda colubrina
ATAGATAGATAGATAGATAGATAGATAGATAGATAGATAGATAGATAATATAAAGATAGACAGATATATAATATTAATATCTATCATCTCCAGTTTGATCTATTAGTTAAAGCATCAGGCTAGAAACCATGAGTTCTAATCCCACCTCAGACATGAAAACTAGCTAGGTGATTTTGAGCCAGTCACTCTCTCGCAGAACAACCCACTTTGCAAAATTATTGTTGTGGGAAATAGGAGGAAGGTGTGTTGGATATATTCACCTGCCTGAGTTATCTGTAAAAATAACAAAAGCAGGAAATAAATAAATAAAAAATCTATGTTAACAAATAGTACAAAGGAAAAAAATATATAAACCATAGGAATGAGAGGAAAAATGGCTATCTTCACAATTCAACCATTTAAGTAAGTTCTTTAAGAAAATCAAAAGGAAAGGACCAATCTATTTATTTTTTTTTTTGGTGGGGGGAGGGATATTCCATAAAGCAAGTGTCATGACAGAGAAGGCATGTCTCCAGGGATGTACCAATTGAAGGTTCTAGCTAATGATACCTGTGTCATGACAACCCTGCCAGATCCAATGGATCCATTTAGGAAAGGAAGCCCTCAAATAGCTCAGTCCCATGCCGTGAACAGTTTTGAAAGTTAAACCAACACCTTGAATTGGACTAGGAAGCAAACTGCAACCAATGCAACTCACAGAGAAAAAGTGTGATATGTGATGTTCTATGAGCACACATAACTATCTGTGCCACTGCATTCTGTACCAGCTGAAGCTTTCTAACACTCTTCAAGGGCAGCCCTACAGAAAGTCCATTGCAATAGTCCAATCTAGGGGTGACCAGGACATGAGTGACTGTAAGTAGGCACAGCAAATCATCATCACAATCTCTTAACGACCCCACAATCCCTTGCTAGGTGGAGTCTGGGAAACTGAATGGAGGTAGCAGAGTGTTTTAATGGCCAAATGCCCTTCCTGTGACGAATGTGAAGTTTTGTTCAGCAGATGCCCAGAGAGAGAAATATTTGCCTCTACCTAAGATTAAACTCACAGCCTCCTGATTGTGAGGTGAGAGCTCCACCTCTAGGCCATTGCAGCATTCCAAAGAGAATAGCAAACGATGTCAGCTTTTAAAGCTAATTTCATTAAAGCTAAAGGCTAGGTCACATCGGCTGATGGATGCAAAACGTATGTAAAAAGGACACAGCGGACGAGAAAATGTTCCATCCGTTGTTATCCGCTCTCAAAAGTGCCCCAAATTTGCATAAACAGAGCGGACAACAACAGAAAGGAAGGGACGGGGGGAGGACGTAGCGAGGATGTTAAGCGGATGCTGGTGCTGCTCCTGGTGCTGGTGCTTCTGCTGGTGCTTACTCTGCTGGTGCTGCTCCTGGTACTGGTGTTTCTGCTGGTGCTTACTCTGCTGGTGCTACTCTTGATGCTGGTGCTTCTGCTGGTGCTGACTCTACTGGTGCTGCTCCTGGTTCTGGTGCTTCTGCTGGTGCTTACTCTGCTGGTGCTGCTGGTGCTGCTAGTACTGCTGGTGCTGCTGGTGCTGCTGGTCCTGCTGGTGCTGCTGGTACTGGTGCTGCTGTTACTGCTGCTGGTGGTGGTGGTGTGGTGGACCAGCCCCTAGAACCTCAAAGCCCTACTGATGAGGGCTCAGAAGGCCCTGCCAGAGGGAGGAAGAGGCAACCGCATGATAGGGAGAGGAGACAGTACTCCATCGAAGAGGAACATGAGGATGAGGTGCTCGAATGGCTAAGGAAGAATGAGTACCTCTGGCGGAAGGGACACAGGCTCTATCGGGACACCAAGTGGAAGCAGGCGGCTTGGAGAGAGAAGGCGGAGAGCCTGGGCTACACTTCGGAGGTCCTCCTCAGGTGGTGGAAGCACATGCACATCTGGTACGGGAAGCTGCACCTCAAGAAGTCTGGCCAGGCCGCGGTCAAGCTCACTGACCAGGAGACCTACGTGATGGCCAAGTGCAGCTTCTTGGAGGGTGAGATCTACCACCGAGGAGCAGCCCCTCTGTCTACCATCACTCTCAGGCAGGCCACAGAGAGCCAGTCCTCTTCTGGCCAAGAGTCAGCTCCTGTGTCCAGGCAGGTATCTGTGGAGCACCCCACGATGGAGACCCCCCTGACAGCTGTACTCCCCATGGCAGAGCGCGTGGAGGACCCCCTGATACACTTGGAGCAAGAGGAGGCCACTGCCACCAGAGACCAACCCACACCCATCCCCAGATCCACCTCCACAGAAAGCAGGCAGAAAGCTAGACCAGAGGGACAGAGCCACACTGTCCTGCTGGAGATCAGGGACACCATCTAAAGCAGCATAGATCTCCTCTCTCAGCTGGTACACTCTGACATACCATCCTCGAACAGAAAACCCTTCCTCACCTACGTCAACCAGACCCTCATGGACATGTCTGAATCACAGTATCAGGTGATAAAGGAGAGGATCACAGGTCTTCTGCACCACCCTCCAGGCCCAGCTGAACTTACTCCAACCCAGGCCAGGTCTGCTCCTCCACCCCAGGTGATTTCACAGCCCTTCCAAGGCTTTCCACAGGCCCTCACCTACCAAGGCTACGGCTACCAGGAGTTCCAGCAGCACAGGCAGCCCTTCCCAGTCCAGGCACAGGTTCATCGCACATCACCGAAGCCACCGATGCCACTGACACCACAGATGCCACCGACGACACAGATGCCAACCACGACACAGATGCCACCGATGCCAGAGATGCCACCGACACCTCACCTTGCTCACCTGCAGACCAGACAGCCCGACTACATTCCTCCTTCCTCCATCCCACAGCCAAACCCGGCCTCAGAATATCTGTCATCGGTCTTGGGACTGACCCCCCATGTCATGGAAGAAGGGGCTCTCAACATCACGGGACTGAGGCAGCTCTCTGAGAGCTTCCTCCACACACCATACCCTGTTGTCCTCTCGGGGCCAGGCACTCCAATGGTGCCTCAGACCAGCACTCCAGCCACTGCCACCTCCAGAGCACCTGGACCCTTCACCCCTGAAACTATGGGCAAGCCTCAGAGTGACTGAGAAGAATGCCAGACACTGGGTTGCTACCTGTTGACTTTATCTTTGCTTGGACACTTTACTTGGGTCATTTTGCTTTTATAGTTTGTTATTAATAAAGGTTATCTTTGCTTCCCACACTTGGATCAGTTCTTTTAGTCAATAAAGTCTTGGTGGAAACTTTTAGAAATGGTTTAACCCTTTGCATGCTTGTTGGATGGGTAAGGATAGCAGTGGGATGGTTGATAGCTGTGGGATAGATAAGCCTCCAGTGCAAGCATAGTGGGACTGTATGGTCCACCCTCCCAGGTGCCACACATATGGCCCTTTATTATCAATAACAATGTAATCATTCATCAACACATTTCAACATAAACACAACTCTTTATTAAATGCCTTGTTCATTGTAGGCCCACCCAACATACATGGCCCAATCTCATCAGTGTGATGAGACAGGCTGAAGGAAGCATCCATTAAGCATCTTCCATCCTGTCTTGCCATTCCACTGCTCCAGCTGGGGAGTTGCACCAGTGTCTCAGGAGGTTTGCGCTGCTTCTTCCCTTCACGTGAATCTCTGTTGGGGCCTTGTACATCCACAGTGTCTATCAGGTTTTGCCCTTGCCTCCATTCACCAGGCTCTATGTCCCCATTTCCTTGCTGACGGTCCACAAGCCTGTTCTGCAAGACTGAGAAGCACCTGGAACCTGTTGGCCAGGATGCCAAAGGCGTTCTCCACCACCCGTCTTGCCCTGGACAGCCTGTATTTGAAGATCCTCTCTTCACAGGTGAGGCAACTGGAAGTGTAGGGCTTCATGAGGTAGGTTCTGCGGGAGAAGGAATCATCCCCCATGATGAAGTAGGGCACATCTTGTGTGTCGTTGGGCAGGGGGTCTGGATCTGGGAAGCCCATGATGAGGTTGCATTCCAGCCCCTCCTTGAGGTCACTGGTGTTGTATACCTTGGCATCCTAAGCTGACCTGTTGCCTGAAGCATCGATGTCAGCATCGACCATGGCAAAGAGGATGATGCTGAAGAAGCCCTTGTAGTTGTGATAAGTGGACCCTGAGTTGGCTGGAGCTTTGCAGGCCATGTGCTTCCCATCTATGTCTCCAACAGTGTGGGGGAAGTTCCACTTCTGATACCACTGCTCTGCAACTTTCTTTCAGGCTTCTTCAGTGGAGGGGCACTGGAGGAGCTCCTCCAGGTATTCTTTGATGATGGCCTGCACCACTTCTCTGACCACAATGCTGATGGTGCTGTGTGGCACCCTCCAGGCATACTGCATGTTCCTGTACGTGGTCCCAGAGGCCAGGTCGCGCCGAGTCAGTGCCACCTTCAGTCCAGGGTCCAGGCTGGGCCAGAAGTTGGTGTTTGCCTTGGTCAACCTGGGTCTCAGCCACTCCACAACTTCGTCAAACATGGCTGGTGGCATCCTCATGAAGTTCTGGAATGCACGAGGGTCTTCGTTCCTCAGCTCCACCATCAGCTTCTTATACAGTCCTCACGATCCATCTTCGGACCTAGACACTTCCTGGATGCCTCCTTTTCCTTGCATAAAACAGGTGAAAGAGCCTGCAGAGGGCTTCGCACTGTTGTAGAATGATGGCAGCTACCAAAAGGAGTGTGCAATGATCCATGGTGGAGATGACTGGATGCTGTGGAAGAGCTAGAGCAAGATCAAGGCTGAAGAGGTCTGCACAGCAGGGCTGCTGGACTGAAAGTGAGATCCAGGTGATTTCTCCCCCTTTTTATAGGAAATATCGTTTTTCCGCTAGGTGTCCTTTTGCATCCTCTAGACATCCTGCAGACATCCTAAATATCCAAGATACGTTCCCGATACGAACGTTTTTTCCATTTTAATGCTTTATATGAGAGCTGCATCCATTTTCATCCTTTCTACGTCCGTGCTACTAATGCTGCGTGTCCGTTCCACGTCCGTTTCGCTTCCTCCCTGTGTCCATTTTCTGCTGGAGCGGATGTGAGTTGCGCGGATGTGCAGCCGATTCCTAGCAGATATAGCGGACACGTAACAAATGATGATGGATGTCTAACGGATGTTCCCTGTATGCGTAGCGGATGTAGAACGGACGCTTTGGATACTTTATCTGCTCAAAAAGTTTTGTGCAGCTCAAAACTTTTTGAGAGGATTAAATCTCAGTAGACGGATGCTGAACGGATAGAGAGTATGAAAAACGTATGCAGTGAGTACAGAATGGATGCATCGCGTTAACCTACAGATGGCAAGTGTTTCTCTCCATTTTACATCCTCTTTCCATCCGTTGGTGCAGTGTGACATGGGCTTTACTGCATTAAACTATTTTTTGGCTAAATCTATTCTTTTTGTCATCTTTCAAAAGTTTTAAAAGTTTAATGAAGGCTTAGCTGATTTAGGGAAATCACCCCATTCTCAGGGTTGATATGTTTGTATATATCAAATTCCACTTAGAATTATTCTAAAGGGTCAGTTTCTCATAAGAACAGAGATTAATTTATTTTCTTGCACAATATCATCAAAAGATGCCTAATCAACTTCATGCTGAAAATACAAAATATAAACTTAGTACTTGCAGAGATTTCAAAGATGCAAAATAATACCACTCTAATTAATACTGCAATGGTCTATAAGCAATGTCATTTTTATTCCAATTACAGAGCTGAAAATAACAAATATGCCCAGTGATGTAATTACAGATCAGAAAAATTGGAGGAAAAGATACATATGAAAGGGGGAACTTTGAGAGGATAACCTTATTAATTTATCCATTTGTTTAAAACATCTAAGTAAAATTAACATAGCTTTCCACCTTAGAATATATATCAATACATATCACTAAATCAATGCAGAAGAATTGTTGTAAAATAATATTGCCCATATGATTGATATGGGCACCTACCTATATATTATATATGTACATTTTTACATATTATAGGCATTTTAAAATAATATATTAATGTCACCATTAATCTGTCATACAATTTGAAATATTCAGGTTGTACAAGAAAATATTCCTTTATGAATAATTATCCTTTCCTAATTAATTATCTCTTTAAAGGAATATAGACCAACTCTCCATTTTTAAACTTAATTCCATAGAAATATTATCACCAAGTAAATGTTTTATTTATTCCAGTTTATTGTATTGTAACATATACAAAAATTGATAATTCTTTAAAAAATCTAAAATATAATATACAAATAACAACTTGTATTAGATTCTTCCCACAAGCATACTCTGAATATCACAGCATTGTCTAATAAAAGAAATCAAAATTTTCCCTCAACAAATTCTATAATATATCACATTTGGGGAAGAAATAATCTTATTAGTTATTACCCCAGCAAAATGCCAAATATAATAAATTTTAATCCAAGAAGTAATCTTTGAAAGAAATCATTTTTTTTTCATAACTTCATCCAAAAAAGTAATGTATATTATATTAACACTATTGCTATATCCAACAAAGCCCCTAGAGGTAATTCATAATTCTCAGAGTATATTACTAAAATAATTATCAATAATCTAATATTGTTATGTACCTGGCATCTTTTCAAAATGCCAGATTGTACAAGATAAATTTTTAACAGTAATGCCTTCGGCAACCTTCATGCAAGAGTTAAGTTAGAATCTTTGCACAATATATTAGGTGATAAGTTGCACAGGTGTTAGAGTTTCCATTTTCAAAAATACTGTTATATAAACCTCATAAATGATAAGTGGAGGGGGCCATCTTCAAGAGACATATCATACTATCTGTCATTAATAATGTAGGATTAAAATATCCCCTTTTTAAAATTCCATTCTACAGGGGACCCAGCTGGCTAAGTTCCTTTGTAGATTTAATAGATTAAATTGTGTTTTCTATTGCCTATGTGAGACTAGTTCAAAGCCACCATACCTAAAAATGGTGAAGGCACATAAGCAGGATCAGAGGTGGTATTCAGCAGGTTTTGACCAGTTCTGGAGAACCAGTAGTGGAAATTTTGAGTAGTTCAGAAAACTGGCAAATACCACCTCTGACTGGCCATGCCCCTATCTATTCTCTGTCACCTGAAGTCCCAGCTGATCAACTGGGTCTTCTTTTGTTGCCCTGCACAGGAGAATGGAGCTGGAAAGAAGGTTAGTGGGATGAGAAGGGAATGAAGATTTTACAGTATTATTCCCCTGCCAAGCCCACCAAGCCACACCCACTGAACAGGAAGTAAAATCTTTTGAATCCCACCATTGAGCAGGGTGGACAAAAGCCAAGAAAAGCTCCCTCAGGGAAAGGAACTAAGTCATTAAGAAAACAAGGCAAAAGTTGGGAGTGAACACATGACAATCCCCTCCCCACGTCTCACCACAAAGGAATTGGACCTGCATGGGAAGCCCTTCCCCACCAACAAGGCAAGGACTTTGGGGATGGAAGCATGGGGGTAATTGCCGGAATCCTGAGACATTTAAAACTGTCTTCACTCATGCAAACCAAGTTAGTCTGTAATCAATTAATGCAGAATGTGCTCCATATTAAGGAAGGAAATCATCTTTCTATTTAATTGCCATTTGTACTGTTCAGTCGTGCCCTACTCTTTGTTACCCCATGGACCATAGCATGCCAGGCCCTTCTTCTGTCCTCCACTATCTCCTGGAGTTTGCATTCATGTTCATTGCATGGATGACACTATCTAACCAATTAATTGCCATGCCCTTCATATAATGGGGATAATTTTTATTTATTCATTAATTTTATCTGTATTCTGCTGAATCAGTACTGATTTGTGGAATTTTACAAAACAGTAGACAAAACTATCCATCCCATTTAAAATATCTGCAATAAACATAATTAAAATAATGAAACAACTAAACAATGCTACAGTGCATGAATATATTATACTAATGACCATGAAAAAAATACAGTACAGTAAAATGTAACCAAATAAAATAATATTAAGAGGTCTAAGTGGAATAATTTAAACATGAGGATAACAAAAGATTCTAGCAAACACTCTTAAAAAAAAAATGTCTTCAGTAGTTTCCAGAATGTTCAAAGGGATAGAATAAGCCTGAATTCTGAGGGGAAGTTACTCCACATTTTGGACTAGCAACGTCCTTATTCCCAGCCTCCTTTCTTCATAAAAGTGGTTTATGAGTAAACATTTCTTCAGTGAAGCACATACTAGACAACCAATTCAGGTAGTAGAATTCACCTGCCAGTAACTGATTTAAGGCCTGAAATGCAGTAAAATGTGCTCTCTGGTGAGCAACACCCATCAGTCACGAGAGTCCTACCTTTTTTCACAGATTATATTTTCCAGGTTTCAAAGGCATAATTTCAAAGGCAACTCCATGCAGAGTGCACCTGTAAGTAAACTGAGAATGATGAGAGCATGAGGGTCTGTTTTCAAATCTGATCTACGAAATCGAGAAAAATGAGTCTGTTAACTGAACTGAATTGGGTATATGTGTGGGCTTTACATACAAGGTTAAGGGCCTGTCACATTGGCCGACGGATGCAAAACATTTGAAAAAATGACACAGCGGATGAGAAAATGTTCCATCCATTGTTATCCACTCTCAAAAGTGCCCCGAATTTGCATAAACAAAGCAGACAACAACGGAAAGGAATGGACGGGGGGAGGACGTAGCCAGGATGGAAAGCGGATGCTCCACGGAAGCCTAGCAGATAGAAGCAGATGGAAACGGATGGCACATCCACGGGGCTTCCGGGGGAGCACAGCGAAGCAGATGCGTAATGGAAAGAGCGGATGCCGAGCGGATGCCGAGCGGATGAAGCGGATACAGAGCGGATGCCTAGCGGATGCAGAGCGTTCACTGCGCATGTGGGGAGGATGCATTGCGTCAGCCCCATGGATATAAAGGGAAGCAGCTCACAAGCAGGTCACCATTCAGAGGAAAGACCTGCTGCCAGACACAGCTCCAGCCAGCCATCCAGCAAGCCAGCCAACAACCATGGGGAAGAAGAGAAAGCCTGTGGCATCTGCTACCAGCCCTGGCAAGAGGGACAGAGCCACCATCCCACACCCTGGCCCTGACTCTGCTTCTGCTGGGGCTTCTGCTGCTTGGGCTGACTCTTCTGATGCTGGAGCTTCTGCTGGTGCTTACTCTGCTGGCGCTGCTCCTGGTGCTGGGGCTTCTGCTGGTCCTGCTGGTGCTCCTGGTGCTCCTGGTCCTGCTGGTGCTCCTGGTCCTGCTGGTGCTGATGATGATCCTGGTCTTGCTGGTGCTGCTGGTGCTGCTTGTGCTGCTGGTCCTGCTGGTCCTGCTGGTCCTGCTTTTGCTGCTACTGTTGTTGTTGCTGCTGCTGCAAGTGGTGGTGTGGAGGAGCAGCCCTTAAAACCTCGAGGTCCCTCTGATGAGGACCCAGATGGCCCTGCCAGAGGGAGGAAGAGGCATACGTGAGAACGAGAATGGGAGAGGAGGCAATACTCCATTGAAGAGGAACATGAGGATGAGGTGCTGGAATGGCTGAGGGAGAACGAGTATCTTTGGTGGAAGGAACACAGGCTCTATCAAGACACCAAAAGGAAGCAGGCTGCTTGGAGAGAGAAGGTGGAGAGCCTGGGCTCCTCGGCTGGTGGAAGCACATGCACACCTGGTACGGGAAGCTGCACCTCAAGAAATCTGGCCAGGCCACGGTCAAGCTGACGGACCGAGAGACCTAAGTGATGGCCAAGTGCAGCTTCCTGGAGGGTGAGGTCTGCCACAGAGGAGCAGCCCCTCTCACAACCCTCTCTCTCAGACAGCCCGCAGAGAGCCAGTCCTCTTCTGAGCAAGAGTCAGCTCCTGTGTCCAGGCAGGTATATGTGGAGCGTCCCACGATAGAGACCCCCCCGACAGCTGCACTCCCCATGGTGGAGTGCGTGGGAGCAAGGAGAGGGCACTTCCACCAGAGACCAACCCACATCCACCCCCAGCTCCACCTCCACAGAAAGCAGGCAGAGAGCCAGACCGGAGGGGCAGAGCCACATTGTCCTGCTGGAGATCAGGGATACCATCAGAAGCAGCGTAGATCTCCTCTCTCAGCTGGTACACACTGACGTCCCATCCTCCAACTGCTAGCCCTTCCTCACCTACGTCAACCAGACCCTCATGAACATGTCCGAATCACAGTACCAGGTGATAAAGGAGACGATCACCGGTCTTCTTCACAACCCTCCAGACCCAGCTGAACCTGCTCCCACCCAGTCCAGGTCTGCTCCTCCACCCCAGGTGATGTCACTGCCCTTCCAAGGCTTTCCACAGGCCCTCACCTACCAAGGCTACAGCTACCAGGAGTTCCAGCAGTACAGGCAGCACTTCCCAGTCCAGGCACAGGTACATCGAATGCCACCAGTGCCACCGATGCCACTGACGCCACAGATGCCACCAATGCCAGCCACGCCACAGATGCCAGCCACGCCACAGATGCCACCCATGCCTCACCTCGCTCAGCTGCAGACCAGACATCCCCACTACACTCCTCCTTCCTCCACTCCACAGCCAAGCCCGGCTTCAGAACATCTGTCATCAGTATTGGGGCTGAAACCACATGTCCTGGAGGAAGGGGTTCTCAACATCACAGGACTGAGCCAGCTCTCTGAGAGCTTCCTCCACACACCGTCCCTTGTTGTCCTCTCAGGGCCAAGCACCACAATGACACCTCAGACCAGCATTCCAGCAGCAGCCACCTCCACAGCACCTGGATCCTTCACCCCTGAGACTGGGCATGCCTCAGAGTGACTAAGAAGAGTGCCAGAGACTGAGTTGCTACCTGATGACTTTATCTTTGCTTGGGACACTTGGGTCCTTTTCTTTTACAGTTTGTTATTAATAAAGATTATCTTTGCTTCACACACTTGCTTCATTTATTTTATTAAATAAAGTCTTGGTGGAAAATTTTAGAAATGGTATCAGCCTTCGCATGCTTGTGGGATGGGTAAGGATAGCAGTGGGCTGGGCAGGGATACCTGTGGGATGGGTAAGGATAGCAGTGGGATAGATAATCCTCCAGTGCAAGCATAGTGGGACTGTATGGTCCACTCTCCAAGGTGCCACACCTTTGGCCCTTTATTATCAATAACAATGTAATCATTGATCCACACATTTCACCATAAACACACCTCTTTATTAAATGCCCTGTTCATTGTAGGGCCACTCAACATACATGGCACAATCTCATCCGTGTGATGAGACAGGCTCAAGGAAGCATCCATTAAGCATCTATCATCCTGTCTTGCAACTCCACTGCTCCAGCTGGGGAATTGCACCAGTGTTTCAGGAGGTTGCGATGCTTCTTCCCTCAACATGAAGCTCTGTTGGGGCCTTGAACATCGACAATATCTATCAGGTTTCGCCCTTGCCTCCATTCCCCAGGCTCCATGTCCCCATTGCCTTGTTGGAGGTCCACAAGCCTGTTCTGCAACACTGGGTAGCGGGTGCACATGAGATTGTGCAGCATGCAGCAAGCTCACATGATCCTCCTCATGGTCTGTGGGCAATGCTGCATGGTGGTGAGAAGTACCTGGAACCTGTTGGCCAGGATGCCAAAGGCATTCTCCACCACCCGCCATGCCCTGGACAGCCTGTACTTGAAGATCCTCTCTTCATGGGTGAGGCATCTGGAAGTGTAGGGCTTCATGAGGTAGGTTCTGAGGGAGAAGGCACCATTCCTCACGATGAAGTAGGCCACATCTTGTGTGTCATTGGGCAGGGGGTCTGGATCAGGGAAGCCCATGATGAGGTTGCGTTCCAGCCCCTCCTTGAGGTCACTGGCAGTTGTGTACATGAGCATCTGAAGCTGAAACCATTGCCTGAAGCATCGATGTACATGAA
This sequence comes from Laticauda colubrina, assembly GCA_015471245.1. Classification (NCBI taxonomy): domain Eukaryota; kingdom Metazoa; phylum Chordata; class Lepidosauria; order Squamata; family Elapidae; genus Laticauda; species Laticauda colubrina. Next base: position 22,551,269 of record BLBF01000007.1, read on the forward strand.
CTTGAAGTCAGCATTGACCATGGCGAAGAGGATGATACTGAAGAAGCCCTTGTAGTTCAAATAAGTGGGCCCTGAGTTGGCTGGAGCTTTGCAGGCCACGTGCTTGCCATCTTTGGCTACAATGGTGTGGGGGAAGTTCCACTTCTGATACCACTGCTCTGCAACTTTCTTCCATCCTTCTTCAGTGGAGGGGCACTGGAGGAGCTACTCCAGGTATTCTTCGATAATGGCCTGCACCACTTCTCTGACCACAATGCTGATGGTGTTGTGTGGCACCTTCCAGGCATACTGCATGTTCCTGTACGTGGTCCCAGAGGCCAGGTGGCACTGAGTCAGTGCCACCTTCAGCCCAGGATCCAGGCTGGGCCGGAAGTTGGTACTCTGCTTGGTCAACCTGGGTCTCAGCCACTCCAAAACTTCGTCAAGCATGGCTGGAGGCATCCTCATGAAGTTCTGGAATGCACGAGTGTCTTCGTTCCTCAGCTCCACCATCAGCTTGTTATATAGTCCGTACTTGGCTCTTCTCGCGTTCCATCTTCGGACCCAGACACTTCTTGGACGCCTCCTTTTCTTCGCATAGAACAGGTGAAAGAGCCTGTAGATGGCTTCACACTGTTGTAGAATGATGGTGGCTACCAAAATGACTGTGTGATGATCCATGGTGGAGATGACTGGATGCTGTGGAAGAGCAAGAGGAAGAGCAAGCCTGAAGAGGTCTGCACAGCAGGGCTGCTGGACTGAAAGTGAGATCCAGGTGAGTTCCTCCCCCTTTTTTATAGGCAATATAGGTTTTCCACTTGGTGTCCTTTTGCATCCTCTAGGCATCCTGCAGACATCCTAAATATCCGAGATACGTCCCCTCTGCGAACGTTTTTTCCATTGTAATGCTTTGTATGCGAGCTGCATCCGCTTTCATCCTTTCTCCGTCCGTGCTACTAATGCTGCGTGTCCGTTCTACGTCCGTTTTGCTTCCTCCCTGTGTCCATTTGCTGATGGAGCAGATGCGAGTTGCGCGGATGCGCAGCGGATGCCTTGTGGATATAGCGGACACGTAACGGAATACGACGGATGTAGAACGGATGTAGAACGGATGTTCCCCGTATGCGTTGCGGATGCAGAATGGACACCTTGGATACATTTTCTGCTCAAAAAGTTTTGTGCAGCTCCAAACATTTTGAGCGGATGAAATGTCAGTCGACGGATTGTAGACTGATAGAGAGTATGAAAAACGGACGCAGTGAGTACAGAACAGAAGCATCGCATTAACGATGGCAAGTGTTTCTCTCTGTTTTACATCCTCTTTCCATCCATTGGTGCTGTGTGACAGGGGCTTTATGAAGTGCAGTGGTACCATGGTACTCAACTGTTTTGAAGCTTATCAGATTTGGTACTCAAAGCATCTTGATGCAAAAATTTTGCCTAGTATTCATGGTTTGTTTAGTACTCCATGCAGAAGATAGAATTTGTCTGTGTTGGTTGCCTTATGACTCACTACATTTCCTTATGGGAAACTTTTGTTTGGTATTCATCATTTTTGGTACTCATCATACCTCCCGGAACCAGTTAACAATGAGTATCAAGGTACCCCTGCAATTGATCAGACAAATTTCATTTCATTGCAGTCTGAATGCTTTTCTTTTCCACCCTTAGTTTAGTCCCAATATTAACACAAAAGTTAGTTTTCATTTGTGAATGGAACCTGACTTATATTTTTAGTCAATAAAAGTAATGAAAACTGAGCATGCCAGAACAAATGGGGGGGGGGGGGAATCCGTCAGAGTGCGTAGAAATTGATACAGTGGAACTTGGATGGAACATACCTAGCCTGTTCTCTAAGAGATACTTATCTGACATCTGTTCTTCAGTCAGGATAGGTGTCAAACATTTTCTTAAGGCTACGTCCCACTGGCCAATGGACGCAAAATGTATGCATAAAGGACAGAGCGGATGAGCAAAATTTTGGGGGTGGCTCCATCCGTTTTCATCTACTCCAAAAAGTGGTGAAAATTTGCATAAACAGAACGGAAAAGAATGGAAAAGAACGGACGGGGGTAGCATGTAGCGGGGATGTTAAACGGATGTTCATAGGAAGCCTAGCGGATGACAGCAGATGGAAGCAGATGACATCTCCGAAGCGGTTCCCAGGGAGAATTGCGAAGGGGTGGATGCATAGCGGAAGGGGCGGATGCATAGCCGATGAAGCGGATGCATCACGGACGCCTATAGGAAGCAAAGCGGATGCCACGTGTCTGTATATCTGATGCAAAGCATTCACTGCGCAGGGAGTATGAATTGCGTCAGCTCCACCGATATAAAAGGATGCAGCACGCATGCAGTCAGCATTCAGAGGAAAGACTTGCTGGCACATACATCTTCAAGGAACACCATGGTTCGTCAGTCAGGCAAGAAGAGGAAGCCCCTGCCTACTCGTTCCAGCCCTGGCAATAAGGACAGAACCAGCATCCCAACCCCTGGCACTGACTCTGAACCTGCTGCTGCTGTTGCTGCTGTTGCTGCTGTTGCTGCTGTTGCTGCTGTTGCTGCTGCTACTGCTACTGCAACTGCTACTGCTACTGCTGCCGCTGCTGCTGCTGCTGCTGTGGTGACCAGCCCCAAGACCCTCAAAGCCCTGCTGCTGAAGGCCCTGCTGCTCAAGCCCCTGAAGGCTCTGCCAGAGGGAGGAAGAGGCAAGGGAAGGAGAAGGGAGAGAGGAAACAGTACTCCATTTCCAAGGACCATGAGGATGAGGTGCTGGAATGACTGAGGGAGAACGAGTACCTCTGGAGAAAGGGCCACAAACTCTATCGGGACACCAAGAAGAAGCAGGCAGCTTGGAGAGACAAGGCAGAGAGCCTGGGCTACACTGCAGATGTACTCCTGGGATGGTGGTAGCACATGCACACCTGGTTTGGCAAGCTACACCTCAAAAAATCCGGGCAAGCTGCTGTCAAGCTCACTGACCAGGAGATGTACGTCATGGCCAAGTGCAGTTTCCTGGAGGGTGATATCCACCACCGAGGAGCAGCCCCTCTGACACCCCTCTCCCACAAACAGCCCACAGACAGCCAGTTCTCTTCCAGCCAGGGCCCAGCGAGCCTGTCCAGGCAGGTGTCTTCAGAGGGCCCCACGGCAGAGACCCCCCCAACAGCTGCACTCCCCATGCCGGCAGACATGGAGGATGCCCTGTCACAAATGGAGGAAGAAGCAGCAGCCACCAGACACCAACGCACCCCCACCCCCACCCCCAGCTCCACAGGATGCAGGCAGAGAGGCAGACTGGAGGGCCAGATCCACAGTGTGCTGTTGGAAATCAGGGACACAATGAAGACCAGCACAGAATTTCTCTCTCAGCTGTCACTTGGACAGAGGATCCTCAGGCCACCACACCTTCATCACCTACATGAGCCACACCCTCAGGGACCTGCCCAAGGCCCAGTACCAGGTGATGAAGGAGAAGATAACAGCACTTCTGCACAACCCTCAAGGCCCAGCTGAAGCTGCTCCTACCCAGTCCAGGTCTGCTCCTCTACCCCAGGCGATGTCACAGCCCTTCCACGGCTTTCAACAGCCCCTCAACTACCAAGGCTATGACTACCAGGGCTTCTTACAGCAAAAACAGACCTTCCCTGTCCAGGCCCAGGTTCACTGCACGCCACAGATGCCACACCTCACCCTGCTGCAGACCAGACAGCCCCACTACACTCCTCCTTCCTCCACCCCATAGCCAGGCGCGTCAATGGACAATCTGTCATCAGTCTTGTGCCTCACATCTCAGGTACTTGATGAAGGGCCACTCAAACTCATGGGACTGAGTCAACTCTCGGAGAGCTTCCTGAACACACCAACCCCTGTTGTACTCTCGGGGCCAAGCACCCCAATGGCACCTCAGACCAGCACTCAAGCCAGAGCCACCTCCACAGTCCCTGCCCGCTTAATATCTGAGACCATAGACATGACTCAGAGTGACTGAGAATAGTGTCAGAGACTGAGTTGTTTACTTGTTCAGTTTATCTTTGCTTAAGACACTTTACTTGATTTATTTTGCTTATTTAACAAAGTCATACAGTTTACTTAAGAAAGTTAATAAAAGTTATCTTTGCTTAACACACTTAATTCAGTTTACTTGGTTCCTTTAGCTTATTTAATAAAGTCATAAAGGTTACCCAAGAAAGTTAATAAAGGTTATCTTTGCTTAAGACACTTGGTTCATTTTTTTTACATAATAAAGTGTTGGTGAAAACTTTGAAAAAATGGTTAAGCCTTTGCATGCTTGTGGGATAGATCAGGATAGTTGTGGGATAGATAAACTTCCAGTGCAACCTTAGTGGGACTGTCTGGTCCTCCATCCCAGCTGCCACACATATGGACCTTTTTTATCAATAACAATTTATTCATTGATCAACATATTTCAAAATAAACAAAGCTCTTTATTAATGCCCGATTCATTGTAGGACCACTCAACAAACATGGCACAATCTCATCAATGTTATGCAACAGGCTCAAGGAAGCATCCATTAATCATCTATCATCCTGTCTTGCCACTCCACTTCTCCAGCTGGGGAGTTGCACCAGTATCTCAGTAGGTTGCGCTGCTTCTTCCCTTCCACGTGAAGCTCTGTTGGGGCCTTGTACATCCACAGTGTCTATCAGGTTTCATCCTTGCCTCCATTCACCAGGCTCCATGTCTACATTCCCTTGTTGACGGTCCACAAGTCTGTTCTGCAACACTGGGTAGCGGGTACACATGAGATTGTGCAGGATGCAGCAAGCTTCCACGATGCTCCTCACAGTATGTGCCTCATGTTGCATGGTGGCGAGAAGTATCTGGAACCTGTTGGCCAGAATGCCAAAAAGTTCATGAGGTCAGTTTTGAGGGAGAAGGCGTCATCACCAATGATGAAGTAGGGCACATCTTGTGTGTCATTGGGTAGGGGGTCTGGATCTGGAAAACCCATGATGAGGTTGCGTTCCAGCTCATCCTTGAGGTCGCTTGCATTGTATACCTGGCCCTCTGAAGCAGACCTGTTGCCTGAAGCCTCAATGTAGATGAACTTGTAGTCAGCATCAACCATGGCAAAGAGGATGATACTGAAGAAGCCCTTGTAGTTGAAATAAGTGGGCCCTGAGCTGGCTGGAGCTTTGCAGGCCACGTGCTTCCCATCTCCAGTATGGGGAAAGTTCCACCTCTGATACCACTCTTCTGCAAGTTTCCTCCAGCCTTGTTCAGTGGTGGGGCACTGGAGGAGCTCCTCCACGTATTCTTTGATGATGGACTGCACCATTTCTCTAATCACTTTGCTGATGCTGTTGTGTGGCACCCTTCAGGCATACTGCATGTTTCTGTATATGGTTCCAGAGGCCAGGTGGTGCAGAGTCAATGCCACCTTCAGTCCAGAGTCCAGGTTGGGATGGAAGTTGGTGCTCGGCTTGGTCAACCTGGGTCTCAGACACTCTACAACTTCATCAAACATGGCTGGTGGCATCCTCATGAAGTGATGGAATGCACAAGGGTCTTCATTCCTCAGCTCCACCATCAACTGGTCATAGAGTCCAAACTCCATTCTTCTCACAATCCATCCTCAGACCCACACAGTTCTTGGACGTCTTCTTCTTCTCCTTCTGTATAAAAGGTGAAACAGTCTGAACAGGTTTTGGTTCTGATGATGAATGATTGCAGCTACCATACGGACTGTGTCATGATCCATGGTGGAGAACAGTTGATGATATGGAAGACCAAGACCAAGGGTGAAGAGATCTGTACACCACAGCTGCTGGACTCATACTGAGATCCAGATGATTTCCTCCCCCTTTTTATAGGAAATATCGGTAGTCCGCTAGGTGTCCTTCTACATACTCTAGACATACTGCAAACATCCTAAATATCCGAGATACATCCCAGATACAAACATTTTGTCTGTTTTGAATACTTTTCTGCGAGATGCATACGCTTACATCCTTTCTATTTCCGTGCTACTAACGCTGTGTAGACATTCTGTGTACCTTTTGTTTCCTCCTTCTTTCCATTTTCAGCTGCAGTGGTATGTGAGTTTAGGGGATGGCCAGAGGATGCAGAGAGGATACAGCGGATATTTAATGGATGATAACGAACATAGAACATTTGTTTCCCGTATATGCCGCGGATGTAAATCGTACGTGGCAGAAAGTTCATCCGCTCACTAAGTTTTGTGCAGCTCAAAACTTCTTGCGCGGATGAAATCTCAGTGGATGGATGCTCCAGGGATAGAGCATATGAAACACGTATGTAGTGAGTACACAATGGATGCATAGAATTTTCCAATGGATGGCAAGCTTTTTTTAACGTTTTACATCCACTTTGCATCCGTTAGTGCAGTGGGACAGGGGCTTTAATTGCTACTGCGTTATTGTTAGTCTGACAAAACTTCTGTGATTGCTTTTGAATGAGGTCTCTGAAATTATATTGCATAGAGATAGCCAGCTGCCCTCTATCATTACAGTACAGAGCTAGTATTCTGGAGGAAAAGTTCCATTATCTCTGCTATCTCAGGGAAGCATAATTCACACTGTTAATAAGTTTATAAGTGATGCCAGGTATGTTATTTACAATTTAATAAATGCTTTCATTCTTGGCATTTGCTAATTCTCTGCTTACTGATCAGGATAAGCTTTTGTAGAAAAGCAGAAAAGCAGAAAAGCAGTGCTGATTAAAGTAGGGGGGGATTCCTTTTATCCATTTTGGGGGACAAAAAGTTGGGACTATGACTTCAAGGAACTGCCAAAGTCTTTTTCACTGAGAAAAAAGCAAACACAAACATTTCTAGACTTGTGGACTTCAACTCCCAGAACTCCTCAGTCAAGCTTAAAGTTGCCAAGTTGGAAACACCTGACTTATATTCTCTTCTTTTACATCACATTTTAAAAACCTGTTGCTGAAAGGAAAACTGAAGTCCAATAAACAAACTGAAACTTAATACACACAATACAATACAAGTATACAAGTACAATGTACACAATACAGAGCTGGTCCTGTTCATGAGAACTTTGGTTGTAGGAGCCAGAATTTAACTTGCCTTGGATGGCAGAAACTTTTTCCTTGAAAGCATTGGAAAAATTGCTCTCTGACTGTAAAGCAGGATGCCTAGGGAAAACACTTCTAGGATGAAGCAATCCAGATGTTAGCTTATCTCTTGGCTGCCATGTAGGTAGAGATGACCTGGATTTTGGCAAGCCAGATATGATAGTCTTAGAAGAATAAAACTGCAGAACAAAAATATTTCCAATTCAATATTTCTAATAAACAATCACATATCCAAAAATTGCATCTAAAAGAATATTGCATATGTTTGTCTTTGCTGAACATTGTATGGCATGCAACTTGAAGAATATCAATAGTGGCACTCAGTGGTGGGATTCAAAATTTTTTCCTACTGGTTCTATGAGAGCATGCGCAGAGCGCTCAAAAAATGTTCTTAGTGCTGGTGAGTTGTGCTGTTTTTAAGCTCAGCTGAGGTGTGGCAATCCGCTCTGCCATGTGAATCAGCTGGGCTAAAAAACAAGGGAATATAGGAGAGGAAAGGGCGGGAGTCAGCCAGAGGTGATATTTGCTGGTTCTCTGAAGTACTTGAAATTTCCACTACTGGTACACCAGGACCAATCCAAAAAGGCTGAATATCACCTTTGGTGGCACTGTTATTTCTAACAAGGAGAAACATCTTACCCTTCCTCTTCTCCAGTTCTAATCCTACCCTCTGATCATGAGTAGATTTATTTATCTGAAGATAGAAACATCCCAGTTGTCCCATAGAAAGATATATTAACTTGTGGCTTACTTGGTGCACAACATCAAAGCAGATTCCATTCCACTGGTATGAAAATACAGCCAGTAACCCCAGGGCTGTATTATTTGCATCTCCCTAGAACTTGAGGACATTTCTCTAACTCCACTCTAGAGTCCATCTTGTCGCAATTAATAAAGCAAATTACATGTCAAATGTGAGTGCAGAAAGTTGAAGTTATTAAAATCTCCATCAAACCATAAGAGGTTGTAAAACAATATATTATATTTCTTATATACAAGCAACTTTCATCTATGTTCCTGCTGACAGAGCAGTTCCCAATGAAGAGATTTCTCCATGTTCAATCAGACTGAAGGGTTACATGATTGTGTAAGAAGCTCCTCCCATTTCTAAAAACAGAGTAAATAGGTAACACATACATTGAAAACCATGTTTACTGTGCAAGGTACTGTATTGGGAGCCTATCAGGCTTTTGCAGTTTTATAAAACATAAATGCTTGGCATTAATAGCCAGCACAGCTTTGAAATGCTAAGTGTCAAGAAATAGTAAGTTTTACAAATGGTCTGGGCTTGTTAGTTTAGGCAGGTTTATTATTAATCCTACCCGAGTTTTATAAACCCTCTGGAAGAGTTTGAATCAATTTTATAAAATCTGAAGTTTGGAGCATTACATTTTTCTAATACCCTAAAAAAAAAGAACTAAAAATAGTGGAAAACAGTAAATGTTTACTTTTATGTCTAAAATCTCTTTGGTGATTAAAATCAAAAGCATGAAACTGAGCTGTATAATAAATCTTCATTATTTTCATTTTATGTTGCACAGCTTATGATCACCATCAAAATGATTAGACACGAGCTGGCTTTGCTGTAATATGTCTATTAGCTGCTAAGTCCTAAAATCAAGTATTTTAAATGAAAAGTATCGGCGATGCGGTGCGAGTGAGAAACATATTTTTAAAACTAGTCATTTTCACTTGAAGACTGTATAGTGGACTCATACCAATGGCAGAGTTACTCCCCAAGAGCCAGTTTGGTTTAGTGGTTAAGATACCAGGCTAATAACTGGGAGACTGTGAGTTCTAGACCTGCTTTAGCCATGGAAACCAACTGAGTGACCTTGGGCCAGTCACTCCCTCTTGGCCCATCCCACCTCATGAAGTTATTGCTGTGGGAAAACTAGGAGGAGGAAGGTGTGTTGGATATGTTTGCTGCCTTGAGTTATTATAAAATAATAAAGGCAGGATATAAACAAATAACCAAGTTCTCAGGGTGATAATTTGTTTTGCTTGCTAAACTAAGTGCTTCAATCAGATTGCTCTCACTTTGAGCAATCCACCAGGCTACAAAGATGGGGTAGGTATTTTGGTGCAAAAAAAAGAAAAGAAAAGAAAAGAAAAGTAGTTTTTAAGTGTTGGTAATCTCCAGTATTGGCTATTTTCAGATATGCAGTTTTTATGCACTGGACTCCTGTCAGTTTCCTTTATTGTTCCTCACCCATAGACAGAAATCTTGCCAAACTAAAGCAAGCTACTTACACTTACACCTTTAAACATATACTCTGAGGTCACCTTGGAAGGAGCTGTTCTGACTCTTTCCCTCCCACTCAAACTAACTAAACTTGTCCCTTGTTCTTCTGGAATGCTGCTCCTCCATCCTGGGAAACTGGACTGTATTCTATCACAACTCCTTTGTTACAACTCCACCTACAATGCCGCAGGAGGACACATTACTTTTAAGCCCAGATGTTCCTCATTAATTTTACTACCCTAATTGGCATGATGAAAAAGGGGAAACTCAGAGGTAGCCATTCTCTTCATATACCTCTGTAATAGCCTGTATTGTTTCCAGTATTCTGACTTTATTAAATCAAAATAACTTTGCACACTCCACAATCTCTTGGGAGACAATGGGAGCAGTGAGTTGAAACCCTTCACAGAACAGGGTGCTTCTATCAGAGCTGCAAAACATGGAAGGCTATTGACTACATTTTGCTATTTTTGGTCTGGATCAGGGATCTTCAATCTGAACAGTTTTAAGACTTGTGGACTTCAGCTCCCAGAATTCCTCTTCCAGTCATGTCAGCTCAGTAATTCTGGGAGTTGACATCCACAAATCTTAAACTTGCTAAGTTTGAAGACCCTTGGTCTTGGTGGTTGCAGAATTCAAAGGATTGTATTCAATGCTCAGCTGAAATGCTCACACCACTAGGCAAGGTCAGACACTCAAGCCTTGCAAAAATCCTGATTATTTCCAACCTGTGATATCTTCCAAATGTGCTTTTGGGGGGATCATTTCCAACAAAGAAATTCTTGGTATAGGTAATATTTGACTTAAGACCACAACTGAGCCCAAAAGTTCGATTGCTAAGCAAGACATTGGTTAAGTGACTTTCACCCCCATTTTAAGACCTTTCTTGCCACAGCTGTTAAGTGAATTGCTGCAGATGCTAAGTTAATAACATAATTATGAAGTGAATCTGCTTTCTCTGTTGAATTTGCTTGTCAGGAGGTCACAAAAGATGACTGCATGATCCAGGGACATGGCGATCATCATAAATATGAGCCAGTTGCCTAGTGTCTGAATTTTGATCACATGACCATGGGATTGCAATGATTGTTAAGTGTGAAAAATGATCATAGGTCATTTTTTTCCCAGGGTTGTTGTGACTTCTACCAGTCACTAAATGAATTCTGTAAGTTGAGGCCTATCTGTACATCTCTTGCTCAGCTAATCCAACTGCTTGTATGTGAGATACTACCATTTTGCATTGATGGATGTATTTCAGTGTTGATGTCTCCAACCCAGATCTCCCATCCTTCCCCCCAATGATACATAGAACAGAAGCACCTCTGGTTTAGATCCCCATTTTAAATCCCCATTAAACATTGAAAGCTACTGGAGCAGCTAGTTAAGCTATTCAGTCCAGCTTAACTCACAGAATTATTGTGAAAATAAGATTGGGTGCTGCAGGTCTTCTTGGTACCTAAATGTAGCATATGAATGGTTGGATAAATATTTTACAAAGGATTTGTCTCAGTGGTGGGATTCAAATTTTTTTACTACTGGTTCTGTGGGCATGGCTTGGTGGGTGTGGCAGGGGAAGGATACTGTAAAATCTCCAGTCAGAGGTGAAATTTGCTGGTTTTCCAAACTACTCAAAATTTCCGCTACCGGTTCTCCAGAACTGGTCAGAACCTGCTGAATACACAACTCTGGTTTGTCTACATGTACACAAGAATATGTGCGCGGATAATTTTCCTCCGGTAGAAAGTACAGTATAATGGTAATCTTCATCACTGAGTTTGCTGTGTGTGACAACCATCCTTTAATAAACAATTGCTACATAACATTTGCTTTTCTTTTCTCCTTTTCTATAAGTTCACCTAAACATGTCCGTCCCCCCC
>BLBF01000007.1:22562457-22586726 GCA_015471245.1 Laticauda colubrina
AAGTATTGACAGCCAATGGCTTCCACAAAAACAAAATCACCAACTTGATCCACAAAAACACACCAAGACATAACAGAGACCTAGAAGATCAACAGATCCATGGAACAGCTGTCCTGCCCTACATAAGAGGTACCACAGATAAAATCAGTAAGATTTTAGGCATCACATCAAGGCATCACATCAAGACTGCCTTCAAAACAGACAAAAAATTAGCAGCCATCCTGAGGAACCCCAAAGACAAAATTGACCTGGAAAACCAAGGCATATATGAAATTCCCTGTACATCATGCCCGGCCACATACATTGGACAGAGCAATAGAAGAATAAGTACCCGCCTAGAGGAACACAAAAATGCAGTAAAAAAGCTGGAACACACCTCCTCACTAGTCCAACACATAAAAACCACAGGTCACAACATCAACTTCAATGGCACTAAAACCCTCGCCACTATAGAAAACCCCAACCACAGAATCATCAGAGAAGCCATAGAGATTGAAAAAAGACCTGAAAGCATGAATAGAAGAGATGATTCCAGCAGACTGTCAATCATTTGAAAGCCTGCACTCTCAAATAGAAAGATCTCCACACCACAAAACAGACAAACATGAATAGAAGATGATTCCACCAGACTGTCAATCATTTGGAAGCCTGCACTCTCAAATAGAAAGATCTCCATGCCACAAGCCAGGCAAACACCTGGAAAAAAACAGACTCCCTCTGATAGCTCCAACCCAAACACCCCCCCACCAGGCACCCAGGTGAAACCCAGCTTGCTAATGAATAGCAGCTTGCTAATGAAGAGCAGCCATCCCTTCACATGGAGCCAAGCTGCACTGAAAGCCTCCAACACAAGAACAGAGTGTTGCCAGCCAATCAAAGCCACAAAACAGACAGAAGAAACCAGAAACACCAATCAATCAAACTCCAAGTCCAATGAACACAGATTCAGGCTCCCAGCCAATCAGAATGGACCAGCCTCAAATTTGAAACCAGGAACTAACTCTTTACAGAAGCCTGAGAATGGCAGATGAGATTCTGCCGAAACGTTGCTACAACTTTAAAAACACAACTACAATGACATGGGATAATATTTTCTCCCGCGTAAACTTGGAAGTATCTTGGCAACGTTTCAACGAAATCTCATTCGTCATCTTCAGGCTTGTGTCTTTGGCTTTGTGCTTCTCGGAGTAATGTGAGCTTACAGCTGCTTCTTCCTTTTAACTGCTAGTGGGGGTGTGACTTGGGTAGGGGCTTGGCTGTTTTCTGATTGGGTGGGGGTGTATTCTCATTGGTTGGGGGTTTGGCTATGTTCTGATTGGTTGGGGGGGGTTGGCTGTGTTCTAATTGGCTGGGGGTGTGTTCTGTTCAGGTGGGGGCTTGGTTGTGCTCAGGTTAGTCTTAGTTTCTGGGTGATTTGAGCTGATGAGCTGTGATCCTGTTTGGCTTCGTGGTCGTGCCACATCTTCATGGCGGACGTCAGTTCACTTCATGTATGGGTCAGAGGGGTTTGAAGCAGGTAGTGATGCAGCTGTGGTATGGCTTCTGGTCTGTGGTCATGTCTCCTCTTCTGTGTGGGTGTGAGTCTGCTTTCTACGTGGAAGAGTGGTGGTAGCATCTTGTGTGGCCCTCGTGGGTGTGGGTCTGGTGTCATTCTTCATGTTCGGTACTCATTTGTTAATGAGGGCAGGTTTCCAAATGGTTGGTAGGCATCTCGTTTATTCATGCTTGATCTTCACTAAATCGAACTTATCCCGAAAGAATTTAGCTCCTAAATATGTAATAACCATCTAAGGCCTTAAGTCTACCTCCCAGCTATGTAACCAAACATAGCATTTGTCCATTGAATTAGCTAATCCTAACCTCCTCCAAACTATATATCTCAAGAGGGAAGAAAAGCTGCTAATGGAGGAATTTTCTCCAGACTATCCTCAACTAAGCTTTGGTGGCTGTGACAAAAGCTTCAAACATGACAAAGAATGATTTTTCAGCAATGAAATTCTGACAGAAAACAAACAGTCAAACTCTCCTAACATGGCTTCCTGCAGCGCAACCAGTTTAGTTCAGGGGGGAGCGCAGACAGACTTCTTTTGTGGGAAATGGCATCTCAGCCCATTGCACTAATACAAAACTGCATTAGGAATTATCTAGCCACTTGCCTGTGATTTTTTTATCTGAACCTTAAACAAGGTGACCAACTGTCCTCCTTTAGGGAGGACAGTCCTTCTTTTGTAAGTTCTGTCTTCTCTCAAAAAGTGTCCTCCTACATGTCCTCCTTTTTGATTTTTGAAGATTAATCTGTAAATCTCCGTATTTGATCAATGCCGATCCAATCTGTTGTGTGTGATGTGACGTATTTGTATTTGACATGATGATTTGTCAGGGCTCGGTACAGTGCTGTGAGATGTGATTATGAGACACATGCACTCCGCACAGGAGAATTGTTTTGAGAGAGTGTGCCACACACAAGAGTGCACCGTGCACAAGAGTGCACGGTGCACAGGTGGCTTTGGTTTTTTTCTTCAATTTATTTGTGTCCTCCTTCTCACTCTAAAAAAGTTGGTAACCTTACCTTAAAACAAAAATCTCACCAGATGTTTTTTTTTTTCAGGATCAAAAAAATTCCCTTTTGCTTTCAAGAGATTCGTTGTAACTGAGAAATACTTAGCAATATTCATCCATTTCTGCTTCAAGAATTCTAAACATACAAGAATGTCTGTTACAATGTTAGCATGAGCAAGACAAAGGGCTTTTTTTTAATTTCACTTTTTTAAGCAAGCACAGATCTCCCAGGTTTGAATGAAACATGACTCTGCATGTTCTCACTTATTAGGAGACATTGCCAAGTATCTCCATAAAGTGATCTAAAAGATAATAATATAGACCTGTAAAGCATGCTGATGAATGCAAGGTTCATCCAAAGACAATTTACTAGATTAAATAATTTTTACTTTGTGACAAATGTGTAGGAAGTTAGTCTTGATGACACCAATATTTCTAACATTATTATTTTAGAGTGACAAACTACAGTATATACCTTCAGTATAAATACCCTGTGTGAAATGTTAGCATTTTTAGATATGTACATATGTGGGTGCACACACACAAACCCTGCTCTTCACTACCCTCAGGAAAAAGAATCAAAGCAGTCTTGGTCACGATATCTTTCTTTTTCTTTCAAAACACCAAATTGGAGGCTACTTCTGCCTGAGGGTCAACCAAGCCTCTGTGGGTTCATTACCTCTTTGTTGCCTGCCCACCTGTTTTCTAACTCCTTCTGAATTGCATTCGCACAGATGAAAAAGCACAGCAGAGGCTGTTGTTCCTCCTCAGTTTGTAACCTTCTGTCTGAGCTCAGAGGGAGAGAACACAGAGACAACAGTGGCAGGAATGAAGAGCACACCGGGAGACTCCGAAGGCTCACAATCAGCCAGAAGCTTGCAACGGAGATGCAGGATTTGGGCAGGGCCTGATTAGGATGCTTTGTTACTGCAGACCAAAAGGAAACTCACAAGGAATGTGCCTTGAACAGGAACCATGGCAACCTTTATGAAGTCACTGTGGGAATGCAGGAGAAGCTCTCAGAGTTGTGAGGAATGGCCTTAGAAGGAAATGATGTGAGAGGTTCAAGGATAGCAAACCCTGCGATTTTTTTTTTCTCTTGGCTTCACCTGAGTACTGAATACAGAATAACAGAGTTGGAAGGGGCCTTGGAGGTCTTCTAGTCCAACCCATTTCTCAAGCAGGAGACCCTATTCCAGGGATGTCAAACTTGACACAGTGTCAAATGACATATCATGACTTGTTCCCCTTTGCTAAACCAGGCGGCATAGCCAACAGGTTACACATCTAGCCTGTTAGCCATGAGTTTGACAGCCCTGCCCTATACCATTCCAGACAAATAGTTGTCCAATCTCTTAAAAACTTCCAGTGATGGAGCACTCATAACTTCTTAGAGCAAGCCATTCCACTGATTAATTGTCCTCACTGTCAGGAAATCTCTCCTTCATTTTAGGTTGATTAGTTTCCATCTATTACTTCTTACCCTGCCTTCAGGTGTTTTGGAAAATAGGTTGATGCCCTCTTCTTTGTGACAGCCTCTCAAATATTAGAAGACTACTTCTAAATTGGATTAATCTCACTCCTTTATGAATCTGAGATGATGATGATGATGATGATGATGATGATGATGATGATGATGATGATGATTTTAAATGCACTAAAATCTGTACATTTTCAATCTGACATTGGGTTTCCAGTTTGGTCTTATGCAAATGTTTTTCTTGGGCACATTGAGGTTTTACATTTATTGTCATGGTTTTAACTTCCTTTGGGGCAAACTTTTCCTGAGCAGTAATTGTTGATCTGATGCTGATGATGCATGCTTCAAAAATGATTTGGAGAATATGTTTTGGGCTCTCTGCAAGCATAGCATCTGTTGTTCATTAAAATAATCAGGTTTCTATGAAAGCTTGGGGTAGGAAAAAGAAGCACTACTAAGATAGTGGAACTACTTTGACTGGTTCATCAGAACTCTGAAAAAAAAGCCAGGCTGTTTTAATAAATAGCAAATAGTTGCATCCATTTAAGCTTAGAAGCTTTTTTTCCCGAAATCTTTGCAGACCTTGCACAGTATTATTTCAAAATACAAAATTATTGAAGTGTGCAGGAAAATATGAAATGGAACCAGTTCCCTATCCCCCAGCCTATTGAGTCTTCTCACTTGATTCATACAAGGAAGATAGAAAGTCTGTATGCTATAAGAGTTTTGAGGAGCCATTAAAAGAAAGTCCTAATAGGTGACCATAAACACTTTTACACCTCATAACAAAAGAATTCAGTGATAATTGCAAGGACAATTGAACTGGCATGTGTAGAGGCATGGGAAAAAGAGACTCGAGATCAGCGTAACTTCAGCTCTTTATTAAATTGTATAGATCTGTGCTGCACCTGCGAGCCGCGGCAGCTCTTCTTATAGAGCTTGCCGGTGTCTCTTACCCAATGACATCCTTCTGAATCTCCCACGATCAGCTCGGCCTATCGCGGGAGATTCTTTACTGACCAATCACCATTGTTCTTCTGTCCAATAACAGTGCAATCCGTCTTAGCCAATCAGGTTAGAGTATTTCAAGAATGTTAATATGGAACACCCTTCCCCTCTTGGTATGGTCCATCCTACGTGACTTAGTCGCGTAGGTAGGCAGGGCTTTTAACCTGCCTACTTGACCTGCGGAGCTCAGTTGCTGCGTGGTCTTCAGATGGTTCAGATGGGATCTTTGTCGCTCCTGCTCTTCTTCATGGAAATGCCTGGAAGGGTGAATCAGGCCTTTCGCCGCAACTCCCACCCGGTCTACTGGGCTCGATTGAGTTGTCGGCTTCTCTGTTCCTGGCCGGTCTTTCCAGGCTGGTTGAACTGGCTTGGCTGTTCCTTCCAGGCGAGGTTTTGAGCTGGTCGTCTTCCACTGGTACCATTCTGCTGCCTTTGCTTTCTGGTGAGTATTGTTGGTTTCTTCTTTTATTTATTGGTGTATGGATTGACTGCTCTGTTTGTGTTGGTTGGGCGTGTTCGGTTTGCCATTGTGTCGTAGGAGGTTTTTCTTTTTCTTTTTGATAATTGTTTGGGGTTTCTCCCTCCCCCCTAGTTTTTTTTATTAATGTCTTTTTGTGAATTTTGCATGTTTTTGGCGTTGTTTGAATTTATTCGTGATCTTAGCTGATCCACACGTCATTTCCACTGTCTTCCATCCTCTGTTTCCAGCCGGTATGACCAGGGACCTGTCACTTGGGTTATTGTTGCAGGTACCCACAGTGGGTCCCCTGAAAAGTTTTTGATGTAGACAGTGTCTCCCGGCTTAAATGTACGGTACCAGCTGATGAGTCTGGTGGTTTTTCGGGGTTGTATGTTGGGTGCAGTCCAGTTTGCTGTCTTTGGTTGTCTCTCTAGCAATGTCTGACGCAGTTGTTGGCAGGTTGGGCAATGTCTCTATTTGCAGGGTGGATGTGGTGGGTGTGGGGTTGTCCTCTGGATCTGGCAAGGGGCAACGGCTTAATGCATTGGCGTGAGAAATGCTTTTCCCGGGGCGATGTATTAGCTGGTAGTTGTAGGCGGCAAGGAACTCGGACCACCTTGTCATCTGGGGTGACAGGATGTTGAGAGTGGCCTTGTTCCCTGCCAGTATCCCCAGGAGTGGTTGTGATCAGTGATGAGGGTGAAGTCCCTACCATACAAATATTTGTGAAACTGCTTCACGCTGGTAACCGCTGCTAATGCCTCCTTGTTGAGCTGACTATGATTTCTTTCTGCCTTTGATAGTGTCTTAGAGAAGTATGTAATTGGTGCTTCTCTCCTGTCTGGCAGAGTATGGCTCAGTATGGCTCCGATGCCGAATGGAGAGGCGTCGCAGGTCACCGTTAGTGGTAGGGTTTCGCTGTACTGGATGAGGATTGATTCTGATGTGAGGAGATCTTTTAACTTCCGGAAGGCAGCCTCTTCCCACTTGCCCCAGGACCAGGTGAACGTCTTGTTGAGTAACCTATGCAGAGGTTCTGCTGTTGTTGCCTTTTGTGGCAAAAAGACATTATAGAAATTGATTAGTCCCAGAAAGGCTTGTAATTCTGCCTTATTTTGAGGTCTTGGGGCTTCTTTTATTGCTTTAATTTTTGTGTGTGTGGGGTGGATTCCATCTTTATCCACTAAGTATCCCAAGAACTCAACTTTTTCAGTGCATAACTGGCACTTTTCTTTTTTAACGTTTAGTCCTGCATTTCTAAATTTCTGCAGGACTTCCCTGAGTCGGCTTCTCAATTGTCTCTTGTCTTTGGTTGCAACTAAGACATCATCAAAATATGGCACAACTCCTTTAATGTCTTGCAGTAACTGTTCCATGAAGCTCTGGAACACCCCTGGTGCCACACTGACTCCAAATTGGAGTCTTTTGCACAGGAAGGCCCCCCTGTGGGTCACGATGGTTTGCGCTTCTGCAGTCTCAGCATTGACTGGCAGCTGTTGGTATGCCTGTGCCAGGTTGAGTTTCGCGAAGACTTTTCCTCCCCCGAGTGAGTGTAGGAGGTGCTTTACCACAGGAACTGGGTATGCACTCTGTTGCAGTGCATTATTAAAAGTTGCTTTATAGTCCCCACAAATTCTTACGGACCCGTCTGGTTTTATTGGGGTGACTATTGGGGTCTCCCAGCGTGCATGATCTATTGGTTCCAGGCCCCCCTGCACGATGAGCTTATCTAGTTGCTCGTCTATTTTTGGCTTGAGCGTGAAGGGAACTTGTCTTTGTTTGAGATGGATTGGGGCAATATTGGGGTTCACATTAAATGATATTGGGGACCCCCGGTACTTGCCTAATATTCCATTGAAAACTTCTTGGAATTCCTTCATCAACTCCTCCTCCCAGTCTGTTTCCTCGACGTGGTTGATGCCCGTCACCTCGATTCCCAATGGCATGAACCATTCCAGACCCAGCAGGCTTGGGCAGTCTCTGTCCACAATAGTGAATGGGAGTACTGTTCCATGCTTTTTGAAAGTAACGTGGAAGTGTTCAATTCCTATTATGGGGATTCTGTTCCCCTGATAGTCTTTAATACTTAGTTTCTGGTTCTCCAGCTCTTGTTTTTGTAAGCTGGGCACTAACCTCTTAATCGTGTCCCAGGATACCATGGAGAGGTAGGATCCGGAGTCCACTTCCATTCTGCATGGCCTGCCTTTGATGCTGACCTGCACGGCCACTTTTCTTGCGTCGGAGTTGTCTGAGTGGCCGATGGTGACCATTTGGTGGGTTTCTTCATGCCATTGGGTTTCGCTGAGCCACTTGCTTTGATTTTCGCGACTCCATTGGTTCTCTGAGAATCTGTCTCAGTTTCTGGGGGGGGAGTGTTGTTACGTCGCCTTGGGCTGGAATTCCGTTTTTTTTGGCAGACCTTGGCAATGTGCCCCCATTTCTCACAGTACTGGCAAATGGTGTCTAAGAACCGGCATTCAGAATGGGGGCGGTTGCTGCCGCATCTGGCACACTGGAAGCCCGACTTATGACTTTTCCGATGGTCTCGATCTGCCTGCAATCTGTGGATCTCCTCCTCATCATCATCAGTATTGGGTGAGAGTTTTATGTCCTCGTGGTGTGCTGTTGTGGCTTTGTGACCAGCCTCGGTTCGTTTCTCAGGATATGTGTTGGTCTCCGACGTCATTGGTCGGTCCCTTGCATTCATTTGCCACATCTTGGCCACTGATTTCTTTGTGGTCTCAGCTGCTGTGGCTTCAGCAATGGCTTCGGTAACAGTAATGTCCACTCGAGCCATTAGTCTGCTCTGGAGTACGGGGTCTCTGAGAATAAGGACCATGCGGTCTCTCAGAGCCTCGTCCATGTTTGAGAAGCCACACGCACCTCCGATGTTCCTCAATGCTGCCATGAAATCCCCGATGCTCTCTCCATCCTTCTGATCCCAATGGTAGAATTCATGTCTCCGGATCAGATTTGGAACCGATCTAGATCTGGCCAAGCCATCTCCTTCACGTCTTCTGGCTTGGCCAACGCTTTGGCCATCTTGAATACCGCTGGCCCACAGTGGGTCAGGAACACAGCTCTCTTTCGGTGGTTGTTTGCATCCTTCAGGTTGTTGCTCTGGAGGAACATGAGGAATCGATCGATGTATGATTCCCAGTCCTTGGTTGCCTGGTCGAATGGTGAGGGTGGCGAGTTTCTGCTGGCCATCTCATCAGTTGTTCAGCTCGGTTGCCACATGCCTGACTGGTCTCTTTGTCTCAGTATCCCACCCTCGTTGCCAGTGTAGAGGTGTGGGAAAAAGAGACTTGAGACCAGTGTAACTTCAGTTCTTTATTAAATTGTATAGATCTGTGCTGCACCTGAGAGCCATGGAAGCTCTTCTTATAGAGCTTGCCGGCGGCTCTTACCCAATGACAGCCTTCTGAATCTCCCGCGGTCGGCTCGGCCAATCGCGGGAGATTCTTTACTGACCAATCACCGTTGTTCTTCTGCCCAATCTCAGTGCAGTCCGTATTAGCCAGTCAGGTTAGAGTATTTCAAGAATGTTAATATGGAAAAGCATGTCTTAGAATTTATCTATAGGTTGGCTTCATGAGCCAAATGGCTTCATCATTTGGCACTGTGTGTTGAGATTTGATTTGGAGATGTGTGCAGTATCCCTCCTTCAAGTGTGTAATGGGCTATGAAAATAATCCTGGGAGACAGAAGAGGAAGCCACATCCTAGACAGTGATCTGAGAAATGAAATCTGAGACCAAAGGCGGAATGTGGGTGGAGAAAATGATTCAGAAGAGACCCTCCTTAGTTCTCTGGAAAGTAAAGGTAGAGGAGGAGAGAAGTCCTTTCCAATTTGCAAGGTTCTCTTTCTGTAACATTACAATAAAGGTAGCATTAGTACTCATGGCTTTTGTTTCTTCAAAAGGTTGACATCAGGCTACCTCAGAGAGTTGATATCAGGAGAAGTCATTCTAATAATGAATGAGCTGGTTGGGGAGGATTCAAATCTTTCTAATCTGTGTACAACCTATGTACAATCAGAATTGCACTTGTTCCCTCAAGAGTAGCAAGAGCACTTAGACTTATATACACCACTTCACAGTGCTTTACAGCCCTCTCTGAGCAGTTTACAGAGTCAACATATTGCTCCCAACAATCTCAATTATCATTTTACTGACCTTGTAAGGATTGGAAGGCTGAGTCAACCTCCAGCAGGTGATAATCGAACTATGAAACTGCTGGTAGCTGGCAGGCAGAAGAAGTATCCTGTAGTACTGCATTCTAATCACTGTGCCACTGTGGCTCTCAAAGATAGATAGTAAAGATAGAAGGAGGGCTAGCTGCATGCTTTGTGATCAAGACAGGGAGAAAAATACATATTTCCAGGAGTGTAAATTGAATGGGTGACTTATAAATATGGCTGAGTCCTGCTCTCCTATTTGAGGAAGGTAGGGGGAGAGGGCTCAGGAAATATGGAAATATGTTCATCCTTTCTTCAATCCTAAGCCACTTTCATTGTTTGAAGAAAGACACTTCCACCATGAGTATTTATTAAAATTAGGCCTTTGAGACTGATCCAATGTATATATGTGATTATTACAACTCAAATACCTGAAACCAACACTGATGAATTCAGCTTATCCAGATGTGAAGAACTGGTGGCTCTTCCAGATATTAATGGAGACTCAAGAGAGCTGATGGATAACAGTGTTTGGTTTCTTGATGTTATGAACTAAAATTCAGTCGTGTGGAGTTGATGGTTACTCTGGGGACTCTTTCTTGTCTTTGCTTGGTTTAGCTGGGGCTCATTTTTGCTGTCAAACCAGTTTATACTCCAGGATGTCATAAAATCTAGTGACAAGTGCTTGCAGCATCTATAATATCAACAGCATAATGTAGTTCGGGTAACCAGCAACTTTGACTGAAGATTTCTTATTGATTTATGCATTCATTTTTTTACCTATTATTTCCTAGTATTTAAAATAAACAGACTCAGAGAGATATGTTCAAACCCATAAAAAGGCAGAAAACTAAGGATCATTCCTATGTGGAATTGCCTGATTCAATCTAAATTAATGAGAGTGCTAAGGAGTAGGATGCAACCTACATTCTGTTGATTGTAATAGAACTGGACTGCAGTTTTAATCTGTCATTCATTAATAAATGTTCACCTTGAGTCTCTTCTTGTTTTTTTTTTTCTTACATGGAGTCAGGGGCAGGAGGGGGGGTGTTCCAAGAAAAGGCAGTGCACAGAAAGATAAGTTCACAGTGGATGCATATTTTATGGTACAACCTTCTTTCCTGTGCGATCACAGCTAAGTCAAACTTGTGAGCATATGATGCTACAGAGAAAGCCCTGATGGTAACCCGGACAGATCTTCCTAAAATTGTTTCCATATCAGTGGTTTTCATCCTTTCCTCCTGCCCCTGCAGGTTTTTGAAACCATTGGGGAAGTGGATTTTGCATTTCAGAAGGTTAAGCAAGAAACATTTGTCTCATTTTCTAAGTAATCAAAATGAATTTTGAAAAGGATTGGGGAACGACATAAAGGGGAGATTTTCCAATGCCTCAGATAATTTGACGAGCCTTCAGGCAGCTTTCCAAACGATGTTTGACTGTTTTACTTTTATTCTGCACAATAAAAACAATAGAAGCCTAAACAATAAATATGATTGTTTAAACAGAGAGAATATTATGGCAGTCCCAGAGTGGGAAGCTCAGTCCCTGAGCTGACAAAGTCTTATTATGAAGACGATTCTGAATAGGCTCTATGTAGCACATACCCTTTCTTTGGCTTTTTTCAGACATACCTAAAAGGACTTTCTGCATGGGCCTCAGCAATTTTAATTGATCAGATCCTTTTCCGTATGATTATCATTTCTCAATAAAAAATTGAGTGTGTCAGCCTTGGAAGCCATTTTGAGTTGGAAGCTTCGAGGCTGCCACATTCCCACATGCCTGGGAATTTGAGAGGGGGGATTTCCTAGAGGGGTAGAAGGTTAGACATGACAACATTCTTTCTCAGAGAGTCAAGGGTGGCTGGAGGAATGTCTCCAGTTGGGATGAAGATTTGTTTGGGCCATATGAGGGACTGATGAGTGCAGGGGATGGATCTTCAAATTCTCTTTTGGGAAGGGAAAACCTGAAACTCTCAGATTTGGGTTTTCCCAAACGTGCCAGTATGACAACTCTCAAAAAATTGAAACTTTGAGGAACTGATTGTCTCGGAGTTTATTGGTATGGAGTTGGTTAGTTGGAACGCTGACA
Organism: Laticauda colubrina; assembly: GCA_015471245.1. Taxonomy (NCBI): domain Eukaryota; kingdom Metazoa; phylum Chordata; class Lepidosauria; order Squamata; family Elapidae; genus Laticauda; species Laticauda colubrina. The sequence goes on from BLBF01000007.1 coordinate 22,574,232, forward strand.
ATATTTGATGACGTTAGGTGTGAAGGGGTTCGATCACCTGGCCTGATTACTTAAAGATTGAGAAGAGGAGAGACATTCAGGAGTAAGACTATTCAAAAGTGCATTCCATATATATATATATATATTTTCAAAAAATCTATTTTTAAAAACCAGTTGTTAAAAACAAAAGTGAATTTAATGTAAATTTGCATGTAGATTTTACATTTAAGACTTACTTTCTAATCAAAACAATTTTGATTTTTGATAAGAATAAGCCATAATAACAAGTCTACAAAAATGCCCACATAGTTGTCAGCTAAAACTTAAAAAATAGCTATATTAGAGTGACTGTAAAAATCTATAAAAATACTATATTTAATTAAAATTTAGGAATACCTGATTATATTAAGATATTAACAGAATAACAGAAAAAAAGTTGGAAGGGACCTTGGAGGTCTTCCAGTCCAACCCCCTGCTCAAGCAGAAGACCCTATACCATTCCCAGTAAATGGTTGTCCATACACTTCTTAAAAGCCTACATTGTTGGAGGACCCATAACTTCTGGAGACAAGCCATTCCTTTGGTTAATTGTTCTCACTGTCAGAAAATTTCTCCTAAAGTCCATGTCACACTGGCCAACAGATGCAAAAAGGACACATCGGACGAGCAAAATGTTCCATCCGTTGTTATCCACTCTCAAAAGGGGTGAAAATTTGCATAACCAGAGCAGATAACACGGAGGCGGGGAGGACGCAGGGTGGATGGAAAGCGGATGCGGAATGGAAGACCAGAGGATGGGAGCGGATGGGAGTGGATGGGAGTGGGTGGCACATCTGCAGGGCTTCCAGGGAGCCTCAGCGAAGCAGACGTGGAACGGAAAGAGCAGAAGCAGAGCGGACGCCGAACGGATGAAGTGGATGCACAGTGGAAGCCTAGAGGATGCACAGCAGAAGCCTAACGGATGCCTGGTGTTCACTGCGCATGCGGGGAGGATGCATTGGGTCAGGCCCGCGGATATAACGGAAGCAGCTCAGAAGCAGGACGCCATTCAGAGGAAAGACCTGCTGCCGGACACATCAACTGCCTTGCCTGCCCTGCCTGCATGTCTGCCTGCCAGCTTTGCTGCCAGCCTTGCTACCAGCCTTGCTGCCAGTCTTGCTGCCAGCCTCCATGCCAGCCTTGCTGCCAGCCTCCCTTCCAGCCTTGCTGCCAGCCGGTCTGCCTGCCAGCCTTGCTGCTTGCCTTCCTGCCAGCCTTGGTTCATGTCTGCCTGCCAGCCTTCCTGCCAGCCTTGGTTCACGTCTGCCTGCTAGCCTTGGTGCCTGCCTGCCTGCCAGCCTGCCTGCCTGCCTTGGTTCATGTCTGCCTGTCAGCCTTGGTGCCTGCCTCCCTGCCAGCCTTTCTGCCAGCCTTGGTTCCTGCCAGCCTCCCTGCCAGCTAGCAACCCCACAACCATGCAGAAGCACAGCAAGCCTCAGCCATCTGCTGCCAGCCCTGGCAAGAGGGACAGGGCTACTATCCCGCCCCCTGGCCCTTACTTTGGTTCTGCTGGGGCTTCTGCAGCACGGGCTCGCTCTTCTGGGGGTGGTGCTTCTGCTGCTTCTGCTTCTGGAGGAGCTGATGACAAGCACTCCAGCACCAGCCACCTCCACAGCACCTGCACCCTTCACCCCTGGGACTGACCAACCAAGAGGAGTGCCAGAGACTCATTTTTGTCTTATAGCTTCTGGTAAATAAAGTCTATTTATGATTCACATTTCTTGCTTCATTTCTTTTTTTTAATAAAGTCTTGCTGGAAACTGTTAGAAATGGTTTAAGCCTTTGCATGCTTGTGGGATGGGTAAGGATAGCTTTGGGATGGGTTAGGATAGCTGTTGGATGGGTAATAGCTGTGGGATGGGTTAGGATAGCAGTGGGATAGATAAACCTCCAGTGCAAGTATAGTGGGACTGTATGGTCCACCCTCCCAGGTGCCACACCTATGGCCCTTTATTATCAATAATAATGTAATAATTATCCACACATGTCAACATAAACACAACTCTTTATTAAACGCCCTGTTCATTGTAGGCCAACCAAACATGCATGGCCCAATCTCATCTGTGTGATGAGACAGGCTGAAGGAAGCATCCATTAAGCATCTACCATCCTGTCTTGCCACTCCATTACTCCAGCTGGGGAGTTGCACCATTGTCTCAGGAGGTTGCGCTGCTTCTTCGCTTCATTTGAGGCTCTGTTGGGGCCTTGCACATCCTCAGTGTCGATCAGGTTTCGCCCTTGCCTCCAATTCCCAGGCTCCATGACCCCATTGGCTTGTTGGAGGTCCATGAGCCTGTTCTGCAAGACTGGGTAGCAGGTGTACATGAGATTGTGCAGGATGCAGCAAGCTTCCATGATCCTCCTCACGGTCTCTGGGCGATGCTGCATGGTGGTGAGAAGTACCTGGAACCTGTTGGTCAGGATGCCAAAGGCGTTCTCCACCACCCATCTTGCCCTGGACAGCCTGTAGTTGAAGATCCTCTCTTCACGGGTCAGGAGTCTGGAGGTGTAGGGCTTCATGAGGTAGGTTGTGAGGGAGAAGTCGTCATCCCCCATGATGAAGTAGGGCACATCTTGTGTGTCGTTGGGCAGGGGTTCTGGATCTGGGAAGTCCACCATGAGGTTGCGTTCCAGCCTCTCCTTGAGGTGACTGGTGTTGTATACCTGGGCATCCGAAGCTGACCCGTTGCCTGAAGCATCGATGTACATGAACTTGTAGTCAGCATCGACCATGGCAAAGAGGATGTTGCTGAAGAAGCCCTTGGAGTTGAAATAAGTGGACCCCGACTTGGCTGGAGATATGCAGGCCACGTGCTTGCCATCTATGGCTCCAATGGTGTGTAGTAAGTCCCACTTCTGATACCACTGCTCTGCAACTTTCTTCCATCCTTCTTCATTGGAGGGGTACTGGAGGAGCTCCTCCTTGTATTCTTCGATGATGGCCTGCACCACTTCTCTGACCACAATGTTGATGGTGTTGGATGGCACCCTCCAGCCATTCTGCATGCTCCTGTAGGAGGTCCCGGAGGCCAGGTGGCGCAGAGTGAGTGCCACCTTGAGCCCAGGGTCCAGGCTTGGCCAGAGGTTGGTGCTCTGCTTGGTCAACCTGAGTGTCAGGCACTGCACAACTTCATCAAACATGGCTGGCGGCATCCTCATGAAGTTCTGGAATGCCCGAGTGTCTTCGCTCCTGAGCTCCACCATCAGCTTGTTGTACAGTCCATCCTCCGCTTTACTGGTGAACCATCTTCGGACCCAGACTCTTTTTGGGTGGCTCCTTTTCTTCTCACAGTAGTGTTCACAGAGCCTGCAGATGGCTTCGCACTGTTGCAGAACGATGGTGGCTGCCGAAAGGACTTTGTTACAATCCACGGTGGACATGACTGGATGCTGTGGAAGAGCAAGAGCCAGATGAAGGCTGCAGAGGTCTGCACCGCTGGGCTGCTGTTCTGAAAGTGCGATGCAGGCGAGTTGCTTCCCCTTTTTATAGGCAGTATAGGTTTTCTGCTAGGCATCCTCTAGGCATCCTCTAGGCATCCTGTAGACATCCTTAATATCTGAGATAGGTCCCCTCTGCGAATGTTTTTTCCGCTTTAAACGCTTTATTTCCATGCTGCATCCGCTAGGCATCCGTTCTGCATCTGTTCTGTGTCCATTCCGCTTCCTCCCTGCGTCCGAGCGGATGCGAGTTGCACGGATGCGGAACGGATGCCTAGTGGATATAGCGGATGCGTAACGGATGCGTAACGGATGCGTAGCGGATGCAGAACGGACGAACTGGATACATTTTCCAGACAAAAGTTTTAGGCAGCCCAAAACTTTCTGAGCGGATGAAACGTCCATAAACGGATGCTGGACGGATAGAGAGGAAGCCAAATGGAGGCAGTGAGTACAGAACGGATACATTGCGTTAACCAACGGATGGCAAGATTTTTTGTCCGTTTTACATCCTCTTTGCATCCGTTGGTTCAGTGTGACATGGGCTTTAGTTCTAGATGGCTTCTCTCCTTTATTAGTTTTCATCCATTGCTTCTTATCCTGTCTTCAAATGCTTTGAAAAATAGATTATTCCCCTCTTCTTTGTGGCATCCCTCAAATATTGGAACATTGCTATCATGTCACACAAACATACACCCCCAGTCCTTCTTTTCGTGAAACTGCACATACCCAAATCCTTCAACTGTTCTTATTATATTTTAACCTGCAATCTCCTAATCATCTTTGTTGCTCTTCTCTATATTATTTCTAGAATCTCAACATCTTTTTTATATTGTGGCTGTTCCATATTAGCACACTTGAAATACCCTTTTCTGATTGGTCCACAAATACGGCAATATGATTGGTTCTTCAAGTGACGGTGATTGGTCAACAATTGCCACCTGATGATTGGTCCACCTGAGTGGCGGGGAATTCAAGGAACCATCATTGGCCATGAGCTGCGAGCAGCCACTATAAAAAAGGCTGCCATGGCTCCGCAGTTAGACAATTCCAGGAACCGAATAAAGAGCTGAAAGTCATGCTGGTCTCCAGTCTCTTTTTCTTCCCCGTGATCTAACACTGGCGATGAAGGTCAGATACTGAGACAAGGAGACCAGTTTGAGCACGTGGCAATGAGAACCAAGCAAGACGAAATGGCCAGCACCAATTCGCCACCCACACCGTTCAACCTAGCGATGGAGGACTGGAAATAGTACATTGACAGATTCCTCATGTTCCTCAAGAGCAATGACTTACAGAGGATCTCTGACAACAGAAAGAGAGCTTTGTTCCTGACACACTGTGGACCCACAGTGTTCAAGATGACCAAAGCATTGGCCAAACCTGAGGATGTAAAACAGATGGCCTGGCCAGATTTGGAAAAAATACTGAAGGCCTATTATGCAATGACCACCTCCAGCCTTGTTCAGAGACATGAATTTTATTAACGGGACCAGAGGGAAGGTGAAAGCATTGGAGATTTCGTGGTGCCTCTAAGGGACATTGGAGCGGCATGCGAGTTCCTCAACATGAAGTCATGAGGGACCGCGTGGTCCTAGGACTGAGAGACCTCACCCTGCAGAGCTGGCTGCTAACCCGACCAAACATCACAGTCACTGAGGCCATCGCTGAGGCCATGGCACCTAAGCCACTAAAATATCAGAAGCCACAATGCGGCTAATGAACATGGAAAACCAGAAATTACCGGCAGAGACAAGCCAACCCCAGGATAAGAAAACAGAGGGCACTCACAAGACCACCACACACCACAAGGACATCAAGTCTTTGTCCAAGACTGACAACGAGGAAGAGGAAATACAGACTCCAATCGGAATGAAACAGACGGGAGAGGAGAGAACATAAGTCGGGGTTCCATTGCGCCGGGTGCGGAGACCACCCCCATTCTGAGTTTCCTAGACACGAGAGACGGGGACATATAGAGAGACACTGCGAGAGACGGGGACATATAGCAAGGGTCTGCTGAAACCGAAAGAGCTACAGCCCCAGATGAAGAGACAGCACCCCCTCCAGAATGAAAGAAAGACAGGCAGGGGGCCGTTGGAGCCAAGAAAACAAGCAAATGGCTCAATGAAACTTACAGAAAGGTAGAGACACACCAAACTATAAACATTTGGCATTTGAGCGCAACCGATGCCCGGAAGGTCCATGTGAAAATCAACATCGAAGGCCAACAATGCGAGATGGAGGTGGACTCCGGCTCATACCTGTCTATGGTATCATGGAACACACTTCAGAAACTGATACCAAGCATATGAAGAATGGAACTAGAGAGCCAAAAACTGACCCTGAAGGACTACCAAGGGAACAGGATCCCTGTAGTCAGACTCAGGCACTTCCAAGTTAATTTCAGAAAGCATTTAATTCAGAAATGAAATTCTTCCATTAACAATCATAAACTGGGATCGCCCAAGCCTATTGGGGCTCGAATGGTTCATTCCCCTGGGAATCGGAGTGACTGGAATCAACAGCGTCACTGAAACAGACTGGGAGGAAAGCCTGATGAGGGATTTCCAGGACGTGTTCAATGGAAAACTAGGCAAGTAGCGAGGGTCCCCTATCTCATTTAATTTGAATCTGAACATAGCCCCGATCAGGTTAAAGGCAAGGTGAGTCTCTTTCGCATTAAAACCAAAGATCGATGAGCAATTGGATAAACTCATCGTGCAGGGGGTATTGAAACCAATAGACCACGCAAGGTGGGAAACCCCAATTGTGACTCCAATTAAGCCAGATGGGTCCGTGAAAATCTGCGGAGACTGTAAGGCCACCCTTAAACATGCGCTACAACAAAGCGCATACCCCGTTCCAGTGGTGCAACATCTGTTACATTCATTGGGGGGAGTCAAGGTCTTTGCAAAGCTAGACCTTGCACAAGCATACTAGCAATTGCCAGTCAACCCCAAAACAGTGGAGGTACAAACAATTGTGACTCACAAGGGGGCATTCAGATGCAAAAGGCTACAATTTGGAGTCAGCATGGCCCCAGGGGGGCTCCAAAGCTTGATGGAGCACCTGTTACAAGGAATAAAAGGGATGGTCCCATACTTCAATGATGTGCTGGTATCAGCTAGTGACAAGAACCAACTGGAAAGCCACCTCAGAGAGGTCTTACAAAGATTCCAAGAGGCGGGACTCAAAGTAAAAAAAGAAAAATGCCTGCTAACCACCTCTAAAGTTGAATTCTTGGGGTACCTAATAGATAAAGATGGAATCCACCCCACGGACCAGAAAATCAAAGCAATAAAAGAAGCTCCCAGACCCAAAAGCAAAACTGACCTACAAGCATTTTTGGGACTCATTAACTACTATGGGGGGATCAGGTAGTCATATCGGAACTACTCCAAGAACAAGTACTGGATACCTTGCATGAAGGACACCCGGGTATCGTACGAATGAAATCCCTAGCCAAGAGTTATGTATGGTGGTCAGAGATGGATAAGGATGTTGGGAGATGGGTGGAAACATGTACGCAATGCCAAAAATCCAGACCTACACCCCCTGCTGCACCTGTGCTCTACTGGGAAACACTGAGGGGACCCTGGTCAAGAATACACATAGATTTTGCAGGGCCGAAAAAAGGACACACATTTTTTTATAATAGTAGACGCTTACTCAAATTGGTTGGAGGTAAGCGTCATGAATTCCACAACAACAGAAGCCATCATCAGACAGCTGAAGAAACTGTTCGCAACACATGGGTTGCCGGACCTATTGGTTTCAGACAATGGGCCGTAGTATGGCATTGACATTTGAAAAGTTCCTTACCGAACATGGCATAAGGCATGCCTTGACTGCGCTGGTGTGGCCGGCTATAAATGGGCGGGCTGAACTATTGATGGGCAGAAAATTAAGATCGCACCTAAATAGTTTCCACCCCACCTACAACCCTGAAAAACCAGCAGACTCCTCTAGTAAGTACCGCACATTCGGAACAGGGGACCTGGTCTATGCAAAAAATCTCACGGGGCATCCACTGTGGATACTGGCAACAATAACCCAGGTAACAGGACCTAGGTCATACAGACTAGAAACAGAGGATGGAAGAAGCTGGAGGAGACACATAGTTCAACTGAGATCACGAACATTAGAAAGAAACACTAACAAACCCAGGAGTGAAGAAAAAGAACACACACACACACCAGAACCACAGCAAATATTAAAAAATAATAATAATAATGACCAGACCAGAGAGGGGGGAGACCCTTCAAACACAAATAAGAGAGGAGGGGGAGACCCTCCACTGGCACAAGAAACACTGCAACAAACACTAATAACAACCCACCAACCAACTTCACCAGTAACCCCAGAAAGAAACCACAATTACTTACCTGGAGATGACTTCGGTAGAGAGGAACAGGCAACAGAAAAACAACAAGAAACCACTCCAGAAGGAAGCAGCCGAGCCCACTCTACCAGCCCAGATAGACCAGTCGGGAGCGGCATGGTCGACTCGACCTTCCAGGAGGTTCCATGGAGAAGGACGGGAGAAACAGCGATCCCGTCTGAACCAGCCGAAGAGAACAACGCAACTGAGCTGCGCAGGTCAAGTAGACACCATGAAAGCCCCGCCTACTTACGTGACTACGGAATGTAGGTTGGACTAAACCAAGTGGGAAGGGGTGTTCCATATTAGCATACTTGAAATACCCTTTTCTGATTGGTCCACAAATACGGCCATATGATTGGTTCTTCAAGCGATGGTGATTGGTCAACAATTGCCACCCTGTGATTGGTCCGCCTGAGCAGTGGGGAATTCAAGGAACCGTCATTGGCCGCGAGCTGCGAGCAGCCGCTATAAAAAAGGCTGCCGCAGCTCTGCAATTAAACTGATTCCAGGAACCAAATAAAGAGCTGAAAGTCACGCTGGTCTCCAGTCTCTTTTTTTTCCCCGCGATCTAACAGTGGCAACCAGAACTAGATTCAGTATTCCAAGTGGGATCTTACTGAGGCATTATGAAGTGGTATTAGCACTTATTAATATTAATACATTCATATTCTATGTTATTTCAAATAAGGAACATTTTAATCTGAGAAGTTATAAATGTGTGGCCTTAAAAATCTAAGTTTATTTTTTTTAAAAAAGCTAAAAAGGGGAAAACTGAAAGTTTGATTAGCAGCTGGGGAAATGAATGGAAAAGTAGGGGAATATTCATTATCATATATATTCCATCATAATGTTTTTACATATGATTTTATTAGTAGTTGTTCATCTTCTACTTTGCCTTTTTAATCTTTATTTTTGTGAGATTTGTTAAAATCTTTCAAAGCTGATGAAGTAAAAAATGCTAACAATGATAGATAAAATACTATTATAGGGTATTTCCTGCCCAGTTAATGCTTACCTACTATTAGATCTTACCTGATTTTTACATCAAAAACCTCACAGAAACAACTAGCAGACTAATAAAAACATAGGACATCACTGTAGCAACAAACCAATTAAATCTCTCCAAAATATCTAAAGTAAATCAAAGAACTTAGTAGCCCAAGAAGTAGAAACAGGACTCACTTGCAACATGTAGTACAGTGTAAGGATTGCAACAGCCACTATGTTGGATAGACAAGCAGAACATTAGCAGAGCACATCCATGAACACCAACTAGCAGTGAAAAGAACCCCAATAAAAATTCTTTAATTTCCACAATACATGGACAGGCTCAACTGAGAAACTATAAGTATTCTAGACAAAGCTAAATCCAAAAATGCAAGATAATTCCTGGATGCTTGGTACTCAGACAAATCAACTATCAACAGACAGATAGAGATAAATCACATTTACGTACCATTCAAGAGAGACAATAAAAAGCTAAGAAGGAAACAAAAAGACCAGAACATCCTCTCCAGCAACCCATATAATGGTATAAACAAGGATTAATATCAAGCAAACAATCTAGCAGAAAACAATACTGTAATCAAGGTATTACCAAAGGGAAGAAAAACCACATCCCATCAATAGCATACACCATACTCACCAACACTGAAGATGTTACCAACCTGAATAATTAAATATTTACAAACAACCATGATCAGAGAGCGCTAAGGACTCCGTACTGTCAGAATATGTTATAATGTCTGTGATAGGGACAAATAAGAATGTTTACAACAAGACGTCAGTTGTAACAATTCAGCCTTAAATCCATTTCATCTAGTCCTCTAAATGTGACTAGTGATTTGAGTCTCTAAATTCAGTGATTTCAATTAAAAAAAAAAAGTGAACTCACTTTTATTTCTGTATATTATTTCTCTCAACCAAACAATGCACAATTTTCATATTTTTCATTGCATCTTTAAGCTAAGAATTCACACAATGCAGGTGAAAAATTTCTAATTGAAAATTTACAATATCGTGCAAAAATTCATTCATTTCAGTAATGCAACTTAAAAGGTGAAACTATTATATGAGATAGACTCATTACATGCAAAGCAAGATAGCACAAGCTATAATTTGTCATAATTGTGATGATTATGGCTTACAGCTCATGAAAACCCCAAATCTACAATATCAGAAAATTAGAATATTACATGCAATCAATAAAACAAGAACTCTACATAGAACAATATTGGACCTCTGAAAAGTATAATCTTGCATATGTACTCAGTACTTGGTTTGGGCCCCTTTTGCAGCAATTACTACCACAATGCAGCGTGGCATGGAATCTATCAGCCTGTGGCTGAGGTGTTATGGAAGACCAGGATGCTTCAATAGTGGCCTTCAGCTCTTCTGCATTGTTTGGTCTCATGTCTCTCATCTTTCTCTTGGCAATGCCCCATAGATTCTCTATGGGGTTCAGGTCAGGTGAGTTTGCTGGCCAATCAAACACAGTAATCCCACAGTCATTGAACCAAGTTTTGATATTTTTGGCAGTGTGGGAAAGTGCCAAGTCCTGCTGGATGACAATACCTGCTGGATGCCAAGTCCTGCTGGAAAATGAAGTCAGCATCCCCATAAAGCTCATCTGTGGAAGGAAGCATGAAGTGCTCCAAAATCTCCTGGTAGATGGCTGCGTTGACCCTGGACTTAATGAAGCACAGTGAACCAACACCAGCAGATGACACGGCTCCCCAAGTCAACACAGACTGTGGAAACTTCACACTGGACTTCACACATCTTGCAGGATGTGCCTCTCCATTCTTCCTCCAGACTCTTGGTCCTTGGTTTCCAAATGAGATGCAAAAGTTGCTCTCATCAGAAAAGAGGACAGGTCTGCTTTTCTTTAGCCCAGGTAAGATATTTCTGACGTTGTTTGTTGTTCAGGAATGACTTGACAAGAGGAATATTACATTTGAAGCCCATGTCCAGGATCCGTCTGTGTGTGATGGCTCTTTATGCCCTGACTCCAGCCTCAGTCCACTCCTTATGAAAGTCCTCAACACTTTTGAATGGCCTTTTCTTGACAATCCTCTCCAGACTGCGGTCATCCCTGCTGCTTGTGCACCTTTTTCTTCCACACTTTTCCCTTCCACATAACTTTCTATTAATGTGCTTTGAAACAGCACTTCGGGAACATCCAACTTCTTGTGCAATTACCTTTTGAGGCTTTTCCTCCTTATGGAGGATGTCAATTATGGTTTTCTGCACAACTGTCAGGTCAGCATGATCATGATTTCCCATGATTGTGATTCCTACTGAACCAGACTGAAAGACCATTTAAAGGCCCAGGAGCCCTTTGCAGGTGTTATGGCTTAACTCGTTGATTAGAGTGGGACACTTTGAGCCTAGAATATTGAACCTTTTCACAATATTCTAATTTTCTGAGATTGTGGATTTTGTGTTTTCATGAGTTGTAAGTCATAATCATCTCAATTATCACAAATCATGGCTTGAACTATCTTGCTTTGCAAGCAACGAGTCTATCTCATATATTAGGTTCATCTTCTAAGTTGCACTACTGAAATAAATGAACTTTTGCACGATATTCTAATTTTTCGAGTTTCACCTGTAGAGAATTGTGCAGAGTGAAGGACAGCTTGTAGATTTCATCCAGGAAATAAGAAGTAGGCTGCTTTACTTCAAACATATGGACAAAGACATTCTCCCCCCAGTTTTGCCCCTCAAAAGTGTTGTGTGTTTATCAAGTCACACACAAACAGCTTTCATATGTGAAGAATATTTGTAGGCAGTTACTGAAACAAAGCAACTGAATGCATATGTGTTCTATTGTGCTCTGTATTGTGTTCGAACAAAGCTGAACAGCATATATGTAAGTACCCTTGAAAACTTAAGAAAACATATGTAGATAGAAAGATAGATAGATAGATAGATAGATAGATAGACAGATAGATAGATAGATATAGATATATAGATATATAGATATATATTCCTTCGGGTATTATCGCACGTCATTGTAGTTGTGCTTTTAAAGTTGTAGCAACGTTTCGGCAGAATCTCATCTGCCATCATCAGGCTTCTGTGTTGAGTTCGATGAACTCAATACAAACTCAATACAGAAGCCTGATGATGGCAGATGTGATTCTGCTGAAACGTTGCTACAACTTTAAAAGCACTACAATGATGTGGGATAATACCCGAAGGAAGCTGAACAGCACACATGTAAGTACCTGCGAAAACTTTGAAAATATATATATATGTGTGTGTGTGTGTGTGTGTGTGTGTGTGTGTGCTGTTCAGCTTCCTTCGGGTATTATCCCACGTCATTGTCGTTCTGTTAAAGTTGTAGCAACGTTTCAGCAGAATCTCATCTGCCATCATCAGGCTTCTGTATGGATATGGGTCCTACAGCTCCTGGTTTTAAATTTGACGCTGGTTCATTCTGATTGGCTGGGAGCCTGGACCTGTTTCATTGGACTTGGAGTTTGATTGATTGGTGTTCCTGGTTTCTTCTGTCTGTTTTGTGGCTTTGATTGGCTGGCAACAGTCTGTTCTTGTGTTGGAGGCTTTTAGTGCAGCTTGGCTCCGTGTGAAGGGACGGCTGTTCTTCATTAGCAAGCTGGGTTTCACCTGGGTGCCTGGTGGGGGGG
>BLBF01000007.1:22601726-22646094 GCA_015471245.1 Laticauda colubrina
TCAGAGAGCACTAAAAACCCCTCATTTCAACCTGAGCTACAAATATTTTCCTTTATCAGTCTTGAATTGTATTTGATGTTTTATCAGTGAATGTAAGTTATTCTGAAGCTTGCTCTCCAGAACTTATAATGATAACCATCAGAAATTTTGAGAGCAGAGGAGGAAATAGGAAAGCCAAAATTATACCATACTGACCTAAATGTGCTTTTTCAAAACAAAAACAACCGGACCTTGTTTTTCCTTGAAGACATTTTTCTTCTTATCCAAGAAGTTTCTTCATTTCTGAAGTGAAACGTCTTCAAGGTAAAACCAAATCCAACTGCCTTTTAAAAAAGCACCATTGGGACAATCATGATCTGGATTTATTTATTTATTTAGCATATGGCACGTGTTAGCCAGAGATCACTGAGGTAGTTAGTTGCCTCTATGAAAGGGATTTTTTGTTTTCCTTACTCACGGGATGCCTGAATGCTGGTAGGCATTGAGGATTCTTTCTTGTCCCTATATGATTTATTCTCTCACGGGTATCTAATTGAGCTGCCAACGTCATTGGTGCACAGGCCACAGTGTCTTACCACATGAGCCACCACAGCCCCCCTCATTATCTGGATTGAGAAGAACCATAGACATATACAGTACCATATTGAACCTAGATACATAGAAGGAGAGAATGAAGCATTCTACTTGGAATAAGTTAAACATTGTGAGAGGAAATACTGCCAAAGAGGATGATGGATGAATTACTTTCTGGGTATCTGCTTCTTCTTGAAGTCCTATCAGTTGACTCCCAGCTTGTTAAGCTTTTTTCTGAAAATAAAGTATAGATTGCAAAGATATGTGAATTATAAATGCATGATATATTCGTATGTATTTCAAGGAATAAGTATTTCAGGGACACAATGGCTCAGTCGCTGAGACGCTGAGCTTGTCAATCAGAAAGGTCACCAATTCGGCAGTTCAGATCCCTAGAGGCACATAATGGAATGAGCTCCTGTTACTTGTTCCAGTTTCTGCCAACCTAGCAGTTTGAAAGCATGTAAAAAAAAATTGAAGTAGAAAAATAGGGACCATTGGTGGGAAGGTAACAGAACTCTGTGCACCTTCAGTCAACCTGGCCACATGACCATGGAGATGTTTTCAGACAGCGTGGCTCTTTGGCTTTGTAATGGAGATGAGCACTGCCCATTAGAGCAAGAAATGACGTGCATGCATGTGCAAGGGAGCCGTTACCTTTATCTTATTTCAAGAAAATTAGACCTGGCAGGAGGGAAGGCTCCTTCTGAAATCTTCCTGTTTGAAAAAGTATGAACATCTGTGCATGGACTGTGCAAATATCTTAACTAATGATTTAGATTCCACTACAGATATGGGGTAGCCATCCTTTATGTTTTCCTCCTTCTTTTAGGAAGATTTCATGTATAAACACTTTTAAATAAGAAGATAAAAGCTTATAGAAACTAGTATAAAGTAAGATAGGAAAAACAAATCAAAGCAAAAAGTCCAAGAGAAAGAAAGAAAAGTAAAAAAGGATATATGAGTAGCTTCTGTTATTCCTCCTAGTAATTATAAGCACACACATATTTTGACCGCTGTCTCTAAAATTACATATTACTCTTTTTTCTATAATCCCTCCTGTCTAATCATCAAAACCCTAAGTCACAAGTTCATTATTTTCATTTTTATGCAAAAAGCCCACAAGAGGCTTCCAGTCTCTAATAAAATGTAAATTTCTTTTCTATAATGAAAGAAATTAATTTATCAATTTCAGCAAAATGTGTCAACTTCATCGATCATTCCTCCAAAGATGGTAATGTTGAATCTTTCCATCTTTCTGCATTCAGTCATCTCATTGCTTTAATTATATACTGAAATAATCTTCCATTGTTTCTTTTTAATTTTTGATCCATTTTAACATTTTATCCATAGACAACTGAATATGCATCTTTAAATTCCTCTGTATCAGATAGATATTGGGACCCAAAAATCTTTAGTTTTGTTACATGCCTTCCATGATAAAATGTCTTTTCAGGATATTCTTCACTTCTATTTGATATTCTGGTTTTATTTTTATTTTTTTACATCTTTGTCTTCTGGTTATTAATTTTAAAACCTTTTAATATATCAAAGTCCTTTAATTTTTCCCATTAATGCTTCTACTCCCTCTAGTGGATCTTCTAAAATTAACACTAAATCATCTGCAAATGCCCTTGACTTATGAACATCTTTTTTAAATCATCATTCCATAATTCTCTGATCTTGTCTTATATTGCTATTCAATACCTTAAGTATCATAATAAACAAAGTATTATATAATGGCAGTGATGTAATGGCTGCCTAATGTTTTCTGATTAATAATGCTAAGAATCCCTTTGATGGAAACAGCTGGATTTCATGTACTTTTCTTCGTCTTATCCCTTTTTGAATCTCACAAGGTTTTATTAGTTCCCCATTAACAATCACTTGTGCTTCCTGAGAATTATAAATTGACCTTACCCATTTAATAAAATTCTCTCTAAGGTTCATATGTCTTAGGACTCCAAACAAACAATCTGGTACAAATTGTCAAGTTCTCTGTATTTAAAAATATAAGTGGAGGATGTTTTTCATTATGTTGCTCCAAGTATTCCAGAATATTCACAGCATTTCTAATATTATGATGTACTATAGTTGCCTTTTAGGTCAAAATAGATGTATCAATAGACTTTTGGGTAATAACGGCAGTTTACTAATCACCCTTCGAAATTCATTGACATATTCACTGGCCGTTCTTCCTTTCTGTTTTATGGCCAGAAGGTCTTCTTCATCTCATTTATCAGCCATTGTATCCTCGGATCTAGTTCGTAAGGTGGCCAAAAAAACACCCTATATCTCCCAACTCCTTTGCCCTGGTGCGAAACATATCACCGCTTGTATACGTCCCTCACCAATACAATGCAATAATCATTGACCAAGTGAAAGGATAACATTGACCATATAAGTCAAAATGATTCAATACCTGACCCAGAAATACAGCTATTTTTTGTGCAGACCCATCAAAAGTAGCAGACAGGGGAGGTGGTCCCCATCTTCCTGGTGTCTGCCCTCCCCAATGAGGCCCATACTCCATATCTCATCTTTCTATAGAGCCAGATCTCATGGAATAATTTTCAGGTCCCTCACTTCTCTCATCTAATCCTCTGGTGCGCAAATCAGACTGTTCTAACCCTCTTCCTACATCAGATTCCCGGAATCCCATTGATCTGGGTGTGCCCAAAGGAGTACCATGAGGAGTTAATGCTTGTTTATGACCCAAAAAGTCTCTATTTGTCAGCCCACACAATGTCATCTCCCCAAACTGCTGACATAAAAATTCCAATGTATCACTACGTGGAACCATCCATTGTCTGTCTTCTGCTGCAGGCCACCATTTCACTTTCCAGTCCAATGTTTGTTCCTTTTGGGGCAGCCCTTTTGGAGCATAACTCTGTTCACTCAAATGCACTTTTGGCTGCACTTTTGGCTGCACTGCTGGCAGAATATCTCCATCTTCTCCCCCATGGTCCTGTCTTCATTCACAACTCTCTTCAACCTCCTCACAACCCTCTTCCTCCAAAAAATCAGGGTCTTTATCCTCTGCCATGGTGTCTCACCAATGGAGTAAACAGTAATGAGTGCTGGCTTTCTGTCAGCTCCTACAGGAGGTCGCTGAAACTGGTTCAAGAAAACACTTTACTCACAGTCTTGATGTAGCAATGTGTGTTTATTTTAGCTTCCTCCAACAGCAGCAACAAATGAAAAATCCGTGTAAAGCCAGCTCTGAAAGCGTCTGCCTCTCAGTGCTGTTTATATCCCCCATTCATCCCCATTAATTAGCTAACATCCGCCCCAGCAAACACCCAACATCCATCTACAGCAATCTCGTGTGCCACCACCCAACTCCCCCAGATAATACCTTCCCCCTCCCCAGCTGTTGTCCTTCCACCCCGATCTACCCGGTATCCCCTATGTGAAATGATGACCAGCCAAAACAACATTCCAAAGTAATTTGCGTCTGGTCATGCGGAGAAGAGGGAGAGGCGTTGTGCTTAGAGATTCGCAAAACACTGAACAGCTGACAAGGCAGTTTCCCAGCTGGTCGCACCGAAGTGGGGAGAGGAGGTTGCACCTGGCTTCATCAGCTATCATCGACTCGGGACCATCAAGGTAGGCAACTCTTCCCCAACCATAATGACGTGTTTGGCTTCATTCCGTCGGCAACGTTGTTGAAGCCCAACACCCACACTGGTCATCATGAATGAAATCTTCCAAAATTATTTTTCAACTTTTCAGCCAAAATTTAACAGAATAACAGCCTTGGAGGTCTTTTAATCCAACCCTCTGCCCAAGCAGAAGACCCTATTCTATTCCAGAAAAGTGGCTGTCCAGTCACTTCTGGATACAGTAATTATAGTAAGCAGAATCATAGTAACCATAGCAAATCATTCTAAACAATTTACAATAATTATTTAACAAATAGGGGAGTCAATAATTTCTTTTTAAAGCTAAATCTTTTTCTGTTTAGGTGTTCAGATTATATCAGCTTCCTACCAGCTATCAGAAATCTTCCCAGTCTGCAAAATAGTCTTTACTGTTTACTGAAATGGTTGTAAAAGCTCCTCTTCAAACCATTCGCAATAAGAAGCTACCAGGCCTTCTAGATCTTCCTAAAAGAGATAACTTTCCTGTTTTAATCTTTCTGATAGCTTCACAAAGCTATCATAGGTCATACTTACTGTCATAGGTCCATTCAAAATTAGTCTGTGATTATCTGTAATCTTATGTAAATTCTGTTTATGCAAGTATTCATCTGATTTTTCTGAAGAAATTTCTTGTTCTTGATATACCTTCATATATTCACATCATTTGTAATCAGAGTAGTCTTTTCTTGTATCATTAATATCACTTTCTGATTTTTTTCTTTTTGCAATGTGTAGGCCAACCATCCCCCTAGTTTATTTTAAAATTCAAAATTTCTTCATTTTGGATGGTTCATTTTTCTTTCCATCTGTTTCACCATTAACATAGCCAATCGGCTTGGTAAAAACTTAATTTGATGAGCTTTCATCCTTAGATATATTTTTAAAAATCATACTTTTAAAAATCTTATCCAAAATCATCTGCATTTTCCCTTGCCTTTTCTTTTTGATTCACTATTGCATCATATAAAATAACCTCTTACAAAATCTATGCTTGCATTCTAAACTTTCCTCATTCTGTGCCTTTATAAAGGTTATTCTCAAAAAAACATTAAACTTCTTTTTACAATCCAGTCCCCTTTTTTGTAATAACTTCGGATTCAATTTCCACCAAAAAGATCCATTTCTTTTTTTAAAAGTTAAAGATTATGATTTGAAAATGTAATATCTCCACTTTGTAAACATTATTAGCCAGAGTCTTAGAAATTGAAATCATGTCTATTCTCGAGATAGATCTATGCCTTTCAATATATATATATGTATGCATGTATGTATGTATGTATGGTTTTTTAAGCTTAAATATATATATATATATTCTTTTGAATTGCCATTTTTATATCTCCATGTATCAAGAAGCTCCAATTTATCCCTTCATAAGTAAAAAAAAAAGTATTTGGTAATTTCCTCTTGTGTGTGTTATTTTGCTATTTTTATAAAGAAACCACTCTATTCCAATCTCTCAGAAGGCTCCAATTTTCATACAAAAATTCCAAAAGTTTATCCATTAATCTTTTCCAAAATGCTGTTTGATCTTCATTTAGGGCATAAATTATTAATATCAAAAGCTTAGATTCTTATAGATGGACTTCTACCCCAGCATATCGACTAATATGGATTGATTAAGGATTTTATTTTTGTTCACTTATAAACTTTGTAAATTATTTTTTCTTCAAATTGTCTTAAATCTTCTCCAGATTGGTTTATTTATTAAATAATCTGGAATGATAGCCAGCAAATTATCCTATCATAGTTTACAATGCAGAAACTTGCTTAGTTCCATTCCAGACAAAATCATTTTTGTATCCTATTCCTTTTAGATAGCTCAACAATTTATCTGACATTGTCTTGATTGTTTCCTTGTTTGAAATATTGGAATAACTATTTCAGACAGAAGCTGAATTTTGATGTTTTACTCCTTCCAGTTATGTTATTCTGTTAAATCTAGTTGGTTTTGTCTTCTGTCCTAAGTCCAAGCTGGCTTGAGTTGATGCCTTCATTCTAATTGTTTCAGATCATTCAGCAATACACCCTTCTGTTTCCACATGGCTTTCTGCCTACTTGATGCTAGAGAGATTAGCAAAGCCTTCATAAATGCTTTGGTACCATCCCAAATGATCCCTAAGGAGACATCAGGGGTTAAACTGATTTGGAAGGCGCTCTTCTGCTGTTAAATGTATGATCCCAAACAAATCTCTAATATTCCCTCCCTTAAATTTTATCCTAAGTGATTTTATTGTTTATGTTTGTTCTTTATATCACTGATCTAGTATTTATGCATTATTGTGAACATAACCTTTAAGTCATACTTTTCTTCATTTTGATAAGGCCTGCAATTTATTTTCCTCCATGGATGTCTATGCTGATAGCCTGTTTCTAGTATTAAAGGTGATACAATTTCTGGTGTCTTCCTTTAAAATTTCCTTTCTATCAATCAACAGATTATGATCTGGCAAATTTTATGGGTTGCCTTCTATTAAAGGTGACAGGCTCCTGTTGGTCTCTGATTATGCACTGAGCTGTCCTCACTGTGAAAATGCACTCTTAAGATAGGGTAGATGTACAAAGTCATCCACAGTAAAGAATATTGCATATTCATGATGAAAAGCAAACATTTCAGTAGCTTTAGTTTAGCTTATTTTGTCGAGAGAGAGAAAAATGAAAGCGAGAGATTGATTCCCAGCATTACCCCAGGCTAGAGACCAAGCATGTAAATGAAACAACTCATTTTAATCCATCCAAGGAGTATCTATGGAGACTCTCAATCATTCAGGTCAGGAAAAGCATCTTTGGGATATCTAAGGAGTACCCTTTCTTGGACATATTTAAAGTTGCATTTCATTATTATTAGATCTTGCATTGGATAAGTAGCAGTAACAGAAATTCTTCGATAACAGTTTCTTTAGCTTTTCTACAAATGGCAATGGAGAATCAAGAAGCAACAGGTGGAAACTAATCAAGGAAAGAATCTATCTAGAATTAAGGAGAAATGTCCTAATAGTGAGAACAATTCATCAGTGGAATGCTTCTGTCCCCAGAGGTTGTGGAGGTTTTGAAGAAGAGATTGGGCAACTATTTTTCTGGACTGGTATAAGGTCTCCTGCCTGAATAAGAAGTTGAACTAGAACATGGGTGTCAAACTTGCCATGTCACATTGCCATCACATGATGTTTCATGATAGTTTACCCATTTGTGGAACTGGGATGCACATGGCCTGCCTGTGATGCATCTGGCCTGTGGGCCACCAGTTTGACACCCTTGGACTAGAAGATCTCAAAAGTCTCCTTCAACTCTGTTATTCTGTTATTCTGCTGCTCAAGAGACATCCTTGTATCCTTAAGAACCTGTTTAGAGTCCAGCTTGCAAAAAGAAAACTGACATGGACCAAATAGCGCTATGACCTCCAGGCTTGCAGGGACAATACTACATATTTACCCTGACTCCAATTCATCTTCTTGCACTTATTTCTATTCTAGGGAGAGAGGGGAAAAAAAACACCTCTTGGACAGAAACCTGATATATTGGTGGATTATTACTTGTGTATCTGAGATAAATTGTAATGATTCTTTGAAGAGACAACACCAGAGTTTAAAGCAACCACAATTTCATATAATTTTAGGTGAACTGGCTGATAACCAAGTAAGTATTCATTTCAAGGGACACCTTTCATGCTGAAGGTCAGTAATGTGAAATGATATGAGGCTGAATCAGAAAGAAACTAAGATTTAACACGGGCTATCAAGTAACATTTTTTTTTTTGAGTCAACATTTATTTACCCATGGAAAGGAGATTGTGCCATTAAAAAGACTATGAGGAGTTATTTTGATGAAGGATTTTAAAAAGTCTTTTTCCAGCTGCTCTTTCTTGTTCCACGAAAGCAGTTTTTTCCTCCTTATTTGGGAATGTGAAATGAGGAGAGTAAGGAATGGGGAGGGAAGTAATATCTAAGGCATTTATTCTCCTACTTTCATGGCTGAAGTTTGTTCATTGTAAAAATTGTAAAACAACTTAAATTCCCAGCAGAAATGAGTAAGCATAATAAAAGAAATGAAGGGAAGGGGGAGAAGAAAGAAGAAGGCTGCTGGTGAAGGTTCAGATGAAAACAATTATGTTCTAATGCTTGGTCCCTAAATACACTGGTGCCCTCGACAATAACACATTAGTTTCTAGTAAGGAGAATACTTCATTCCCTGGATCCCATTAACAACCAGAAGGATTCAAGGCAAAAACAAAGGAAACAGTTACTTATTTGCAGTAACTTTTGTGTAACCAGTGAAATGAAGGAGAAAGGAAAGCATGCCTTGGAATCTCAGTTACTTTTCTTCATCACACAGCTATCAAGCATGGTGTTTGATGCAGGAAATCTCTTGCTGAGATCCACTTTTGACTCACTATAACCTTTATAGACTGTCCCAGCATCTAGAATGTGGAGCCTAGATAGAATACAATCAGATAGGATAGGATAGAATTCTTTATTGGCCAAGTGTGACTGGACACACAAAGTATTTTGTCTTTTGTGCATAAGCTCTCAGTGTACATTAGGAAAAAATAAAATACATTCATCAAGCATCATAAGATACAACAGTTAGTGATAGTTCTAGGTTACTAATAAGCAATCAAATCATACTAGGAAATGAATAAAACAGTATACATTGTAAAGATGAGAGCAGCAAGGTTATAGTCATAAGTAGAAAAGAAGATAGGTAATAAGAAGGATGAGAATAGTAGTAATACAGTCTTAATAAAGAGTTTTGACACTATAGTTTGTGGGAATTGGTTGTTTAGCAGAGTGATGGCATGTGGGAGAAAACTGTCCTTGTGTCCAGTTGTTCTGGTCATTTATAATGTCATTTTGATGGTATGGAATATCATATTGCAATTGCTATATTCACCTGGGAAGCTCAAGGGGCCAGTACCCTACAAGTAATACCAAAGTTCAATTATGGGATCCTTGGTGCTTCTTAAACTGGGTTGTTTTCTTACAGATGCTTCATTACCAAACTAGGTAACATTATCAGTGTTGGTGAGTGTGGGCTTTGCTCCCTGTTTATATATAGTAGTTTGTCATGCTAGGGTTGGTGGTAATTTCTCTTTGGTAATTCCTTGATTACAGTATTGTTTTCTGCTTGATTGTTTGCTTCATATTAATTCTTGTTTATTCAGATGCTGGTGGCTGGAGGGTATGTGCTTTGGTCTTTTTGTTTCCTTCTTAGTTTTTTATTGTCCATTTTGAATGCTGCGTAATTGGTGATGTAGCCTAGTTTGGTATGAAATGTCTGCAAGAAAACAACCAAGCTTAGAGAGCACCGAGGGCCACACAGTTCAACCCTGAACTATGAATATTTTCTCTTCCAAAGTATGTAGTACTTTAGTATGTAGAACATATAATAATAGGGTTGGATAGAACCTTGAAGGTCTCTTGTCCAATCCCCTGCCCATGTTGGGCTCAGTGGAATGGATACACATGATCACAGAAAGAATAGAAGAGCAGAGTAGAGTTGGAAGGGACTCTGGAGGTACTCCAGTCTAACCCCCAACTCCAGCTCCAAGCATGTCCACACAATTCTATTCATAGTAGAGATTCCCTTGCAATCTGTCTCATCCCACCCAAAGAAGGAATTTAATGAGTTAGGAACTGAACTTACATGTTTGAAGCTTTTGGAACAATACAGAAATGGTACCATCTACAGAGTGAATTCTGGTGAGATAAGTGAGCTGCTGTTGGAGGAGGGGAAGCTGAGATCAGATTATCAGAGCTCTTTTATCTATCATAGTTGGTGAAAGAACTTTTTGTATTTCCAGGGACCATGATGGATCAAAGAGCACTTTAGCAATGAAGCTGTTATTGCAAATAAAACAACTTAAACAGCTTCCTTTGGTTCCATGTGAGCTTAGGTTTATCCAGTTCATTACTAATTTGGGATTTGGGTATATTCACTTGAACTCAATCCAAAGGAGAAATCAAATCTTTATCATCTATACTGCCTCTAAGCTAAGGAGATGTTAATATAACCTAAAGAACTGAATACAACTTTTCTTTTATTAAATAAATGCCAAGGGACTGAACATTCATCCTTCAGAATTATTTCTGAGAATCAACCAGGCAGGTAAGATTAAAATACTTCCAATCCCAAGCCTCTCCAGAAGGTTACCATGGTTCATAATAATAAATGTTCCTGAGATATTTTTTTGTGAAATAACAGGATCACACTCTGTAGGGATAATACAGCTGCGTCTCAAAGAGACCATGAATGGTTTAATTGCATTAGTGGAAAAGAAGATCTTTCCATAAATATGAAGGAAATGGGGGGGTGGAGTGGGAAGAAATTTTACATTGCACTTCCTTTCTTTCAAAAAGAGAGGCTGTTGCACTCAAGGATTTGCTGCTAAATTGTTTAAAATGGCTCTGGAATAATATTGGAAAACAGCTATGCTATTATTCTCACTGGCTCAAGGTTGACTCAGCCTTTCATCCTTCTGAGGTGGGTAAAATGAGGACCTAGATTGGTGGGGGCAACAGGCTGATTCTGTAAACCCACTTAGAGAGGGTTGTAAAAGCACTATGAAGTAGGATATAAGTCTAAGTGCTATTGCTATTATCATGTCTTACAAAATGAAGTCTCTTTCCCCATAAAATACAAGTGGGAATAGCACCAAGCTGAAGATATCTGATATAATGTTATATCAACATCAAACATTCCAATTGAATGTTTTAATCAAAAACTGTTCAATTCTGAATGTAAGTGAGTAAGACAAGTTTGACTTTCAAAATAAATTACTATATTCACAACCACAGTTCATATAGTCAGTGAAGATCCTCAGTGATCCAGATCGAGTCGCTTAGAAGTGCAACCTCTTTAGTATGGTTGAAGGAATGGGCAAATTTAACCAATAAGAGAATATTACTCTTAGAAGGCCATGACTTACAGAGGGGGTGGCATGCTTTTTTATGGGATATTGGGAAAACTAGCCAGAAATATTTTCACAGACACCTAATCAGAGATTCATTATTGACTAATTGGAAGAAAATACAGAAAAAACACTACTTAAAGATACCAATCTGGATCTCAACAATGGAGGCAATGACCCACCCAAATAATCTGGATATTACTAAAATGATTAAATATAAGGACCTATTGGATATACAAGGAAATCTGAAATTGTGGCAAGACCTTCAAGATCAGGGATTAAAAATTGATCGATGGGCATATCCTCAAATTCAAAGTAGATGCAAATAGGACAAGAAAGAATTTGGAATTAATAATAAACTCCAGCAATTAGATAAAATTTTATTAGGATCAGGCAAAAAAAATGTAACAAATTTTTATAATTATTTATTAGAAGTAGAATTAGAGGAAAAAATTGTTAAAGGGAACATGATAGTCTGGAGTAGGAACGTAGTATCACCTTAACAGAATGGGAAAAGGTCTGGGGTAGAAATAACAAAATCACAAAATTGGTAGCTTACAAAGAAAATGCCTATAAAATGTTTTACAGGTGGTACCTTCCTCCTTCGAGATTAGCGAAGATGCACCCCAATACGAGTCCGAACTGCTGGAAATGCAAAAAAAAAAAAAAAAGAGAGAGAGAGAGGGAACTGTCTTCCATATGTGATGGTCTTGTACAGAAGCTCAAAAATATTAGCAGAAAATTAGAAATTGGCTGGAGGAAATGACAAGAGAACAGATTGAATTTAAACCAGAGTCCTTTCTATAAGGGATCTTTGATAAAGAACTACCCAAAAAAGTGAAATATATAGCAGTACATATTTTGACAGCAGCCAGATTGGCTTTTGCATAATGTTGGAAACAGCTTCATGTTCCATCAGAGGAGATGATTATTCAAAAAATGTCAAGTTGTGCAGAAATGAACAAATTAACCTTGGCATTAAAAGATAAAGACACTTCAATATATTATGACAGCTGGAACTGCTGGTACAAATGGATAGACCAAAGATAGATTTCACACTAAAAGACAAAAGAAGATACGATAGAATCATAGTAGTGATATACAGATATATGTAAGGATTAATTGTGTATACGGCATAAAATAAGGAGTAAAAAGGAGGTCTCACAAACTGTTGAAGATGAAAATGTTTTTAATTGTTTTCTATTGTTTTCTATTGTTTTCTTTCTATTCTTTTTTCTTCTTGTTTTCTTTTTCTCTCTTGCATTTATGTATGTGTTGTTGGTCTATTTTAATTGTAAAATCAGTAAAGTGTATTTAAAAAAAAAAGTTAGATCAAGAGAACTGGGCTTCTTTTCTGTTTTCATTTGAAATGATTCATTGCTTATCCAAGTGGCTTCTTCAGTCTGAACAAGATGATTAAGAGGACCCCGTATACATCCTCCAGAGAGATTTCATTTCTCTCCAAATCTGGATAGGCTCCAAAGGGGAGTATGTCCTATTTTCCCCATTTATTCATACCTATTTCCTGTATTCTTACACGAGTTTATACTTATACCTATTATCTTGTAAGCGACTGACAAATCGAAAGAAAGAAAGAAAGAAAGAAAGAAAGAAAGAAAGAAAGAAAGAATCATTGGGATGTAAATATTCCAACTCGTAAATTCTTAAATTCCCCTAGAGGGAAGTGTGGCTTTTCTGGTGAATCCCTGAAGGGCTGATATAAGAGCAGCATAAAAAATGGAGCATAGGTTATATCTGAGGTTTCCACCTCTGTTGAGGTAAGGATTTTCCATTTTGGCATACATGGATTCAGGGGTGGGCTGCTGAGAGTTTTCAGGGGTTCAGGAGAGCTCCTAGCTAAGAATCTGTGCAGTTCGGAGAATCCCCAAATCTCACTCCTGGCTGACCCTGCCCACGCCGCCCTCCCAGGAGTCCCCACGCAGCTTGTTTTGGATGCGGGTAAGTGCAGGGTGTGTGCAGAGGCTCAGGTTGTGTGAAAAACAGCCTCCTGGAAGTTCAGGAAGGCTGGAAATGGGCCTGTTTCTGGCTTCTGGAGAGCCTCCAGAGCCCGGGAAGGCCGTTTTTGCCCTCCCAGAGGCTTGAAGAAAGCCTCTGGA
This sequence comes from Laticauda colubrina, assembly GCA_015471245.1. Lineage (NCBI taxonomy): Eukaryota > Metazoa > Chordata > Lepidosauria > Squamata > Elapidae > Laticauda > Laticauda colubrina. The sequence continues at coordinate 22,614,965 of BLBF01000007.1, forward strand.
GTTCGGAGGGTAAACCCCCCCCCATCCCCCACTGTGGTGCAGGAGGCTGACTAGGCCACACCCACCATGGCCAAGCCCACTCAGCAATTGGACAGAGAACCCTTTGTTAAAATTTTTGAAGCCCACCCCTGCATGAATTCTGTCACCTCTCTCTCAAACCATTAATCTTCCCTGTCCAAAATGTGAACATAGATGTTTTGGCATCTATCCATTGACAATGGTTTCTTGCCACCTAAATGTGTCAGCCTAGACAAGTTCAGCCCAACCCAACCTTTTCTAGTCTCTCTTAAACTATCCTCACTTATTTGCAGGCTATCTGCCTTTACTATTTTTCTTTTGCTTTTGCAATAATCTATTACCCACTAACCCCTTTAAAATACCTTCTGCACCAACTACTAATTTTATTTGAGAATAACCCCGAGATGGCCCTCTTATTTTGAATACTCAATTTCTCTCCTTTAATGGAGTGGAATGTCAAATCAAACCTATAGCATCCCATTTGCAAAGCAAAATATCACAGGCCAAATGGTTCTTTTGGTGTTTCCATGGTTACTTGTGCCTTAGAATTTAGACCAGCAAATCAATAAAAGAAAAATAGTATGGCCAAATTAAAAAAAAACAATTCATTTCTGCTGTTAATATTAAGAAAAATCTCTACAATATTTAAATCTATAAATAATTTTATGGCTGCTTCTAGATAATATCAGTCTATTTTCAATGTGAAGGTTAAAAAACAAAGATCAGCTAAGAATTCTGAGAAACAATTAAGAAAATTCAGAATTCCCAGCTAGACTGGAGTTAAATAATTAGCATATTTTCTGGAATAAAAGGGAGCAAGTGATATAGCAGAACTTCTAATCTCAAACAGGGTGCGTAAAATAAACAGGATACATTTCTTTATCCATCTATTCCTGACACATTTCCCTAATGATTAAAGATTGCTTATTAAACTATATTCTTCCTTTGGGAAGAGACAATTTGAAAAAAAAGTATTTTGAGGATGCTTTGATCATTGTTTTCTGACGGCTTCTATCCCCAATCCAGATATATGGGGACACACAAACATACACACAGGAACACACAACTTCACAGGGGAAAAATATCTTAGAAATTACAGCAAAGATTTCAACCCCTTGTTACCATTTTCTTCTTTGTCTTTGCAAAATGGGAAGCTAGCATAAAAGAGCCATTTTGGAGAAGTGGGTAGGTGGGGTAGGTTCTGGCCCAGAAACCAGGAGACTGGGAGTTGTAGTCCCACCTTACCCATGACATTTTCTCCATGACTTTGGGCCAGTTGCTTTCTCAAGGCCCAACTCACTTTGTTTTTGTTTGTTTGTTTGTTTTGGGGGAAGGGAAGGATGAAGAAGCAATATTAGAATGTTAATCAACTTGAGTTAGTTATAAAGTAATGAAGTTGGCATAAAAATCCAATAAATTAAATAAATAAATAAATAAAATATCCTTTCTTCTAATGTCCCCATGATGTATCTGGAGAAACAGTGAAACGTGTGTTTTCATTTTTTAAAATTGACCACTCCTGGGCTCTGTTAAGTTAAGATAAATCTTGGTATAATTTGGATTTAGCTTAATGAAAAGTATAATCTCTGCCATTATGAGCTATGGTTTGTAGTTAGCACCTTCTGTGAACTAATGAACTTCGACTAATGCAAAATAACAACAACAACCCCACATCATAACTACAGCAAGTAACAGCTGAGAGCAAGCATTTGAAATGAACATTTACAGTAGCTTAGCTCAGTCTCTGTTTTAGTTTTGGGCTTGTGTTATGTGTGACTCCAACTATTGTGGAGTGTACATCCCAATTTATAGTTTGATACTTGTGACATTACTCATTGTGGCTCTTTCAATAAACTGAGAATACATATTAAGAAGAAGGTTGAACTGTAATGTTGCCTGGATATGCTGTTGGATTGGCCTGATTCTCTCCCTTACACTATATTCCAAGAATTGTAGGAGATGACCAGGCTGAGTCTGAGAGAGGGGTCAAATGTGTCATCACTCATGAATCCCTTTGTACCGAACAAGAGATTTAAATTCATCCAACCGTGAATTCCTTATTTACCACCAAATTGCTTTAATCATTAGTAGTTCAGATTAATGTCAAGTGCCAGGGAAATCAGGAGATCCAGGCAGTTCAAATGGGTATAAATATTTATTGCAAGGTTAAGCTCTCTACAAGAATCTGAATTACTAACAGTTAAAGCAATTTGGTGGTAAATAAGGACTTCACAGTGGGCTGGGCTTAGATCTCTTGTGAGCATGAAAGGATTCATGACTGATCACAGTTTGATTCCCTCCCTCGGGCTCAGCTTGGTCATCTACAATAATACTGCAAAATAGAAGGGGCTGCTCTTATTCTCTGCGATAAACGTTCTGTTCTGAGATAGAAAATGTGTTTCTTATGCATTTTCAGTATAGAAAGACTGTGAAAGGGGAAGTTTGCACTTTATTTCCAAATAAAGACCATCAGCAGGACATAACAATCCTTAACCATGGTGTCCCCCTATGTGTGGCTAAATGAAATGTATACAGTTGTCAACCTGCAAAATGACTTCAGCTGAAGCCATGCTTACTTTTGGTTCATTTCTTGAGTGCTATTCAAGGGGGAGGTGGGAAAAAAAGGTGGGGAGAACTCAGGAATTTGGTGTCCCAGCCAGCTAGCCATAACATCTACCAGCCAGCATGAGAACCAAGGTCAAAAATTCTGTTTTTTTTTTTTTTTATAAAGAATTTTATTAATTTTTAACAAACAAACATGTACAAACAAACACAAAACATAAAAAACATAAAATATCTTTTTGGACGGCAGTTTGATCCCGAGTTACATCTTTTTGTACAGAGATAAATTCAAGTTCATGCTTACTTTTAAATAACATTCCATTTCTTATTTATTATTTTGCATTTTCTATATAGCTTCTCCTCTCTTTTTACTCTCTTAATTCTATTATATTTATTTCATCTCAGTTTAAATCATTATACTTATATCCTTTGTCTGTTCTATTTCAGCTAGCTATTTATCTTTTCTCATTAACACAAAGTTTCTTCTGTAATGACTGATTGGAGTATAATACCTTGTCATACTTATCCCTCCCCTAGTTTTATAGCTTAACATGACACATAATTTCCATTCGGATTCTGCGTAGTACATTCTAAAGATAAACTCAATATTTTGAAACTATATTTAAAAAATATAATATAATTAAAACAACAATCCATAGCAATTAAAGTTATATCATTCAAATTAATATTCATTTAAGTCTTAAACATTTTACACAATCCTTTCTAAATAAGTATCATGCTTCTATGGGAACACTTATAGATTTTACTTAATTACTTCCCCCTATTTCACTTATATTTTAAAATATTAAACAATAACAATGTTCCCATTTTTCTTTAATTCAATTCTCTCATATTTGATTTCATTTATTTTTATTTAAAAAGAAAAAATTTCGCTAAGTTACATTAAATATTTTGTCCCATTTTATAATCATATATTATTCCAATTTTCTAACATTTCAAATACAAATACAACAACACAATCTTATGTATCTTTGCAGAATCTCTTTTTCAGTTATATGTTTACCCATTATCTCTAAATAAATTCTGTTTCTTTACATCTTGTTTCAAACCTTTGTAACTTCTCTTCTCTTCTTTCCTCCCTTGCTTCTCCACTCTACCCTTTTTACCCCCTTGTCTCTTAATCTCCACCTTCTTGTGTATTCCTCTTTTCTGTTGCTTTCTGATGTTGTGTCCACTTTTCACCTTGTTTTTCCCTTTTTTGGTTGTTTTTTTAAGTCTTAAATTCTCCATTCTCTTTCTCCCCTTTCCCCTTTCTTCCCCAAATAAAGTTGCTTGTTCATTAAGGATGGTTTCTTCTTCATCCCAATCTTCTTGTTCTTGTTCTGTTTTATGTGGATAGTAAACTGGCACATCTGGAGAATCCCGAATCTGAAAGTTCTGGGTTTCCTTGCAATAAGTAAAAACTACAAATCCATCCCCGCCCCAATCACCATCTGTCCCAACTTGAGATGTCCCCTTATCCAGGGGCAGAATAATATGACCTTGATCAGAAGAAGAATACTATTATGTCTAACCACATACACTGCAAGATACTCCCATTTTCCCAGGCTCAAGAATGTGGAATGTGGAAGCGTCTGGTATTAATATGTCTTGCAAAGCTGACAGTAAGGTCAACAGACATCTGTTGAAGTTGAACAGGAATCTACATCTGGAGTGATTGGTCCATGCTGTGACCTGAAAGACCAAAGAGGGTGGGGAAGTCTAAGCGCGGGAATAATTTAGAGCTAGTTTCACCTTTCTAAGTGCCAATATAATGTACTCAATGAAGGATCCCTTCAACCTAAACAAAGTGTCAGAGTCCTGATTTCCCACAGTTTATTACTCAGAATGATGACCACAGTATTCCATAAAAGCCTTCACAACCCAGCTCTTGTCAAATGATATAGTTCTGTCCTTTTGCCTTCCCTACAAGTATATTTGCTTGGAGCAGTTGTGAAAGAACTGTAGAGGTAGTCCTCAATGTACAACCAATTGTTTAGTGACCATTCATAGTTGCGATGGCATAGAAAAAAGGTGATTTGTGACTGTTTTCACACTTATGACTCTTGTGGCATCCCTGTGGTCACCTGATCAAAATTTGGACATTTAACAATTCTCATGTATTTCTGATGGTTGCAGTGTCCCAGTGCCATGTCTTCCCCTTTTGCGTCCTTCTCACAAGCAAAATCAATGGAGAAACCAGCCCCGCTTAACAACACCGTTACTAACTTAACAACTGCAGTGATTCACTTAACAACAAAGGTCATAAAATGGGGCAAAAGTCAACAAATGTTTTGCTTAGCAGCAGAAACTTTGTGCTCAGTTTTGGCTATAAATCAAGGACTACTTGTATTGGAAAAATCATTCTGCACCTATCAGATTTTCTCATTAAAAATTGCCAATTCTTTTACTAAAGAAGCTCAGAAGAAACTAGAGGCCAAAGAAATAAAGGGCCTGTCACATAGGCCGACGGACGCAAAAAGTATGTAAAAAGGACACAGAGGACAAGAAAATTTTCCATCCATTGTTATCCGCTCTCAAAAGTGCCCCAAATTTGCATAAACAGAGTGGACAACAATGGAAAGGAATGGACGGGGAGAGGATGTAGCCAGGATATTAAGTAGATGCTCCACGGAAGCCTAGCGGATGGAAGAAGATGGAAGCGGATGGCACATCCGCAGGGTTTCCAGGGGAGAACAGCAAAGCAGACGCACAGCAGAAGGAGCGGATGCATTGCGAGATGCCGAGCAGATGACGCAGATGCAAAGTGTTCACTGCACTTGCGGGAAGAATGCATTGGGTCAGCCCCACGGATATAAAAGGAGGCAGCTTACAAGCAGGTCACCATTCAGAGGAAAGACCTGCTGCCAGACATATCTCCAGCCAACAACCATGGGGAAGAAGAGGAAGCCTGTGCCATCTTCTGCCAGCCCTGGCAAGAAGGACAGGGCCACCATCCACCCCCTGGCCCTGACTCTGCTTCTGCTGGGGCTTCTGCTGCTCGGGCTGACTCTGCTGGCGCTGGGGCTTCTGCTGGAGCTGCTCCTGGTGCTGGTGCTTACTCTGCTGATGCTGCTCCTGGTCCTGCTGATCCTGCTGGTGCTGCTGGTGCTGCTGGTGCTGCTGGTGCTGCTGGTGCTGCTGGTGCTGCTGGTGCTTACTCTGCTGCTGATGATCCTGGTCCTGCTGGTGCTTACTCTGCTGTTGCTGATCCTGGTCCTGCTGGTGCTGCTGGTGCTACTGGTGCTGCTAGTCCTGCTGGTGCTGCTTTTGCTGCTACTGTTGTTGTTGCTGCTGCTGTTGCTGGTGGTGTTGTGGAGCCCCGAGAACATTGAAGCCCCTTTGATGAGGGCCCAGAAGGCCCTGCCAGAGGGAGAAAGAGGCATACACGAGAACAGGAGAGGAGGCAATACTCCATCAAAGAGGAACATGAGGATGAGGTGCTCGAATGGCTGAGGGAGAATGAAACCTATGGCGGAAGGGACACAGGCTCTATCGAGACACCAAGAGGAAGCAGGCGGCTTGGAGAGAGAAGGCGGAGAGCCTGGGCTACACTTCGGAGGTCCTCCTCGGGTGGTGGGAGCACATGCACACCTGGTAGGGGAAGCTGCACCTCAAGAAGTCTGGCCAGGCCGCGGTCAAGCTCACCGACCAGGAGACCTATGTGATGGCCAAGTGCAGCTTCTTGGAGGGTGAGATCCGCCACCGAGGAGCAGCCCCTCTGACAACCCTCTCTCTCAGGCAGACCACAGAGAGCCAATCCTCTTCTGGCCAAGAGTCAGCTCCTATGTCCAGGCAGGTATTTGTGGAACATCCCACAACGGAGACCCCCCCCCCGTGACAGCTGCACTCCCCAGGGAGGAGCACATGGAGGACCCCCTGACGCAGTGGGAGCAAGAAGAGGGCACTTCCACCAGAGACCAACCCATCCCCACCCCCAGCTCCACCTCCACAGAAAGCAGGCAGAGAGCCAGACCGGAGGGACAGAGCCACACTGTCCTGCTGGAGATCAGGAACATCATCAAAAGCAGTGTAGATCTCCTCTCTCAGCTGGTACACTCTGACATTCCATCCTCTAACAGAAAGCCCTTCCTCACCTACGTCAACCAGACCCTCATGGACATGTCCGAATCACAGTACCAGGTGATAAAGGAGAGGATCACCGGTCTTCTGCACAACCCTCCAGGCCCAGCTGAACCTGCTCCCACCCACTCCAGGTCTGCTCCTCCACCTCATGTGATGTCACAGCCCTTCCAAGGCTTTCCACAGGCCCTCACCTACCAAGGCTTTGGCTACCAGGAGTTCCAGCAGCACAGGCAGCCCTTCCCAGTCCAGGCACAGGTTCATCGAACGCCACCAGTGCCACCGATGCCACCGATGCCACCGACCCCACAGATGCCACCCACGCCTCACCTCGCTCACCTGCAGACCAGACAGCCCCACTACACTCCTCCTTCCTCCAACCCACAGCTAAGCCCGGCCTCAGAACATCTGTCATCGGTCTTGGGACTGACACCCCATGTCATGGAGGAAGGGGCTCTCAACATCACAGGACTGAGCCAGCTGTCTGAGAGCTTCCTCCACACATCATCCCCTGTTGTTCTCTCGGGGCCAGGCACCCCAATGGTGCCTCAGACCAGCACTCCAGCAGCAGCCACCCCACAGCACCTGGACCCTTCATCCCTGAGACGATGGGCATGCCTCAGAGTGACTGAGAAGAGTGCCAGAGACTGGGTTGCTCCCTGTTGACTTTATCTTTGCTTGGGACACTTTTCTTGGGTCATTTTGCTTTTACAGTTTGTTATTAATAAAGGTTATCTTTGCTTCACACACTTGGTTCAGTTCTTTTAGTAAATAAAGTCTTGGTAGAAACTTTCAGAAATGGTTTAAGCCTTTGAATGCTTGTGGGATGCGTAAGGATAGCAGTGGGATGGGCAGGGATACCTGTGGGATGGGTAATAGCTGTGGGATGGGCAGGGATACCTGTGGGATGGGTAATAGCTGTGGGATGGGCAGGGATACCTGTGGGATGGGTAATAGCTGTGGGATGGGCAGGGTTCCCTGTGGGATGGGCAGGGATACCTGTGGGATGGGCAGGGATACCTGTGGGATGGGTAGTAGCTGTGGGATGAGTAAGGATAGCAGTGGGATAGATAAACCTCCAGTGCAAGCATAGTGGGACTGCATGGTCCACCCTCCCAGGTGCCACACCTTTGGCCCTTTATTATCAATAATAATTTAATCATTCATCAACACATTTCAACATAAACACAACTCTTTATTAAATGCCCTATTCATTGTAGGGCCACTCAACATACATGACACAATCTCATCCGTGTGATGAGACAGGCTCAAGGAAGCATCCATTAAGCATCTACCATCCTGTCTTGCCACTCCACTGCTCCAGCTGGGGAGTTGCACCAGTGTCTCAGGAGGTTGCAGTGCTTCTTCCTTCACATGAAGCTCTGTTGGGGCCTTGCACATCCACAGTATCTATCAGATTTCGCCCTTGCCTCCATTCACCAGGCTCCATGTCCCCATTGCCTTGTTGGTGGTCCACAAGCCTGTTCTGCAACACTGGGTAGTGGGTGCACATGAGATTGTGCAGGATGCAGCAAGCTTCCATGATGTTCCTCACGGTCTCTGGGTGATGCTGCATGGTGGTGAGAAGTACCTGGATGGTGCATGGTGGTGAGAAGTTGGCCAGGATGCCAAAGGCGTTCTCCACCACCCGCCTTGCCCTGGACAGCCTGTAGTTGAAGATCCTCTCTTCACAGGTGAGGCATCTGGAAGTGTCAGGCTTCATGAGGTAGGTTCTGAGGGAGAAAGCTCCTCCAGGTATTCTTCGAAGATGGCCTGCACCACTTCCCTGACCACAATGCTGATGGTGTTGTGTGGCACCCTCCAGGCATACTGCATGCTCCTGTACGTGGTCCCTGAGGCCAGTTGGCGCAGAGTCAGTGCCACCTTCAGCCTAGGGTCTAGGCTGTGCCGGAGGTTGGTGTTTGCCTTGGTCAACCTGGGTCTCAGCCGCTCCACAACTTCGTCAAACATGGCTGGCGGCATCCTCATGAAGTTCTAGAATGCATGAGAGTCTTCGTTCCTCAGCTCCACCATCTGCTTGTTATACAGTCCGCACTCGGCTCTTCTCACGATCCATCTTCGGACCCAGACACTTCTTGGACGCCTCCTTTTCTTCGCGTAGGACAGGTGAAGGAGCCTGTAGAGGGCTTCGCACTGTTGTAGAATGATGGCGACTACCAAAAGGAGTGTGCATGGTGGAGGTGACTGGATGTTGTGGAAGAGCAAGAGCCAGATGAAGGCTGAAGAGATCTGCACCGCAGGGCTGCTGGACTGAAAGCAAGATCCAGGAGAGTTCCTCCCCCTTTTTATAGGAAATATAGGTTTTCCACTATGTGTACTTTTGCATCCTCTAGGCATCCTCTAGACATCCTAAATATCTGAGATATGTCCCCTATACGAACGTTTTTTCCATTTTAATGCTTTGTTTGTGAGCTGCATCCGCTTTCATCCTTTCTACGTCCATGCTACTAACGTTGCGTATCCGTTCTGCATCTGTTCTGCTTCCTCCCTGTGTCTGTTTTCCACTGGAGTGGATGCGAGTTGCGCGGATGGGCAGTGGATGCCTAGCAGATATAGCGGACACGTAACGGATGACAACGGACGTATACCGGATGTTCCCCATATTCATAGCGGATGTATAACGGACACGTCGGATACTTTTTCCGCTCAAAACATTTTGTGCAGCTCAAAACTTTTTGTGCGGATGAAATCTCAGTAGACGGCTGCTGGACGGATACAGAGTATGAAAAATGGATGCAGTGAGTACAGAACGAATGCATCACGTTAACCAATGGATGGCAAGTGTTTCTCTCCGTTTTACATCCTCTTTCCATCCGTTGGTGCTGTTTGACAGGGCCTTAAGATACTGTTGTTTGAATGTTGCCATCTAGCAGTGGGCAATGGTGATTTCTGCTCTGGAATTAACCATTTAGGCATCTAAATTTATCGAAGAAACTGGAAGATAAAATTATCCAAGATCTGCAATAACTCATTTCAGAAGACAATGTTATTTGGTTGGACTGAAAAGAAAGAGATACTACCCAAATCCAAAGTTTCCTTTAGCACATGTCTATGAGTTATGTGTTATAATAAGAAGAGGGATAACCTATTGTTCTTCTGTAAATTCATCCAAATTAAAACAAAAAACAAAAGATTGTCTACAAATTAATGGCAGAGGAGAAACAAAAGGTTGATTAAAACACCAGTATTTTGCCATCTTATTGTCTACTGATGTCAAGGAATTCACCAGCACAGAAATATTTTTGAATTTTTTTCTGTTATTGTTACTGCTATTAATGTCAAGAAAAGGCAACATGTCCTTTCAACACTACAGATATGCAACTTTTGGCAAAATTACAAAGTGCAGTATAGTTCAGCTTCTGACAGACCTGTTGTATTCTTATTAAAATTCTTCAGTGGTTTCCATTGGGAGCAATTAAGTTATTTCATCCTGAAATTTTACATCCTCTGTAACTGGGTTCAGTGGACCACTACTAAGCCTCTAAACACTTCTGAGCACTCTATTGTAGCCTTAGTATATTAGTATGATCATTTGCTTCATGGTAGCTTTGCCTTTTTCTGCTCACTTGGTTGTCGGATCCAATTTCTCTTTGTCATTGTTTATTGCCCTGCTTGTTTGGCTGTCTATGAAGCTCTACTTTGAAGTCAATAGATTTGTATTCTGCTAGCTTAAGCCACCCAGGTGATGAATACCAAAATACTAATCCTGTAGATCTGACAAGACTTTTCTAGCCAACCCGTAGGACTCTGGGACTTTAAACACAGCATGACTTAACACAGTCAACACTTGTTATTGCGACTGAACAGAGGATGAAAATCCAAGATTACAGTCATGCCTTGGGTGATACGGTATCTTTCTTCAGTTACTTTTAGCTTGCTGTAGTAATTGACTTCTTGATCCGTCTTCTGATTTAAAGTCAACATTGACTGGAGCTGTGTTGCAAAAATCTGCTTCTGCTTGGTGTTATCCAGTACCATGGGGTTCTTTCGAGGTTCAGTTTTCAGATTCCTTACACTGACCACTCATAAAATCCAGTCTGAAAATGAGATGAGATAAAGTAAGATAGGATAGGATAGGAAGATAAGGTGAGGTGAGGTGTTGTAGAACAGGACAGGAAGGTGAAATGAGATGAGATGATAAGATAAGATAAGGCAAGGTAAGGTAAGAGAAAAAATAGGATAGGATAAGATAAGATGATAACTTTTATTATCATTTTTTCTGTGAACACACTAGCACATATTAAATAATGAAATTCTAATGCCCACTTTCAAAAGAAAATAAACTGAAATGGAGAAATTCCATCCAGACTAACCGCACCACCCAAACTAGCTGCACCATCCACCACCATGGAATGCTTTAACCAAGTTTACCTTGCAATGATGACCCAGCAGTTTCTCACTTGCCAGTTTGTTATTAACTCTAGCTTCACATAATCTGTTTTAGGCTTTAAGAAGCACATTAGCAAACAAAGTAGATGGTAGTGACACTCTATATCAGGAGTCTTCAAACTTGACAGCTTTAAGACTTGTGGAACTCCCAGAATTCATCCTCCAGTCATGTTAGCTCAGGAATTCTGAGAGTTGAAGTCCACAAGTCTTAAACTTGCCATGTTTGAAGACCCCTGTTCTATATAGATTAATCTTTAGTCTAATTGTAAGCCCTCCTCATTTCCTTTTTTGACCACACCACTTCCATCTCAGAAGACACTCAGCACTGGAGGGGGATGGCCAGTGCTCCCTGCAGCCTCCACCACCCAAAATGCCGAGCACTTTCAGAGATTGCACCCATCTCATACTCTCAGCGCAACCCAGATGTTTCTGCTGCTGACACCTTCAACCAAAGCAATTCAAGCAACACAGACTCTCCAGAACAACTTCATCAATAGTTCCTCTCTTGCTAAATATCATCAAGTCCAATATAGACTGACAGTCACATAACAGTTTGATAATATTGTTTCTTATCACAATTCCCAAATAATCATTCAAACTGGTTGTCACTTTCAACTCCAAAACCCAAAAGAGCTGCAGCAGCTACAGCCAAGCAAGGTGCCACCATTTTGGAATACCATCAATTATATCATCAATTCCATGCAGAAAATATTTTAATCACGTATTTAATTCAACCAAACCTCAAGCACACAAAGGCATGTGATCTTTCTGCAAAGAATTTTTTATGACAGAGGCAAAAAGAAAAAGGGCTTTCAAAGACCTGTATTAAATAGTAATGAAAAAATATAAATAGAGAGGTAGCCTGACTATTTCTGAAGGTAATCCTTTATTTCCATATAAATGCTGCTGTGGCAATAAGGTGATCAGGGAGGCAAATGAGTTAATATTTACAATTCAATTTTATTTTATTTTATTTTTAAAAATGTCTCACACATACTACCTACAACCTCTTCAAAATGAATGAAACTGACTATTTTTCATTAGAAAGCACATCAAATGCCATTGCATGGTGACAACAGTGAAAGCATTTGTCAAGTAAATATAAAAGAAATCAGATTTATGGATGCCACTATAGTCTATAATACAGGCTGGGTAGGTTAATCATTTGAAGGTTGAAGAGACATGGCATATTTTAAGCTAGAGATGTAAAAGAAATTCTGATGGATTTCAGAAGGAGTGGATTTGAATGATACATCAAAATAAACTCTATCACAGCAAAAATGAATAAGTACATAAGTGAGTGGTCAGACAAGGAGAGCCAAACTCATTGGTAGCCTCACCTTGCAATAAAGGACATACATTCAATTTTGTAGCTATTAAGATTGTTGAATGAGCAGGCACAAAAACAGCTGGGGAAGTGATTGAAGCTTGGGAAACATGCCCTTTGTCAGTCAATAGGAGTGCTGACTTAACTATAGGTTACTTAGGAGGTGAGGGCTTAACAGCACAAGGAAACAACAGCCAACAACTTATTAGCCAGCCATCAACACCTTAAGCAAGATCTAAAAAGCCACACAGAACAGGCACCGCATAAACATCACACACAGAATAGCCAAAGGCACACATTCTGCTAAGACAGAAGTTCCCTCAATATGGGGCTTCAGCATGAGACTGAAAGCTTGGAAGACTAAATCTCTGGTCTAGGTGACCGGCCCAGATTGGATGCTGCAATATTATCCTGGGACATGTATATTTGCCTTGTGTTATTCATTCATTAAAAATAAATAAGTCCACCAGTAACTGCTATTCCTTGTTCAAGTTGTGTTAGAGAAATATGGATGTAGAAAGAGAGTATCTAAAGTACAGGTGTCAAACTCAATTTCATCATGGGCCTGATTGTGTCGTATAACAATTTTTTTGCCTTTGAAGAGCCAGGATGGGTGTGGCCTGCATATGTGATGTATCTGGCCCGTGGGTTGCCAGTTTGACAGGCCTGATCTAAAGAAATAGCATATACTTGGAAAGGCAAAAAAACATACCATTAATTAACAATTTCATACATTTATTTGAAATACTTTTTTTAAAAAAAATTGTTTTATATGCAGTCCCCGACTTATGAGCACAACTAAGTCCAAAATTTCTGTTGCTAAGCAAGTGAGTTTTGCACCATTTTGCAACCTTTTTTGGGGCATATTTGTTAAATGAATCACTGCAGTTTAGTTAGTAACATGGTTGTTAAGTGGAACTAGCTTCCCTATTGACTCTGTTTGCCAGAAGGTCACAAAAGCTGATCGCATGACCCTGGAACATGGCAATTATTATAAATACAGGTCAGTTGCCAAGTGCCTAAATTTTGATCGTGTGGCCATGGACATGCTTACAATGGTCGCAAATGTGAAATAAGATCATAAGTCACTTTTTTCCAGAGCTATTGTAACTTCAAATGATCACTGAACAAATGGTTATATGTCAAAGACTACCTGTGTAAAGACATTGCACTGTAGCTCAGGAACTTTTAGAAATAAAATTGTGCATATAAAGAAAGTTATTTAGAAAACTGTTACATATTAAGTTAGGAGCTCAGTAGCTTCATGGTGAAAGATGCCGAGCTTATCAGCTGGAAAATTGATAGATTTGAGACCTGAGTGCTACTCAATGGGGTGAGCTCCTGTTCCTTGCCCCAGCTCCTGCCCACCTAGCAGTTCAAAAGCATGCAAATGTGAGTAGACAAATGAGCACCACTTCAATGGGAAGTTAACAGCTCTCTGTGCATCTCAACGTGTAGTCATTCTGGACACATGACCACAGAAAATATCTTTGGGCAATACTGGGTCCCTTGGCCAAGAAATAGAGATAAGCACCACATCCTACAATCAGCTATGACTGGACAGGGAAACATTTACCTCAAGTAAACAATACCCCAGTTAATAAACTGCCAAAGTAAACTGCCAAAATAAACAATAAACAGCTCAACCAAAAAATCTCTAAGACTGCCCTCATCTACACAGACAAGCAAACAGCATTCTTTACTAACATTGATGATGTTAAGGCCCTGTTACACTGGCCGACGGATGCAAAACGTTTGTAAAAAGGACACAGCGGATGAGAAAAATTCCATCCGTTATTATCCGCTCTCAAAAGGGGCAAAAATTTGCATAACCAGAGCGGACAACACGGAAAGGAACGGACGGGGGGAGGATGCAGGGCAGATGGAAAACGGATGCTCCACGGAAGCCCAGTGGATGGAAGTGGATGGGAGCGGATGGCACATCTGCAAGGCTTCTGGGGGAGTGCAGCAAAGCGGACGTGGAACGGAAAGAGCAGATGCAGAGTGGACGCTGAGCGGATGAAGTGGATGAAGCGGATGCAGAGCGGAAGCCTAGCGGATGACTAGCGGATGCCTAGTGTTCACTGTGCATGCGGGGAGAATGCATTGCATCAGCCCCGCGGATATAAAGGGAAGCAGCTCCCAAGCAGGTCACCATTCAGAGGAAAGACCTGCTTCCAGACACATCGACTGCCTGCCTGCCTTGCCAGCCTGCCTGCCTTGCCTGCCTGCATGCATGCCAGGCTTGTTGCCTGCCTCCCTGCCAGCCTCCCTGCCTGCCTGCCTGCCAGCCTTGCTGCCAGCCTGCCTGCAAGCTTTGCTGCCTGCCTGCCTGCCAGCTTGCCTGCCTGCCAGCCTGCCTGCCAGCCTTGCTGCCTGCCTCCCTGCCAGCCTGCCTGCCAGCCTGCCTGCCTGCCTGCCTGCCTGCCAGCCTGCCTGCCTGCCTGACAGCCAGCAACCCCACAACCATGGGGAAGAAGAGAAAGCCTCAGCCATCTGCTGCCAGCCCTGGCAAGAGGGACAGGGCCACTCTCCCACCCCCTGGTCCTCACTATGCTTTGGCTGGGGCTTCTCCATCACGGGCTCGCTCTTCTGGGGCTGGGGCTTCTGCTGCTTCTGCTTCTGGAGGAGCTGATGATGCTGCTTATGCTGGTGGTACTTCTGCTTGTGTTTACTCTGCTGATGCAGCTTCTGGCAGTGGTGCTTCTGCTGGTGCTTACTCTGCTGATGCTGCTCCTGGCGGTGGTGCTTCTGCTGGTGCTTACTCTGCTGAAGCTGCTCCTCGTCCTGCTGGTCCTGCTCGTGCTCCTGGTCCTGCTCGTGCTCCTGGTTTTGCTCCTGCTCCTGGTCCTGCTGGTCCTGCTGGTCCTGCTGGCGCTGCTGGTGCTTACTCTGCTGCTGATGATCCTGGTCCTGCTGGTGCTGGTGCTGCTGATCCTGGTCCTGCTGGTGCTGCTGGTGATGATCCTGGTCCTGCTGGTGCTGCTGACGCTGCTGGTGCTTACTCTGCTGCTGATGATCCTAGACCTGCTGGTGCTGCTGCTGATGATCCTGGTGCTGCTGGTCCTGCTGGTGCTGCTTCTGCTGGTGGTGTGGAGGAGCAGCCCCTAAAACCTGGAAGCCCCTCTGATGAGGGCCCATGTGGTCCTGCCAAAGGGAGGAAGAGGCATATGCGAGAACGGGAGAGGAGGCAATACTCCATCGAGGAGGAACGTGAGGATGAGGTGCTGGAGTGGCTGAGAGAGAATGAGTATCTATGGCGGAAGGGACACAGGCTCTACAGTGACACCAAAAGGAAGCAGGCTGCTTGGAGAGAGAAGGCGGAGAGCCTGGGCTACACTTCGGAGGTGCTCCTCGGCTGGTGGAAGCACATGCACACCTGGTACGGGAAGCTGCACCTCAAGAAATCTGGCCAGGCCACGGTCAAGCTGACGGACAGAGAGACCTACGTCATGGCCAAGTGCAGCTTTCTGGAGGGTGAGATCCGCCACCGAGGAGCAACCCCTCTCACAACCCTCTCTCTCAGGCAACCTGCTGAGAGCCAGTCCTCTTTCGGCAGAGTCAGATCATGTCTCCAGGCAGGTGTCTGTGGAGTGTGCCACGACGGAGAACCCGCCAACAGCTGTTCTAACCGTGGCGGAGCGCATGGCGCAGTGGGAGAAAGGAGATGGCACTTCCACCACATTCATACCTGCATCCACCCCTAGCTCCACCTCCACAGAAAGGCAGAGAGCCAGACAGGAGGGGCAGAGCCACACTGTCCTGCTGGAGATCAGGGACACCATCAAAAGCAGTGTAGATCTCCTCTCTCAGCTGGTACACACCGAGTCCTCATCCTCCAACCACAAGCCCTTCCTCACCTATGTGAACCAGACCTCACGGACATGGTGGAACCCCAGTACCAGGTGGTGAAGGACAGGATCACTGATCTGCTTCACAACCCTCCAGATCCAGATGAACCTGCTCTCACCCAGTCCAGGTCTGCTCCTCCACCCCAGGTGATGTTCCTCCCATTCCAAGGCTTCCCACAGGCCCTCACCTACCAGGGCTATGGCTACCAGGAGGTCCAGCAGCACAGGCAGCAGCCCTTCCCAGTCCAGGCACAGGTTCATTGGATGACACCGTTGCTACCGGTTCCACTGATGCCACTGATGCCACCCACGACACTGATGCCACCAATGCCACCGATGCCACCGATGTCACCGATGCCACCCATGCCAGTCCTCACCCAGCTGCAGACCAGACAGCCCCACTACACTGCTCCTTCCTCCACCCCACAGCCAAGCCCGGCCTGTCATCGGTACTGAGGCTGACACCACATGGCATGGAGGAAGGAGCTCTCAACATCACGGGGCTGAGCCAGCTGTCTGAGAGCTTCCTCAACACACCATCCCCTGTTGTCCTCTTGGGGCCAGGCACCCCAGTAGCGCTTCAGACCAGCAGTCCAGCAACAGCCACCTCCACAGCACCTGGGCCTTTTACCCCTGAGACTGGGTACACCTCTGAGTGACAGAGAAGAGTGCCAGAGACTGGGTGGCTACCTGTAGACTTTATTTGGACACTTGACTTGGGTCATTTTTCTTTTACAGCTTGTTATTAATAAAGATTATCTTTGCTTCACACACTTGCCTCATTTATTTTTGTAAATAAAGTCTTGGTGGAAACTTTTAGAAATGGTTTAGCCTTTGCATGCTTGTGGGATGGGTTAAGATAGCAGTGGGGTGGGCAGGGATACCTTTGGGATGGGTAATATCTGTGGGATGGGCAGGGATACCTTTGGGATGGGTTAAGATAGCTGTGGGATGGGTTAAGATAGCTGTGGGATAGATAAACCTCCAGTGCAAGCATAGTGGGACTGTATGGTCCACCCTCCCAGCTTCCACACATATGGCCCTTTATTATCAATAATAATGTAATCAATCATACACACATATCAACATAAACACAACTCTTTATTAAATGCCCTGTTCATTGTAGGCCCACCCAACATGCATGGCCCAATCTCATCAGTGTAATGAGACAGGCTGAAGGAAGCATCCATTAATCTTCGGACCCAGACACTTCTTGGCCGCCTCCTTTTCTTCCCACAGTAGAGTTGAAAGAGCCTGTAGATGGCTTCGCACTGTTGCAGAACGATGGTGGATGCCAAAAGGTCTTTGTTACGATCCATGGTGGACATGACTGGATGCTGTGGAAGAGGGTGAGCAAGAGAAAGGCTGCAGAGGTCTGCACAGCAGGGCTGCTGGTCTGAAAGTGAGATCCAGGTGAGTTGGTCCCCTTTTTATAGGCAATATAGGTTTTCCCCTATGTGTCCTTTTGCATCCTCTAAGCACCCTCTAGACATCCTTAATATCCGAGATCGGTCCCCTCTGAAAACGTTTTTTCTGTTTTAAATGCTTTCTTTGTGAGCTGCATCCGCTTTCATCCTTTCTCCGTCCGTGCAACTAACGTTGCGCATCCGTTCCACGTCTGTTCAGCTTCCTCCCTGTGTCCGTTTACCACTGGAGCAGATTTGAGTTGTGCAGATGCGCAGCGGATGCCTAGCGGATGTAGCGGACGCATAACGGATGACGACGGATGCAGAACGGATATTCTCCGTATGCCTAGCGGATGCAGAACGGATGCGCTGGATACATTTTACATGGAACCTCAGTCCACGGATGCTGGATGGATAGAGAGGAAGAAAAACGGACTCAGTTTGTACAGAACGGAAGCATCGCGTTAACCAACGGATGGTAAGTGTTTCTCTCCGTTTTACATCCTCTTTCCATCCGTTGGTGCAGTGTGACATGGGCTTTACCTAGTTAAGGTAATGCAAGAAAACAAGCAAGCTCAGAGAGCACCAAAGATCTCTCATCTCAATCCTGAGCTACAGATATTCTCTTTTATTGTTTACCTTTATCTGCGTATCAAGTTGTCATTATAAATGGCAACAAATGTGAGCTTAAAAAAGAGGGGAGCCTTATTTGAACATTGCACCTGGCAGAATTTCTGCCAGGCCCACCAAATCTGGCAGGGCGGGGATACTTGGAGTCCCTTTGATGAAGCAGTGTCATATGGTAGTTGTGAACAAGTGTGTCTTCTTTATCATGGTGCCTGCCTTATGGAATCACCTTCCCCCAGAGCTATCCCCTCAGTACCAATCTCACTGGCCTTTTGGAAGACCATGAAAACTTGGATCTTCTTCTGGGCATTTGGGACCTAGATGTCATTTACCAGAGGTCTGATATGGATGGATGCCACATCTGTGATTTAAGATTTTTCAGAGGTAAGTGCTCAACAGGTTTTTCAAGTTTTCTACTTGACTATGTTTTTATTTTGTTTGCTGCCCAGAGTCTCCCTGGATAGATGGACAGTCCTCTAAATTTGATTCAAAATAATTTTGAAAATAACACAAAACCAGTTGAGACAGTTACAGCATTTGGATTGAAATGAATCCCCATTATTCATATCGAGTACCTTGTAACTGTGTAAACAGTTAATAAGCAGATTGTAATGTAACATAACAACATTCCTAGACCCTTGTAAATTGCAACCTGTGGTTAGACTACAATAAAATGTTTGAATGCAACCTGTTTCTGAAATTTAAATTCAAGGCATACTTTGAATTAATTATACTGCTAGGACATCAGATCTTAGGTAAAAAAACATAGTACCAGATCCCAATTCAAATGAAAGGAATTTTTTCGAAGTATGATATGGCTTAAAAATACTTAGCACACAAAATGTGATCGACGGTATAGATATGTGACATGGATGAATAAATAATAAAGCTAAATGGATAAGTTTAGACAACAAGGCAGATATCTGCCTTTTGTCATTTAGGGCAGTGTTTTTCAACTTTGGCCACTTTAGGAAATCTGGACTTCAACTTTCAGAATTTCTGAGTCAAGTATGACAAATATTTCTGTATAAAAACTTCGCCATGCTGGCTGGGGGATTCTGGGAGTGGAAGTCCAGGTGTCCTAAAGTGGCTTAAAGTTCCCAAGGTTGAGAAACACTGACCTAGGGTAAAAGCATTGATAGTTGGGAGAGATCCCAAAAGGACATCAAAAAACAGAAAGAGAAAGATCCATGACTTTTTCAATTAAAGTTCAATTTGTTGCTAGCATTCTAAGCAGCAGCTCCTTCAAATTAGATTAGTAAGATCTAACTTGTTTAAGAAAATGGGTTCAGCTGAAGAGCAAAATAATCCTGTTTTCAAACAAACAAATTCACTGAAGTAAGTAATCCAGGAGATGGTGAATTTTCTAGCCCTTCTTTATCCCTGAAAGCTTGTTGCGAGACTTTGGATCAGTCCCTCTCTCTATTCCATCCCACCTCAGGGTTGTTGTTATGAGGAAAATAGGAGGAAGAAGGAGTATTAGATATGTTTGTTCCCTTGAATAATTTTTAAAGCAAATAAAGGCAGGATAAAAATCAAACAAATGAGTATAATTTCATATCCTACTTTTCCTGATGAGGATCAACATCAGGGGTGTCAAACTCGTGATCCTCAGGCCAGATGCGTCACATGCTGACACCATGAGTTTGACACCCCTAATCTACCTAGTACTTCCTCTTCCATGTTTTTTTCATCATAGCAGCCTTGTAGGTTGTTGTGACAGATAATCTGATCCAGGGAGCTTCTATTGCTGAGAGTGGACTTAAATCTTTTTAGAGTTTAACCCAAACTCATAACTGTATTATCAGTTAGGTTTTGTTTCTTTACATATTGTAGGTCACTATTGTCAGTTTGGCATTCAGTCAAATACCATTACTCTTTTATTTTTTTTCTTTACAAGTTTGAATCAGTATTCTTGCTTCAATTAAAACACTAAATTCAAAAGCAATTTTGAACCAGCAACAGAGCAAATTATATAATTAGCTTTTGTTATAAATGTGCTATTCTCTGTGAGTAGCATCTGTTTCAGCTTATTCTTGAACATACTAGCAAAAAAATGAAAGACCAATAAATATAACAAATTGGCTGTGTTTGAAAATAAGAGGGGTAAAAGATAGTTTTTTAATTCAGCTACATTAAGGATAAAATATTAATAATAGCTTTTCATTCACGTAGAAATAACATTTTCAAGAAAGGGAAAAGTAGACACTTATTTAAAAAAGGAAGAATTTTTTAAAAGGCTATTATGATCAAATGTCAGAAAGAAAATATTTGGAAAAGTAAGTCCAGTTATAAAATTTATTTATTATAATGCATCTAGGTAAAAAAGTAGAACCATGCTTTTAATAGTTGAAATTGCTTTAAAATAGGCTCCTGTTCTTCCGCAAGGAAAAAAAAAAGCAGTTGCCTTTTGAAAAAAAGATTTGTGAGGCTTCTGTTCTCTAATTCCCAGTCATTGCCTGTCCCTCTCTCCCACCCTACTTCCCTCTCTCCCTCTCTCCCTTCCTTCCCTTTCCCTCCGACTCATAATTGGGACTTGAAATACAGTCATAAGTCATTATAGTTGCAAGTCAAGGAACCCATGTACCTTGAATTAATTTTCCATTAAATGAATCCAGTAGTTGTTAAGTAAATGCAGCAGTGGTTAAGTGAATACCACAGTCATTAAGAAGACCCATTCATTTGAATGGCCTAGAGGTGGAGCTTTTGCCTCACAATCAGAAGGCTGTGAGTTTGATCCTAGATGGTAGATATTTCTCTCTCTGGGCAGGATGAGAATATATCTGCTGGATATAGCTCCACATTTGTGACAGGAAGGGCATCTGGCCAGTAAACACCCAGCTCTATTCAGTTGCCCAGATTCCACCACACAAGAGATTATGGAGTCATTTAAAGATGATGATGATTCATTTGAATGGGCTTTTTTTGCTGGCTTCCAGCAAAAAAAAAGCCAAAAACCAATGAAAAACATTGCAAATTGCAGTAATGTGACCTCCAAATGCCACAACCAGTTGTAAAGCTGATCTACTCAACTTGTGGTCACCTGACCATGTTGGGTGGGGGAGTGAGATGATGGCCAGGGATGCTTTACAGAGCATAAATCACCCATTTTGTGACCATTGTAGCTTCGAATTGTCATAAAAGATCTGGACGTAAATCGAGGACTACCTCTAAAATATTTAGAAAAAAGCAGATTTGTAGTAGAAAGATTGATGCATTTCATCTGTATTATATTGTTTAGTATGATTTATGTTGATTGTTTATTTAGTATACATGATTATTGCTAAGTGTTGTATCTAATGTTTTATAGTAAATGTATTTTTACAAGAGTTATGATAATGATCTATCACTATTGTATGTTCACTGAGAGCTTATGCACTAGAGACAAATACCTTGTATGTTTAATGACTAATCAAGAATTCTAATTCTAATATTTTCCTTTTTATTAATAGAATTATTTCAATTTCAGCCACTTAAGGAAAATAAAGTTCCTTTTAGAGCATAAGTATTCTTAAAAATAGTTCTCCACTCAAACCTTGCTAAAATGCATTGAGAAGTACTGAAATAGGAGGAGGGGGGGAAACAAACCACAAATTAGACTCTTCTATCAGTGTCAGACAACTGGAAGTTCTTTCAATATTTCCCTAGATTTGTATTTGAAACTGCTTGTAAAATATCTAGTTTTCTCTGGGCAATTTCCTTCATAATCAGTGGCTTACAAGCTAAAACTGTACACAAGCTTCACTAATAGGTAAAAACAAAAGTGTGTCTACAGTATTACAATAGTGCATGGGTAATTTAATTCTTGTAATTGGGAAATCTTTGCAGCCCACCCTGGTGTTGTCAGCAAAATTTGGCGATCTTTATAATTGGAATGGCAAGCCAGAGATAGCTGAGGAAGGCTAACCAATTAAAACTCGAAAACCTTTTGAAGCTGATGCACAAGATTATTTTCAATAATACTGGCTGGACTACATCAATTGGTTTTTAATTCAGAGAGGTTCCACCCAGATGACCTTACAGTATTTCAGCTATGAGGGCAATTTACTAAGAATGATGCAGTTTCAGCTGAGCGACAAGAGGAGACGAATAGGCAAATTCTTGATGAGTTCTCAGAGTTGAGACTTCTCTGAGGTTACGAGCTTTCAAAACAGATTCACACTGTCCTTTAATAAGGATATGGACCTGGACATGGTGCTTCCCAAAGGAAATCATAAATGATAACTTTCCCCCTTTAATTTATGTAGCTTTTAATTATTGAGAAGCTTGTTAAAATGATATTTTCCCTTGTCAGTCACTCCACTCTTTCCGCCCCCCCCCAATCTGACATTTTACATATTATAGAAAACTGAAAGGTGAAGCAGTGAAGATTTGCTTTTTATTTTTTTCAAGACCTGCTTTTTGACACTGAACCACATGCAGAGCCCCAAGGAGTTGTAGATGCCATCCTAGACACTTTGGGAAGGAAACCTGCTTTGTCCTAGAGAGACAGACAGATGCCTCCTCAAATTAGATTTTGACCTTCAATCAAAATCCAGTTAAGACTTGAAAAATCTGATTTGTACCATGGCTAGGAAAGCCAAAAATGAACAAAAAATGTGGAGACAGAAACAGGTAGATAATACATGTCCCAGTTTTCCAGTTAGCTACTCATTCCATCCAATATTTGTTTGTGTGTGGAAGAGCCACATAATTTGCTATTATTTGTGGTTGCTGCTTCTCCTTCTCCTCTCCCCTCCCTCACAACCTTGTAGCTTTCCTCTCTGAAGTTCAAGAGATCTGCTGAGCATCTTCCTTCATCTTACCCTAACAATAGCCCCCTTGAGAGCTGAGAACTAGATCCATCCAAATTTATTCAGCTAGTGTCCATGACTCAGAGTGAACTTCAAGCTGAGTTTCCCCTGCTTTGGTTCATCATCTTGACTACTGAACTGCACTATTTAATATATAATGCTACTTCATTAATTACGTTATATATATATACACCAATCAATCAAACTCCAAGTCCAATGAAACAGGTCCAGGCTCCCAGCCAATCAGAATGAACCAGCCTCAAATTTAAAACCAGGAGCTGTAAGACCCATATCCATACAGAAGCCTGATGATGGCAGATGAGATTCTGCTGAAACGTTGCTACAACTTTAACAGAACTACAATGACGTGGGATAATACCTGAAGGAAGCTGAACAGCACACATGTAAGTACCCGCGAAAACCTAAGAAAACAAATATATATATATATATATATATATTTATCTCCCCTTAATATATATTATATGATATATATATATATATATCTCCCCTTAAACTGCAGCAGCTCCAATGCTCACTTCTTTCTCTTTTCCTCAGTGAGTGAGACAAACTTACGGGAGTTTAAGCCTTCTTTGTAATGATGGTGAGGAACATATATGTGAGTCTTCCTCCCTTGCTCCTGAATTATCACAGGTTTGTCTTGGGGTGTAGAGAAATACATTTTCCTTACTGCTCCTGTAAACAGTTTTTCCTTAAAATATCTTCTTTTGGATGCATCATTTCCATGTATTTCTTAGTAGAAACTGGTTACTAAGATGTTACTTGTTTACCGGCCCCAATGTCATTGCATTGAAATCCTTTTGGAGAGATTTCATCATCATTGGCATCTCTTTTGTTACTATCTTAGGAGGAGATTCTTTAGATAACAGAATAATCCAATGAAGCATTTTATTCGCAAATAAAATCTGCCTCCAATTTACCCTACCCTGAAGCTGGGAAGCAGCCAAAGATACTCAAAGGCTTGGTATAGCTGGCTTCAAAGCCCTTCTGAGATCTTCTGAGCATGTGTGTGCATGGTTAGAAGACATCTCTGGTGGGATAGTCAATGGAACAAAGCAGTAGCCCCAAAAAGCTTTAAAAGATGCCAAAACAATGAAGTGAGTTTTCAAGAGGTAACAGCTGCTTCATGGCTTTCGGGAACAAGAGCAACTGATTTATATTAGCTTGGTTTCATTGAAGGTATAATTTCATCTCCAAGGAGAAGTTTTTGGTTACTTTCTTAGGGCAAGGAAGAAGCAATATCAATGGAGAGTGAACAGGGAGAAAAAAGGGCATACATCTTGAACATTTGCACCAATGTTCAGTCTTTCAGTAAAGAAAAGATATTGCATAAAAAAGCAAACTATACAATTTTTTTTAAACCCATGTCACACCGAACCAATGGATGCAAAGAGGACAAAAAAGCTTGCCATCCGTTGGAAAACGCGATGTACTCACTGCCTCCGTTTGGCTTCCTCTCTATCCGTCCAGCATCCGTCTATTGACGTTTCATCCACTCAGAAAGTTTTGGGCTGCCCAAAACTTTTGCACGGAAAATGTATCCAGTTCGTCGTTCTGCATCCGCTATGCATCTGCTACGCATCCGTTACGCATCCGCTATATCCGCTAGGCATCCGCCAGGCATCCGCACAACTCGCATCAGCCTGGACGCAGGGAGGAAGCGGAACGGACGCAGAACGGATGCAGAACGGATGCACAATGGATGGAGCATGGAAACAAAGCGTTTAAAATGGAAAAAACCTTCGCAGAGGGGACCTATCTCGGATATTAAGGATGTCTAGAGGATGCCTAGAGGATCACTAGAGGATGCCTAGCAGAAAACCTATATTTCCTATAACAAGGGGGAGCAATTCATTTGCATCTCACTTTCAGAACAGCAGCCCAGCTGTGCAGACCTCTGCAGCCTTCATCTGACTCTTCCTCTTCCACAGCATCCAGTCATGTCTACCATGGATTGTAACAAAGTCCTTTCAGAAGCCACCATCGTTCTGCAACAGTGCAAAGCCATCTACAGGCTCTATGAACTCTACTATGGGAAGAAAAAGAAGCAGCCAAAAAGAGTCTGGGTCCGAAGATGGTTCGCCAGAAGAGGAGAGGATGGACTGTACAACAAGCTGATGGTGGAGCTCATGAACGAAGACACTCGGGCGTTCCAGAACTTCAAGAGGATGCCTCCAGCCATGTTTGACGAAGTTGTGCAGCGCCTGACACCCAGGTTGACCAAGCAGAGCACCAGATTCCGGCCCAGCCTGGAACCTGGGCTCAAGGTGGCACTCACTCTGCGCCAACTGGCCTCCGGGACCACCTACAGGAGCATGCAGTACGGCTGGAATGTGCCACCCAACACCATCAGCACTGTGGTCAGAGAAGTAGTGCAGGCCATCATTGAAGAATACAAGGAGGAGCTCCTCCAGTACCACTTATTTCAACTCTAAGGGCTTCTTCAGCATCGTCCTCTTTGCCATGGTCAATGCTGACTACAAGTTCATGAACATCGATACTTCAGGCAATGGCTCATCTTCAGATGCCCAGGTATACAACGCCAGTGTCCTCAAGGAGGGGCTGGAATGCAACCTCATCGTGGGCTTCCCAGATCCAGACCCGCTGCCCAACGACATGCAAGATGTGCCCTACTGCATCGTGGGGGATGACGCCTTCTCCCTCACAACCTACCTCATGAAGCCCTACACCTCCAGACGCCTCACCCGTAAAGAGAGGATCTTCAACTACAGGCTGCCCAGGGCAAGGCGGGTGGTGGACAACGTCTTTGGCATCCTGGCCAACAGGTTCCAGGTACTTCTCACTACCATGCATCATAGCCCAGAGACCATGAGGAGCATCATGGAAGCTTGCTGCATCCTGCACAATCTCATGCGCACCCGCTACCCAGTGTTACAGGACAGGCTTGTGGACCGTCAACAGGGCAATGGGGACATGGAGCCTGGGGAATGGAGGCAAGGGCGAAACCTGATCGACACTGAGGATGTGCAAGGCCCCAACAGAGCCTCACATGAAGCAAAGAAGCAGCGCAACCTCCTGAGACGCTGGTGCAACTCCCCAGCTGGAGCAGTGGAGTGGAAAGACAGGATGGTAGATGATTAATGGATGCTTCCTTCAGCCTGTCTCATCACACGGATGAGATTGGGCCATGTATGTTGGGTGGGCCTACAATGAACAGGGCGTTTAATAAAGAGTTGTGTTTGTGTTGACATGTGTGGATGATTATTACATTATTAGGGCCAAAGGTGTGGCAGCTGGGAGGGTGGACCATACAGTCCCACTATGCTTGCACTGGAGGTTTATCTATCCCACAGCTAATACCCATCCCAAAGGTATCCCTGCCCATCCCACTGCTATCTCAACCCATCCCACTGCTATCTTAACCCATCCCACAAGCATGCAAAGGCTTAAACCATTTCTAAAAGTTTCCAGCAAGACTTTATTAAAAAAAAGAAATGAAGCAAGTGTATGAATCAAAAATAGACTTTATTAACAAGAAGCTATGAAACAAAAATGAGTCTCTGGCACTCCTCTTGGTCGCTCAGTCTCAGGGGTGAAGGGTCCAGGTGCTGTGGAGGTGGCCTGTGTTGGAGTGCTTGTCATCAGCTCCTCCAGAAGCAGCAGAAGCCCCAGCCCCAGAAGAGTGAGCCGGTGCTGCAGAAGCCCCAGGAGAACCAGAGTGAGGGCCAGGGGGCGGGATGGTAGCCCTGTCCCTCTTGCCAGGGCTGGCAGCAGATGGCTGAGGCTTGCTGTGCTTCAGCATGGTTGTGGGGTTGCTGGCTGGCAGGGAGGCTGGCAGGAACCAAGGCTGGCAGAAAGGCTGGCATGGAGGCAGGCACCCAGGCTGGCAGGAAGGCTGGCAAGCAGGCAGGCACCAAGGCTTGCAGGCAGGCAGACAGCAAGGCTGGCAGGAAGGCTGGCACCAAGGCTGGCAGGAAGGCTGGCAGGCAGGCATGCACCAAGGCAGGCACCAAGGCTGGCAGGAAGGCTGGATGGCAGGCAGGCACCAAGGCTGGCAGGCAGACATGAACCAAGGCTGGCAGGAAGGCAGGCAGCAAGGCTGGTAGGCAGACTGGCTGGCAGCAAGGCTTGCAGGCAGGCAGACAGCAAGGCTGGCAGGGAGGCTGGCAGCAAGGCTGACAGCAAGGCTGACAGGCAGACATGCAGGCAGGGCAGGCAAGGACTCGATGTATCCAGCAGCAGGTCTTTCCTCTGAATGTCGACCTGCTTCCGAGCTGCTTCCGTTATATCCACGGGGCTGATGCAATGCATCCCCCCCGCATGCACAATTAACGCTCGGCATCCATTAGGCTTCCACTGTGCATCCGCTCTGCATCCGCTGTATCCGTTCTGCGTCCACTTTGCTGAGGCCCCCCGGAAGCCTAGCGGATGCACCATCCGCTCTCATCCACTTCCATTCGCTGGGCTTCCGTTCCGCATCCACTTTGCATCCACCCTGCGTCCTCCCCGCGTCCGTGTTATTCGCTCTGGTTATGCAAATTTTTGCCCCTTTTAGAGAGCGGATAGCAACAGATGGAACATTTTGCTCATCCGCTATGTCCTTTTTGCATCCGTTGGGCGGTGTGACATGGGCTTTAATGAGGAAGATTGCTTCCTTCTGTTGAAAAAAAAAGTGGTTCAAAGTCCTATTAAGTCCTTCTCCAAAGACGAGTAAGTTTAGGTCAGATATGGATTTTCTATTACAACCAAGTAAAGCTTTGGGTTTTTGAAGGAAAGATTCACCCCAGCAATTAGATAGTGTGGCCTTCAAATCAGCTCAGGTCAAATTGGTCTCTGTACAAACTCAGTTTGGACTTTTGGAGCTTAAGCATTAGAACAGATGGGAAAGTCATCTATTTTGGGAAGCAATAATAACTTCAGTAATTTTTTTTTTCCGGCTTGGGTCCGAATAGGACTGGAAAGAGTAAAATGACAGAATCTTTTAAAATTGGCCTTCATTATTTTATTGCAGGCAAGATCTTTTTTTTTTACTCACTTTATGTTTCCATAGAATGTCAACAATTAACACCCAAGATTTTGAAAAGGAATTCCAGTTTCCAGGCATGTTTCACTTTATTTACCATGAGAAGGGAGCAAATTAGAAAGAGAAAAATGGCAAGCAATTTTCACAAAATGAAGTTTTCTTCCTCAGCAAGGAAGTGTTATAATTTTAAAATGAAATTCAGAAGTCCCATGCATGTTTACTCAGAGGAAAATCTTACCAAATTTCATGGGATTCAGTTAAAAAAAAAAACTCTAAGAAAACTATAAAGAAATTTCTTTTAGTTTTCTGACAACAATGCAGATGGGATTTACATTGCCTTCCTCAGAGGGATGTATTCCTATATAATTATGCAGAAGAGGTTATCCTAGCATAAAACCATTCTAATGCTATTTATGTTCCTACAATCAATATATTTGCCATTGGTAAATTGCTACATTAATCCCAAAAAGTATAACCACATATCTATGATATGACAAAAAAGAAAAATGGGGGTGAGGGAATTCTATACTTTTTTATGTGGAAAGAGATAATTATCCTATTCCAATTAGAACATAAATCACTTAACTCTAAGCAGCTGGTGATGCATAACCACGATAATGATTTCAGATGGTGGTACAATTCCTTCTAGTTTTTTTATTTAGCAATTTTAAAGTCTGAAGGAATATTGTCATAGCAGAAAATGTAATGAGCTTGGAGATTTTTTTAAAGTATGAGAAACAGTGCTATGATTTCAAATGAGAATGATGGTTATGCACCACCAGCTGTTTATGATTTGGTGATCAAGTGTTTAAATGACAAAGAATAATTATATCTCTCTCAACAGAGTGAAGTACTCCCTCTTCTACAACATAGAAATGGAAAACTTTTGGCAGTCTAGATCTTTCTGAACTAAAACTCTTAGAGTATGACTATAACTTTGTCGCTTGTATCCTTATGATTTATATTGACTGTTTCCTAGTATGATTTGATTGCTTATTGACTATGATTTGATTACTTATTGACTTATTGACTATGACTATCATTAAGTGTTGTACCTTATAATTCTTGATGAATGTGTCTTTTCTTTTATATATACTGAGAGTATTTCCACCAAGACAAATTCCTTGTGTGTCCAACCATACTTGGTCAATAAAGAATTATATTCTATTCTATTCTATTCTATTCTATTCTATTCTATTCTATTCTATTCTATTCTATTCAGTTCTTCTCACTGGACGTGATGCTAAAGAGCTGCTATCTTTATAACTAAGCAACATCTGAAATTTTGGATATTCTAATTTCCAATATAGGATTTATGCAAGAAGGGGAACTAGAAATAGATGGTAAAGTTCATTCTAGCTTGAATGTTGTTTTCATCCATTCAAATTTTGAAGCATATTGTGTTAACAATTAGAACAATCATCTGTAAGATAATAATTAGATGGCAGCAGTGAGATTCATAAGATTCTTAACCATCTGATGCCATCTAGCAGTTGACTAGATTTTCACAGCTCAGATATGGTAGCACTGATGCATGATACATATTTATATAGGTAGTCCTTGACTTAAAACCATAATTGAGTCCAAAAATTATGATGCTAAAGCCCATGTCACACTGAACCAATGGATGCAAAGAGGATGTAAAATGGACAAAAAACCTTGCCATCCGTTCGAAAATGCGATGTACTCACTGCCTCTGTTTGGCTTCCTCTCTATCCGTCCAGCATCCGTTTATGGACGTTTCATCCACTCCAAAAGTTTTGGGCTGCCCAAAACTTTTGCGTGGAAAATGTATCCAGTTCGTCCATTCTGCATCCGCTACGCATCCGCTAGGCATCCGTTACGCATCCATTAATCATCTGCTATATCTGCTAGGCATCCGCTACGCATCCGAGCAACTCGCATCCGCCCAGACGCAGGGAGGAAGCGGAATGGACGCGGAATGGATGCAAAACGGATGCCTAGAGGATGCAGCACGGAAACAAAGCGTTTAAAATGGAAAAAACGTTCACAGAGGGGACCTATCTCGGATATTAAGGATGTCTAGAGGATGCCTAGAGGATGCCTAGAGGATGCCTAGAGGATGCCTAGCGGAAAACCTATACTGCCTATAAAAAGGGGGAGCAACTGGCCTGCATCTCACTTTCAGAACAGCAGCCCAGCGGTGTAGACCTCTGCACCCTTCATCTGCCTCTTCCTCTTCCACAGCATCCAGTCATGTCCACCATGAATTGTAACAAAGTCCTTTCGGCAGCCACCATCATTCTGCAACAGTGCAAAGCCATTTGCAGGCTTTGTGAACTCTACTGCGAGAAGAAAAGGAGCCACCCAAAAAGAGTCTGAATCTGAAGATGGTTCACGAGAAGAGCAGAGGACGGACTGTACAACAAACTGATGGTGGAGCTCAGGAGCGAAGACACTCGGGCATTCCAGAACTTCATGAGGATGCCTCATGAAGTTATGCAGCGGCTAACACCCAGGTTGACCAAGGCAAACACCAGCTTCTGGCCCAGCCTGGAACCTGGGCCCAAGGTGGCACTCACTCTGCACCACCTGGCCTCAGGGACCTCCTACAGGAGCATGCAGTACGGCTGGAGGGTGCCATCCAACACCATCAGCATTGTGGTCAGAGAAGTGGTGCAGGCCATCATCGATGAATACAAGGAGGAGCTCCTCCATTACCCCTCCACTGAAGAAGGCTGGAAGAAAGTTGCAGAGCAGTGGTATCAGAAGTGGAACTTCCCACACACCGTTGGAGCCATTGATGGCAAGCACGTGGCCTGCAAATCTCCAGCCAAGTCGGGGTCCACTTATTTCAACTCCAAGGGCTTCTTCAGCATCATCCTCTTTGCCATGGTCGATGCTGACTACAAGTTCATGTACATCGATGATTCAGGCAATGGCTCATCTTCAGATGCCCAGGTACACAACACCAATCACCTCAAGGAGGAGCTGGAACGCAACCTCATCGTGGGCTTCCCAGATCCAGAACCCCTGCCCAACGACACACAAGATGTGCCCTACTTCATCGTGGGGGATGACGCCTTCTCC
>BLBF01000007.1:22676213-22784646 GCA_015471245.1 Laticauda colubrina
CAGGAAGAAATTATTAAGAAAATATTGGAATGTGCTGAGATGAGTAGATTGACATTTGAAATTAGAGAGCAAGAAGATAAACAATTTTATGAAATTTGGGATCTTTTTTATCAATGGCTAGATGATAAAATACGATAATAGAACATTAATATTATATCTATAAAGGATTTTTAGGATTGATTTGTTATGATTATATGATTTGTTATAGAATAAATTGTTTAAAGTATTGTTATCTCACAAAGCATGAATGATTAAAAGTATAGTCAAAAATTTTTTTCTTTTTTTTTCTTTTTTTTTAGTAATAGTAGGATATGGATTGACAATATGAATTGTTATGCAATATAATTGTAATTGACTATAAAATGAATGCACAAAACTGATGAACCAACCGACACACCGGAAGTATATATGAGAGCAGATGTTTTTTAATGTTTTGTATGTTATGCGTGTTTGTAGAAAATTAATAAAACTCTTTTCAAAAAAAAAAAAAAAAAAAGAATCATTTCTTCATTCATATGACCATTGTAAAAAACATGTCATTCTGTTGCTTTCTTTTTATGTGGACTTCATTGCAAACAGTAACAGAAATCGTCACAAATGTGAATTCTCATACGGATTTCTATCTTGGGCAGATGTAAGGTGAATATACACTCTCTGGGGGATAATAGTGTTAAGAGTTCACCTGAACTATATATGCTTGCAATAAAGGAAGTTTGTTAAGGAATGTTTCCTCAATTGGACAACAGGGACAGATTATCTGGAATTGATACTCTCTGTAGACACCCAAGCAAAGGAACTTAATTTATTTTGAGTACTGAGGGAAGTCTGGATAATGGCATTAAATTTATGGAAGAGAAAGGTATCACCTTACATTATACCCTTGTGCTAGTTGCGTTACAGAAGGTCAACTTATGTGTAGGGCAACTAGATCCCAGTCTTTTTTTTTTAGGTTTAACAGTGTTCTGACCAAGGCTTTTGGGACTGTAATTATGCACACGCTTATTTTAAAGACTTGTTTTATTGCAATGCTAGGAATTACTTTCATTCCCAGCCAGTAATGAATTCTCAAACAGTCCCTCGAGTTAAGCACCCACCTTTCTTTTCTGTAAAGTTTTACCAATAACAGAAGTGTCCAATGAACTAGAAAGAAAACCAGCCGAAGTACAAAGAGCTTCAAGAATGAATCTGAACCGAACGAACAATTTTGCTTCCTGCAAAAGTTTTGTCATCTTTGCCTGTCCTTTGTACCTTATGGGAGGGAAAATCACCTCACAGCCTTACTCCCAAGTTGCCCCTTTTGTTTCAGCTGCTCTCACCTTCTAACAGCTCTGCACACACGCGCACTGAGAACAGGCTCCCCTGGGTCCTCTCCTCGCTACTGTCAGATTCTGAAGGCTCCGGAGGCAGCACCCTACTCTCAGATGGTCCTGGCCCCAGCTCTATATCAGATGCAGAACCCTCATCCGAGTCCTCTCCAGACTCCCAGACTGGTCCCCGTTCTTCCCCACTGTTCGATTCTGCTGCCATCTACATCAGCTGCAGTTGAACCATAACAAACAGTGAAACATATAAAATAACACAAAGTGTAATATCTCTCTGTGAAAGTCAAACTAATTTAAATTCATGACATGCAACTATTATGACATTTCTTACACAAAAAGAACCACAATATAATCTGTTCGGATTGGATCTTTTGTTTTCAGTACTGTTCAAAGTCCAGTTTATAGGTCCTCATCTGGTAATTTTCAAAGGGAAAGAAGCCTTCACTGAAACAAATGTCTTCTTTTTTTCCCCCTACCAGTTGTAAATGTCTAATTCCCAAGAACATCATGGGGATTTAAAGTCCCATAGCCTTTGAAATAAATTTATATCCTGGACTGACTCCTTCCATATTATTTTTGAGTAAGAAAAAAAAGAGGAAATACCATTTGCTACAAATTAAAATAATGTTTAATTTAACCCGAAGAATAACCAAGATAAAGTATTTAGAATCCAATTAATTATTTGAGTCTTGAGGGATGCTTGGCCTATTAAATAATTGTTTCCTAAAATTAAGATGGTTTGTGTGAAATGGCTTCTGTAAAGCTGTAAAAACTAATCATGAATTCTGCTGGATTTAATTGGACAAGAGGCAATTAGGACACAGGCAAGTTTATTATAGCCTGTGTTGGTGTGACTTTAAAGCTCTGTCTGTGCTTTATAGCTATGTCTGTGATAGCATTCCTCCGATTTAGGAACTTGTCCATTGGAGTTCAAGGAAAGAACAGCTAGTGAAACTAGTAACTGCATGTTGTGTAAGATGCCACCTTCACCTTGTCATCAAGACTGTCAAGAGCCATCACTAATTGACAGGGTTTTCCTACAGATGAGTAGAGTTCCTTTTCAATGTGTGGTATGTGTGTATTTCTGGAATATACTCTATGGATATGAAAGTTGGACTTCGAAGAAACAAGAAAGGGTTGTTGAAAAGGTTGAATGTTGGAAAAGACTCTTGAGAATACGAAACCATTATTCTGGTTTTTGACACATTATGTGAAAACCTGGATCCCTTGAGGAATCCACAATGCTGGGAAAGATGGGAGAAAAGAGAAAAAAAGATAACTTGTAGCCAGGGGGATGGATTCAGTAACACTCTACCACTGAAAGATTTGAAAAAAAATCTAGTAGGGGAAGGATCATCCTGAAGAAAAGTTATGTGATTGCTAAGAGTCAAGTAACTTATTGGCATATAATCTATTAAACCATCAATATTTAAGTGTAATATTTCATGAATTTATACCCTATATTTCTTCTACAAGGATCCATCCACCCACCCATCCACCCAAATTTTAATTTTTATGTTGAGATATATTGGTCTGACCATCAGTAACTGGTTTGAAGATGCCAAATGAGCTTCAGCATTCTACATCTAACTGTTACACCACATTGCAAGATGTATTGCTTCAGACAAGATGTACTGATGATCCACTGGAGAAAGTTTCTACATGGGCTTAAATGTTTTATGAGAACCTCTCAATTGATTCTCTGTGCTACATATGTTGGACATTGCAACACAATCTTCTTAAGCTAAAATATAAAGCCTGGCTCATTTACTAAAGTCAGATTCATCCCAGCTACTGATAATCATTAGCTTTATAAAATCAGCATAAATAAACTGAGTTGACCTGGTTTACAACTGGGACATAAAATAAATAGGTTTTAATGCCTCGTAATTAGCTTTTTTCTAAAGCTATAATAGGCAAGACAAACAATGGACAGAGAGGTTTCTCTGTCACAAGAGTGACATAAAAAGCTATCATAGCTGCACCAAATTAGTAGTTTTCCCCCTCCTACCTGTAAGAAATAGATTTTTAAAAAAATAGTGATAAAATTATAGGTAATTGTGAATAATGAGATCCTGGATTTTCCACAGCACTGATTTTCCTTCCTTCCTTCCTTCCTTCCTTCCTTCCTTCCTTCCTTCCTTCCTTCCTTCCTTCCTTCCTTCCTTCCTTCCTTCCTTCCTTCCTTCCTTCTCCTTACAGACATAAAATATTGAATGATGAAATAAGATCCTATGTTATGATGCTGTAAAGAAATTCCTGGATAGAAATACTGTAGATTTTGCAGAAGATACATTTGAGAAGATGAAGGATAATTAAAATAGGTTACGTGTGTAACTTTTATACTCATGAATTCACTTCTTTAGCAGTGTTCTGTTCTTGTCAAATAGAACTGAGTGTGCAAATGACTGAAACATGAGGAAACCTATTTTCTTTCTTTGTCGTTTTTCCCGTAGTCCTCTTCAGTATCATGCTGCAAGGGATACTTTGTCAGGTACACAACATTTAGCCTAGTGGAGGGTGACAATTCCAGTGCTGTAAATTTGCCAATCATATTAACAAACCTCTGTGACTCAGCAGCTTTCTCTGTAGGAGATCTATTGTTCTCGAATGTATTAAAAGCCACCATAAGTTATTAAAACATGTTTTCAAAAAAAGCGATACATCACTTCATGCTGAATGTGCAGGAGCCTATGGGGTGTCAATCGTTTCTTTCTTAGTAATTCAAGGAAACAGCTCTGTTTTATGCCAAGTTAACTTTTGTTTAAAAACAAACTAGAGTACTTACTGATGTTTGGAACTATTAGTTTAGCAACTGCACAACCAGTTCAATGATTAAGTGTTCTTAATGCAGTTGAAGACAATAGAGGATATAGGAGAGGGTATGGCCCCTAAACTGATAGATTTCATACCTATTGGAGGGTAAAATGTACCAACTCAGAAAACTGCACTGTGTCTAACACTATCTATACCAGGGGTGTCAAGGCCCAGGGGCCAGATCTGACCCATGGGGTTCTTAGATCTGGCCCATGGAGCTGCCCTGGAAACAGCAAAGGACTGGCCTGCAGTGCCACTGCCAGTGAAAATGGAGCTCTGTTTTCACTGGCAGGGGGCTGCAGGAGACCATCGTGGCTGAAAACAGGGCTTGGGTGGGGCCAAGCATGATCCACCGAAGCTCCATTTTCACTGGCAGAGGGCTTCAGGAGACTGTTGTGGCCAAAAATGGAGCTCAGGAGCCTGTCTTCCCTGGAAGAGCACTCAGGCCACCACAGGCACCTCCAACACAAGTGACATCAAGCTGACCATGTCCACCCTGGTCATGCCCACCCTGGTCCCCCAAGGCCAAACACAATCCTGATGCGGCCCTCAATGAAATCAAGTTTGACACCCCTGATCTGTACACATCCAATAACAGCCATATCATATAAGGCATCACACAACCGGGGGACAAACTTTTTGACAAATCAGCCCCTGAAAGTAGAATGTTTCAAGGGATTAGAAACCAAGAATTATTATTAATGTTTATGCTTTCAGGTGGTTGTGCCAATGGTTTATGTGACATGCAATCATCAGGGAAACCAGAGCTTTGCAGGAACACTTTGAAATAGTAACATTTTGGTCAAATTATTCCTTTGAGATGAAGCACTAAATCAGAGCAACTAAACCTTAATCTGGATCCAAAATATGGGCTCCTCTGCTTGAGTGCTTTGCTGGACATATCGAGGGAGAACAACTTGACTTTCTATTGATACGTTGTCGATTGGAACCTTACTGGACTTTTGTGTGACATCAGGACTGAAATGACAGTGGTTTATGAATTTGTTTATAGATAAGAGATGGGATATGGGAAGAAGAAATCATCTGTTATATTTTAAAAGAAGGAGTTAAGTTACTAAACTGGTTTATATTTGTGTTGAAGGGGGAAGACATTTCTTTATATATTTATTTTTCTTCATGACATTCTGTTTTCTATTCCATTTTTTCTTTTCTGCACCTTATATTTTTCTTTACTTTCTTAGCTTGTGTTAATTATGTTAATCGTTATAGTTGTAATTTTTAATAACATTATTATTGAGAGAGGGGGTGAGAGAGAGAGGGGGTGAGGGAGGGAGAGAGAAGGAGAGAGAACAACTTGACTTTCTAGGCTGAAGCGTTACCTTGACTGAGATTGCTGATCAAGACAAACCTCAAGACAAAGTAGAGCCACTTTACACAGACTGAAGAGAAAATTACTTGTTTTATTGATTTCTATATCATTTTTCATCTAGGATCGCAAGGTAGCACGCACCGTATTTCTTCCTCCCGCTGAACATTCACAAAAACAATCACATTGGTCTGAAAGCTTTCATGGCTCAGCATGGACTTTTTAAACATAGAATCTAGCATTCTAGCCAATTCAACATATTGGCTTTTTGTATTTTCCCCTGAAATTATAAATGTTAAAAGAACCTGCTATAAATTTAAATTGTCTTCTTTAAAAAAAAAAAAAAAGCCATATTGAGTAAGGAAAGTGTTTTTTCAAAGTTGCATAAATGTCAAGAATTCCTCCTTTTTTATTTTGCAAAACAAAGTTGTTGCCATCTTCCTACTTAGCAGTATGCTAATTTTTCAGGTTGTTCAAACCATGACTGTAGTGGGAATTTGCTTTTGCTTCTGTTGCAAGGTGTCACAAACTTCCTCTGTCATGAGTAGTTACTTTGCTGCAGAAATACCCCGGATATGTTTCTGCTTGATTGTGCTTCTGCTTGGAGACACTGACAATGCTGTCATGCTTGCACCGTGTCTCCTCTTGAATGTAATTACTATAACCAACAACTGATCCCAAAAAATTCCTTGGGAATGCTTATGGAATGGGGACTGTCAAACTGCCACCACTGATTTCATATGTGGGTAACAACACAAATTATAAATGTTTGCAGATTTACAGTGCAAATGCAGCCACTGTCTGTTATTTATTCAGCTACCCCAATTTTCCCAGGCTCCCATGAAAACTAAAAAAAAAAAGTGGGCAGGAGTGTGGCTTTAGAATTTACAGTAGCTTTTAATATATATATTTATATTTTTTTAAATAAACTTTATTGAATTTTATTACATTAAAAACATAAAAAAATACAATAAAAGCTGTTTGTGGTGCTTTTCATGAAAAGCCCATGTCACACTGAACCAACGGATGCAAAGAGGATGTAAAATGGACAAAAAACCTTGCCATCCGTTGGTTAACACGATGTATCCGTTCTGTACTCACTGCCTCTGTTTTGCTTCCTCTCCATCCGTCCAGCATCCGTTTATGGACATTTCATCCGCTCCAAAAGTTTTGCGCTGCCTAAAACTTTTGCACGGAAAATGTATCCAGTTTGTCCGTTCTGCATCCGCTACACATCCGCTACGCATCCATTATGCATCTGTTATGCATCCGCTATATCCTCTAGGCATCAGCTGCGCATCCGCGCAACTCCATCTGCCCGGATGCAGAGAGGAAGCGGAACGGATGCGGAACGGATGCAGAACGGGTGCAGAACGGATGCAGAATGGAAACAAAGCATTTAAAACGGAAAAAACGTTCGCAGAGGGGACCTATCTCGGATATTAAGGATGTCTAGAAGATGCCTAGAGGATGCCTAGAGGATGCCTAGCAGAAAACCTATACTGCCGATAAAAAGGGGGAGCAAATCGCCTGCATCTCACTTTCAGAACAGCAGCCCAGGGGTGCAGACCTCTGCAGCCTTCATCTGGCTCTTGCTCTTCCACAGCATCCAGTCATGTCCACCGTGGATTGTGACAAAGTCCTTTTGGCAGCCACCATCCTTCTGCAACAGTGCGAAACCATCTACAGGCTCTGTGAACTCTACTACGGGAAGAAAAGGAGGCACCCAAAAAAAGTCTGGGTCCGAAGATGGTTCGCCAGAAGAGCAGAGGACGGACTGTACAACAAGCTGATGGTGGAGCTCAGGAGCGAAGACACTCGGGCATTCCAGAACTTCATGAGGATGCCTCCAGCCATGTTTGACGAACTTGTGCAGCGGCTGACACCCAGGTTGACCAAGACAAACACCAACTTCCCACCCAGCCTGGAACCTAGGCTCAAGGTGGCACTCACTCTGCGCCACCTGGCCTCAGGGACCACCTACAGGAGCATGCAGTATGGCTGGAGGGTGCCACCCAGCACCATCAGCATTGTGGTCAGAGAAGTGGTGCAGGCCATCATTGAAGAGTACATAGAGGAGCTCCTCCAGTGCCCCTCCACTGAAGAAGGCTGGAAGAAAGTTGCAGAGCAGTGGTATCAGAGGTGGAACTTCCCACACACAGTTGGAGCCATAGATGGCAAGCACGTGGCCTGCAAAGCACCAGCCAAGTCGGGGTCCACTTATCACAACGACAAGGGCTTCTTCAACATCATCCTCTTCGCCATGGTTGATGCTGACTACAAGTTCATGTACATCGATGCTTCAGGCAACGATGCTTCAGGCATCTTCAGATGCCCAGGTATACAACGCCAGTCACCTCAAGGAGGGTCTGGAAAGCAACCTCATGGTGGGCTTCCCAAATCCAGACCCCTGCCCAATGACACACAAGATGTGCCCTATTTCATCGTGGGGAATGACGCCTTCTCCCTCACAACCTACCTCATGAAGCCCTACACCTCCAAATACCTCACCCGTGAAGAGAGGTCAACAACAGGCTGTTCAGGGCAAGGTGGGTGGTGGAGAACACCTTTGGCATCCTGGCCAACAGATTCCAGGTGCTTCTCACTACCATGCAGCATTGCCCAGAGACCGTGAGGAGGATCATGGAAGCTTGCTGCATCCTGCACAATCTCATGCGCACCCGCTACTCAGTCTTGCAGAACAGGCTCGTGGACCATGAACAAGGCAATGGGGACATGGAGGCTGGGGAATGGAGGCAAGTGCAAAACCTGAT
The DNA here is from genome assembly GCA_015471245.1 of Laticauda colubrina. Lineage (NCBI taxonomy): Eukaryota > Metazoa > Chordata > Lepidosauria > Squamata > Elapidae > Laticauda > Laticauda colubrina. Next base: position 22,684,454 of record BLBF01000007.1, read on the forward strand.
CGACACTCAGGATGTGCAAGGCCCCAACAGAGCCTCACGTGAGGCAAAGAAGCAGCGCAACCTCCTGAAACACTGGTGCAACTCCCCAGCTGGAGCAGTGGAGTGGCAAGACAGGATGGTAAATGCTTAATGGATGCTTCCTTCAGCCTGTCTCATCACATGGATGAGATTGGGCCATGTATGTTGGGTGGGCCTACAATGAACAGGGCATTTAATAAAGAGTTGTGTTTATGTTGACATGTGTGGATGATTGATTATATTGTTATTGATAATAAAGGGCCAAAGGTATGGCACTTGGGAAGGTGGACCATACAGTCCCCCTATGCTTGCACTGGAGGTTTATCTATCCCACAGCTATTACCCATCCCAAAGGTATCCCTGCCCATCCCACTGCTATCCTTACCCATCCCACAAGCATGCAAAGGCTTAAACCATTTCTAAAAGTTTCCACCAAGACTTTATTACAAAAAAGAAATGAAGCAAGTGTGTGAATCATAAATAGACTTTATTAACAACAAGCTATAAGACAAAAATGAGTCTCTGGCACTCCTCTTGGTCGCTCAGTCTCAGGGGTGAATGGTGCAGGTGCTGTGGAGGTGGCTGGTGCTGGAGTACTTGTCATCAGGTCCTCCAGAAGCAGAAGCAGCAGAAGCCCCAGCCCCAGAAGAGCAAGCCCGTGCTGCAGAAGCCCCAGGAGAACCAGAGTGAGGGCCAGGGGGCGGGATGGTAGCCCTGTCCCTCTTGCCAGGGCTGGCAGCAGATGGCTGAGGCTTGCTGTGCTTCCGCATGGTTGTGGGGTTGCCGGCTGGCAGGGAGGCTGGCAGGAACCAAGGCTGGCAGGAAGGCTGGCAGGGAGGCTGGCACCAAGGCAGACAGCAAGGCTGGCAGGAAGGCTGGCAGCAAGGCTGGCAGGCAGACATGCAGGCAGGGCAGGCAAGGCAGTTGATGTGTCCGGCAGCAGGTCTTTCCTCTTAATGGCGACCTGCTTCCGAGCTGCTTCCATTTTTCCGCGGGGCTGACGCAATGCATCCTCCCCGCATGCGCAATTAACGCCAGGCATCCGCTAGGCTTCCGCTCTGCATCCGCTCTGCATCCACTGTGCATCCGCTTTATACGTTCGGCGTCCGCTCTGCATCTGCTGTATCCGTTCCGCATCCGCTTTGCTGAGGCCCCCCGGAAGCCCTGTGGATGTGCCATCTGCTCCCATCCGCTTCCATCCGCTGGGCTTCCGTTCTGCATCCACTTTGCATCCGCCCTGCGTCCTCCCCCCGTCCATGTTATCCGCTCCGGTTATGCAAATTTTTGCCCCTTTTGAGAGCGGATAACAATGGAAGGAACATTTTGCTCATCCACTGTGTCCTTTTTGCATATTAACATTTTGTTTTTGCATCCGTTGGCCAGTGTGACATGGGCTTAACAATCATTTGTGCAATATTTACAAATATTAATTTGTGCATAATTATATTATTTTATCTATATTCTATATTTAATAATTACCTATCCTTAGTCTTTCTCCAATCTATCCAGTTATACCATTGTTCCCATCCCTTATAAAATATTGAAGATTTCTTATCTTTTAAACTGAGCATTAATTTATCCATTTCAGCACAATTCATAACTTTTTGTATAACCAATTCCTCTACAGGTGTATATGGCTGTTTCCAACACTGGGCAAAGGCAGTCCTGGCAGCAGTCAGCATGTGTAATAATAAGTATTTTGTACTCTGTACATAATTTTTTTGAAGATCCCCAATAGGAAGAGTTCTGATTCTAGGTCTAGTTGTTCATTGGTGATTTCCTGTAGCCAATTTTGAATTTTGAGACAGTATTTTCGGGCCTCTGGGCAAGACCACCACATATGGTAATATGTTCCATCTTTTTTTTTACATTTCCAACATATGGAACTCATTTTAGGGTACATTTTCACTAATCTCGAAGAGGGTAAGTGCCACCTATAGAACATTTTATATGCATTTTCTTTGTATGTTACTGATTTTGTTAATTTGTGGTTTCTATTCCATACAATATCCCACTCTGATAACTTTATGTTATGACCAATATTTTGACCCCATGTGATCATGCATCCTTTCACTACTTTTAATTCTACTTCTAGGAGATACTTGCAAGTTTTGGTAATTTTTTTTTAATCTGGGCCTAATAAAATTTTATCTAATTGTTGAGGTTTCAAGTATACTCCTTTACATCCTTTTTATATCAACTTGTATTTGAAGATAAGCCCACCAGTCTATTTGTAGCCCTTGTTCTTGGAGCTCTTGTATTGTTTTTAAATTTCCATTTGTATCCAATAAGTCTTTATATTTTAACATTTTGTTCAGGTCTAAATTATTTAGGTGGATCATTGCTTCCATTGTAGATAGCCAAATTGGGATTTTTATATAGTGTTTATTTTTAACCTTGATCCAATTGTATATCAACAAATCTCTAATCAGATGTCTGTGGAAATATTTTTGTTTAGTAGGTCCTATATCCCAAAGAAAGGCATGCCATCCCCTCTGAAGGTCATGACCTTCTATAGCTAATATTCTTTTGTTCTTTAAATTAATCCAATCTTTTAGCCAAACTAATGTTGCTGCACTATAATATAATTCCCAGTTTGGCAATCCAAAGCCTCCTCTGCTCTCCATATCTTGTAGTAATTTCATTTTTATTCTGGGTTTTTTTACCCTGCCAGATAAATTTTGCTGTCATTCTATTAAGATTATTGAAAAAGGTCTTTTCTAATTTAACTGGAATAGTTTGAAATAAATAAAGATATTTTAGTAATATAGAAATTTTTATGGCTGCTATTCTTCCTGATTAATAGATATTTTTAAAGCGGCTGCATTTTTCCACATCAGGCTTATGTGGTAGGCCCAAATATTCTGGATGTGTGCAGCAAAATTGGGATTTAAACTGTCATTTACCTTTACCAGGTGGGCCAAATAGAGCCAACTCAAGTTATCCATCATCAATGTTTCTCCTCCAGTCATCCAGAGACACTCTTGCTTGTGTTGGTTCACATTGTCATTTTAATGTACATTAGAAGTAGAACAAGAAGTAGAACAAGAAGCAACAAATGGAAGCATATCAAAGAAAGATCCAACCTAAAACTGGCTCATGTACCCATCAGTCTTTTCAACACTACAATACTAAGCTTGCATGAACAATTTTGGTGAGGGACTTTTGTGAAATGCTTTGAATGTCGTAATAAATATACTGGGCTGACTTTATCCATGTCTAATCTTCATACTTACAAACAGCTACTTTCTCTCAGCAGATCATAATGCTTAATGAAAAGAAGGACTAGGGGTGACACCATTATTATTTGGCATATGATGAGAACATGTCAGAAGAGAAGTATATATGTTTCTCTATTGAGGGGCTGCCACAAAAAGAGGGAGTCAACCTATTCCCTATACCACCTGAAGGCAGGACAAGAAGCAATGGATGGAAACTAATAAAGGAGAGAAGCAACCTAAAATTAATAAGAAATTTCCTGACAGTCAGAACAATTAATTATTGGAATAGCTTGCCTCCAGAAATTGTGGATGCTCCATCACTGGAGGCTTTTAAGCAGGGGTGGAATTCAAATTTTTTAACAATGGATTCTGTGGGTGTGGCTTAGTTGGTGGGTGTGGCTTGGTGGTCATGTGACTAAGTGGGCGTGGCCAACTCAACATCACTCAGGGGCACTTCTCCTCACCTGGCCTCTCATGACAGTTGGGGATGCTGTAATAGTCATAAGTGTGAAAAATTGTCATAAGTCACTTTTTTCAGTGCCATTGTAACTTTGAATGGTCACTAAATGAACTGTTGTAAGTCAAGGATTACCTGTACAAAAATACAAAAAGCTTCTTTGCTTGCAAAAAGTTGCCCCAAATACCAATCATTAGATTAAAAATATCTGCAAGCCAGAGTTACAAATCAGACAAGATGCCAGAACATCTTGAGGAATTAAAATAGTTAAAATGCAATGATAACTATCAGCAGCCAACTCTTGCTCATAAAGTGAAACCCTTTAGCAGAGAGGTCATTTAAGCTCTCCAGAAAGAGCACACCTAGGAGAAGCAATCCTTAGATCCATTTGTACCACTTAAAGATACCAGCTGGTCTCACTCATCTCACAAGAGGAAATCATCCAGATTTAAGGAAAGGTCACTTGCCCCCCAGAAAGGCAGTAAAAAAAATAGTGCAAAGCTTGCATCATTCCTCTTGGAAGTACATCCCAAAAGGACAGTGTCAGATACCACTAAAGCAGTGAAAGAAGACCCCCTCCCCAGATAGAAAAAAAAAACCCATGAGACAGGAACAAATTTAAAGACAATACAAATAATTAAATCACAACAGTAGCTGTTGCTTGTTAAACCAATTACCAGAACAAATAGATACAGGAATTAGCCAGATTTCTCAACCCAGTTTCTTTTCAGGAACAGAGATTGATCTTTTTCCTTCCAAACAAAGCTGAATAGGGAATATTATCCCATCAATAAACACAGGATTAAACGTCACCAATATTTTCTCCCAACAGCAGTGTAAAAAGCTTAAAACAACCCTTCCCCTTTAAGAAAGTATCAAGAAAAAAAAACAGAGATAATAAGTCTAGGCATACTGCCAAGAATGTAATAAGGGTGGAAAAAAACAAAAGGAGATTTCATCTAACTACTGGTTCTCCGAACTGCTTAGAAAGTTAACAAGGGGTTCTATGGATCCTGTCAGAACAGGTAGAATCCCACCCTGTCTTTTAACAAGAGACTATTTGTCTGGAATGGTATAGGATTTCTTGCTTGATAAGGGAGGAGGGCTAGAAGACCTCCAAGGTCCCTTTCAACTTTGTTATTCTTTTATCTTCTGTTAAAGAAAGGCAGATTGGTGCTGTCCTTGCTCAGTGACCAAAGCATGTGTCAAAATCATTTCAAAAGCCATCCAGGCATAATAAATGTATTTGGCTTAAAAAAAAAAAAAAGAATTGTGGCACCAGGAGGAACCGTTTATTATACAATTGTTCTCTTTGCACTTAATTTACATCTGTTTCACTGATTTCTGCTACAGTTGTTATAATTTGTGGGTCATGCAGGAGGAATAATTACAGTTGTCAATTACTTTTAATGCATGGATTGATTTGAATTCAGTTGGTTAAACATTAGACTGAAATTTTCACCTCAAGCCTGGAATCATTGTTTTTTCTTTCCATTAGAAACTTTTTTTTTTTTTTGCTTTTCCATAAAAGATTCATCCATTTCTTTTCCTGGTGTCAGCATTTTTCCTTATAAGTCTTGATTTGGTGTGTTTGCATTTAAATGGGGAACATTATAAAAGTTGGAATAGAATCAAACTGGCTGGGACGGGCAACTTTAAAGTCAAATTAATGCTACCAACAGTAAGTTGTGTTAGAGGCAAAGGACAATAACATTATAGAATTGTAATCTGGTCAAGACTGTATTTGATTAATCCTTTAATACCCAACATTCATCTTAAACTTGGCAAACTTCCTGGAACGCGTGATCTCTAACTAGCCAGCCAAAGCAGCTAAAAGTTTAGGGCGGGAATATATCCATGCAAAAAAAGCCAGAACTTTTCTGGAGCAGCATTCCACTATTCATTTCTCTAACCACCTCACTAAATCTGCACCACTTGGAAAGGCTTAGAAAGGCTTAGAAACTTAATACAAAAAGACTAAAAATGGTGGGGCCAGCTCAGACTGGGAAGATGAAGAAAACCATCAGTCTGAGGAGATTCAGCTGGAAGAGTTGCCTAGCAACCAGGAGAGACAGCTATCCCTGGTTTTAGAAGACAAAGAGGTGGAGCTAGCACCTCTCCCAATGCAAGGGCCTGCTTTGAAGAGAGACAGGCTGAACTAAGGCCTCTTTTACATTCTGTACCACATTTTAATTTTTTTTTTCTGCAACCAGTTCTGAAATCTTTTTGATTCTGTATCTCGAAATAGGTTGCATTTGGGTGATACATGGCAGACTAGCTGTACATAGATTATTCACTCAGAGTTTTTTTTTTTTTTCTTATATAGATATTTCCTTTCTGAATAGAAACTCTCGAATGTAGTTGACTTGGGGAAAACAAATAAGATTTCATTGAAAACTGAGAGGATACTGACTTTACCAATTAGGCCAGGGGTGTCAAATTCAAGGCCCAGGGCCCAGATCTGGTCCACGGGGTGCTTAGATCTGGCCCTTGGGCCACCCTGGGAATAGCAAAGGACCAGCCCATGATCCCTTTGCCGAGTTCCATTTTCACTGGCAGAAGGTTGCAGGAAGCCATTGCAGCTGAAACAGAGTGCAGGAGCCATTTTTCGCTGGCAGAGTGCTCAGGCCACCACAGGGGCCCTTAACATGAGTCAAGCTGGTCATGCCCATTTCCCCCCCCCCCCCCAAGGTCAATCAAACACAACCCTGACGCGGCCTTCAATGAAATCAAGTTTGACATCCCTGAATTAGACTAACTTTAAATTACGTAGATTTCACCATTTCTTCCTGGACTGGCAGCAAAATAACCCTCTTTGCATTTAAAGAGAAGAGAAAATCCACATTTTAATATATACTCTTTAGCATTTGTCTTAAATTAAGAGGATCAGTTCACTTCAAATTAAAGCATGGGCAATTAACCTACTAATTTTCAACTTGAAATGAGTATTAATAAAAACTAGGATTAACTAATTCTATAATTGCCAAATTACTTACAGTGTAGAAATGGGAGACATCTAATACTAACATATAGTTCCCTCTCCAGATAGTCACAGATATTATAAGCCAAGTTTGGAAGCATAAAAGCTTTAACATTGCTTCAAAAAATATTTTATTGAACTGTGCTGAAGTTCCACTAAGTTAGCAGGCCATCTGGAACATACAAATGTAACTTGAAGTTCTTCATCTGAGATACAAATAACCTAAACTCCAATTGCCACATCTCAGATACTATTAAATATTTGGATAACTTCTAGATATTTCTGAACAAAAGAGATTTCTTTATGGTAGTCTCCAAGGTTTAGCTTTTGGCATCTTCAATTACAAATAATTAGCTGAATAATGGAGTGGCAGACCCTGGAGCCTGCTGTTGGTAAAAATAGATAATACTGGATAATAAATAAATGAATAGTCTGATGATGTCTCAGTGTCTCTTTTCTATCAGAACTATTTTGAATATTTTCCAGCTTGCATGTGAAGGCTATCATTGTCTGTTTGGATACTTTTTGAGTGCTAGATTTCTTGAACATTAGATTAATGAATTCCAAACATCACAGATAAAGTTGAGAAAAAACCTTTCTTTTTAGTAACAATGTCACTGCTTATGTCAGATCTGTGTTGGTGTCTCACTGCATAGGTCACTGTTTGCTCAATTTGCACAAATGTTAACTTATTATAAATTCCAGACATGGTTGGCTGCCTTTCTGAATAGGTATTACTTAATTGGAAAGGGCAAGGCAAGTGTCATGAATTGGCCTGAAATGTCATCTTGGGTACCTAATTCTTAGGCCTATTAGAAGCAAACAATTGGGTGAGAGAAAAGAATAGTTTTTAATGAAATGAATTAATAGGTTTAACCATTGAAATTGGTGGTCCTTTCCTTTCTTTTCGGTTCTTTTTGGTGTTTTACCTAAATAGTTTGGCCTTCTTCAACAGAATGTCTTTAATTTTAAATTAGCAATGATTTTTAAAAAAGGTTTGGAATGTCTATTTAGTTCTACACAATTTACCACCTCCAAATCAGTGGTGGGTTTCAAAAATTTTTCCTACCGGTTCGGTGGGAGAATGTGCTTTGCACGTGTTTGCACGCAGCATTTGCAACTTACTTTCTGCTGCAAGCCCTGTGTGTAAAACAGCTGATGTGCAACAATCCACTGTGCCACGCGAAGCAGCTGAGCATTAAAACCAGGAAATAAAGATAAGAATAGAGCTGGGGCGAGCGGGCAGGCCCAGCAGCTGATTATTAGAGTGAATGGTTTGCCCACAGATGATCCTGGAGCTACTGGTTCAGCCAAACCAGCCAGAACCAGTAGGATACCACCACTGCTCCAAATATTCATCTCTTCTGTATTGTTTTTTTTTAATCCCTTCTTGTTGTCTTTGCTGGTAAGATATGACCAAAATGATGAAAGGAATAACAGCACCAACATAATCTGGAAAGTGCTATATTTAAAAAATGTACTACCCAAATAGTTATTTCTTTAATATTCACAATTTTTACAGCCTATTTCTTACTTCCAGAAATATCTTTAAAATTATGAACTACTTTTCCTGCCCCATCTCCTTTCTTTTCTCCATAAACTTGCTTAACTTTTATTTCCTCAAGTAACTTCTCCTTTCATTTCTAAACATTTCCCCTTCTTCTTTCTCTGTTTCTGTTTTACTTTCCTGGTCCTTTTTTTTAACGTTGCATACATTCTATTAATATAACTTAGCTTCTGTTTTGAAAAGCTGGCTGCAGTGGCTCTTGGCTCCTGCAGTTTTGAACAAGCTCACTTTCTCAGAGATGGTTTCAAAATCAAAGATGCCTTCTAAGGTCCCAGCAGGCAGAGCTGTCGGTATCAAATTTTAACAATGGATGCCTCTTGATCCAGCCAAGAATTTTTTTTTAATATTGGAGAAATGTATAATTGTGCAACAGCATAAAAAAATATATAGCATCATTATCAGATCCATGCATTTTAATTAAGAATACATTTGTTTAGAACTCAGCTCACATATCTTATCTGGAATAAATCCGTTATATAGGACAATCATATTTCTCTTCTGCATTCTTTCTGAGGCTGGTATTAAGACTGATTTACAGTTCACCATAGTGACATTACTATGCGGTTAATTATTATGCTGGTTTTATAACTGGAATTATAAAAGCACCGACATTCAGATCTAGAAATTATATTGCTGTTATGTTAATGGCCAAGGGGTTTAATTCCCCCGTGAAGTACATTTTAACATGTGGGTGCTGAACCAGTGAAACAGTTTGGAGTGAAATGTGGCTTCTGCATTTTGTGATTCAAGAATTTGGACTGGAGATCAATTTCACAGTTTATAATCTTCAACTCCAGATCCAAAGATCATGAAATTATGTTATCAGTTCTGAGTTGGAGGCTGAGTTAGACACACAGCTTTTTGGAAACCTCAGGTTCATTTGCCTGCATTCTCTTCCTTTCTGATGCTGTTACAAGCAACCTTTTTAAACCTAGGAGGCAAGAACAATGGGCAGGCAAGAGATTTAAACTAATCCGATGGTAGGAAATGCTTTTCCAAATTATCATCCTCCCCCTCTACATCATCTGTCAGAATGAACTGTTGCCTACTGTTCATAAATTAGTAACAGCATGCAGCCCTCGAGGTGGTTGGTGCCTTGATGGCCTTCCCCTTGTCTATTTACTTTTTAGAATATTTTTAAATGTTTCATTTTTCCCTGGCACTTTTTTTTTTTTTTGAGGTAATTGTATCTATATGATTTTTAGCTTTTTTTAATTGTACACTGTCCAGAGTCACTCCATGAGTTTCTAAATTCGACAAAGAAAGATGAGAATTCTACATAAAACCAAGATGGATAAATATCAAATATGATTAGCTTTGTTTTATTTATTTGTTCATTTGTTTATTTATTGCTAACATTTTAAGGAAGACTGATTAGATGTTCATACTCAGGGTATTAGTATAAATTGGAGTCATACTATTAAAACTTCTAATAGTCTTTAGGGGAAACTATAGAAATAAAATGATCGAAGCAATCAGTTCCAAGCCTATTACTTGTCCTAAAAAAGTGATAACTGGAAAGGAAATTGACTGCCATTTTCTCAAAATGTAACCATTACTATAGATAGAGGAAGTGAAAAAGGTTTGGAGGGGCTAACGTAGTTCCTTCATCAAGAAAAACTAGAACAATAGAAGTTTTTTTTAATCTGACTTTAGAACGAAGATGAGGAAGGAAAATCTGATGATACAATCAAAACAATGTGAAATAAATGTAAGAAGAGATGCTTTTCTCTTGCAGATACTGAATTTTAGGCCATTCACCAGATAGACAGAATTCAAGACTGTCACTCTATATGGAGAGATTTAAGGCTGATAAAAAGAAAGTCTTTTCTCACATAACAAATGTTTCAGCAGTGGAATTCTTTGCCATCAAGTATAAAGATGAGCATCAATTTATCTCTTTGTTTGTTGCAATTATTTCAAGCCATTCCACCATCATTCCAACTTCTTCAAATTGATGCTCATGGCACTCCCTCCATCTTTTTTTCCCCAACATGAAACATTGGATTTGGTGAGCCACTGGCCGAAAGTCAGCTAGTAAGCTTCCATCTCTGAGAGTAGATTTGAACTTCAATATCTACAGTCTTAATTTAATACCTTCACCTCAAGTGGTTTTTAAAAGGAAACTATAATGGATGATAAGACTATCAGTGGCTTATAGCCTTGATGGCTACTTACCATCTCATTGATCACAAGCACTACATTTTAACAGTCAGCTGCTGTAAAGCATTCATGCTTATCATGTTCATGAGCTTTCTGAATGTAATTGGTATGACATGAGATTCTTCCTCAAGGCAGAGTATGTTTTCCTCCAAGCCTTGATTTTGAAGAAGCATATGCTGGCATAAATTACACTGGCCCAGTAAGGAGAACATTGTTTTCCTTACAGTTTTAATCATAAGTTGAGAAAAGTAATTGGTGGATTTGCTGGCTTTGCTCCTGCTCCCCTGGGCATTAGTTGATGGCAGGAACTAGAACCATTGAGTGCTGTTCTTGCTGTGTGGTCAGGTGGGCTTGGACAGATATGAACAGGTGTTTGAGACCCCAGGTTTAACCTCTTTCCAGGTTACCAAAGAATAAGGTCACCAGCACGAAGGGAACTTATGCTAGTAAAGGCCCTGTCACACTGCCCAACGGATGCAAAACGGACACAATGGACGAGCAAAATGGTCCATCCATTGTTATCTGCTCTCACAAGGGGCAAAAATTTGCATAACCGGAGCGGATAACACGGACGGGGGGAGGACGCAGGGCGGATGGAAAGTGGATGCGGAACGGAAGCCCAGCGGATGGAAGCAGATGGGAGTGGATGGCACATCCGCAAGGCTTCCGGGGGACATCAGCAAAGCGGATGCGGAACGGATACAGCGGATGCAGAGCGGATGCAGAGCGGATGAAGCGGATGCACAGCGGAAGCCTAGCGGATGCCGAGCGTTAATTGTGCATGCAGGGAGGATGCATTGCGTCAGCCCCGCGGATATAATGGAAGCAGCTCGGAAGCAGGTCGCCATTCAGAGGAAAGACCTGCTTCCAGACACGTCGACTGCCTTGACAGTCCTGCCTGCATGTCTGCCTGCAAACCTTGCTGCCAGCCTTGCTGCCAGACTTGCTGCCTGCCTGCCTGCCAGCCTTGGTGTCAGCCAGTCTGCCTGACAGCCTTGGTGCATGCCTGCCTGCCAGCCTTGGTGCATGCCTCCCTGCCAGCCTTCCTGCCAGCCTTGGTGCCTGCCTACCTGCCAGCCTACCTGCCAGCCTTCCTGCAAGCCTTGGTGCCTGCCTGCCAGCCTTCCTGCCAGCCTTCCTGCCATCCTTGGTGCCTGCCTGCCTGTCATCCTTGGTGCTTGCCTGCCTGCCAGCCTTCCTGCCAGCCTTGGTGGCTGCCTCCCTGCCAGCCTTCCTGTCAGCCTTGGTGCCTGCTTCCCTGCCAGCCTTCCTGCCAGCCTTGGTTCCTGCCAGCCTCCCTGCCAGCCAGCAGCCTCATAACCATGCAGAAGCACAGCAAGCCTCAGCCATCTGCTGCCAGCCCTTGCAAGAGGGACAGGGCTACCATCCCACCCCCTGGCCCTCACTCTGGTTCTACTGGGGCTTCTGCAGCACGGGCTCGCTCTTCTGGGGCTGCGGCTTCTGCTGCTTCTGCTTTTGGAGGAGCTGATGACAAGCACTCCAGCACCAGCCACCTCGACAGCACCTGGACCGTTCACCCCTGAGACTGAGCGACCAAGAGGAGTGCCAGAGACTCATTTTTGTTTTATAGCTTGTTGTTAGTAAAGTCTATTTTTGATTCATACACTTGCTTCATTTCTTTTTTTTTAATAAAGTCTTGGTGGAAACTTTTAGAAATGGTTTAAGCCTTTGCATGCTTGTGGGATGGATTAAGATAGCAGTGGGATGGGCAGGGATAACTTTGGAATGGGTAATAGCTGTGGGATAGATAAACCTCCAGTGCAAGCATAGTGGGACTGTATGGTCCACCCTCCCAGGTGCCACACCTTTGGCCCTTTATTATCAATAACAATGTAAGCATTGATCCACACATTTGAACATAAACACAACTCTTTATTAAATGCCCTGTTCATTGTAGGCCCACCCAACATACATGGCCCAATCTCATCAGTGTGATGAGACAGGCTGAAGGAATCATCTATTAAGCATCTATCATCCTGTCTTGCCACTCCACTGCTCCAGCTGGGGAGTTGCACCAGTGTTTCAGGAGGTTGTGCTGCTTCTTCTTCCCTTCACGTGAGGCTCTGTTGGGTCCTTGCACATCCTCAGTGTCTATCAGGTTTCGCCCTTGCCTCCATTTCCCAGACTCCATGTCCCCATTGCCTTGTTGGAGGTCCACGAGCCTGTTCTGCAACACTGGGTAGCGGGTGCACATGAGATTGTGCAGGATGCAGCAAGCTTCCATGATCCTCCTCACAGTCTCTGGGTGATGATGCATGGTGGTGAGAAGTACCTGGCACCTGTTGGCCAGGATGCCAAAGGCATTCTCCACCACCCGCCTTGCCATGGACAGCCTGTTGTTGAAGATCCTCTCTTCACGGGTGAGGTATTTGGAGGTGTAGGGCTTCATGAGGTAGGTTGTGAGGGAGAAGGCGTCATCCCCCACGATGAAGTAGGGCACATCTTGTGTGTCGTTGGGCAGGGGTTCCGGATCTGGGAAGCCCATGATGAGGTTGCGTTCCAGCTCCTCCTTGAGGTGACTGGCGTTGTGTATCTGGGCATCTGAAGATGAGCCGTTGCCTGAAGCATCGATGTACATGAACTTGTAGTCAGCATCAACCATGGCGAAGAGGATGATGCTGAAGAAGCCCTTGTAGTTGAAATAAGTGGACCTCGACTTGGCTGGAGATATGCAGGCCACGTGCTTGCCATCTATGGCTCCAACGGTGTGGGGCAAGTTCCACTTCTGATACCACTGCTCTGCAACTTTCTTCCATCCTTCTTCAGTGGAGGGGCACTGGAGGAGCTCCTCCTTGTATTCTTCGATGATGGCCTGCACCACTTCTCTGACCACAATGCTGACGGTGTTGGGTGGCACCCTCCAGCTGTACTGCATGCTCCTGTAGGTGGTCCCTGAGGCCAGGTGGCGCAGAGTGAGTGCCACCTTCAGCCCAGGGTCCAGGCTGAGCCGGAGTTGGTGTTTGTCTTGGTCAACGTAGGTGTCAGCCGCTGCACAACTTCATCAGACATGGCTGGAGGCATCCTCATGAAGTTCTTGAATGCCCAAGTGTCTTCGTTCCTGAGCTCCACCATCAGCTTGTTGTACAGTCTGTCCTCTGCTCTTCTGGTGAACAATCTTCGTACCCAGATGCTTCTTGGCCGCCCCTTTTTCTTCCCGTAGTAGAGTTCACAGAGCCTGTCGATGGCTTCGCACTGTTGCAGAAGGATGGTGGCTGCCAAAAGGACTGTGTTATGATCCACGGTGGACATGACTGGATGCTGTGGAAAAGCAAGAGTCAGATGAAGGCTTCAGAGGTCTGCAGCAGGGCTGCTGGTCTGAAAGTGAGATCCAGATGTGTTGCTCCCCCTTTTTATAGGCAGTATAGGTGTCCTTTTGCATCCTCTAGGCATCCTCTAGGCATCCTTAATATCTTAGATAGGCCCCCTCTGCGGACGTTTTTTCCATTTTACATGCTTTGTTTCCGTTCTGCATCCATTCTGCATCCGTTCTGCGTCCGTTCCGCTTCCTCCCTGCATCCGAGCAGATGCGAGTTGCGCAGATGCACAGCAGATGCCTAGCGGATATAGCGGATGCATAACGGATGCAGAATGAATGCGTAGCGGATGCGTAGCAGATGCAGAATGGACAAAATGGATACATTTTCCGTGCAAAAGTTTTGAGCAGCTCAAAACTTTCTGAGCAGATGAAACGTCCATAAATGGATGCTGGACGGATAGAGAGGAAGCAAAACGGAGGCAGTGAGTACATCGCGTTAACCAACGGATGGCAGGCTTTTTTGTCCATTTTACATCCTCTTTGCATCCGTTGGTGCAGTGTGACAGGGGCTTAAACAGTTATTACTTATTATGAGTCAAATGTTTTCTGAAAGAGTACTAATTTCGCTTTTCCAATCCTAAGTATAGCACTGTTCTGAAAAAGTGCTAAACCAGAGTTGGTATTCAGCAGGTTCTGACCAGTTCTGGAGAACTGGTAGCAGAAATTTTGAGTAGTTTGGACAACTGGCAAATACCACCTCTGGTTGACCTTGCCCCCATCTATTCTCTGCCTCCAGAGTTCCAGCTGATCAGCTGGGTCTTCTTTTGTTGCCCTGCACAGGAGAATGGATCTGGAAATCAGGTTAGTGGGGTGGGGAGGTCATGGGGATTTTGCAGTAATCTTCCCCCAGGAGTGGAGAGGGAATGGGGATTTTGCAGTATCCTTCCCCTGCCATGCCCACTAAGCCCCGCCTCATGCAGAACCAATAGTACAGAACCAATAGTAAAAAAAAAAATGAATCCCACCATGTACTAAACCAAGTCAAACACTGACTGATGTGATAGGACAAGGACTCAAAATTTCAGTATGGAAGAGGGAAGAGGAAACATTGCCAGGATAATCAGAGGCATTCATGGCCAATGGCAAGGAACTGTAAGTGTTGTAATCTATAACATCTGGGGAAAACCCATATTTTGAACTCTTTTTTTCTTAGGTCCTAAAGAATTACTGAGATCTGAAACTTTTCAAAAAGCACTGAAAAGGCTTCTAATCAGGTGATTGGTTGGGATAAGATGGAAATTGATGTCCACATTTGAGAGTGCATCTTCAGCTTCTGCTGAGTACCTCAACCCAACATTTCTGATTGGGGAAAATGTGCCTCATAAGAATGAGAGAAAGATATATAGAACGTTCAAGGCGTATACATTCACTTGTGCTAGGAAGTGGTTTGAGAAGTTTGCTGATTGAAAGAGAATCTAGAGAAGCAGAAGAGCATCATGGGGGAGAACTGGATACATATGAATCTCAGATAAAAATTGATAGGAAAGAATGAAATGAGGGTGTTTACCCCCTTATTCATCAGACATCTAAAACCATAGCTGTCAAAGCAAAGCAATAGCACTTAGACTTATATACCGCTTCACAGTGCTTTACAGCCATTTCTGTGGTTTATAGAGTCAGCATTTTGCCCCAACAATCAGGGTCCTCAATTTACTGACTTTGGTAAGATTGAACCAAAGTCAGCCTTCTGGAAGCCTAATTCAGCCTTGAGCCTGGTCAGGATTGAACTGCTGACACACCATAAACATCAAAATATATACCATATGAAATCAATCCATTTATCATGTCAGTTCTTGATCCAATATGGGTTGAATAGTATAGATTGCTTTAAGCTGTTGCACACAGAGTATTGGTTAATACTCTGTGTGCAACAGCTTAAAGCAATGTATACTATTCAACCCATAGTGTCTGGCAGAACTGTATTCTTCCCATATAGCATGTGGAGGGCAGATTTGCCATCTGCCTTTTCATACAAATAAAAATGGGGTAAATCACCCATGGCTTTATAAATAATGCACTTTGAATGCTGGGTTGATAAATTTCTCCTAGCAGGGAGAACGTTTTAAAAATCCTGAATAAAGTAATAAATAACAAATGAATCATCAGCACTCTCAAAGGTCTGAAATGTTGAAGATGTTTTTGCTCTAATGTTCTGAAGAGCCACTAAGTGTAATTGCATGCAGTGTTGCAAAAGGCAGCATGTGCCTTTTTTTTTAATGACAAATTTATGATGAATTGGAAATGTGCTACATATCGTTTCTTTTTTTGGAGGGGGGGGTGTTGGAGAATATTGACTTGCTCTTTTATTTCAGATAGCTACTTTATTTCAATAACATCAAAGGGCTGATAACTTTTACATATTGAAAATTGCTCTTTTCAGTATTTAAATTCCTTCCCACCAGTGGATGGCATGATTTTCTATATTTGCATAACAAGTAGCAAAAGAGGGAGGAGGAGGAGGAAGAGGGGGAGGAGGAGGGGGGGAGGAGGAGGAGGAGGAGGAGGAGGAGGAGGAGGAGGAGGAGGAGGAGGAGGAAAAAAGAAGAAGGAAAAGAAAAGAAAGAAAATAAAAGGAAAGAAAAAAGAAAAAAAGAAAAGAATTTGTTTAATTTACATCACTGAAAATTTCCCACCCAAGCAGACAAACCCCAATTTATTCAGAATAAATTCTGAATAAAAGAATGCTGTGCATTTTTCTATTAAAAATTATTTTTTTCAAAATGAGAGCGTTCCCAGTCAAAAGTGTCATTTTGTGAATGTGATATCAAGAATGTATGAATGGACTAAGTAAGCCAACCGGACCATCTGACATGCAGATGGAGACTGGGATGTGCAATGCTGTAATTGTTAGGCATTAACAAGTTATTAGTTGCCTTGCATTCTGGCTTTTTTTTTTCCTTATAAACTGAAGCCTCAAAAATAAAGCCAAAGAAGCACAGTGAGGTAGGAAAGGGCATTATTTCACAATACCTGCTAGAGGTGGAAATGAAATCCTTGCAATGTTATTGACAGCTCTGTGGGCAATCTGACAAAAAAAATAGGGCTCAGCTTGGCAAACTATTTTCTTTATTTTTTTTTTAAAGTATTAGAGATTAAGGAAGAACAAGGGGGAAAAAAGCCATTTCTCCAGCATAGCGATTCAAATCTGAGCTTTACAGAGTACACTTAATAACCACCAAGAAGGAAAAGGGGCAGGGGGAGCCTCGAACAACTTCATTAATCCTCAAATGTTTAAACCGAATTTATTTTAAATATATACCAGCCAAGCTCTCTTTAGGTAGCTTAAATATAAAATATGCCGACATTCCTGCTAAACGTTGTTTGTTCTGAGAAAAGGAACAAAAAAATATCTCAAGTAGGAACCTGCTTGAGCAGGATTTAAAAAAGAAGGCTGCAACTTCTGAAATGGAAATGGTTGTGAAAATAAAATTAGGAGGATGTCTGTCAGCGCTGCCTTAAACTCCCAGAAGAAAAACTGCACATGCTGCATATGTTATCATAAATGCATCAATAAAATAGATGGATTCATTTCAGCCATTTCAGAATCCCTTAATTTCCTAGAAATTATTATCTCCATAAAAATACATATTTGTTTTTCTTTATTCTGACTTTATTTTTTAATGGCAGGAATGGGGAGTGGACAAAGGGTAATCCCCGACCCATGACCACAATTGCACCCCAAATTTCTGTTTCTAAAGGCCCTGTCACACTGGCTGACGGATGCAAAACGTTTGTAAAAAGGACACAGCGTACGAGAAAAATGTTCCATCTGTTGTTATCCGCTCTCAAAAGGGGCAAAAATATGCATAACCAGAGCGGATAACATGGAAAGGAACGGACGGGGGAAGGATGCAGGGTGGATGGAAAGTGGATGCTCCATGGAAGCCTAGCGGATGGAAGCGGATGGAAGCGGATGGCACATCCGCAAGGCTTCCGGGGAACCGCAGCAAAGTGGACGCGGAATGGAAAGAGCGGATGCAGAGCGGACGCTGACTGGATGAAGCGGATGCACAGCGGATGCCGAGCAGATGAAGCGGATGCATAGAGGAAGCCTAGAGGAAGCCTAGCGGATGCTTGGGGATAGCTGGCATTCACTGCGCATGCAGGGAGGATGCATTGCGTCAGACCCGCGGATATAAAGAGAGGCAGCTCCCAAGCAGGTCACCATTCAGAGGAAAGACCTGCTTCCAGACACATCGACTGCCTTGCCAGCCTGCCCTGCCTGCATGCCTGCCTGCCAGCCTTGCTGCCTGCCTTCCTGCAAGCCTGCCTGCCAGCCTTCTGTCTGCCTGCCTGCCAGCCTGCCTTCCAGCCTGCCTTCCAGCCTCCCTGCCAGGCTTGCTGACAGCCTGCCTTCCAGCCTCCCTGCCAGCCTTGCTGCCTGCCTGCCAGCCTGCCTGCCTGCCAACCAGCCTTGCTGCCAGCCAGCAACCCCACAACCATGGGGAAGAAGAGGAAGCCTCAGCCATCTGCTGCCAGCCCTGGCAAGAGGGACAGGGCCACCCTCCCACCCCCTGGCCCTCAATCTGCTTCTGCTGGTGCTTCTGTAGCACAGGCTCGCTCTTCTGGGGCTGGGGCTTCTGCTGCTTCTGCTTCTGGAGGAGCTGATGATGATGCTTATGGCGGTGCTGCTTCTGCTCGTGCTTACTCTGCTGATGCTGTTTCTGGCAGTGGTGCTTCTGCTGGTGCTTACTCTGCTGATGCTGCTTCTGACGGTGGTGCTTCTGCTGATGCTGCTTCTGGAGGAGCTGATACTGCTGCTTCTGGAGGTGGTGATTCTGCTGATGCTTACTCTGCTGTAGCTGCTCCTTGTCCTGCTGGTCCTGCTGGTCCTGCTGGTCCTGCTGGTCCTGCTGGTCCTGCTGGTCCTGCTGGTCCTGCTCGTGCTCCTGGTCCTACTGGTGCTCCTGGTGCTGCTGGTGCTTACTCTGCTGCTGCTGATCCTGGTCCTGCTGGTGCTGTTGCTGCTGCTGTTGCTGCTGATGATCCTGCTGGTGCTGCTGCTGCTGATGATGATGATCCTGCTGGTGCTGCTGCTGGTGGTGGTGTGGAGGAGCAGCCCCTACAACCTGGAAGCCCCTCTGATGAGGGTCCATGTGGTCCTGCCAAAGGGAGGGAGAGGCAGACGCGAGAATGGGAGAGGAGGCAATACAACATCGAGGAGGAACATGAGGATGAGGTGCTGGAGTGGCTGAGAGGGAATGACTATCTATGGCGGAAGGGACACAGGTTCTACAGGGACACCAAAAGGAAGCAGGCTGCTTGGAGAGAGAAGGCGGAGAGCCTGGGCTACACTTCGGAGGTGCTACTCAGCTGGTGGAAGCACATGCACACCTGGTACGGGAAGCTGCACCTCAAGAAATCTGGCCAGGCCGCAGTCAAGCTGACGGACAGAGAGACCTACGTCATGGCCAAGTGCAGCTTCCTGGAGGGTGAGATCCGCCACCGAGGAGCAGCCCCTCTCACAACCCTCACTCTCAGGCAGCCTGCTGAGAGCCAGTCCTCTTCCGGCCTAGAGTCAGCTCCTGTCTCCAGGCAGGTGTCTGTGGAGTGTGCCACGACAGAGAACAGCTGTTGTAACCGTGGCGGAATGCGTAGAGGACTCCCTGGCACAGTGGGAGAAAGGAGACGGCACTTCCACCACAGTCCTAACCGCATCCACCCCCAGTTCCACCTCCACAGAAAGGCAGAGAGCCAGACAGGAGGGGCAGAGACACACTGTCCTGCTGGAGATCAGGGACACCATCAAAAGCAGTGTAGATCTCCTCTCTCAGCTGGTACACACTGACTCCTTATCCTCCAACCGCAAGCCCTTCCTCACCTATGTTAACCAGACCCTCACGGACATGGCGGAACCCCAGTACCAGGTGGTGAAGGACCAGATCACCGATCTGCTTCACAACCCTCCAGATCCAGATGAACCTGCTCCCACCCAGTCCAGGTCGGCTCCTCCACCCCAGATGATGTCCCACCCATTCCAAGGCTTCCCACAGCTCCTCACCTACCAGGGCTGCGGCTACCAGGAGGTCCAGCAGCACAGGCAGCAGCCCTTCCCAGTCCAGGCACAGGTTCATCGGATGCCACCGTTGCCACCGGATCCACTGATGCCACCGATGCCACCCACACCACTGATGCCACTGACGACACCGATGCCACCCACACCAGTCCTCACACAGCTGCAGACCAGACAGCCCCACTACACTGCTCCTTCCTCCACCGCACAGCCAAGCCTGGCCTCAGTACATTTGTCGTCAGTATTGGAGCTGACACCCCATGGCATGGAGGAAGGAGCTCTCAACATCACGGGGCTGAGCCAGCAGTCTGAGAGCTTCCTCAACACACCATCACCTGTTGTCCTCTAGGGGCCAGGCACCCCAGTGGCGCTTCAGACCAGCACTCCAGCAGCAGCCACCTCCACAGCGCCTGGACCCTTTACCCCTGAGGCTGGGCACACCTCTGAGTGACAGAGAAGAGTGCCAGAGACTGGGTGGCTACCTGTAGACTTTATTTGGACACTTGACTTGGGTCATTTTTCTTTTACAGCTTGTTATTAAGAAAGATTATCTTTGCTTCACACACTTGCCTCATTTATTTTTGTAAATAAAGTCTTGGTGGAAACTTTTAGAAATGGTTTAGCCTTTGCATGCTTGTGGGATGGGTTAAGATAGCAGTGGGATGGGCAGAGATATCTTTGGGATGGGTTAAGATAGCTGAGGGATGGGCAGGGATACCTTTGGGATGGGTTAAGATTGCTGTGGGATGGGCAGGGAAACCTTTGAGATGGGTAATATCTGTGGGATGGGCAGGGATACCTGTGGGATGGGCAGGGATACCTTTGGGATGGGTAATAGCTGTGGGCAGGGATACCTTTGGGATGGGTTGAGATATCTGTGGGATGGGTTAAGATAGCTCTGGGATGTGTTGAGATTGCTGTGGGGATAGATAAACTTCCAGTGCAAGCATAGTGGGACTGTATGGACCACCCTCCCAGGTGCCACACCTCTGGCCCTTCATTATCAATGCTAATGTAATCATTGATCCACACATATCAATATAAACAAAACTCTTTATTAAATGCCCTGTTCATTGTAGGCCCACCCAACATACATGGCCCAATCTCATCAGTGTGATGAGACAGGCTGAAGGAAGCATCCATTAAGCATCTATCATCCTGTCTTGCCACTCCACTGATCCAGCTGGGGAGTTGCACCAGTGTTTCAGGAGGTTGCGCTGCTTCTTCCCTTCATTTGAGGCTCTGTTGGGGCCTTGCACTTCCTCAGTGTCTATCAGGTTTCGCCCTTGCCTCCATTCCCCAGGCTCCATTTCCCCATTGCCTTGTTGGAGGTCCATGAGCCTGTTCTGCAACACTGGGTAGCGGGTGCGCATGAGATTGTGCAGGATGAAGCAAGCTTCCACGATCCTCCTCACGGTCTCTGGGTGATGCTGCATGGTGGTGAGAAGTACCTGGAACCTGTTGGCCAGGATGCCAAAGGCGTTCTCCACCACCCGCCTTGTCCTGGACAGCCTGTTGTTGAAGATCCTCTCTTCATGGGTGAGGTGTCTTGAAGTGTAGGGCTTCATGAGGTAGGTTGTGAGGGAGAAGGCGTCATCCCCCACGATGAAGTAGGCCACATCTTGCGTGTCGTTGGGCAGGGGATCTGGATCTGGGAAGCCCATGATGAGGTTGCATTGCAGCCCCTCCTTGAGGTGACTGGAGTTATATACCTGAGCATCTGAAGCTGACCCGTTGCCTGAAGCATCGATGTGCATGAACTTGTAGTCAGCATCAACCATGGTGAAGAGGATGATGCTGAAGAAGCCCTTGTAGTTGAAATAAGTGGACCCCAACTTGGCTGGTGCTTTGCAGGCCACGTGCTTGCCATCTATGGCCCCAACGGTGTGTGGGAAGTTCCACTTCTGATACCACTACTCTGCAACTTTCTTCCATCCTTCTTCAGTGGAGGGGCACTGGAGGAGCTCCTCCAGGTATTCTTCGATGATGGCCTGCACCACTTCTCTGACCACTATGCTGATGGTGTTGTGTGGCACCCTCCAGCCGTACTGCATGCTCCTGTAGGTGGTCCCTGAGGCCAGGTGGCGCAGAGTCAGTGCCACCTTAAGCCCAGGTTCCAGGCTTGGCCAGAAGTTGGTGCTCTACTTGGTCAACCTGGGTGTCAGCCACTGCACAACTTCGTCAAACATGGCTGGAGGCATCCTCATGAAGTTTTGGAATGCACAAGTGTCTTCGTTCCTGAGCTCCACCATCAGCTTGTTGTACAGTCCATACTCTGCTCTTCTCCTGATCCATCTTCGTACCCAGACGCTTCTTGGCCACGTCCTTTTCTTCCCGTAGTAGAGTTGAAAGAGCTTGTAGATGGCTTCGCACTGGTGCAGAACGATGGTGGCTACCAAAAGGACTGTGTTACGATCAATGGTGGACATGACTGGATGCTTTGGAAGAGCAAGAGTCAGGTGAAGGCTGCAGAGGTCTTCACAGCTGGTCTGCTGGTCTGAAAGTGAGATCCAGGTGAGTTGCTCCCCCTTTTTATAGGCAATATAGCTTTTCCACTATGTGTCCTTTTGCATCCTCTAGGCATTCTCTAGACATCCTTAATATCCGAGATAGGTCCCCTCTGCGAACGTTTTTTCCATTTTAAATGCTTTCTTTGCAATCTGCATCCGCTTTCATCCTTTCTCTGTCCGTGCTACCTACGCTGCGCGGCCGTTCTGCATCCGTTCCACTTCCTCCCTGTGTCCGCTTTCTGCTGGAGCAGATTTGAGTTCCGCACATGTGCAGCAGATGCCTAGCGGATGTAGCAGATGTGTAACGGATGACGACGGATGCAGAACGGATGTTCCCCGTATGCCTAGCGGATGCAGAACGGACTCATTGGATACATTTTCTGCTCAGAATGTTTTGAGCAGCTCAAAACTTTTTGAGCAGATGAAATATCAGTCAATGGATGCTGGACGGATAGAGAGGAAGAAAAACAGACGCAGTGAGTATAAAACAGAAGCATCGCGTTAACCAACGGATGACAAGTGTTTTTCTCCATTTTACATCCAGTTGGTGCAGTGTGACATGGGCTTAAGTAAAACAATTGCTGAGTTTTGCCCCATTTTACAACCTTTCTTGCCACAGTTGTTAAGTGACTTGCTGTGGTTGTTGAAGTTAGGAATATGGTTGTTCAGTGAATCTGGCTTTCCCATGGTCAAAAGGCTGTAAAAGGTGATCATGTGATCCTGGGACATTGATAAATATGAACTCGGTGCCAAGCATCTAAATTTTGATCACGTGAAAATGGGGATGCTGTAATGGTTGTAAGCATGAAAGATGGTAATGAGAGACTTTTTTTCAGGAGTGTTGTAACTTTGAACAAATGAACTGTTGTAAACTGAGGACTACCTGTACATAGTTGATGCTAAGGAGCAACCATATCTCTTCATGGCAAAGAAGCTAGATTAATCAACCTCATAATTTGCCATCTCTACAGAGATGAGAGATTCTTCTAATCCATGCCAGCCAACTTTATACAAATTATTTCTAATTGTACCATTTTTCTGAGTTTGGGCTTAAAAAATAAACCCTGAATCCTATATTCACAGAATAACTCTGGTGTGTGCTTTCCAATTACTATTATTTATTTCTGGCAACTGCTAGAGTAGTCCCTGAAGTTTTCAGAAGAGAGGAAGCGAGGGAAGAAGGGAGGGAGGGAGGGAGGGAGGGAGAGATAGAGACACACACATACAGAGAGAGACAGAGAGAGAGAGAGAGAGACAGAGAGAGACCCCCAAAGCCACCCAACTGGCTTTGTGCCTAAGATAGGATTTCCATTCATAGTCTCCCAATTTCTTAATCTGGGAAAGTCTTACTTTTTCTTAATTGTTACATCAAATTGTGATGTGATGACATTATTTCTAGCATTATCCCATTTATTAACATTAACAGGTTTTAACAAAAATACCAGCTAACCACTATTGCACATTAATTTTCATGTCCTCCATTGGACCTGGTTTAGCTAGCATATTCTGCTTTTTTTTTTCCTTCCAGTACTAGTATTATAAGAATTATTTCTTGGCTGAATGAAATGAATTGTATTTTATATTGCCCTAGTTGGGAATTTGTTATGGTTTGCGTTGTTATGCATAGTAAGTAAGCTTAATTCAAACTATCAGTCCCATAGCTATACAAACTGTATAAGACCATATAATCATAACTAAATACCTGAAAGAGAATCTTAATTATTTGATTTAAAATGCAGATGTAGAAGCAAGAGGAAGTGACAAGGGAGAAAATATTCCCATTATCCCCTAAAACATGTCCCATTTTTCTTCTAAAGTAACACTAGAGATTCCCTGGAAACTCCCTTATTTTTTGATCACTGGTATGCAATATTTAGGAAGAAGGCAATGGAGAACCACTGCCTTATCATCACCAAGAAGAACATTTGGATGGGTCCTCATAATCACCAAGAAACCTCTTCATCTCAAGGGCATATTTGCTCTTCCATTTCATACATTATCCAGTTGCCTCTATGTTACTGAAGATATATTAGACCTACAGAATTTATCATCTTTAACCCTCAACAGGGGAGTCCTTGTCCAGGCAGAGTTGGTGTGCGATTTGAAGTCCTTCTGAACTTCTGACTCCTGCTCAAAGAACAGGTGACAGTTTGAGGTCAGAGGCACCTTTGACAAATTCATCTCAGGTTCCAATTGTGTCCATTCCTGCTACGGGAAGCATTGCTCACCATCTGTCATGCCTCTGTTATTTTCCAATTGAACTGCAGGAATGCACTCTATGTGCTTCAAGTGTAGTTTCACTTGTGCTGCACTACTGCGGTGAGAGTTGTATGGTTACCACTGTACTTCCTAATACAGCCCTTCAAAACTTCCTAAGCAAATCAAAAGACTCAGATCTCCCCCCCCCCCGGGAGGGGGGAATGGGAGTAATCTACAACATGCTATGTAAGAACTGCAACAATCGCTCTGTAGGATGAACAGGCAGAAGACTGGCAGAATGCATCTATGAACCCCAACTGGCAATCAGAAGGTGTGATGAAAATTCTTGAATTTCACAATGTATAGACAGATTTAACCATAGTTTCAATTGGGAAAATGTGACCATCCTGGACCAGGCCAAATCTAAAAAATGCCAGGGGATTTATAGAAGCCTGGCACTCTGATAAATCAGCCATCAATAGACACATAGACATTAACAACATCTACAGACTATACAAAAGAGACAATCAACCACCCCAAAAGAGGAAAAAACATCAGCACCTCTCCACTAGTAATCAGCACCTAGATCAGTATAGATTAACTCCAAGGTCAACTTCAGACCAATAATCAAGTAAGCAATACCCCAATCAAGAAACTGTCAAAAAGCCATAAATAAAAAGCCCAATCAAAGAATCTCTAAGACCACCTGCACCAGTGGTGCGATTCAACCAGAGCAACAAACGGTTCTTGAGTGCACACTTTATGTGTGTTATACATTTTAAAAAGGCCATTTTCAACTCAGTTACTTACCTTCTGCTGCATCCTCAGTGAGTAAAACAGCTGATGCGTGGCAAACCACTCTGCCATGCAAATCAGCTGTGCTAAAAAACCAGGAAATAAAGCACAGGAAAGAGCAGGGGTAGGTGGGTGGGGCCAAATGCCCACTGGAACTACTTATTCACCCAAACTGGTCCAAACCAGTAGAATCCCACCCCTGACCCCCACCTACGAAGACAGGAAAAACACCAGAATATAAATTGACAGCAAACAGCACTCCTTACTAGCACTGATGATGTTACCAAGTTAGGGTAATGAAACATGTGCAAGAAAACAAGCAAGCTCAGAGAGCACCAGGGGTGGGATTAAAAATTTTTAACAACAGGTTCTGTGGGCATGGCTTAGTTGGTGGGCGTGGCTTGGTGGTCATGTTATTGGCTGGGCATGGCCAACTCAATATCACTCACATTGAGGCACACATCTCCTTGCCTGGCCTCTCATGACTGTGGGAATTCTGCAACAGTGATAAGTGTGAGAATGGTCATAAGTCACTTTTTTCAGTGCCACTATAACTCCAGAGCTGTCCTGAGACAGGAAGTCTAGTCCTGCCAAGAATGTAATAAGGGTTAAAGGAGAGGCAGGTTCTGTAAGCAACACCAGAATGTTTCCTTCGTGCCTTCTTTACAGGATTAGGCCAGTAATTTCTTCTAACAACCGGTTCTCCAAACTACTTAGAATATTAACAACCGGTTCTAGCAAATAGGTGCAAACTGGTAGATTCCCACCCCTGGAGAGCACCAACCTGTAGCTACAAATATTCTCCTGTATAGGTACTTCCTAGTGCAATTCAAGATGCTAGTTATCACTTTTAAACCCTTGCATGTCACAGGGCCAACTTACTAGCAGATTTACCTTTCATTGAGGTTTGTTTTCCCTTTCCACTAGATCCCACAGGATGAGTGCACTCCAACTACCCTTTATTAAATAAGGTCATCTGATAGGATCTAGGAGACATGCCTTCTCTTCCATAGCACTTACATAATGGTAAAGCCTCCCCTAATGAGAAGTGAAGAGCTTAAGATCTCTTGGGGCTCTAGAAAGGTTTTAAAATCCAGCTTTTACCCCAAGAAGTGGGCTAGCATGTTAATTGAACCCAATTTAGATAATGTGAGTTTCTTATGATGCCTTGTATATTGTGTTATGGTTGTTTAAATTTTGTTTTGTATTTTGTGATTTCTTTGCCACCAAGTGTCTTGGTTTACAGATTTTAAATTTTCTATATAAACAAATAATATTGGGAGAAACTCAGCTGATACATTTCATAGTAGTTTTGAAGACTTTAAAAGCAAGAAAGTTAACAATATTTTTACAATTTTTCTTGAGAATGAGAATGTCACTGACAAAGCAGGCTGCTAATTCTTTTGAATCACTGAAAAATATAATATTCAGTGGAATTTGCTAATCCCAAATGCTGGAGTAAAATTTGTTGACTACATCTCAGGCGTTTGAGTTAACACCAGATTTTTGTTGCTTATAATATTTTTGATATGTTAGTTTTATAATTTTACTATGGTTTTTTATGCTGTTTTAACTTTTGATTGGAGGCTGTCCAGAATTGGTTATAAAGCTCTATAGATGATTTAAATAAATACATAAAGAAATTAATTAATTGAATAAAACTCACTTTACAACAAACATTTCTATGCGGAAGAGTAAAATTGCAGTACATCTGCCTTAGGACTCTAAGACATCTAAGTTTTAGCCAAGTTTTTAATATACAGTATGTACTAAGCAAAGAACTACATGTAGAAAAATTATTTTAATAGCCAAATTGTTATCAAATTTAAAATTAAAGGGAAAGGACAGCTGGCAAGCTGGGAGGGCCAAAACTCCTCTTTCAGAATCCTCTGGGTCTTCAAATCTATCCTCAAATCTAATATTGTAATAGATAGAGGGTCCTTTGTGCTCTCTAAACTTAGTTGCTTTTTTGCAAACATTTCATTACCAAACTAGGTAATATTATCAGTGCTAGCAGGGAGTGGAGCATGCTCTCTTTTTACATACCAGTGGTTTGCCCTGTCTGTATTGGTGAGAATATTCTTGGAGGTTTCCCAGATGAGGTGTTAACTTGTTTTGTGGTTCCTTGGTTGTGCATTGTTTATTTCTTGATTGTTGGTCTAGTGTTAATCTCTGCCCATAAAAGTGTTGGTTGCTAAAGTTGTTGGCTGGTGAGGAAATGATTTGGTCTTTATGTTTGGTCTTTTTTGGCTTTTTGATTGTCTCTTTTGAATGATATATAGACTTTGTTTATCTCCATCAGAATGAAATCAGGGAATTGTGTTAGTTTCTTTAGCTGTCTCGCTGTCACTTTCTATCTTCCAGAGTTACCTCCTTGGCTTCTCCTAACACTAATGGGTGTACACCTTTAACATCAAAGTTTCCTTATTGCAGTGCAAGATTGCTACATACATGTGCACCCATCTTTAGCAAGCATTGTGTCATCTCATCATATAAAAGACAAACCAAAAGAGATAACTACTGGCAGCCCAATTTAGGTCTTCCAGGGGATGCATAGTATTTCATTGTTTAACTTCACTTTGGGTTTTTAAATGTTAACATATTTAATTCAGCTCTTTTTATATTCTGTTCTCTATGGCTTTGCTCATTGAAATAGATGTTTATTCAATATGCTGCAAGCATTGTGGTAAATGACACTATAGGCCTGAAATGAGCTATCATATTCTATGTGCTGTTTAATTAATAAAAGAACGGGGACAGATTGAGAGAGAGAGAGAGACTTCTGGCTTCCAATTTCTAATTCTAATCAAGAAAGAGATTTTCATTTCTATTTGTAAAGAAAAGATAACACTTTTCCTCTCCTGCTTTCCTGCACGATGGAAAATGATGGAAAATGTGTCCCAATGCACTAGCAAAACTGGAGTGGTTCATCAGAAAGGTAACAAGGTCTCTGAATGCTTTCTTCATAATTCATGCCAGTCAGGATTATGATGAAGGAAGAAGAGTGTATTAGCTCATAAGATATCATTAAGAAGAATATAGTTAATTCACAAGTTTTCATTCATCAGAATATGGAATACAAGAGTATGACTTTCCCGGTATCCGAACACAAGTTGAAAACTGGAAACCATAGGATGGTGATAACTTCTCTTGGACTTCCTATGAAGGCACACTAACAGTCAAATTTTGATTACAACTCCCACCATTTTCAGTATCTGAATATAGTGTGAGGTATATTCCTAATCCAGTTGATTTATCCTAGATTAGGGAAATAATGGTGTCAGGGATGAGAAAGTCATTTCACAATTTAGCATAGGGTACCTCGTTACTTTTATTCTTAATTTATTACCACCAGATTTGCTCAAAAATTCAAATAAGTGTTCTCCTTCAAAGAAGCTTTTAAACAAAGCACACTCTTGAAATCATTTGCAATAACAACAACAATAACAACAACAGTCTGGATTGTGCATGTGGTAGTGCCTGGAGACAGCAGAATAGAAGAGAAAGAACTGGAGAAGATAACAAAATACAAAGATCTACAAATAGAAATAGAAGGACTATGGCAAAGGCAAGCAAGGGTAGTACCAATAGTAATAGGCGACTTGAGTGCAGTCCCAAAAAAACTGGAGCACCACTTAAACACCATCGGCACTGACAATTTGCCATCAGTCAATTGCAGAAGGCAGATTTAATTGGAACAGCTTCCATCCTGTGGTGATATCTGTAACATCATCAACATCACGCTCGCATAATCCGCCAATAAATCACCCAGTCCTGAATGCTTGGGAAGTGTTTGACCAGTAATTTGTGATACTCAACCCAGCATAGTTACCTCATTTGCTGTGTACACTGTCATTTTTGTGAATAATAATAATAATAATAATAATAATAATAATAATAGTTTCCCTCCCTTTTTAGGCCTAAACAAAGGATCCATGTTGTTTCATTTCTCTTCCATGTTTCTGTCAACTTTCTTCCTCAGAGTTGACACTCCAGATAAAGGCTTTCTGTAGTGCTCACTGAGAGGTCTCTGAGGAAAGAAGACTTCAGTGTGAGTCTGGAGAATCCCTCAGTACATGCTGGAGAAGCCCACTAATTGCTTGTCATATCCTAAAGGAACGACCAGGATGAATGGCACCTGTATGGATCAGGAAATCTCATATTACATATAGCAAAAGTCTGTGAGCAACATCAGCAAAACCATCTGTCCTGAAGTTGCCGGCTTGGATCTTGGTCTACCTTATGGGCTGTAGATATAAAGTTGGATGTACAGTGATACCACTCAGGTACCAATTTGGTTGTTTGTGTGAGCTCTGCTATCTTCTCTTCTGGGTTAAGAAGTTCCCTTCTGTGGCACAGCAAGCCAACTTAAGGGAGGTCAGAAACTGGTATCAGTGTTATTCTGGATTAGTACTGTGTGTACCAGAACCACAATGCCAAGCATGCTCCCAACATGCTTGAAGTATGTCAATACATGTTTTGAAGTTAGTCTTTTCTTGCAGGTTGCCTTCCCCTATGGTTAAGAGAGATTGAAGGCCAAAGCCCTTTCCATTTTTTTGGTTTTCCTAACCCCAGGGGAAAAAAAAAAATAATGATCAGTATTGGCAATCAAGGTCACATCAGAGTGATAAAAAGATATAAAATAGAAAAGAATAACATCATATGTAGAACCTTCTGGCCAACTCCAATAATAAACCAGTTAAATAAAAAAGAACCATCAAAAGAAACAATTCTTAAGAAATGCTTAAGGGAATAAGGATAGAAATCTCCACTGGAGGGGAAAAATTGCAAGAGGGAGATCCATGCAGTCTTAGGAGTTCTTTTTCCACCTGAGATCCTACAGGACATTAATTTCACAGCAGCCTGTGAGAATCAGGACACTGGCCGTGTCTTGATAGTGCTAACAGTAAAAGTAATTCTATTGCTTTTATGTGAACCAAGATAAGTCAAGAGTCGTCTGTCTTCTTCTCCATGGTAATGATGCACCAGACCATCAAGAAATTAAAAATGCATCATAAATTTGTTGGATCATTGTGGCAGAAAGCAGACAATAGTGTGTCTTATGCTGTAGACACATAAACTACACTTACTGGTCTTTATTTTAGTAGCATGAATGAAGAGCAAATGGAAGTATCTAAGATTCTCTAGAGAATGAAAGAGAGAAAGAGCAAGTAAGAGGATCAAGTACTGCTGGTATATGTAGCAGAGAGAGTTCTGGGCATTTATTTCTGTTTGAATCAATAACACGGTAATTGAGCAGAATAAAAGAATAAGATAGAAAGAACATTAAAAGAATTTGGAGGGAACACCCAAAGAGATCATATTTATTCTGGATATGAATCCAGGAGCCCTGGTGGTGTTGGTGGTTAAAGTGCAGTATTTAGGCAAATTCTGCCCATAGCCTGGAATTCTATCCTGACCATCTCAAAGTTGACTCAGCCTTTCAGTGGTCGGTAAAATGAAAACCCAGATTATTGGGGGCAATATGCTGACTCTGTAAACTGCTGAGATAATGCTGTAAAGAGGGGTCCCCAACCCCCCAGGCCATGGCCCACTATCAGGTCATGACCTATTAGCAACTGGGTCATGCAATTGGCGTGTACATGTGCATGTGTGCCAGCCTGCTGCTATGACCTAGTTCCTCTCATCCCCCCTTTCAGGCTGCCAAGCTGCTATAAAGTACCATGGAGTCTATGGTCTACATGGAGTCTATATGAGTCTAAGTACTATTGCTATTGTTATGAAGACAAGCTAGTTTGCCCATTTGTTATATACAGGAATAGTTAGCTGAGGTTCCATTGTAACAAAAATATCTCCAACAAAGACTAATAGAATTGATTTTTCTTCTGAAGTACGGGCCTCTTAAACATCAATATACATCAGGGCATAAGTGAATGTTTAGTTGGAGGCACCTATAGGTTCAGGGGTCATATGCCTTTTAAGAGTGTGAAGTTCAGACATCAGGATGATTCACAGCTTAATGATCTTGATTTATACATTCAAGATTCTGGGGATAAACCAGCTGGACCTCATCTCAATGGATTTTTCAGGTAAAACACTGTTAAAGGGCCAGAAAAGTTTCCTCATTAGGAAAAAGTTATACCTGGCAAGTTTTATTGCTTTTGTTTCCACATTTACTCTTTGGTGACAGCTAACTTTATATTGACACAATGACCTGATGAACTGGATTGATTTCTTGCTATGGAACTGAGCTTGAATGATTCTGAGTCCAGTGGTCTGTCACTATTTTTATGTAACTAACAGCCAAAGGAAAAAGAGAAATTATTTCCAAGCAAATATGGTAGGGGAAAAAAATCAGTCTTGCTCTACCACCCAATGGCTTAAGACCCAGAGCGAAGAATTATATCAGAGGAAAGGAACAATTGTATATAAGTGAAAGAAATCAATATGGACTCTTTGTGTGGCTTGTTCAAAATATCAGTGTCCAAAACAGGAAAATGGAAGGTGCAGGTTTAAACCTCTTCCCAATCCCAACAGTTATGACCACCTTACATTATTTTAGAAATAGAGGGGGGGAAAGGCTGGGTTAAACAGCTATTTTGAAGAAGAAAACTGAATGAAAAAGACATTTTAATCAAGAGCCATTCATCATTTATGCAAAGACCACCTGATCAAATGAGAAATGTTGATTTTTATAAAAATAGAGCAAACCGATTTAATCTCCCTAAAACATTTTTAAAGGAAATCTTTTCTCTTGTTTGCTCATACTCATACATTCTCCGTCTCTTAAAAAAATAATTTGCAATAACACAAAAAGAACTTGGATAATTCTCAGAGGGATACAGACTTGAGAGGTAGCCTGCTGAGCTGTCTGGGTTTAGGTCCCATATTCCACCGAGATATATATCAAGAATTGATCTCATGTGTTGAACTGTGGATTATAGTCAAATCATTTTATCTTCAGTCAACAGAAGCAGTTTGGCAATTGAAGAACACTGATGCTAGCTGGAGAGGAAGGCAAAGTTTTTTTTTCAATTCTTGTATGAGAGACAATAGACCAGTAGCAGAGCATCTGGTTCAGTGATCAGCATCTCCAGGTAAGGCTGCAGAAATTCCTTCCTGAAACCTTGGACAGCAATGGAATGATATGTGTTGTGTATAGAACTTGGTAGAATCCAAATATCTTAAACTGATTGGCTGAAAAGGCCATTCTCGGATTGGTCAGTTAAGCACCATTCCAATTGGCCCATCTGATGGTGGGAACACTTGAACAACTGTCATTGGCCACAAGCCGCAAGTAAGCCGCTATAAGAAGGGCTGCCGCGGCTTGGGTAAATGTTCCGTTACAAGTCACTTAACTGTTTTAATAAAGAGCTGTTTGTTGAAACCCGGTCTCACGCACCTTATTTCCAAATGGAACACTGGTGATGAGGATGGGATTGTCCTAGAAGAGTGAGACCGAAGCACGCAGCAACCAGAACTGAGCAACCAATGGCCGGTAACAATGCGCTGCCCGCACCGTTCAACCCAACCGAAGAAGATTGGGAGTCATACATTGACCGCTTTCTGATGTTCTTAGAAAGCAACGAGCTACAGGAGATAACTGACCAGAGAAAGAGAGCTGTATTCCTCATGCACTGTGGGCCAGCCATTTTCAAAATGGCCAAGATGCTAGCTAAACTGAGAGATGTTAAGCAGATGGCATGGCCTGAACTGAAGAGAATGCTATGAGCCCATTACGCACCTGTGGTCTCCAACCTGATCAAAAGGCACAAATTTTATAAATGAGACCAATGGGAAGACAAGAGCATCAGGGATTTTGTAGCATCCCTAAGACACATCGGAGGAGCCTGCGAGTTCCAGAACATGGACGAGGCCATGAGAGACCACATGGTCCTCAGATTGAAGGATGTAACACTCCAAAGCAAGCCGCTAAACAGACCAAATATCACAGTGGCCGAGGCCATCGCAGAAGCCACTGCCGCTGAAGCAGCCAAGAAATCTGCAGCCACTATGCGCCAGATGAATTCCATTCCAGATCCGCCAAATCAACCCAGAGAAAAGAGGGTGGAAGGAAGCAAGAAACAGCCCACAGCAACCACCCACCATGAAGATCTCGACTCCCCGAGTGACACTGATGATGACAATGAAGACATACATAGGCTTCAGTCAGAAAGAAAATGGTAGGAAAAAGGAAGAAGCAGGAGAGAATTCCTGTGTGCTGGATGCGGAGGAAATGCAGGTTCTTAGATGCCATTTGCAGATGTTGTGAAAAACGGGGGCACATTGCAAGGGTCTGCCAGAACAAAAAGAACTATAGTCCAAAAAGACATGGTGGCACCCCCCCACCCCCCAGAAATGAAGAGAGACAAGCTGGAAGCAGATGGAGCTGAGAGATCAGAAACCGGCGAACGAACGACAGAGAAGAAACACACCAAACAATAACCATCGGAGGGCAGCAAATGCAAAAAAGGTCTGGATAAATGTGAAAATTGAAGGAAAGCCCTGTGAGATGGAAGTAGACTCCAGATCATACCTGTCAATGGTATCTTGGAACACTATCAGAAACCTAATACCAGACATCTAGCAAAGAGAACTGGAACAGCAAAAATTGATATTAAAAGACTACCAGGGAAACTGAATCCCGGTAGTGGACCTTGAACATTTCCTAGTAGAATTTAAAAACCACACTGAAGTGCTGCCTCTGACAATCATTGACTGTGATCGCCCTAGTCTGCTGGGAATCAAATGGTTTGTGCCTCTGGGAATCGGAGTGACTGGGATCAACAGCATCGTTGAGGCCAACTGGGAAGAGAGCCTGTTGGAAGAGTTCCAGGATGTATTCGATGGGACCCTAGGCAAGTACAAGGGGACCCCAATAACATTCAGCTTAGACCCAAAGGTAGCTCCCATCAGACTCAAAGCCAGACACATTCCCTTTGCCTTAAAGCCAAAAAATAGATGAGCAGCTTAACAAACTCATCGCACAAGGGGTGTTAGAGACAATCGACCATGCCAGATGGGAAACACCCATCGTGACTCCTGTCAAACCAGATGGGTGAGTGCACATCTGTGGAGACTATAAGGCAACCCTAAATCATGCACTCCAACAAAGTGCGTACCCAGTACTGGTAGTGCAACACCTATTGCACTCATTAGGGGGAGGAAAATTTTTTGTGAAACTTGATCTCACACAAGTGTATCAACAGCAACCAGTTGACCCCAAGACTGCAGAGGCACAGACTATAGCCTGTGTCACACTGCACCAACGGATGCAAAGAGGAAGTAAAACGGACAAAAAAGCTTGCCATCCGTTCGAAAACGCGATGTACTCACTGCCTCCGTTTGGCTTCCTCTCGATCCGTCTGGCATCCGTTTATGGACGTTTCATCCGCTCCAAAAGTTTTACGCTGCCTAAATCTTTTGCGCAGAAAATGTATCCAATTCGTCCGTTCTGCATCCGCTACGCATCCGCTATGCATCAGTTACGTATCCGCTAGGCATCCGCTATATCCGCTAGGCATCCGCTGCAAATCCACGCAATTCGCATCCGCCCGGACGCAGGGAGGAAGCGGAACGGATGCAGAACGGATGCAGAACGGAAACAAAGCATTTAAAATGGAAAAAACATTCACAGAGGGGACCTATCTCGGATATTAAGGATGTCTAGAGGATGCCTAGAGGATGCCTAGAGGATGCCTAGCGGAAAACCTATACTGCCTATAAAAAAGGGGAGCAACTCGTCTGTTTCACACTTTCAGACCAGCAGCCCAGTGGTGCAGACCTCTGCAGCCTTCATCTGCCTCTTCCTCTTCCACAACATCCAGTCATGTCCACCGTGGCTTGCGAAAAAATCCTTTCGGCAGCCAACATCCTTCTGCAACACTGCAAAACAATCTACAGTCTCTGTGAACAGTACTACGGGAAGAAAAGGAGGCACCCAAAAAAAGTCTGGCTCCGAAGATGGTTCGCCAGAAGAGCGCAGTACGTACTTTACGACAAGCTGATGGTGTAGCTCAGGAGCGAAGACCCTCGGGCGTTCCAGAACTTCATGAGGATACCTCCAGCCATGTTTGATGAAGTTGTGCAGTGCCTGACACCCAGGTTGAGCAAGACAAACACCAACTTCCAGCCCAGCCTGGAACCTTGGCTCAAGATGGCACTAACTCAGCGCCACCTGGCCTCAGGGACCACCTACAGGAGCATGCAGTACGGCTGGAGGGTGCCACCCAGCACCATCAGCTTTGTGGTCAGAGAAGTGGTGCAGGCCATCATTGAAGAGTACATAGAGGAGCTCCTCCAGTGTCCCTCCACTGAAGAAGGATGGAAGAAAGTTGCAGAGCAGTGGTATCAGAGGTGGAACTTCCCACACACCGTTGGGGCCATAGATGGCAAGCACGTGGCCTGCAAAGCGCCAGCCAAGTTGGGGTCCACTTATTTCAACTACAAGGGCTTCTTCAGCATCATCCTCTTCGCCATGGTCGATGCTGACTACAAGTTCATGTACATCGATGCTTCAGGCAACGGCTCATCTTCAGATGCCCAGGTATACAACGCCAGTCTCCTCAAGGAGGAGCTGGAACACAACCTCATCGTGGGCTTCCCAGATCCAGAACCCCTGCCCAACGACACACAAAATGTGCCTTACTTCATCGTGGGGGATGACGCCTTCTCCCTCACAACCTACCTCATGAAGCCCTACACTTCCAGACTCCTCACCTGTGAAGTGAGGATCTTCAACTACAGGCTGTACAGGGCAAGGTGGGTGGTGGAGAACGCCTTTGGCATCCTGGCCAATAGGTTCCAGGTACTTCTCACCAACATGCAGCATTGCCCAGAGACCATGAGGAGGATCGTGGAAGCTTGCTGCATCCTGCACAATCTCATGTGCACCCGCTACCCAGTCTCGCAGAACAGACTCGTGGACCTCCAGCAAGGCAATGGGGACATGGAGCCTGGGGAATGGAGGCAAGGGCGAAACCTGATCAACACTGAGGATGTGCAAGGGCCCAACAGAGCCTCATGTGAGGCGAAGAAGCAGCGCAACCTCCTGAAACACTGGTGCAACTCCCCAGCTGGAGCGGTGGAGTGGCAAGACAGGATGATAGATGCTTAATGGATGCTTCCTTTAGACTGTCTCATCACACGGATGAGATTGGGCCATGTATGTTTGGTTGGCCTACAATGAACAGGGCATTTAATAAAGAGTTGTGTTTATGTTGACATGTGTGGATAATTATTACATTATTATTGATAATAAAGGGCCGTAGGGGTGGCACTTGGGAGGGTGGACCATACAGTCCCACTATGCTTTCACTGGAGATTTATCTATCCCACAGCTATTACCTATCCCAAAGGTATCCCTGCTCATTCCACAGGTATCCCTTCCCATCCCACAGCTATCCCTTCCAATCCCACAGCTATCTTAACCCATCCCACAGCTATCTTAACCCATCCCACAGTTATCTTAACCCATCCCACAGGTATCCCTTCCCATCCCACAGGTATCCCTTCCCATCCCACAGCTATCTTAACCCATCCCACAGCTATCTTAACCCATCCAACAGGTATCCCTGCCCATCCCACTGCTATCTTAACCCATCCCACAGCTATCTTAACCCATCCCACAGCTATCTTAACCCATCCCACAAGTATCCCTTCCCATCCCACAGGTATCCCTTCCCATCCCACAGCTATCTTAACCCATCCCACAGGTATCCCTTCCCATCCCACAGGTATCCCTTCCCATCCCACAGCTATCTTAACCCATCCAACAGGTATCCCTTCCCATCCCACTGCTATCTTAACCCATCCCACAAGCATGCAAAGGCTAAACCATTTCTAAAAGTTTACACCTGGACTTTATAGAAAAAAATTAATGAAGCAAGTGTGTGAAACAAAGATAAACTTTATTGAACAACAAGCTGTAAAATAAACATGACCCAAATCAATTGTCCAAATAAAGTCCACAAATATCCAGGCAGCCAGTCTCTGGCACTCCTCTTGGTCACTCGGAGGTGTGTGCCCAGGCTAAGATTTTAGGGAGCAGGTGCTGTGGAGTTGGGTGCTGCTGCAGTGCTGGTCTGAGGTGTTATTGGAGTGCCTAGCCCCGAGAGGACAACAGGGGACGGTGTGATGAGAAAGGTGTTGGACAGCTGGCTCAGCCCCGTAATGCTGAGAGGTCCTTCCTCCATGCAATGGGGTGTCAGCCCCAGTACTGAGGACAGATGTACTGAGGCCGGGCTTGGCTGTGGGATGGAGGAAGGAGTAGTGTAATGGGGCTGCCTGCTCTGCAGCGGGGTGAGGACTGTCGAGGTTGGCATCGGTGGTATCATTGGAACCGGTGGCAGCGGTGTTGCCCGATGACTCTGTGCCTGCATCTGTAAGGGCTGCTGTCTGTGCTGCTGGACCTCGGGGTAGCTGTAGCCCTGGTAGGTGAGGGGGTGTGGGAAGCCTTGGTATGGGAGGGACATCACCTGGGGTGGAGGAGCAGACCTGGACTGGATGGGAGCAGGTGCCTCTGGGTCTGGAGGGTTGTTAAGCAGCGTGGTGATCCTCTCCTTCACCACCTGGTACTGGGGATCTGGCATCTCCTTGAGGGTCTGGTTCACATAATTGAGGAAGGGCTTGTGGTTGGAGGAGGAGGATTTGATGGGGACCAGCTGAGAGAGGAGACCTATGCTGGTGCGGATGGTGTCCCTGATCTCCACCAGGACCTTGTGGCTCTGCCCCTCCTGTGGTCCGGCTCTCTGCCTTACTGTGGTGGCGGAGGTGTGGGTGGATGCGGCTTCGGCAGTGGTGGACTCGATGTCTCCTTTCTCCCACTGCACCAGGGAGTCCTCCTCGCTCTCCACCATGCTTTCAACACCTGCCCAGGGGTTCTCCGCCATGGCATGCTCCACAGATACCTGCATGGAGACAGGGACTGACTCTCGGCTGCCAGAGGACTGGCTCCCAGCAGGCTGCCGGAGAGAGAGGGTAGAGATTTTTGCTCCTGGTGCTCCTCGGTGGTGGACCTCACCCTCCAGGAAGCTGCACTTGGCCATGACGTACTTCTCTCTGTCCGTCAGCTTAACCATGGCCTGGCCAGATTTTTTGCGGTGCAGCTTCCCGTACCAGGTGTGCATGTGCTTTCACCAGCCGAGGAGCACATCCGATGTGTAGCCCAGACTCTCTGCCCTCTCTCTCCAAGCAGCCTGCTTCCGCTTGGTGTCCCTGTACAGCCGGTGTCCCTTCCGCCACAGATAGTCGTTCTCGCTCAGCCACTCCAGCACCTCCTCCTCGTGTTCCTCCTCAATGAAGTATTGCCTCCTCTCCCTATCACGCGTCTGCCTCTTCCTCCCTCTGGCAGGGCCATATGGGCCCTCATCAGAGGGACTTTGAGGTTGTATGGGCTGCTCCTCCACACCAACAGCATCATCATCATCATCAGCAGCAGCAGCAGCAGCATCCTCACCAGCAGGATCATAATAATAATCATCATCATCAGCATAATCACCAGCAGGATCATAAGCAGCAGCAGCAGCAGCAGCAGGATCAGCAGCAGCAGCAGCAGCAGCAGCAGCAAGACCAGGATGAGCAGCAGCAGAGTAAGCACCAGCAGCAGGGTCAGCAAGACCAGGAGCATGAGCAGAACGAGCAGGACCAGCAGGACCAGGAGCAGCTTCAGCAGAGTATGCAGCAGAAGCACCACTGCCAGGAGCAGCTACAGCAGAAGCTCCAGCAACAGAAGAGTGAGCCCAAGCAGCAGAAGCCCCAGCAGAAGCAGAGTCACGGACATGGGGCGGGAGGGTGGCCCTGTCCCTCTTGCCAGGGATGGCGGCAGGTTGCTGAGACTTTCGCTTCTTCCCCATGGTTGTGGGGTTGCTGGCTGGCAGGGAGGATGGCAGGAAGGCTTGCAGGCACCAAGGCTGGCAGGAAGCCTGGCAGGAAGCCTGGCAGGAAGCCTGGCAGGAAGCCTTTTGGGAAGCCTGGCAGGAAGGCTGACAGGAAGGCAGGCACCAAGGCTGGCAGACAGACTGGCTAGCAGGGAGGCTGGAAGGCAGGCTGGCAGCAAGGCTGGCAGGGAGGCTGGAAGGCAGGCTGGCAGCAAGGCTGGCAGGGAGGCTGGAAGGCAGGCTGGCAGCAAGGCTGGAAGGGAGGCTGCCCAGGAGGCTGGGAGGCAGGCTTGGAGGCAGACTGGCAGCAAGGCTTGCAGGCAGACATGCAGGCAAGGAACTCGAAGGGTCCAGCAGCAGTTCTTTCCTCGGAATGCTGGACGTGCGAGCTGCTTCCCTTTATATCCGGGGGGCTTGCGCAATGCATCCCCCCCACATGCGCAATTAACGCTGTGCATCCGTTGGGCTTCCCCTGTGCATCCGCTAGGCTTCCGCTCTGCATCTGCTTCATCCACTGTGCATCCGTTCTGCATCCGCTTTTTCCGTTCCGCGTCCGCTTCGCTGAGGCCCCCTGGAAGCCCTGCGGATGCGCCATCCGCTGGGCTTCCGTTCCGCATCCACTTTGCATCCGCCCTGCATCCTCCCCGCGTCCATGTTGTCCGCTCCAATTATGCAAATTTTTGCCCCTTTTGAGCGCGGATACAACGGATGTAATATTTTTCTCTTCCGTTGTGTCCGTTTTGCATCCGTTGGCCAGTGTGACACGGCCTTATAGTCATGCACAGAGGGGCATTCAAGTGCAACCGACTTCAATTTGGCGTTAGCATTGCCCCGGGCATTTTCCAAAGCCTCATGGAGCACCTTCTAAATGGAATCAAAGGAGTCATCCCCTATTTTGATGATGTATTAGTATCAGCAAAAAATGCACAACAATTAGAAAATAGACTAAAAGAAATTTTGAGAAGATTCAGAGAAGCAGGGTTTAAAGTCAAAAGAGGAAAATGTAAACTAGCCACCAATCAGGTTGAATTTTTAGGCTACCTTATAGATGAGCAAGGGATATACCCCACTGAAAAGAAGATAAAGGCAATCAAAGATGCACCCAGACCTAAGACCAAAACTGACTTACAAGCATTCTTAGGTCTCATTAATTTCTAGAATGTCTTCCTGCCCAAAAAAGTAACCGTAGCAGAACCTTTACATCGACTGTAAGATAAAAAAAACTGTCTGGAAATGGGGCCACCGGGAACAAGCAGCATTCCAGAACATGAAGGACTTATTAACTTCTAACACCGTTTTTATTCAGTACAGCAACACTTTGCCATTGATGGTCACCTGTGATGCATTGCCTTTTGGAATCAGCGCCATCCTGGGTCACAAACTACCAGACGGCAGAGAGGCACCAATCGCCTTCTATTCCAAAACACTGTCAAAATCTGAAAGGAACTACAGCCAACTCGACCAAGAAGCCCTCGCAATCATTCCAGGCATCAAAAGATTCTACAAATACCTGTATGGTAGGACATTTTCAATTATCACTGACCACAAACCCCAGCTAGGAATCCTAGCAGGAAACAAACCAACCCCGAACATTCTGTCACCAAGAATGATGAGGTGGTCAGAATTCCTCGCTGCATACAATTACACACTCATCCATCGGCCAGGAAAGACCATCACCCATGTGGATGCCTTGAGCCATTCCCCACTGCCCAACATAGAAGGCGACCCAGCTCCTTCCATTTCCACTCTCCAAATCGAGTCATGGCTGAATCTGCCACTAACCACAGCAGACGTTGCTAAAGCTACCACGAAAGACCTGCTGACAGCTCGAATCCTGCATTGGGTAGGTAAGGGGTGGCCGGACGAGAATAGAGGCAAGACTTTTAAAACTTTTCGAAATCGACAGACTGAATTGTCTATTGAAAAAGGCTGTATACTGTGGGGGGACAGTAATCTAACTAATCCCAAAAAAGTTACAGGAAGAAGTGTTGTGCATGTTGCACGAGGGACACCCGGGCATAGTAAAAATGAAAGCCCTGGCCAGGAGTTACGTCTGGTGGCCAGGGCTGGACAAAGACATTAAGCGATGGATGGCAACATGCCATGACTCTCAAAAATCAAGGCCTACCCCCCCACTGGCACCAGTCATGGAATGGGAAACTCCCAGAGACCCATGGTCAAGACTGCATATTGACTTTGCTAGGCCAATGAAAGGGAACACCTATTTTGTAATCATTGACGCCTACTCGAACTGGTTAGAGGTTATCCTTATGGCATCCACTACTATGGAAGCAGTCATAAAACAGTTAAACAAACTTTTTGCCACACATGGACTGCCAGATATAGTAGTCTCAGACAATGGGCCCCAGTTTACCGCTTTAGCTTTCGAGCAATACTTGGCTGCACAGGGCATCCGACATGCCCTGATAGCGCCAGCTCAACCAGCTTCTAATGGATGGGCTGAACACATGATTCGTTATACTAAGGAGGCCCTAGAAAAAATGCACCCAGGGGACATCCAAGATAAACTTGACAAACTATTAACTATTCAACATATCACCCCTAGTACAACCACAAACAAAAGCCCAGCAGAACTCCTCATGGGTAGAAAATTGCGTTCCTACCTTGATAGACTGCACCCCACCTATACGTGTGACAAACCCCCTGACTCCTCCAATAAATATTGCTCCTTTGATATCGGTGATTAAGTCTATGCTAAGAACCTTACCGGGAACCCATTATGGCTTCCACCACAATTACCCATATCACAGGGCCTCGGTCATACCAACTTGCACTAGACGACAACAGAACATGAATGTGGCACATCGACCATCTTTGCTCTTGAGCATTGGAATGCAACACTACACCACCACTGCAGCCACCAATAAATGAGCCAAAAACAACCGGGGGGGGGGGACACAAAATAATAAAAAAGGGAGAGACGAACCTCCAATAACATGACAACAATCACTACACAAACCCAAACTAAAATCCCAAATGAAACAAAAAGAGCGCTTACCCACAGACGACCTCCAGAGAAGAAGTCCAGGAGCAGGAGAGCGAAGCAAGGCCTTCCTGGAAGGAGACAGCCAGGCCAGCTCGACCAGCCTGGACAAACCAGGAGGGAGTGGTGGAGCCACCTTAACCAGCCCGAGAAACTCAGGCGGGAGCAGCAATGCTGACTCACCCTTCCAGGAGGTTCCATGGAGAAGAAATGGAGAGAAAGCAATCCTGTCCAAACCGTTTGAGGACCACGCTGAGACTGAGCTGCACAGGTCAACTAAGACCCACAAAAGCCCTACCTACCTGCATGACTACGTTACGTACGTTGGACGAAACCAAAGGGGGAGAGGTGTTGTGTATAGAACTTGGTAGACTCCAAATATCTTAAAATGATTGGCTGAATAGGCCATTCTCAGATTGGTCAGTTAAGCACCATTCCGATTGGCCCTCCTGATGGCAGGAACACTTGAACAACTGTCATTGGGCACAAGCCGCGAGCTATAAGAAGGGCTGCTGTGGCTTGGGTAAATGTTCCGTTACAAATCACTATACTGTTTTAATAAAGAGCTGTTTGTTGAAACCCGGTCTCACACACCTTATTTCCAAATGGAACAGAATGGAATAGAGATAGAGATTATAGAGATAGTGAATAGAATAGGATAGAATAGAATAACACAGTTGGAAGAGACCTGGGAGGTCTTCTAGTGACTAATCCAATGTAATCCAATCTAGTCAAACCCTCTGATCAGAAAGAAAATGCTATACCATTTCAAGCAAATTCTTAAAAACCTCCAGTGGTGGAGCACCCAAAAATTTTAGAGGCAAGCCATTCCACTGATTAATTGTTCTAGTCTCTCAGTCTCAGGGTTGGTATAAGGCACCTGCTGCTGGATGTTCCTTCAAGTCTTCATGTGAAAAAGCAGAACTGAATGTCGTAAACCGAATAGCTCCTTAAACCTGTCTTTTCTCTCCATGCCAGATGGGGCTGGAGAAGCAAGTGAATAGAAAGAAATAAAGATGGATAAAAATAGGACAATGGTGAAAAGAAGAGGCTGATGCCGAGTCTCATGTAAGGTATATATCTGGTTTCTTTGAAGAATATATGATTATAATTGTGAAATCTGTGACTTTTCAGAAATCTAATTTGGTGTTTATATCCTGATGACATTTTCCTTTCTTTGTATCACCCTTTTAAAAAGCTACTAGAGTGTACAAGAATGCAGAGATGATGAGCACAATCCATTCTAATATCTGGATTTTCTATCAGAACAGGTCCATGCATACATACGGGTTATAATTTGCTACACAACAATTTAGGAGCTGTTACCTGTATTATGATGGACTCACCACAGGTACTGCTTGGTAAGTGTTTGATTTTCAGATAGAAATACAGATGTTAAAGACATTTTCTTGAAAGTATGAATGGAGTTATATGAAAGACAACAGACCATGGAGAGCAAAATATTGTACTGGTATATTTGACCTTATGCATCATGTGTAAGAACATCTAAAAAGATTTAAGATGGAATGTTCTCAAAACAAGAAACAGTTGTCAACTCAGAAAGACAAGAGATGGATTTCCATGTCAAATGAATGAGGCAATGACACTAAAGTGCAAAAGGATCTGGAGATGTGAGAAGAATATCAACTAGGATTGGCCAAGGTTTGTCAGAAGTTTAAATAGTCACACTTTAGTGTCATCATATAGAATGATGTACTATGTTTTGCATCTCATTTTTTCTGGAAATTAAACCTATACAGGGCAGGAGGACTTTGAACTAAATAAATATACTTGGTGTTTAGGTATGTGTGCTTGCAACATTTTTCATTCAGAAAGGGAACAATAACAGTTGTAAACCTCTGTTGATTTCTATATGTCTCATGTCTTTGGGTAAATAATGACAACAGTTAGTCAAACGATCCATTTTACAATCCTTCCTATGGCACTTTTACTTGAGATGTTAATCAACAACTGATTTTTAAGATGGTTGTTTTTTCTTTGTGCTTTATCTTGCTGCTACAGTTTTGTGTTTTATGCTAAAAAGTGATGAGTTTTAAAAAGTTTACTGAGTAATTTTTAACTCTTAGCTATTAATGTGACAGCTACCTAAAAATCCTTATAACAAATAAGGTATAATTATATTTTCAAGCGTAACAACTTTTCATATTGTAAAACATATACACTTTGTGCCAAAATAGTTATTGATGACCAGTTGCTTGTGAAATGCACTGGTAAAATTACCAAGATGTAATAGTAGAACATTAAAAATAAAAAACTCTATCCTTCTGTA
The DNA here is from genome assembly GCA_015471245.1 of Laticauda colubrina. Classification (NCBI taxonomy): domain Eukaryota; kingdom Metazoa; phylum Chordata; class Lepidosauria; order Squamata; family Elapidae; genus Laticauda; species Laticauda colubrina. The sequence continues at coordinate 22,728,846 of BLBF01000007.1, forward strand.
CTAACTCATCCAGCCTTCTAGGACTAACATAGAAACTATATTCCACAAACAGGATGGGAAGCACCTTATTTTGTTACATTTTAGCATCAGACCTTCTTGGCTATGAGCATGTACTTTCTGTTAATGGTCATGCTAAATTGTGGCTAATCCATTATAAAAAGGAAAATAGTCACTTCCAAATCAAGTTTAACCATTAATGACTTTTTTGGACATATCCCAGAAATTCTTGGCATAATAAGTGGTTTGTCACTGCCTTCTACTGAGATGCTTTTTAAGTTCCAAGTCTAGCCAACAGCACTGATCTTCCTTTGTATTTCTCATTCAAAGTACTACCCAAGACCAGCCCTCTTAAGGCCTGATCTATCTATACCATTGGTGTCAAAGTTGTGGCGTTACATTGCCATCAAGTGTTGCTTCATGACATTTTTCCCATTCGTGGAGCTGTGGTGGGCATGGCTTGCACATGACAAATCCAGCCCATGGCTGCCAGTTTGACACCTCTGATCTATACCTTCTGGTACTGAGGTGAAATAATCTGTGATCAACAAATAGTGGATACTTCTTTAATTACATACAGTCATTTACATTTACGCACAATTGAAGCAAGTAGGACATATTCAGTGATTTTTTTTCCTAGTAAAGAGAAAAATGCTGGATTAACAATAAAATTGATTGCATCATTTGCTATACTTTCTATGCGAAATTAAGATGTCCAATCTTATTTCCACAACAAACCTATGCAGAAGGTTTTGGACCTATTCTCTATGACCAAGATAGGGAATAATGGGTTTAAGTTATAGAAAGGCAGTTTCCAAATGAATGAAGAAAAATCTTCCCAGTAGCAGAAGAGTTTCTAGACTGGAAACAATGACTTAGATAAGCAAGTTCTTCTTATTCAATGTGTTCAAGAACAGGATAGATTGCTAGGATGCTTCAACTGGGCTGCTGCTTGGAGCACCAATTTATATTCAGTAATCTAAATGTCCATGTCCAAGTCTATGATTCTAGAACTGGTCCAATTGACACTACTGGACTCCATGGTCAAGTGAGATTTGAACATGGACTTCTCAATCTGGGAACAACATTTTAATAACTAAAGTACAGCTGAAAAACAACTATTTGTTCCTATTTGCTTCAAATTTGTTTATTTACCACAAAAACTTGCATATGTCAATTAGAGGTTAATGATGTGGGAGAAATTGAGGAAGACAGAAAGAAAAAAAGGGAGATTAAAGTTTAATTTTAGCTGATGTCCCGAGCACTACATTATACAGAACAAAATTTATTAAATGCATAAACAAATCCTATGGTTTGTTTATTTGTTCGTTCAGAAACCTCAGACTTTAAGAAATGATGGGCAAGTACAATGATGCTCTTAAATCTTAGGAGGAAAAAATATAGTTGTCCAAGAGTTTAAGGCCCTGTCACACTGCCCAACGGATGCAAAACGTTAGTAAAAAGGACACAGCAGACGAGAAAAATGTTCCATCCGTTGTTATCCGCTCTCAAAAGGGGCAAAAATTTGCATAAACAGAGTGGATAACACGGAAAGAAACGGACGCGGGGAGGACACAGAGCGGATGGAAAGCGGATGCGGAACGGAAGCCCAGCGGATGGAAGTGGATGAGAGTGGATGGCACATCTGCAAGGCTTCCGGGGGAGCGTGGCAAAGCAGACGCGGAATGGATGAAGCGGATGCAGAGCGGATGCGGAACGGATGAACAGCGGATGCACAGCGGATGAAGCGGATGCAGAGCAGAAGACTAGCGGATGCACAGTGGAAGCCTAACAGATGCCGAGTGTTAATTGCGCATGTGGGGAGGATGCACTGCGTAAGCCCCGCGGATATAAAGGGAAGCAGCTCGGAAGCAGGTCACCATTCGGAGGAAAGACCTGCTGCCAGACGCATTGACTGCCTTGCCTGCCCTGCCTCCATGCCTGCCTGCAAGCCTTGCTGCAAGCCTTCCTGCCAGCCTTCCTGCCAGCCTGCCTCCAAGCCTCCTGGCCAGCCTCCCTGCCAGCCTTGCTGCCTGCCTGCCTGCCAGCCTTGCTGCCAGGCTGCCTTCCAGCCTCCCTGCCAGCCAGTCTGCCTGCCAGCCTTGGTGCCTGCCTGCCTGCAAGCCTTGGTACCTGCCTTCCTGCCTGCCAGCCTTCCTGCCAGCCTTAGTGCCTGCCTGCCTGCCAGCCTGCCTGCCAGCCTTGGTGCAAGCCTTCCTACAAGCCTTGGTGCCTGCCAGCCTCCCTGCCAGCCTCTCTGCCAGCCAGCAACCCCACAACCATGGGGAAGAAGAGAAAGACTCAGCAACCTGCCGCCATCCCTGGCAAGAGGGACAGGGCCACCCTCCCACCCCCTGTCCCTGACTCTGCTTCTGCTGGGGCTTCTGCTGCTTCTGGAGGAGCTGATGATGATGCTTCTGGCGGTGGTGCTTCTGCTCGTGCTTACTCTGCTGAAGCTGCTCCTGGCAGTGGTGCTTCTGCTGGTGCGTACCCTGCTGAAGCAGCTCCTCGTCCTGCTGGTCCTGCTCGTCCTGCTCGTACTCCTGGACTTGCTCATCCTGCTCGTGCTCCTGGTCTTGCTCGTGCTCCTGGTCTTGCTGGAACTGCTGGTGCTTACTCTGCTGCTGCTGATCCTGGTCCTGCTGGTCCTGCTGCTGCTTCTGCTACTGCTGCTGCTGCTGCTGATGATGATCCTGCTAGTGCTGCTGCTGCTGCTGCTGATGATGATGATGATGATCCTGCTGGTGCTGCTGCTGGTGGTGGTGTGGAGGAGCAGCCCCTACTACCTGGGAGCCCCGATGATGAGGGCCCATCTGGTCCTGCCAAAGGGAGGAAGAGGCATATGCAGGGACGGGAGAGGAGGCAATACTCAATTGAGGAGGAACACGAGGATGAGGTGCTGGAGTGGCTGAGAGAGAACGACTATCTGTGGCGGAAGGGACACCGTCTCTACAGGGACACCAAGTGGAAGCATGCTGCTTGGAGAGAGAAGGTGGAGAGTCTGGGCTACACTTCGGAGGTGCTCCTTAGCTGGTAGAAGCACATGCAAACCTGGTACGGGAAGCTGCACCTCAAGAAATCTGGCCAGGCCACAGTTAAGCTGACAGACAGAGAGACCTACGTCATGGCTAGGTGCAGCTTCCTGGAGGGTGAGGTCCACCACCGAGGAGCACCAGCAGCCCCTCTCACTACCCTCTCTCTCCGGAAGCCTGCTGAGAGCCAGTCCTCTTCTGGGCGAGAGTCAGCTCCTGTCTCCAGGCATGTTTCTGTGGAGCATGCCATGGCGGAGAACCCCCCCACAGCTGTACTAACCGTGATGGAGCGCGTGGAGGACTCCCTGGTGCAGTGGGAGAAAGGAGACAGCACGTCCACCACAGCCCTACCCACATCCACCCCCAGCTCCACCTGCACAGAAAGGCACAGAGGCAGACTGGAGGGGCAGAGCCACACTGTCCTGCTGGAGATTAGGGACACCATTCAGAGCAGCATAGATATCCTCTCTCAGCTGGTCCACACTGACTCCTCATCCTCCAACTGCAAGCCCTTCCTCACCAATGTGAACCAGACCCTCATGGACATGGCAGAACCGCAGTACCAGGTGGTGAAGGACCGGATCACCGAGCTGCTTCACAACCCTCCAGACCCAGAGGAACCTGCTCCCACCCAGTCCAAGTCTGCTCCCCCACCCCAGGTGATGTCCCTCCCATTCAAAGGCTTTCCACAGGCCCTCACCTACCAGGGCTACAGCTACCAGGAGGTCCAGCAGCACAGGCAGCAGGCCTTCCCGGTCCAGGCACAGAGTCATCGGACGACACCGTTGCCAACAGTTCCACTGATGCCACCAATGCCACCCAGACCACTGATGCCACCGACGACACCGATGCCACCCACGACACCGATGCCACCCACACCAGTCCTCACACAGCTGCAGACCAGACAGCCCCACTACACTGCTCCTTCCTCCACCCCACAGCCAAGCCCGGCCTCAGTACATCTGTCCTCGGTACTAGGGCTGACACCCCATGGCATGGAGGAAGGAGCTCTCAACATCACAGGTCTGAGCCAGCTGTCTGAGAGCTTTCTCAACACACCGTCACCTGTTTTCCTCTCGGGGCAAGGCACCCCACTGGCGCTTCAGACAAGCACTCCAGCACCAGCCATCTCCACAGCACCTGGACTCTTCACCCCTGAGACTGGGCACAACCTCTGAGTGACCAAGAGGAGTGCCAGAGACTGGCTGACTGGCTCCCTGTGCACTTCATTTGGACACTAGACTTGGGTCATTTTTCTTTCACAGCTTGTTGCCAATAAAGTCTATCTTTGATTCACACACGTGCTTCATTTCTTTTTTTTTAATAAAGTCTTGGTGGAAACTTTTAGAAATGGTTTAAGCCTTTGCATGCTTGTGGGATGGGTTAAGATAGCAGTGGGGTGTGCAGTGATACCTTTGGTATGGGTAATAGCTGTGGGATGGGCAGGAATACTTGTCAGATGGGCAGGGATACCTGTGGGATGGGTTAGGATATCTGTGGGATGGGTTAAGATACCAGTGGGATGGGCAGGGATACCTGTGGAATGATCAGGGATACCTTTGGGATGGGTAATAGCTGTGGGATAGATAAACCTCCAGTGCAAGCATAGTGGGACTGTATGGTCCACCCTTCCAGGTGCCACACCTATGGCCCTTTACTATCAATAATAATGTAATAATCATCCACACATGTCAACACAAACACAACTCTTTATTAAGTGCCCTGTTCATTGTAGGCCCACCCAACATACGTGGCCCAATCTCATCAATGTGATGAGACAGGCTAAAGGAAGCATCCATTAAGCATCTATCATCCTGTCTTGCCACTCCACCGCTCCAGCTGGGGAGTTGCACCAGTGTTTCAGGAGGTTGCGCTGCTTCTTCCCTTCATGTGAGGCTCTGTTGGGGCCTTGTACATTGTTAATGTCTATCAGGTTTCGCCCTTGCCTCCATTCCCCAGGCTCCATCTCCCCATTGCCTTGTTGGAGGTCCACGAGCCTGTTCTGCAAGACTGGGTAGTGGGTGCGCATGAGATTGTGCAGGATGCAGCAAGCTTCCACAATCCTCCTCACGGTCTCTGGGTGATGCTGCATGGTGGTGAGAAGTACCTGGAACCTGTTGGCCAGGATGCCAAAGGTGTTCTCCACCACCCGCCTTGCCCTGGACAGCCTGTAGTTGAAGATCCTCTCTTCATGGGTGAAGAGTCTGGAGGTGTAGGGCTTCATGAGGTAGGTTCTGAGGGAGAAGGTGTCATCCCCCACGATGAAGTAGGGCACATCTTGTGTGTCATTGGGCAGTGGTTCTGGATCTGGGAAGCCCACGATGACGTTGTGGTGTTTTCCTTGGTCAACCTGGGTCTCAGCTGCTCCACAACTTCATCAAACATGGCTGGAGGCATCCTCCTGAAGTTTTGGAATGCACAAGTGTCTTCGTTCCTGAGCTCCACCATCAGCTTGTTGTACAGTACATACTCTGCTCTTCTCCCAATCCATCTTCGGACCCAGACGCTTCTTGGCCACCTCTTTTTCTTCCCGTAGTAGAGTTCACAAAGCCTGTAGATGGCTTCGCACTGTTGCAGAACGATGGTGGCTGCCAAAAAGACTTTGTTACTATCCATGGTGGACATGACTGGATGCTGTGGAAGAGCAAGAGGCAGATGAAGGCTGCAGAGGCCTGCACAGCTGGGCTGCTGGGCTGAAAGTGAGATCCAGATGAATTGATCCCCCTTTTTATAGGCAGTATAGGTTTTCCACTATGTGTCCCTTTGCATCCTCTAGGCATCCTCTAGACATCCTTAATATCTGAGATAGGTCCCCTCTGTGAACGTTTTTTCCATTTTAAATGCTTTCTTTGTGAGCTGCATCCACTTTCATCCTTTCTCCATCCGTTCTGCATCTGTTCGGCATCCGTTCCGTGTCCGTTCCACTTCCTCCCTGCGTCCGAGTGGATCGAGTTGCACAGATGTGTAGCGGATGCCTAGCGGATATAGCGGATGGGTAACAGATGCAGAACGGATGCCTAGCGGATGCAGAATGGACGCATTGGATACATTTTCCGCGCAAAAGTTTTGAGCAGTGGAAAACCCTCTGAGCGGATGAAACATCAATAGACAGATGCTGGACGGATAGAGAGGAAGCAAAACGAAGGCAATGAGTGCAGAACGGAATCATCGATTTAACCAATGGATGGTAAGTGTTTTTCTCTGTTTTACATCCTCTTTCCATCCGTTGGTGCAGTGACAGGGGCTTTAGCTAATTGAGCTTAGGAGAAAATTTCCAAAAGAGCAACAACAAAAACAAGTTATTATACATTATGGTAGATATTTTATGACCCTATCCTTCCTTGACCTCTGTAACTTATGACAAGTACTTTTGAGATGAAAGATACATAAAACACTTTGAACAAACAAGGATAATAAAATATGTGGCGGTGCCTTGAGCTTTGTTGCTGCAGTGAAAGATCTGACAGAGAAGGAAAACTGTCATTGCAAATTTCACCCATGTTGGGTCCAGAAACTAAAACTGTCCTTCATGCCCATCAGTATTGGATGATAATGAAGGCATACTGATAGTATATCAGATGGATCCACTTGATCCCCTGGCATGGGAAGTTGCACAATTTATTTGAAAGAGAATTGAAACCTTTCTTCTTAAAAAGGACATAGAATATGAAGGCAGAAAGAAATTCTGGACAAAAGAGAAGTGAAAAATGAAGTTTCTGGCTGAAGCTTCATGATTTTGAGGGACTGTACCAGGAAACTAGGATTGCTTTGCTGTAGTCCTATGGCTGTCAGTTTCCAGAAGTCAGGAATTTTGATTCATTCCTGAATCCTGAATCAGGATCGGCTTCAAAAGTATTACAAGTTTGTTTTATGCAACCTTTACCCAAGAATTTTAACTACTAATGGTCAAGATGAATTGGTACCAAATAGAGTCAACAGACTTCAAGGAGGGGGGGGGGTTGGATTTAGGTCTCTTACAGAAGCCTAGAGAGTCCCAAGGATGATGCATTTGACACCACCCTTAATCTCATCCTGGTCATCTACACCACAGGTGTCAAACTCACTTCATCACATTGCTGTCACGTGACATATCACAATGTTTTTCCCCCTTCAGGGAGCTGGGGTGGGCATAGCCTGTGTGTAATGCTATCTGGCCCATAGGCTGCCATTTGACACCTCTGTCCTATAGGGTTCCCCAACAAACCATCCCAGTGTTCATAAAATATGAACCATAAGATAGACAATACAAATAAAATGGAATTTATTATAGCCTTAAGGGCAGATACAAACAAAATATTGAATAAAAGAAGTATTACTTATCTATCATCTATTATCTACCTCTATCCATCCATCCATCCATCCATCCATCCATCCATCCATCCATCTATCTATCTATCTATCTATCTATCTATCTATACACACATATACACACACATGTACAAACCCACATATATGTGTATAACAGAAAAGCAATATGTACAATGGATTCTATAAATACTTAAGAACATAATTAATAAAATAAAACCAAACAAAATACTGTTACAAGAAGGTCCAATGCTAAATAATTTGAATGGCTATTTTTGAGTTCTTGCCTGAGAGTATTAGATTAAGTAGAAATCACAATCCCTACCTGGAAATTTCTTCAAAATAGGTTATATAAGAGTCCTTATAAGTGATTATATATGAATATGATGACTTATTTAATGGCTGCATCATTTAGAGAACAAAATTCTAGTGACTGTATGTTGAGGACTGCCTGTATTTTTATATATTGCTGACATGGTATAATGAAGCATTAAGCTTTTAGGTTGAAGGCTTTAATCTATACCAGAATATTCCAATGTACTTTTATTTCCCCACAAGTACTGGATTAATATAAATTAATCTTAATATTAATTAATCTTAATAATTAATTAATTTTAATAGAATTGCTGTTTTCTCATAATTTTCTTCCCATAAGACAACATACAGCTAGAATCAAGGCACAGCAATGAAAGAACAGAAAAAGGAAATGAATGGCATTGGCAAGAAACCACACCAAAAGGGGGAAACTAAGGATTAAAATGTAAAAATGTACATTAAAATACATTAAAAAATACATTAAAAAAATACATTAAAAATGTAACACAGGGGTCACAGAAGGTGTGCACTTGTTGTGTAGCAACATGATGAAATTAAAATAAATGTTTCCTCATCTTACTTTCTTGTATACAAAGAAAAGGATCTATGGGATTTTTAGATTTTTCATTACATAAGAAGTCTAGCTTAATTCCAGCTTAGTCAGAGGGCCCCTCTCAGCAAACTCTTATTTAGAGTAGGCTTAGAGCATTGATGTTTACACTTTTGTTCAGCCCATGTGTAGTTTTGTACAACTAGGGAACTCTTTATGTTATTTCATTTAGTTTCTTGTATTAAGGGCCTGTCACATAGGCCAACAGATGCAAAACATATGTGAAAAGGACACAGCGGACGAGAAAATTTTCCATCCGTTGTTATCCGCTCTCAAAAGTGCCCCAAATTTGCATAAACAGAGCAGACAACAACGGAAAGGAACGGACGGGGAGAGGACGTAGCGAGGATGTTAAGCGGATGCTTCACGGAAGCCTAGCAGATGGAAGCGGATGGAAGCGAATGGCACATCCGCAGGGCTACCGGGGGAGCACAGCGAAGCTGACGTGCAGCAGAAGGAACGGATGCAGAGCAGATGCCTAGCAGATGAAGCGGATGCATCACGGAAGCCTAGCGGATGCCTAGTGGATGCGAAGCATTCACTGCACATGCGGGGAGAATGCATTGCGTCAGCCCCACGGATATAAAAGGATGCAGCTCACAAGCAGGTCACCATTCAGAGGAAATTCAGCATTCATTCTGCTTCCAGACACATCTCCAGCCAACAACCATGGGAAAGAAGAGGAAGCCTGTGCCATCTTCTTCCAGCCCTGGCAAGAAGGACAGGGCCACCATCCCACCCCCTGGCACTGACTCTGCTTCTGCTGGGGCTTCTGCTCCTCGGGCTGACTCTTCTGGTGCTGGTGCTTCTGCTGGTGCTGCTCCTGGTGCTGGTGCTTCTGCTGGTACTTACTCTGCTGGCGCTGCTCCTGGTGCTTCTGCTGGTGCTTACTCTGCTGGCGCTGCTCCTGGTACTGGTGCTTCTGCTGGTGCTTACTCTGCTGGCGCTGCTCCTGGTGCTGGTGCTTCTGCTGGTACTTACTCTGCTGGCGCTGATTCCTGGTGCTGGTGCTTCTGCTGGTGCTTACTCTGCTGGCGCTGCTCCTGGTACTGGTGCTTCTGCTGGTGCTTACTCTGCTGGTGCTGCTCCTGGTGCTGATGCTTCAGCTGGTGCTTATTCTGCTGGTGCTGCTCCTGGTCTTGCTGGTCCTGCTGGTGCTCCTGGACCTGCTGGTGCTGCTGATGCTCCTAGTGCTGCTGGTGCTGCTGGTCCTGCTGGTTCTGCTGGTGCTGCTTTTTCTGCTACTGTTGTTGTTGCTGCTGCTGGTGGTGGTGGTGTGGTGGAGGAGCCCCTAGAACCCCGAAGCCCCTCTGATGAGGGCCCAGATGGTCCTGCCAGAGGGAGGAAGAGGCATACGCAAGAACGGGAGAGGAGTGAATACTCCATCGAAGAGGAACATGAGGATGAGGTGCTGGAGTGGTTGAGGGAGAACGAGTATCTATGGCGGAAGGGACACAGCCTCTATTGCAACACCAGAAGGAAGCAGGCTGCTTGTAGAGAGAAGGCAGAGAGCCTGGGCTACACTTCGGAGGTGCTCCTCGGCTGGTGGAAGCACATGCACAACTGGTACGGGAAGCTGCACTTCAAGAAATCTGGCAAGGCCATGGTCAACCTCACTGACCGGGAGACCTACGTGATGGCCAAGTGCAGCTTCTTGGAGGGTGAGATCCGCCACTGAGGAGCAGCCCCTCTGACAACCCTCTCTCTCAGGCAGCCCACAGAGAGCCAGTCCTCTTCTGGCCAAGAGTCAGCTCCTGTGTCCAGGCAGGTATCTGTGGAGAGTCCCACAACATAGACCCCACCGACAGCTGCACTCCCCGTGGTGGAGCGCATGGAGGAACCCCTGATGCAGTGGTAGCAAGGAGAGGGCAATTCCACCAGAGCCCAACCCGCATCCACCCCCAGCTCCACCTCCACAGAAAGCAGGCAGAGAGCCAGACCGGAGGGGCAGAGCCACACTGTCCTGCTGGAGATCAGGGACACCATCAAAAGCAGCGTAGATCTCCTCTCTCAGCTGGTACACACCGACATACCATCCTCAAACCGCAAGCCCTTCCTCACCTATGTCAACATGACCCTCATGGACATGTTCTAATCACAGTACCAGGTGATAAAGGACAGAATCACCAGTCTTCTGCACAACCCTCCAGGCCCAGCTGAACCTGCTCCGACCCAGTCCAGGTCTGCTCCTCCACCCTAGGTGATGTCACAGCCCTTCCAAGATTTTCCACAGGCCCTCATCTACCAAGGCTACGACTACCAGGAGTTCCAGCAGCACAGGCAGCCCTTCCCAGTCCAGGCACAGGTTCATCGTATGCCACTGGTGCCACCGATGCCACTGATGCCACTGACACCACCGATGCCACTGACACTACAGATGCCACCGATGCCACAGATGCCACCCACGCCTCACCTTGCTCACCTGCAGACCAGACAGCCTCACTACACTCCTCCTTCCTCCACCCCACAGCCAAGCCCGGCCTCACAACATCTGTCATCGGTCTTGGGACTGACACCCCATGTCATGGAGGAAGGGGCTCGCAACATCACAGGACTGAGCCAGCTCTCTGAGAGCTTCCTCCACACACCATCTCCTGTTGTCCTCTCGGGGCCAGGCACCCCAATGGCACCTCAGACCAGCACTCCAGCAGCAGCCACCTCCACAGCAACTGGACCCTAAACCCCTGAGACTATGGGCATGCCTCAGAGTGACTGAGAAGAGTGCCAGAGACTGGGTGGCTACCTGTTGACTTTATCTTTGCTTGGGACCCTTGGGTCATATTGCTTTTACAGCTTGTTATTAATAAAAATTATCTTTGCTTCACACACTTGGTTCAGTTCTTTTACAAAATAAAGTCTTGGTGGAAACTGTTAGAAATGGTTTAAGCCTTTGCATGCTTGTGGGATGGGTTAAGATAGCAGTGAGATGGGCAGGGATACCTGTGGGATGGGTAATAGCTGTGGGATGGGTTAGGATACCTGTGGGATGGGTAATAGCTGTGGGATAGATAAACCACCAGTGCAAGCATCCATTAAGCATCTACCATCCTGTCTTGCGACTCCACTGCTCCAGCTGGGGAGTTGCACCTATGTTTCAGGAAGTTCTGCTGCTTCTTTCCTTCACGTGAAGCTCTGTTGGGGCCTTGCACATCCACAGTATCTATCAGGTTTCACCCTTGCCTCCATTCACCAGGCTCCATGTCCCCATTTCCTTGTTGGAGGTCTATGAGCCTGTTCTGCAACACTGGGTAGCGGGTGCGCATGAGATTGTGCAGGATGCAGCAAGCTTCCACGATGTTCCTCACGGTCTCTGGGCGATGCTGCATGGTGGTGAGAAGTACCTGGAATCTTTTGGCCAGGATGCCAAAGGCGTTCTCCACCACCCGCCTTGCCCTGGACAGCCTGTAGTTGAAGATCCTCTCTTCACGGGTGAGGCATCTGGAAGTGTAGGGCTTCATGAGGTAGGTTCTGAGGGAGAAGGCGTCATCCCCCACGATGAAGTAGGGCACATCTTGTGTGTCGTTGGGCACGGGGTCTGGATCTGGAAAACCCATGATGAGGTTGCGTTCCAGCCCCTCCTTGAGGTGACTGGCGTTGTATACCTGGGCATCTGAACATGAGCCGTTGCCTGAAGCATCGATGTACATGAACTTGTAGTCAGCATCGACCATGGCAAAGAGGATGATGCTGAAGAAGCCCTTTTAGTTGTGATAAGTGGACCCTGATTTGGCTGGAGCTTTGCAGGCCATGTGCTTGCCATCTATGGCTCCAACAGTGTGGGGGAAGTTCCACTTCTGATACCACTGCTCTGCAACTTTCTTCCAGCCTTCTTCAGTGGAGGGGCACTGGAGGAGCTCCTCCAGGTATTCTTCAATGATGGCCTGCACCACTTCTCCTACCACAATGCTGATGGTGTTGTGTGGCACCCTCCAGCCGTACTACATGCTCCTGTTCGTGGCCCTGGAGGCCAGGTGGCGCAGAGTCAGTGCAACCTTCAGCCCAGGGTCCAGGCTGGGCCAGAAGTTGGTGTTTTCCTTGGTCAACCTGGGTCTCAGCCGCTCCACAACTTCGTCAAACATGGCTGGCGGCATCCTCATGAAGTTCTGGAATGCATGAGAGTCTTCGTTCCTCAGCTCAACCATCAGCTTGTTATACAGTCCGTACTTGGCTCTTCTCGTGATCCATCTTCAGACCCAGACATTTCTTGGATGCCTCCTTTTCTTTGCGTAGAACAGGTGAAAGAGCCTGTATAGGGCTTTGCACTGTTGTAGAATGATGGCGGCTACCAAAAGGAGTTTGTGATGATCCATGGTGGAGATGACTGGATTCTGTGGAAGAGCAAGAGCCAGATGAAGGCTGAAGAGGTCTTCACTGCAGGGCTGCTGGACTGAAAATGAGATCCAGGTGATTTCCTCCCCCTTTTTATAGGAAATATAGGTTTTCTGCTAGGTGTCCTTCTGCATCTTCTAGGCATCCTGCAGACATCCTAAACATCCGAGATGCATCCCCTATACGAATGTTTTTTCCGTTTTAATGCTTTGTATGTGAGCTGCATCCGCTTTCATCCTTTCTACGTCCATGCTACTAATGCTGCGTGTCTGTTCCGTATCTGTTTCGCTTCCTCCCTGTGTCCGTTTTCCGCTGGAGTGGATGCGAGTTGCGTGGATGAGCAGAGGATGCCTAGCGGATATAGAAGATGCGTAACTGGTGACAACGGACATATAACGGATGTTCCCCATATGTGTAGTGGATGTAGAATGGACGCGTTGGATACTTTATCCGCTCAAAATGTTTTGTGCAGCTCAAAACTTTTTGAGCAGATGAAATGTCAATAGATGGATGCTGGACTGATAGAGAGTATGAAAAACGGGCGCAGTGAATACAGAACAGATGCATTAACCAATGGATGGCAAGTGTTTCTCTCCATTTTACATCCTCTTTTGATCCGTTGGTGCTATGTGACAGGGGCTTTAAATAAGATGGATGAATGTTGTGTCTATGTTAGGCGATTCTGTTTGTTGTTTTTTTCAGAAAGATTTTGACTATTGTCAAGTTGTTGCCTATGTGACATTTGTCATTTAGCACAAATGGCAGGCCCAATCATTGGCATAAGAGTCTTTAGTAGTTAAAGCAAAGTTACCATGCGCAAGGCTGTCAAACTCCCGGTCCACAAGCTGGATGTAATGCTTCTTGCACTGGCCATGCCCATGTCCAGTTCAATGAAGAGAGAAAAAGTCCTCATGCATCACATGACACTGCCATGACAACATGAGTTTGAGAACCCTGCTTTAGAGGTAGCTAAAGCTAGAGGTAGATTTAAACATAATCAGTGCTTCTGTTTCACATGTCTGTTTTCTTAGATGCAGCAGAGGCCAAACCAAGCAAAAATCAAAAGTCTTCTCCATACATCAGAAAATAAAACTTAATCCAACCCATCCATCCATTCATTATGGTCACAGACCACCAAATAAAAGCATTAAAACAATAATAGTAGCAAAAAAATAAAAGACAAAGAGAATAATATGTTGCAATTGATGGTGGCTTAAAAGTGGACAGTTAAAGTTTGTCTAATTTGATATAGAGCATAGCATAATTTAGAAACGAAAAACAAAACTTAAATGAGTAGACAGCATTATAGTATTTGTATTTATGCATTTGTTTTCTCCAGTGCTCCAAGTCATTTTCCCACCAAGGCCATCATAACTTTGAACCATCATAAATTGAGAACTACCTAGAGTTGTTCTTCGTACTTCTTATTAGACTAAAGAGAGATAAAAGGATTTCTTCTCTCTGTTTCATTTCAAAATAATGGTATGCACAGCTATTATGCGTAGTTTTCTTTGTACCAATAAAGGATCATTTTAATACCCTTTCAAGTAAATATACTAGCAAATAATCTTTCTCCTTCACATAGAGAAATAGAATCTTGCAGTAGGATCATCCATTAGTTTTCCTTAAGGGACTGGATGTTTCTATTTTATTGATGGGGGAACAATGAATTTTCAACAATGCATTAATCTCTACCCTGTCAGTCAGAAGGAGTCTGATAGCACCTTTTCAGCCTGACAGATGTTACTAAAAGGCATACATTTTGGTCAGCTGCAGCTCACTTCATCTGAGTAGATAAATTGATGTTGGGTTTTGTTCAGTGGGCATGCAGAGTGAAGAGGCAGGACACAGCACTCACAGGTAGTTCTGTTATTAGTTCTATTTAAAACACAAGCCGCTCAGCCGTGGCTGGCACTGGCTTATAGAGCTGGCGCTGTCCAGCATTTCAGCCACTGATGGGACTTTCTTTCTATCACCAGTGGCCGGACCAATGAGTGGAGTCTAACATCAGACTCCACTTTTCTGATCATATCTGGTAATACATAACACCCCTCCTCTTCTAGCTGGAATTTCACCAATCAGCATTTGTATACCTTATGTAGTCTTATAGATAGGCAACTCACTCGTTCCTGGGATGGTGTGCTGTTCAGACAGGCCTGCTGTAGCTCTATGGAACAGTCTTGAAGTTGTCTTGAGATGTGGCAGGGTTCATCAAGCCTGAGGCTTTGGAAGGGACCTCCCCTTCTAAAGCTAAGTGTTCTGACATCCTCTTTGAGTTTGACACTATGTAGTTACTTACTTCTGTGTGTACTGTGACTGGAGTATTTACCAGGGCCAGTTCTGGTTGTGTGTGTCCAGCTTCTGGTTGGTTGTCCAAGATAGTAACCGGGCCTCTGATCTGGTCAAAGTACCTGTTCCACAGTTTTCCCTCTTCCATCTCCACCCTGTATGATCTGGGGCTGGAGATTCATACAACTTTAAGGCTAGGTCACATCGCCTGACGGATGCAAAAAGTATGTAAAAAGGACACAGCGGACGAGCAAATTTTCCATCTGTTGTTATCCGCTCTCAAAAGTGCCCCAAATTTGCATAAAGAGAACGGAAAAGAACGGATGGGGGGAGGATGTAGCGTGGATGTAAAATGGATACTCAACGGAAGCCTAGTGGATGAAAGCAGATGGAAGCAGATGGCAAGTCCGCAGGGCTTCCAGGGGAGCATAGCAAAGCGGACGCGTAGCGGCAAGAGCGGATGCGTAGCGGATGATGCAGATGCATAGCGGATGCATAGCGGATGCGTAGCAGATGTGTAGCGGATCACTGCACATGCGGTGAGGATGCATTGCGTCAGCCCCACGGGTATAAAAGGAGGCAGCTCGCAAGCAGGTCACCATTCAGAAGAAAGACCTGCTGCCAGAGACATCTTCATCAGAGATCATGGGGAAGAAGAGGAAGCCTGTGCCATCTTCTGCCAGCCCTGGCAAGAGGGATAAATCCACCATCCCACCCCCTGGCGCTGACTCTGCTGCTGCTGCTGCTGCTGCTGCTTCTGTTGGTGCTGCTGCTGCTTCTTCTGCTGCTGGTGCTGGTGCTGCTTCTTCTGCTGCTGGTGCTGGTGCTGCTTCTCCTGCTGCTTCTCCTGCTGCTACTGTGGTGGACCAGCCCCAAAGCCCTGAAAGCCCTGATACTGAAGGCCCTGCCAGAGGGAGGAAGAGGCAAGGCAAGGAGAAAAAGAAGGGAGAGAGGTAGCAGTACTCCATCGCAGAGGAGCATGAGGAGGAGGTGCTGGAGTGGCTGAGGAGAACGAGTACATGTGGAGGAAGGGTCACAGGCTGTATAGAGACACCAAGCAGAAGCAGGCGGCTTGGAGCCAGAAGCCTGGGCTACACTGCTGATGTCCTCCTCGGAAGGTGAAAGCGTATGCACACCTGGTACGGGAAGCTGCACCTGAAGAAGTCTGGCCAGGCCGCGGTCAAGCTCACCGACTGAGAGACCTACGTCATGGCAAAGTGCAGCTTCCTGGAGGGTGAGGTCCACCACTGAGGAGCAGCCCCTCTGTCTACCCTCACTCTCAGGCAGCCCAGCTCTTTATTAATGCCCTATTCATTAATTAATTATTCATTAATTCCCTCAGCTCCACCATCAGCTTGTCATAGAGTCCAAACTCTGCTCTTCTCGCGATCCATCGTTGGACCCAGACACTTCTTGGCTGCCTCCTTTTCTTCCTGTAGAAAAGAGCCTGAAGAGGGCTTGGTTCTGGTGTTGAATGATGGCGGCTACCAAAAGGAGCGTGCGATGATCAATGGTGGAGAAGAATGGATGCTGTGGAAGAGCAAGAGCAAGGCTGAAGAGGTCTGCACACCAGGGCTGCTGGAGTGATAGTGAGATCCAGGTGATTTCCTCCCCCTTTTTATAGGAAATGTTGGTTTTCCATTAGGTGTCCTTCTGCATCCTCCAGATATCCTCCAGACATCCTAAATATCCGAGATACATCCCCTATATGAACATTTTTTCTATTTTAATGCTTGATATCCAAGCTGCATCCACTTTCATCCTTTCTATGTCTGTGTCAGCCTTCAAGATCTTCTACTATTGCTTTGCATATTTCGGCTGTCATAAGAAACGGGAAGGGATAGGTCTGGGAAGTGAGCAGGAGGTGTTACATTCTTCTGTTGTGTAAATTGGGGGGGGAAGCATACAATAGAGTTAGGTTTCTATTTCTCACTTAGCTTTCTTTTCTCTGCACAACTGCAACCCGTTATCAAAATATTCCAAGGTCAACGGACAGAGGCCTCATCATCACCTGAAGATGCCCACATGATCATATTCACAACTTCTAATTGGAAGTGTCATCTGAACTATTAAGGGTGGGAACAATTCCATCACTTTGTATATGTGAATTGCACGCCTAATTTCTCAGATTCAGAATTCTTTGGTTGCTACCACTTCACTTTCAGTAAAAGATATCTTTTCTCTAAACTAAAGAGTCTAAGTATTTCTTTCCTGGATTTTGAATGGAGCTCCGCCTGACATTATTCTGAATCTCCCTACCAGCCCACCCGGAGAGAATACCCAATTTTCTTCTGAGGGGGCCTGGACATTATGTCATCTTCAAATAGTGACCAAGAGGATCTGGGAGCCATTGGAGGGCAAGATTCTGTGCTGGTGCAGGAAGCCCAATCGCTAGCAGAGCTCAGTCTGGAAGAGGATCCAGCTGTGAAGCCCAAATGGTCGGTGGGGTTTGGTTGGAAAGATCCAGAGAAGGACCACCCCCCCGGGGTCACAACTACCTGCTGGCATGGAAAAGAGGAGCCTTGGCAAGAGAAGGAAAAGAGGGAACTCTTACTGGATCAAGCCAGGAGACTCCTGAATGAAGCCTTTGAACAACCCCAAGCTGCACAAAGGTATGAAGGGGGAGGGGAAGTAGCCCCAGCCAGAAGAAGCCAGCAGCTCCCTCTCCCATAAATCAACCCGATCCAGCAGCAGCCCCGGGGCTTTCAGCGGGAGGTGTGAGTCCTAGAAGGCGTAGAGCTCCTAGGCTGCCTCCATAAGAAGTAAAATACGGGGGGGATACCAAAACCTTGGGATTTTTCCTAGCTCAAGTTTGGAGCCATATGGAAGAATACGGGAAGGACTTTCCCTCAGAAGCAGCCAAAGTGAGGTGTGTTACCAGGGCTCTGGAGGGAATAGCGGCAGAATGGATGGTGACCTTGCATTATGATAATGCTCCTCAGTTGCTGAACTACAACCTGTTCATGGCTGCACTGAGGGCTAGGTTTGAGGACCCACTGGCAGAGCGCAAGGCCCGAATTAGGATGAAAACCATAAGGGGCGGAGATCTGTGGCTGATTACACCCAAGAATTTAGACAGTTAACTGGCCATTTCCGAGGCTGGCCCCAAGAAGCCCTGTTAGAACTGTTTAAAGATAGTTTAAATGAAGATGTGTACCAGAGATGCATTGCTAGAAGAGACCCCAATGACTTGCAGATGTGGTACTTGCTGGCAGAAGAAGTGGAGATTGATTTAACCCAAAGCAAACGGTGGGGAGATTATGGGTGGAGCAAGTTTCCCCCCCCACGTCCTCAAGAGGCTCCTAAATCTCAGAGGGGAAGAGTGGCGGCAAGACCCAACCCCTTGGCCTGCTTCCGATGCGGGAAGGAAGGTCACCGGGCTGTGAACTGCAGAGTCAAGCCGGAGCCAAAGGGGGCGCCAAAGGAAGGAAAGAAACCTGAAAAATCCCCAGCGAAGCCTCGTGAAACAGCACTAAAGTCGAAAGGGACGGCAGAGGTCGCCCCTCCTGCAGGAGAGGAATCAGAAACCCCAGTGACCCCTGAGGAGAGGATTTCGACTCAGAAGACGACTTCCTGGTAAGTCCAAGCGTGGGCCCTATGACCATTCCGGTGAAGTTGAGGGTACCCAATTCAGGAGTCGAAGGGGAAATGCTAGCCCTGTTAGATTCTGGGTGCACCAGGTGTATAATCAACACAGAAGTAGTGAAGAAAATGGGCCTAAAGCTAAAACCTTTGAAGATTCCCATTTCCTTTTGCCAACTAGATGGATCAGTGGCTGGAGGTTGCCCCGCACGTTTTGTCACGGAACCTATAGAAATGGTCATGGGAGAGCATGATGAGACCCTGTGTTTTATTGTGGTTCCTGGGATGGAGCAACCATTAATACTGGGACTGCCCTGGCTCCAGAAATGGAACCCCCAGGTTAACTGGAGGAAGGGGTTGTTGCACATACGCACAAAGCAGCGACCAAGAGGAGGGGCCAGATCCCAGCCGAAGCCTGAGGACCTAATTGAAATAGCTTCCACAGGTACTGAACCCGTGAAAGGGGAGGAGAAAATTCCCAACGAGTATTGGGATTTAAAAGAAATGTTCAGTGAGAATGCCTCGGATGAGCTTCCCCCACACCGGCCAACAGACTGTGCTATTGAGATCTTGCCTGGGGTGAAGCTCCCGAAACCAAAGTTGTACTCAATGACCCCACGGGAATTCGAAGAGCTAAGATTGTTTAGAGATAAAAATCTGGAACGTGGTTTCATTCAACCTGCTAGACCCCGGGTAGCGACCCCAGTGTTGTTCCAGGAAAAGAAAGATGGTTCCAAGCGCTTGGTGGTGGATTACAGAAATTTGAATGCTATTTCTGTGGAAAACGTGTACCCCCTTCCTTAGATGAAGGACATGTTGGCCCATTTAGCAAAGGGAAAGATTTTCACGAAGTTGGATTTGAGAGAAGCATGCTACCGAATTCGAATTAAGGAAGGGGATGAGTGGAAGACCGCTTTTAACTGCCCGATGGGTTGCTTCCAATTCAACGTTCTTACTTTTGGTTTACAAGGGGCCCCAGCTGTATTCATGCAAATGATCAACCAAGTGTTACATGAACATTTATACAGGGGGGTTCTGGTTTATCTTGATGATATCCTTATCTACACGGAAACTCTGGATGAACATGTGAAACTAGTGCGATCGGTTCTACAGAAACTGTGTGCTGCTAAGTTGTATGCTAAATTGTCAAAGTGTGAATTCCACCAAGACAAAATTGACTATTTGGGATATCGCATTTCATCTGAAGGCATAGAAATGGATCCAGAGAAGGTGCATGCCATTCTGGAATGGGCTCCACCATGCACCAGAAAACAACTTCAAAGCTTTTTGGGATTTGCAAATTTTTACCGGCAATTCATCCTGACGTTTGCTAAGATAGCAATGCCCATCACAAATCTCTTAAAAACAAAAGGGGAGGTGAAGCCAAGGCCAGGAAAGCCGCTGGAGTGGTCCATGGAGTGCTAAGCAGCTTTTGAAAAGCTAAAACGACTGTTTGCTGCAGAACCAGTGCTGAAGCACCCGGATATGGACACTCCTTTCATGATTCAAGCCGATACAAGTGATGTGGCTATTGGAGCGGTGTTACTTCAAAACAACGAGAAAGGGACCTTACAGCCTTGTGCATATACCTCCCGTAAGCTGTCTGAAACAGAGAGAAGATGGGCCGTCTGGGAGAAAGAAGCTTTTACAGTTCGTTGGGCCTTGCTGACCTGGAGACATTTCCTGGAAGGAGCAAAACACCCGTTTGAGGTATGGACTGATCATAAGAATTTGGAAGCCTTAAAAACGCCCTGGAAACTGTCCCCTAAACAAGTTCACTGGGCCCAGTACTTCAAGCGATTCAATTTCTCATTGAAGTACATTCCAGGAGGGAAGAACTTCATGGCGGATGCTCTCTCTAGACTATCCCAATATAATAGTATGCGCCAGGAGGTGATAAGCCCAATTGTCTCAGCCAAACATCTAGCCGCCCCAGTGATCACCAGAGCCCAAAAGAAGAACCAAGAAGTGGTTTTATCGAATGACCTAACTGAACAATTAAAAGAAGCTTTAAAACTGGACGAATGGTTCCTGGCTCATTCAAGTGACTATACAGTTACAGATGGTTTGGCTTGGGTGGGGGCCAAGTTGTATGTGCCACAGGTGCTGAGGGGCCAAATACTACAACAGGCTCATGATTCTAAAGCAGCTGGCCACTTCGGATTTGTGAAGACCTTACATCTGGTTAAGCGGCAATTCTGGTGGCCTACTTTAAAGAAGGACATTGAAGCTTATGTAGCTAGCTGTCCAATTTGTGCTTCAGCAAAGAGACCTCCTGGTAAGCCAGTAGGATTGTTACAAAATGTAGCTAGACCAACGGCCCCCTGGAAGGAAATCTCTATGGACTTTATAGTAGAATTGCCCGAAAGTGGTGGAAACACGGTCATCTGGGTAGTGACTGATTTGTTTTCCAAACAAGTACATTGCATACCTTGTTCCAAGATTCCCTCTGCTAAGACGCTGGCTAAACTAATTATTTCACATATCTATAGGTTACATGGCATTCCGGAATGCATAATCTCTGACAGAGGGGTCCAGTTTACCTCAAATTTTTGGAAAGAGTTCCTGAAGTAAATAGGCTCTGCCCAGGGGTTAAGCTCCGCCCACCCACCCCCAAACTAATGGGGCCTGTGAGAGGACTGACGCAGTGTTAGAACAATATCTTAGATGTTACATAAATTATCAACAAGAAAACTGGTCCGAATTATTACCATTTGCCGAAGTGGCATATAACAACTCCGGACATAGTAGTACTGGATTCACTCCATTTAAAGTGGTTTTGGGACAAGATTTCGTTCCCATACCTGAACTTCCTCATGAAAAACCTAACATTCATTCGTTGGATGAATGGATAACTCAACTCTAACTTTACTGGCCAGTGACACGCAAAGCGTTAGATGAGGCCCACCAAGCTCATAAGAAATTTGCAGACAAGAAAAGATCCCCACAGATAGAATATAAAGTGGGTGACAAGGTTTTCCTATCCACCAGATACCTGCAGACCACTCAAAAGTCAAAGAAGCTTGGTCCTAAGTATGTTGGTCCTTTCACAATTGAACAGATTATAAATCCTGTAACAGTCCAGCTGAACTTACCCAAAACTCTTCGACGAATTCATCCGGTTTTCCATGTTAGTTTGCTAAAACCTGAACATACTTCTGATTTAAGACCCATCCAGGCTGAACCTCCCATACCAATACTGATTGAAGGTGAACAACATTTTGAAGTTAAAGAAATTCTGGACTCTCGCAAATGGAGGGGTCGTCTCCAGTATCTTGTAGCCTGGAAACATTTCCCTTCTTCGCAAGCCAAATGGGTGAACGAAACCAACGTTAAAGCCCCTAAGTTGATCAAAGCATTTCATTCCAAGTATCCTGATAAGCCTTAGGAGTGTATTGTTTTGTAATTGTTTAATGATTAATAAATGTCTTTATATTTTCTCCTCTCTCTCCTCTAGGACTGATGCTTTTCCTTTTTCTAGGAGGGCCGAATGTCAGCCTTCAAGATCTTCTACTATTGCTTTGCATCTTTTGGCTATCATAAGAAATGGGGGGGGGAGGAAGGGGTAGGTCTAGGAAGTGAGCTGGAGGTGTTACATTCTTCTGTTGTGTAAATGGGGGGGGGAAGCATACAATAGAGTTAGGTTTCTATTTCTCGCTTAGCTTTCTTTTCTCTGCGCAACTGCAACCCATTATCAAAATATGCCAAGGTCAATGGACAGAGGCCTCATCATCACCTGAAGATGCCCACATGATCATATTCACAACTTCTAATTGGAAGTGTCATCTGAAAGTGTCATCCATCACTTTGTATATGTGAATTGCGCGCCTTATTTCTCAGATTCAGAATTCTTTGGTTGCTACCACTTCACTTTCAGTAAAAGATATCTTTTCTCTAAACTAAAGAGTCTAAGTATTTCTTTCCTGGATTTTGAATGGAGCTCCACCTGACAGTCTGTGCTACTAATGCTGTGTGTCCGTTCCACGTCCGTTTCGCTTCCTCCCTGTGTCCGTTTTCTGATGGAGTGGATTTGAGTTGCGCAGATGCGCAGCAGATGCCTAGCGGATATAGCGGATGCGTAATGGATGACAACGGATGTATAACGGATTTCCCCATATGCGTAGCGGATGTAGAATGGACACGTTGGATATTTCCTCTGCTCAAAAAGTTTTGTGCAGCTCAAAACTTTTTGAGCAGATGAAATCACAGTAGACGGATGCTGGATGGATAGAGAGTATGAAAAACGTATGCAGTGAGTACACAACGGATGCATCGCGTTTTCAAACGGAGGGCAAGCTTTTTTTGTCCATTTTACATCCTCTTTGCATCCGTTGGTGCAGTATGACATGGGCTTTAGTCGGGACCCAGATCAGGCCCCTTTGTGTAATTATTTGTGTAGATTGGGTGCCCTATGATGAAGTGCCTGCACTTTCCTGTGGAGTCTGTGGGGACCTTGTTGTTACAGTTGGGGTGTATTCTGCCTTTGGCCCATCAGTAGTTCAGCTGTTGTTGCATTGGGTGCGATGTGTTGGACTAATAGTATCCTGTCAATCCTTGCCCAGGCCCATCCTCTTGAGCGTTTCCTTCATGGTTCTGACCATTCTCTCTACTTGCCCATTGGTGGCTGGGTGTACATGGGCCCATTGGTGGCTAGGTGTACATGTGCCCATTGGTGGCTGGGTGTGCTTGTGCATGTTGGATCTCCAGCCCCACTAAAAACCGCTCAAAAGTCTGCACTGTGAATTGCAGCCCATTGTTGGACACTAGGATGTCCGGCAGCCCATGGGTAGCAAATAGTGTCTGAAACACCCTTATGATGGCCTTGGCAGTGGTTGACCTCATAATGATTACTTCCATCCACTACTATTAAGAAAGTTTGTCCTTGGCAGGGCCCGGCAAAATTGATGTGCACCCAGGCCCATGGGGATGTGGTCATTTCCCACTTCATGGGGGTTGCCAATGAGGGTGCAGGTTGAGATTCTTGACATGGGGTGCAAGCGGGGACTCAGGCCTCAACCTCCTTGTCTATCCCTGGCCACCTTACATAGCTTCTGGAGAGGGCTTTCATCTGTACAATCCCCAGGTGGCTCTCATGCAGCAATGTCAGTACCCTAGCCCTTCATGGTGGGGGGATGACCACCCTCTCTCCCCACAGCAGGCAACCCTTAATCACTGATAATTCAGTTTGTCTGTTTTTGAATGGCTTCAATTCATCCCCATCTATGATTTTTGGACATCCCTTTCACACCCATTTTGAAATCCATGCCATACTTTTGTCCTTAGCCATCAGTCTCACGATCTCTGTCGAAGTCATCAGACTGGGCTGGAGGCTTGCCACCAAGAACATGGAAGTGGATGGCACTAGGTCTTTAGCAAGATCTGGATGGTGTCAGTATTGGGAATTTCTTGTCCTGGTTTGTTGATTAAGTGGTAACTGTAGGCAGCCAGGAATACGGTCCATCTTAACATCCTGAGTGAAAGGAGGTTCGGTGTGGGTTTGTCCCCAGTGAGGATGCCCAGTAAAGGTTTGTAGTCAGTAGTTAAGTCAAATTGCCTGTTGTAGAGGTACTCATGGAACTGTTCGACACCTGCTAAAGTGGCAAGGGCCTCCTTGTCTATTTGACTGTAGTTCCATTGTGGCTTGGACAGGATTTTTGAATAATAGGTGAGGGGGGCTTTTCTCCCATTTGGTAGTTTATGGCTGAGAACAGCACTGATTCCATCGGGGGAAGCATCCCCCATCAGGGTTAATGGCATTGTTTCACTATATTGAATGAGGATACTGCTGGATGTTAGAATGCTTTTTATTTTTTTAAAAGCAGAAGTTTCATGTTACTCCCAGGTCCAGTCTGTTGTCTTGTCTAATAGACTATGGAACAGTTCTGCAATGGTTGTTTTCTGTGGTTGAAAGATATTGTAAAAATTGAGCAACCCTTGGAATGCTTGCAGTTCTGCTTTACTTTGTGAGGTGGGAGCTTCCCTTATTGCCTATAGTTTGGCACTTGTGGAATGTATGCCTCACTCATCAATGAGGAAGCCCAGGAATTCCACTTGGGGAATGGCCAGGTGGCATTTATTCCTTTTTAATTTAAGCCTACTTCCTGGAATCTCCCCAGCACTGCCTTCAGTCTCTCTATTAATTGTTCTTGGCTGTTTGCTGATATTATGACATCATCGAAGTATGGCATTACCCCTGGGATGTTATGTAATAGTCTCTCCATGATGCTTTGGAAAAGGCCAAAGGCTATGCTTACTCCAAACTGCAGCCGGTTGCACTTAAAGGCACCCCAGTGAATCATGATCGTTTGTGCTTCAGCGGTTTCCTTGCTGATTGGCAGCTGCTGATTGGCCTGTGCCAAACCTAGTTTGGCAAATATGTTTTCCCATCCCAAGAAATGTAAGAGGTGCTGCACAAGTGGCATCAGATAGGCACTTTGCTGTAGGACCCTATTCAGGGTGGTCTTGTAGTCCACACAGATTCTCACCAACCCATCTTGTTTAATTGGGGTGACTATTGGGGTTGCCCACTTGGCATGGTCAACCAGCTTGAGGACCCCTTGAGCAATTAATTTATTTAATTGTTCTTCTACTTTGGGCTGGATAGCAAATGGGACTCATCACGGGTTTAGTCAGACAGGGGCTATGTTGGGGTCTAAATTAAAAGATATTGGGGTCCCCATGTACTTGTCCGGTTCATCATTGAATATGTTACTGAAGTCTCACTCTGGTGCTGTGAGGTCATCTCCTGGGGGTAGGGGTTGGTCTTGGTGGTGTGGATGTGAGATGAATCTGGAGGGGTTTGAACCACTTTCACCCCAGCAGGCTTGGCAGGTCCCAGTCTACTATAGTGAGTGGTAGGGTCCCTTGTGAAATGCCATATTCTATCCAGACTGCTTTCTGCCCAGGACGGGGATGCAGTAGCCTTGCATGTCCTTCAAGATGATCTTTTGTGGTTCCAATTGGTTGTGCAACATGCATGGTTGTAATTTCTTAAGGGTGTCCCACAAGATCAAGGAGATATAGGACCCCGAGTCTATCCCCCATCTGGCATGGGCTGCCTTCGATGCTTACGGTGGCCATGATTTTGTTGGCCTCATATGTATCTATTCATGTCATTTGGATTTAAGCATAGCTAACGAAGGTGAAATGCACTTCTTCTCTGGCGTCATCTCTCCTTTTGAATTTCCTGCCTCCCCCTTGGTGGCCATATTGTCTGTTGGGGGATGACATTCTCCTGGCTTGCCTGCTTATCAGCTGGCTGTCTCTGCATGCCTCCATGATGTGTCCCTTTTGGTCACAACACCTGTCTTTAAAACGGCATGCAGAGTGGTGGTGGTTTCCTCCACAACCCCTGCATGGCTTGGCCCCTTGCTTCCCCATTGGCTTGCTGAACCTCACCCTGTGGATGTCCTCCTCATCCTCATAGCTGGCTTCAGAGCTGGAGGTGTCTCGGGTCATCTGGCGATCAACCTGGGTGGCGTGCACCTTCCCAGTTCCCTTGATTTGTGCGGCGGAACTGTTTGAGGTTTCTGTGGCTTGGGCCTCATTGGTGGCTTCCTTGAATGGAACATCCTCTTGAGCCAGCAAATGCTTTTGTAGGGTCAGGTCTGAGGATGAGCCAATCCTGGATCATGTCCTCAACATCAGGGAACTTGCAATTCTTCAAAAGCTTTCGAAGCACGGCCACAAATTTATTTATCGTCTCTCCCTCTCTTTGGCTCAGCATATAGAATTTGTGGCAGTAAAGTAGGATGGGGTCAAGTCAAAATGTTTCTTCAAGGCTCACTGTAACTCATCCCAGGATGCATTTCCCAGCTCACAATAGGTTAGGAATAGGGCCCTCTTCTTCATGTTAGGAGCTGCATGGAATCCATTGACTTACAGGTGTAGTTTGAATCAGCCCATGTAGGAGGACCATTTCTCCTTGGCCAGATCATAAGGGATTAAAATCAGGCGGTGTGCCATGCTGGTCAGTGGTGTCACAATTGTTGCGGTGGTCAGGAAAATGGCTGCCAATTCCCATGAAGTTGTCCTTTGATCTCTCCTCAGCTCAGGATCCCACCTTCATCACCAGTGTTTAGGGGGTATGTGGAGTGAAGAGACAGGACACAGCAATCACAGGAACTTCTTTATTAGTTCCATTTAAAACACAAGCCGCTAGCCACAGCTGGCGCCAGCTTATATAGCTGGTACTGTCCAGTGTTTCAGCCACTGATGGGACTTTATTTCACCTGCCAATGGCCGGACCAATGAGTGGAGTCTGAAATCAGACTCCACTCCTGTGACCATATTTGGTAATACATAACAGATTTAAATTGGAATGAAGGGAAGAGAGAGGGGGTAGAAGCAAAGTTGATTCTTTCCCCTGTAGTAGCATTGAGCAGAAGTAAATATCCTGTTTTCCTGTTTGACAATTACAAGGTCAACGCAAAGGAATTAATCACTGGTAGTTTTCAGGTAATAATTTTCCCCATCCTCTGTACAAGTGGCAGGTTCTCTGAATAACTTGCTCTTAGTTCTGAGAATAGAAGTTGCTCCTTCACTTCACGCATCAACATCTATTTGTACATGACAATTGCATAACTCCTTTCTGTTACATCTGAGTTTTGCACTTTGAAAAAAAAGGTATGTTCTGGTTCATTGGTTTTTGGTTTATATTTTAATAGGGAGATTTTGTGAAACAAAAAACTTAATGGAATTATTTAAATAATAAAAAAGACATGTAGCAGCTGGAAAGATTACAAATATGAGAGGCTCTCTCTCTGGCTGTCACATGCATCCATGGCCACCTATGAATATCTCCCAACAGTATGAGCCCTGTAGCTTCTACAGGATTTTTTTGAAAAGGGGAATTGGAACTGGTAGGTATTAAAGAGTAAAACAGCACAATTGACTGGGAGAAAATTATTTCTTAAACTCACCAACTTGGCAAGTTAAAAACTTGTAGATTTCAACTCCCAGAATTCCTCAACCAGCCAATTCTGGGAGTTGAAATCCACAAGTCTTAAAGTTGTCAGGTTTGAAGACTTCTGCCTTAGAGTATGTCAAAATGTTTTTATTACAATGGCTGGAGAGGGAGGGATGGAGGGTGGGTGTATGGATGGAAGTAAGGAAGGAAGGAAGAAGGAAGACCAGAAGTCACAAAGTCTATAGAAAATAATATCTAAAGGTTGAGAAGCATTTTTGGGGAGGCTGTGGGGAGGAGAGAGACATGTGTGTTTCAAGTGGGAAAGTGTACAGCTGAGGCAATTCAGAAACAAGAGCCAGCAATTCAACATAAAAATATAAAGATATTTTAGGTAAAGTGGATCTAGGAGAGAAGACAACTGGAGAGGAGTGGCAGCATTACTCTTTCCTCAAGACTTTGTGATGCTGATTCAAGGTGGATGCAAGAAAAGAAAAGAAAAGGAAAGAAAAGAGAAGAGAAGAGAAGAGAAGAGAAGAGAAAAGAAAAGAAAAGAAAAGAAAAGAAAAGAAAAGAAAAGAAAAGAAAAGAAAAGAAAAGAAAAGAAAAGAAAAGAAAAGAAAAGCCAGAAGGAGCTGAGTGGAATCAAATGAGGATCAGGATAAGAAGAGAAATGTTTCTAGAAATGATTTTCGGGGAGAATTCCCACATAAGTTTCTCAGAGAAAGGTAAAGGCTGAGGGAGCAGAAACCACTGTCTTCTTGAGACAATTGTTCCTCAGGCCTAAATACTTGAAAGAAAAAGCAGAAATAAGTGAAACACATGACTCAGGAGAAGAGATGAGGATAGAGAGAGAAGATAGTAAATTTTAAGTTATAAAGCAATAAAAAGGTAAAGAGATAGATAATCCAGGAGTGAGAATAGACAGGATGAAATAAACAACTGACTATTTGGGCAGAGGGAGTCATCTCTGGTGAGATGGGCAGCAGACAAGTTTAATAAATAAATAAATTTTGACAAGTACACAGAGATTCAAGATTAGAACTAAAATTTAACTGCAGGGGATTAAGTCAGAACAGAAAGGAACAAACTTCTAAAACTATATCAAGAAAAGATTTGATGAAATAATTAAAAAAATTATTGCCTTTAGCATGTGAATATCCAATTTATATTGGCATAGATGGTAAGTAAATAATAAAATCCCTTTTTTTATTACAGAAGTCTTATCTCTTTCCAGGTTTCCACTAGCCCTCATAAAAGAACCCATGATAGCCAGCTCACCAAGCACAGTACAAAAATATAGCTTAGAATTGAAAGGAGGATATTAGGAAAGTTAAAACTCACAATGAGATGAGGTTAGCGAAGGTTGTAAAGGACAATAAAAGCCACTTCTTTAGAATATTCAGAATAAAAAGAAAAGAATCAGTATACTCAGTGAAGAGAGCAAAAGGATAACAAAGAAAAAACAGAATTACTTTAATTCCTATTTTGGTTCAGTCTTTTCCAACACAAAAATAGATATGTAGAAAAATTGTGACAATAAAGGGAAGAGATTGGAACTTCAGATTAGTGAAAATACAAAATCCAGTAGTAAAATCCCCTGTCACACTGCACCAACGGATGCAAAGAGGATGTAAAACGGACAAAAAAGCTCGCCATCCGTTGGTTAACGCGATGTATCCGTTCTGTACTCACTGCCTCCGTTTTGCTTCCTCTCTATCCGTCCAGCATACGTTTATTGACGTTTCATCCGCTCAGAAAGTATTGAGCTGCTCAAAACTTTTGAGTGGAAAATATATCCAATGCATCCATTCTGCATCCAGTACGCATCCGCTATATCCACTAGGCATCCGCGCAACTCCATCCGCTCCAGCGGTAAACGGACACAGGGAGGAAGCGGAACGGATGTGGAACAGATGCAGAATGGATGCCTAGCGGATGCAGCACAGAAACAAAGCATGTAAAATGGAAAATACGTTTCCAGAGGGGACCTATCTCGGATATTAAGGATGTCTACAGGATGTCTAGAGGATGCCTAGAGAATGCAAAGGACACCTATACTGCCTATAAAAAGGGAGAGCAACTCGCATGGATCTCACTTTCAGAACAGCAGCCCAGCTGTGCAGACCTCTACAGCCTTCATCTGACTCTTGCTCTTCCACAGCATCCAGTCATGTCCACCGTGGATCGTAACAAAGTTCTTTTGGCTGCCACCATCCTTCTGTAACAGTGTGAAGCCATCTACAGGCTCTGTGAACTCTACTACGGGAAGAAAAAGAGGCGGCCAAGAAGCGTCTGGGTACAAAGATGGTTCACCAGACGAGCAGAGGATGGACTATACAACAAGCTGATGGTGGAGCTCAGGAACGAAGACACTCGGGCATTCCAGAACTTCATGAGGATGCCTCCAGCCATGTTTGATGAAGTTGTGCAGCGGCTGACACCCAGGTTGACCAAGCAGAGCACCAACTTCCGGCCCAGCCTGGAACCTAGGCTCAAGGTGGCATTCACTCTGCGCCACCTGGCCTCAGGAACCACCTACAGGAGCATGCAGTATGGCTGGAGGGTGCCAGACAACACCATCAGCATTGTGGTCAGAGAAGTGGTGCAGGCCATCATCGAAGAATACCTGGAGGAGCTCCTCCAGTGCCCCACCACTGAAGAAGGCTGGAGGAAAGTTGCAGAGCAGTGGTATCAGATGTGGAATTTCCCACACACTGTTGGAGCCATTGATGGCAAGCATGTGGCCTGCAAAGCGCCAGCCAAGTCAGGGTCCACTTATTTCAACTACAAGGGCTTCTTCAGCATCATCCTCTTCGCCCTGGTCGATGCTGACTACAAGTTCATGTACATCGATGCTTCAGGCAACGGGTCATCTTCAGATGCTCAGATATACAATGCCAGTGACCTCAAGGGTGGCTGGAACGCAACCTCATGGTGGGCTTCCCAGATCCAGACCCCCTGCCCAACGACACGCAAGATGTGCCCTACTTCATCATGGGGGATGACGCCTTCTCCCTCACAACCTACCTCATGAAGCCCTACACCTCCAAATACCTCACCCGTGAAGAGAGGATGTTCAACTACAGGCTGTCCAGGGCAAAGCAGGTGGTGGAGAACGCCTTTGACATCCTGGCCAACAGGATCCAGGTACTTCTCACCACCATGCAGCATTGCCCAGAGACCGTCAGGAGGGTCATGGAAGCTTGCTGCATCCTGCACAATCTCATGCGCACCCACTACCCAGTCTTGCAGAACAGGCTCGTGGACCTCCAGCAAGGCAATGGGGACATGGAGCCTGGGGAATGGAGGCAAGGGCGAAACCTGATAGACACTGAGGATCTGCAAAGCCCCAACAGAGCCTCACATGAAGGAAAGAAGCAGCGCAACCTCCTGAAACACTGGTGCAACTCCCCAGCTGGAGCGGTGGAGTGGCAAGACAGGGTGATAGATGCTTAATGGATGCTTCCTTCAGCCTGTCTCATCACACTGATGAGATTGTGCCATGTATGTTGAGTGGCCCTACAATGATCAGGGCATTTAATAAAGAGTTGTGTTTGTGTTGACATGTGTAGATGATTAAAACATTATTATTGATAATAAAGGGCCATGGGTGTGGCACCTGGGAGGGTGGACCATCCCGTCCCACTATGCTTGCACTGGAGGTTTATCTGTCCCACAGCTCTACCCATCCCAAAGGTATCCCTGCCCATCCCACTTGTATCTCAACCCATCCCACTTCTATCTTAACCCATCCCACAAGCATGCAAAGGCTTAAACCATTTCTAAAAGTTTCCACCAAGACTTTATTAAAAAAAAGAAATGAAGCAAGTGTGTGAATCAAAACTAGACTTTATTAACAACAAGCTATAAAACAAAAATGAGTCTCTGGCACTCCTCTTGGTTGCTCAGTCTCAGGGGTGAAGGGTCCTGGTGCTGTGGAGGTGGCTGGTGCTGGAGTGCTTGTCATCAGCTCCTCCAGAGGCAGAAGCAGCAGAAGCCCCAGCCCCAGAAGAGCAAGCCCATGTTGCAGAAGCCCCAGCAGAACCAGAGTGAGGGCCAGGGGGCGGGATGGTAGCCCTGTCCCTCTTGCAAGGGCTGGCAGCAGATGGCTGAGGCTTGCTGTGCTTCCGCATGGTTGTGGGGTTTCTGGCTGGCAGGGAGGCTGACAGGAACCAAGGCTGGCAGGAACCAAGGCTGGCAGGAAGGCTGGCAGGGAGGCAGGCACCAAGGCTGGCAGGAAGGCTGGCAGGCAGGCAGGCACCAAGGCTGGCAGGCAGGCTGGCAGGCAGGCACCAAGGCTTGCAGGAAGTCTGGCACCAAGGCTGGCAGGGAGGCAGGCACCAAGGCTGGAAGGAAGGCTGGCAGGCAGACATGAACCAAGGCTGGCAGGAAGGCATGCACCAAGGCTGGCAGGCAGACTGCAAGGCTGGCAGGGAGGCTGGCTGGCAGCAAGGCTGGCAGGCAGGCAGACAGCAAGGCTGGCAGCAAGGCTGGCAGGCAGGCAGACAGCAAGGCTGGCAGGGAGGCAGACAGCAAGGCTGGCAGCAAGGCTTGCAGGCAGGCATGCAGGCAGGGCAGGCAAGGCTGTCAATCCATCAGGCAGCAGGTCTTTCCTCTGAATGGTGACCTGCTTCTGAGCTGCGTCCCTTTATATCCGCGGGGCTTACGCAATGCATCCTCCCCGCATGCGCAATTAACGCTCAGCATCCGTTAGGCTTCCGCTGTGCATCCGCTAGGCTTCCGCTCTGCATCCGCTTCATCCACTGTGCATCCACTGTGCATCCGCTGTATCCATTCCGCATCCGCTTTGCTGCGGCCTCCCGGAAGCCCAGAGGATGTGCCATCCGCTCCCATCTGCTTCCATCCACTGGGCTTCTGTTCCGCATCCGCTTTTCATCCGCCCTGCGTCCTCCCCCCGTCCATGTTGTCCGCTCTGGTTATGCAAATTTTTGCCACTTTTGAGAGCGGATAACAATGGATGGAACATTTTGCTCATCCGTTGTGTCCGTTTTGCATCCATTGGGCAGTGTGACAGGGCCTTAAGTTTACAATATTGCACTCTGAAGTATTTAAATAACTTACTGATTGCTTGGTCAAATCTTGATGTAATCAATCTCTGAAAATGTCTTTGGAGATTCTCAGTCATCCAGGTCATGGTTATCCCATGGTTGTCCCAAAGGTGCTTTTTCAAGAGGCAATTGGATTTTCTGGTTTTCTTTCAGAGCTCTGCTGAAACAGAACTTTGCTGAAGAAGCTTCTTGGATGAGAAGCGAAACATCTTCAAAGAAAAAAAAAATCTTGAAAAAGCACCTTTGGGATATCTGTGAAAAGATTATCTGGAGATTTGCTGAAGTGGCAGGAGATGGCAAATGTTCAACTCATTAAAAGCAAGAAAAAAGGAAGATCTTGGCTTGTATAAGATTATAAATTGGTTGCTTTGTACCAATATCGAACAATTAGAATTACAATGTAGTAATTTTTAGAAGTCATCAATTGCTCAAGAATATGTCTTGTTCTGGGTAATCTTAATAGTCTGGGTAATCTTAACATGATACATCTTTATGTGTATATGTATAACAATGAGATACTTTGATTTTAGTCAAGTATTTGACAAAGGTTTTCCTGAATGTTGATTAAGCTAAATAAATTTTGGGCTAATAGAATGATAATTTAATTGATGCATGACTGATTTGAAATGTATACTTAAAGAGTGCTCACCAATATTCCTCATCAAACTCAATGTAGTATTGAAAAAGGTGGTTTCATAATTAATAATGCAATGATCAGGATAGTTAATACCAGAGAAGATAGACTCAAAGTGGTCTTTATAAGTTACACCAGGTGTCTTAAACACTGAAAGAGCCATTTGGACCCATTTTCCACAGAAAAGAAAACACCAGGAGCCACAAAATCTGGGTGGGCATTGCCAACTCACACTACTCACTCCCACTCAGTCACATGACCCCAACCCCAACCAGAAGGCTTCCAAAAATTTTTTTTCCTCTGGGAAACAGGTGTGTGTGTGTGTGTCCCTTCTCTTTCTCTCTCTCTTTCTCATCTTTCTCTCCTCTCTCTCTCCTCTCTTTTTTCTCTTTCTTTTTCCCTCTCTCCTCTCTCTCTCCTCTCTTTTTTCTCTTTCTTTTTTCCTCTCTCCTCTCTCTCTCCTCTCTCTCTTTCTCTCTGTCACTCTCTTTTTCTCTTACTCCCTCTCTCTCATCTCCCTCTCCCTTTCTCTCTCTCTCATATCTCTCTCATCTCTCTCTTTCTCCTTCTCTCTCCTTCTCCCTCCCTCTCTTCTCTCTCTCCCTTTCTCTCTCCCTTTCTTCCTTCCTTCCTTACTCTCTCTCTTTCTTCCTCTTGCTCTCATCTCTCTCTCTCTCTCATCTCTATCTTTCTCTCTCTGCCTCTCTCTTTCTATCTCTCTCTCCACTCCTCTCTCTTTCTCTCTTTCTCCCTCTCTCTCATCTCTCTCTCTTTCTCATTTTGTCTCTCTCATCTCTCCCTCTCCCTCTCCCTCCCTCATTTCTCTTTCTTCCTCTTTCTCTCATTTTTCTTTCACCATCTCTCTCTCTCTTTCCCTCTCCCTCTCTCTCTCATGTGTGTGTCTTTGTGTCTGTTCCCTCTTGAACCATTTCCAAAAACAGGTGAGGGTTGGGTTTGTTTTTTTTCTGATATTCTTTCTTCTTCTTTGGGTGCTTTTTACCATATGATTTAAATCAAGAGTCATTTCAGGTTCCCAGATAAATGAAGCTCTTTCATCCCCTTGCTGTGGCTTCCTGTCGGCTGAACCCACCATTGGCTGGCCCCTCCCCTCCCCTCCTCCTCACTTCTTGCCTGAGATGAGAAGGGAAAGGCAATGGCGGCAGATGGAGACTCACTCTGCATTCCAGAGTGGGAGCGAAGCGCCCTCCATTTGCCTCCTTTTCCAGGCCTTCTTGGTGCTGCTCATAGCTTGGATGCTCAGTGAGATGCATGACTTTCTCTCAATTCTGAGCCAATGGCTGGACTGGCTGTAGACAATGCTTTCATTGTAATGGGCTCCAGGAGGAGGAGGGGACACTGTCTCCTCCATTGTGAAGCATGCTAAATTTAATTTTGCTGTGCAGGGCCCTGCAAGAGTAGCAAGCAGGCCATGGAGGTGGTGAGAGCAACAGCGTCAGCTGCAGCCAGCCTAGGTTGTATCTCTCCATATTCCTCTCGCCACCTCCATGGCCTGTTCGCTGCTTTTTGAAACACCTTGTGCATCACAGGGGTGCAATCATCCAATAGGGAGCTACAGGAGAGGGCCCAAAGAGCCACATGTTGTTTTGGAGCTGCAAGTTGTTGACCCCCGAGTTACACAAATGCATTGAAGTAACAGAATTAAATAAAAAGGTTGTTCACCAAGAAAAGAAAAACCAGCTGCACAGATATAGGATAGAACATATGTAAACTGTTAATTGTATTTCTATAAAAGATCTTGGAACAATATTTAGTTGACTGTAAACTAAATTTGAGACAACAGTGTGATCAGACTGTAGAAAGCTGAAAGCAATTTTAGACTGAATCAATGGAAATAATTTCCTACTGCTTCTACTTTTTTCTGCTTTGGTGAAATTTCATCTCAAATACTCTATTCAATCCCAGGTATCATGGTTTAGAAAGGATTCAGAAAATTGGAAAAGGTTTTAAAGGCCCGGTCCCACTGCACTTACGGATGCAAAAAGGATGTAAAATGCTAAAAAAAGCTTGCCATCCGTTGGAAAACTCTATGCATCCATTGTGTACTCACTGCACGCGTGTTTCATACGCTCTATCCCTCGAGCATCCACTGAGATTTCATCTGTGCAAGAAGTTTTGAGCTGCACAAAACTTTGTGAGCAGATGAACTTTCCGCTGCGTACGATGTACATCCGCAACATATACGGGCAACAAATGTTCTATGTCCGTTATCATCCGTTAAGCGTCCGCTATATCCTCTCTGCATCCTCTGGCCATCCCCTCATCTCACATCCGCTGCAGCTGAAAATGGAAAGAGGGAGGAAACAAAAGGTACACGGAACGTCTACACAGCGTTAGTAGCATGGAAATAGAAAGGATGTAAGTGTATGAATCTCGTATATAAAGGATTAAAATGGACAAAAAAATTGTATCTGGGATGTATCTTGTATATTTAGGATGTCTGCAGTATGTCTAGAGTATGTAGAAAGGACACCTAGCGTACAACCAATATTTTCCATAAAAGGGGGAGAAAATCATCTGGATAGCTGGGATGGTGGACCATACAGTCCCACTATGCTTGCACTGGAGGTTTATCTTTCCCACGACTATCCTTATCTAAACCTCAAGCATGTAAAGGCTCAACCATTTTTTCAAAGTTTTCACCAACACTTTATAAAGTAAAAAAAATGAACCAAGTGTCTTAAGCAAAGATAACCTTTATGAACTTTCTTAGGTAAACTTTATGACTTCATTAAAAAACCAAAATGAACCAAGTAAAGTGTCTTAAAGCCCATGTCACACTGGCCAACGGATGCAAAAAGGACACAGCGGACGAGCAAAATGTTCCATTCATTGTTATCCGCTCTCAAAAGGGGAAAAAATTTACATAACCAGAGCGGATAACACGGATGCAGGGAGGACGCAGGGAGGACGCAAAGCAGATGTGGAACGGAAGCACAGCGGATGGAAGCGGATGGGAGCGGATGGCACATCCGCTGGGCTTCCGGGGGGCATCAGCAAAGCAGACGCGGAATGGATACAGCGGATGCACAGTGGATGCACAGTGGATGCACAGCGGATGAAGCAGATGCACAGCGGAAGCCTAGCGGATGCACAGCAGAAGCCTAACGGATGCCTGGCGTTAATTGCGCATGCGGGAGGGATGCATTGCGCAAGCCCCCCGGATATAAAGGGAAGCAGCTCGCACGTGGCCAGCATTCGGAGGAAAGACCTGCTGCAGGATACATCGAGTCCTTGCCTGCCCTGCCTGCATGCCTGCCTGCAAGCCTTGCTGCCAGCCTTCCTGCCAGCCTTCCTCCAAGCCTCCCGGCCAGCCTCCCTGCCAGTCTTGCTGTCTGCCTCCCTGCCACCCTTGCTGCCAGCCTGCCTTCCAGCCTCCCTGACAGCCAGTCTTCCTGCCAGCCTTGGTGCCTGCCTGCTTGCCAGCCTTCCTGCCAGGCTTCGTGCCAGCCTTCCTGCCAGCCTTGGTGCCAGGCTTCCTGCCAGCCTTGGTGCCAGGCTTCCTGCCAGCCTTGGTGCCAGGCTTCCTGCCAGCCTTGGTTCCTGCCAGCCTCCCTGCCAGCCAGCAACCCCAGAACCATGGGGAAGAAGCGAAAGTCTCAGCAACCTGCCGGCATCCCTGGCAAGAGGGACAGGGCCACCCTCCCGTCCCCTGTCCCTGACTCTGCTTCTGCTGGGGCTTCTGCTGAAGCTGCTCCTGGCAGTGGTGCTTCTGCTGCATACTCTGCTGAGGCTACTGCTGGTCCTGCTCGTCCTGCTCGTGCTCCTGGACTTGCTCATACTGCTCGTACTGCTCGTGCTCCTGGTCCTGCTCGTGCTCCTGGTCTTTCTCGTGGTCCTGGTGCTGCTGGTGCTGCTGGTGCTGGTGCTGCTGAGGCTCCTGGTGATTACTCTGCTGCTGCTGATCCTGGTCCTGCTGATCCTGCTGCTGCTGCTGATGATGATGATGATGTTGATGATGATTATGATCCTGCTGGTGATGATGATGATGATGATGATGATGATGATGATGATGATCCTGCTGGTGCTGCTGGTGCTGCTGGTGTGGGGGAGCAGCCCCTACCACCTGGGAGCCCCTCTGATGAGGGCCCATCTGGTCCTGGCAAAGGGAGGAAGAGGCGTATGCGGGGACGGGAGAGGAGGCAATACTTCATCAAGGAGGAACACGAGGATGAGGTGCTGGAGTGGCTGAGGGAGAATGACTATCTGTGGCGGAAGGGACACCGGCTGTACAGGGACACCAAGCAGAAGCAGGCTGCTTGGAGAGAGAGGGCAGAGAGTATGGGTTGCACTTCGGAGGTGCTCCTCAGCTGGTGGAAAGATATGCATACCTGGTATGGGAAGCTGCACCTGAAGAAATCTGGCCAGGCCACAGTAAAGCTGACGGACAGAGAGACCTATGTCATGGCCAGGTGCAGCTTCCTGTAGGGTGAGATCCGCCAACGAGGAGCACCAGGAGCCCCTCTGTCTACCCTCTCTCTCCGGCAGCCTGCTGAGAGCCAGTCCTTTTCCGGCGTAGAGTCAGTCCCTGTCTCCAGGCAGGTTTCTGTGGAGCATGCCACGGTGGAGAACCCACGGAAAGCTGTTGTCACCATGGTGGAGCACGTGGAGGACTCCCTAGTGCGGTGGGAGAGAGGAGACATCGAGTCCACCACAGTCGTAGCCGCATCCACCACCCCCAGCTCCACCTCCACAGAAAGGCAGAGAGCCAGACAACCAGAGGGGCAGAGCCGCACTGTCCTCCTGGAGATCAGGGACACCATCTGCACCAGTATAGATCTCCTCTCTCAGCTGGTCAGCACCGACTCCTCATCCTCCAACCGCAAGCCCCTCCTCACCTATGTCAACCAGACCCTCAAGAACATGGAGAAACCCCAGTTCGAGGTGGTGAAGGACCGGATCACTGAGCTGCTTCACAACCCTCCAGACCCAGAGGAACCTGCTCCCACCCAGTCCAGGTCTGCTCCTCCACCCCAGGTGATGTCCCTCCCATACCAAGGCTTCCCACAGGCCCTCACCTACCAGGACTACGGCTACCAGGAGGTCCAGCAGCACAGGCAGCAGCCCTTCCCAGCCAAGGCACAGAGTCATTGGGCGACACCGTTGCCACTGGTTCCACTGATGCCACCGATGCCACCCACGACAATAATGCCACCGACGACAGCGATGCCACCCATGCCAGTCCTCACCCAGCTGCAGACCAGACAGCCCCACTACACTACTCCTTCCTCCACCCCACAGCCAAGCCTGGCCTCAGTAAATCTGTAATCAGTACTGGGGCTGACACCCCATAGCATGGAGGAAGGACCTCTCAGCATCGCGGGTCTGAGCCAGCTGTCTGAGAGCTTCCTCAACACACCGTCCCCTGTTGTCCTCTCAGGGCCAGGCACCCCAATGACAATACAGACCAGCACTCAAGCACCACCCACCTCCACAGCACCTGGACCCTTCACCCCTGAGACTGGGCACACCTCTGAGTGACCAGTAAGCGTTCCAGAGACTGGGTAGCTGGCTACCTGTAGAGTTTATTTGGACACTTGACTTGGGTCATTTTTGTTTTACAGCTTGTTGTTCAATAAAGTTTATCTTTGATTCACACACTTGCTTCATTTCTTTTTTTTAATAAAGTCTTGGTGGAAACTTTTAGAAATGGTTTAAGCCTTTGCATGCTTGTGGGATGGGTTAAGATAGCAGTGGGATGGGCAGGGATACCTTTGGGATGGGTAATAGCTGAGGGATGGGTAAGGATAACAGTGGGATAGATAAGCCTCCAGTGCAAGCATAGTGGGACTGTATGGTCCATCCTTCCAGGTGCCACACCTAGGGCCCTTTTTTTATCAATAACAATGGAAGCATTGATCCACACATGGCAACACAAACACAACTCTTTATTAAACGCCCTGTTCATTGTAGGCCCACCCAACATACATGGCCCAATCTCATAAGTGTGATATGACAGGCTGAAGGAAGCATCCATTAATCATCTACCATCCTGTCTTGCCACTCCATTGCTCCAGCTGGGGAGTTGCACCAGTGTCTCAGGAGGTTGCGCTGCTTCTTCCCTTCATGTGAAGATCTGTTGGCGCCTTGCACATCCTCAGTGTCTATCAGGTTTTGCCCTTGCCTCCATTCCCCAGACTCCATGTCCCCATTGCCTTGTTGGAGGTCCACGAGCCTGTTCTGCAAGACCGGGTAGCAGGTGCGCATGAGATTGTGCAGGATGCAGCAAGCTTCCACGATCCTCCTCATGGTCTCTGGGCAATGCTGCATGGTGGTGAGAAGTGCCTGGAACCTGTTGGCCAGGATGCAAAAGGCATTCTCCACCACCCGCCTTGCCCAGGACAGCCTGTAGTTGAAGATCCTCTCTTCACGGGTGAGGTGTCTTGAAGTGTAGGGCTTCATGAGATAAGTTCTGAGAGAGAACGCATCATCCCCCACGATGAAGTAGGGCACATCTTGCGTGTCGTTGGTCAGAGGGTCTAGATCTGGAAAGCCCATGATGAGGTTGCCTTCCAACCCCTCCTTGAGGTCACTGACATTGTATACCTGGGCATCTGAACATGAGCTGCTGCTTGAAGCATCGATGTACATGAACTTGTAGTCAGTATCGACCATGGCAAAGAGGACGATGCTGAAGAAGCCCTTGTAGTTGAAATAAGCAGAGCCCGACTTGGGTGATGTTTTGCAGGCCACGTGCTTCCCATCTATGGCTCCAACGGTGTGTGGGAAGTTCCACCTCTGGTACAACTGCTCTGCAACTTTCTTCCATCCTTCATCAGTGGAGGGGCACTGGAGGAGCTCCTGCGGTTATTCTTCGATGATAGCCTGCACCACTTCTCTGACCACAATGCTTATGGTGTTGTGTGGCACCCTCCAGCCGTACTGCATGCTCCTGTAGGTGGTCCCTGAGGCCAGGTGGCGCAGAGTGAGTGCCACCTTGAGCCCAGGTTCCAGGCTGGGCCAGAAGTTGGTGTTTGCCTTGGTCAACCTGGGTGTCAGCTGCTTCACAACTTTGTCAAACATGGCTGGAGGCATCCTCCTGAAGTTCTGGAATGCCCGAGTGTCTTCGTTCCTGAGCTCCACCACCAGCTTGTTGTACATTCAGTACTCTTCTCTTCTCCCGATCCATCTTCGTACCCAGACGCTTCTTGGCCGCCTCTTTTTCTTCCCGTAGTAGAGTTCACAGAGCCTGTAGATGGCTTCGCACTGTTGCAGAAGGATGGTGGCTGCCAAAAGCACTGTGTTACGATCCACGGTGGACATGATTGGATGCTGTGGAAGAGGAAGAGTCAGATGAAGGCTGCAGAGGTCTGCACAGCTAGGCTGCTGTTCTGAAAGTGAGATGCAGGTGAGTTGCTCCCCCTTTTTATAGGCAGTATAGGTGTCCCTTTGCATCCTCTAGGCATCCTCTAGGCATCCTCTAGGCATCCTCTAGACATCCTTAATATCCGAGATAGGTCCTCTCTGCAAACGTTTTTTCCATTTTAAACGCTTTGTTTCAGCTTGGCATCCATTCTGCATCCGTTCTGCATCCGTTCCACATCCGTTCCACTTCCTCCCTGCTTCCAAGCGGATGCGAGTTGCAAGGATGCGGAACGGATGCCTAGCAGACATCGCGGATGCA
The DNA here is from genome assembly GCA_015471245.1 of Laticauda colubrina. NCBI lineage: Eukaryota > Metazoa > Chordata > Lepidosauria > Squamata > Elapidae > Laticauda > Laticauda colubrina. The sequence goes on from BLBF01000007.1 coordinate 22,769,558, forward strand.
TAACGGATGCAGAACGGATGTGTAGTGGATGCGTAGCGGATGCAGAATGGACGAACTGGATACATTTTCCGCGCAAAAGTTTTGGGCAGCCCAAAACTTTTTGAACAGATGAAACGTCAATAGACGGATGCTGGATGGATAGAGAGGAAGCAAAATGGAGGCAGTGGGTACATCCCATTAACCAACGGATGGCAAGCTTTTTTGTCCGTTTTACATCCTCTTTGTATCCGTTGGTGCAGTGTGACTTGGGCTTAAGCAAAGATAAACTGAACAAGGAAACAACTCAATCTCTGGCACTATTCTCAGTCACTCTGAGTCATGTCTATGGTCTCAGCTGTTAAGCAGGCAGGGACTGTGGAGGTGGCTGTCTGAGGCACCATTGGGGTGCTTGGCCCTGAGGGTACAACAGGGGATGGTGTGTTCAGGAAGCTGTCCGAGACCTGACTCATTCCCGTGAGGTTGAGAGGCCCCTCATCAAGGACTTGAGATGTCAGGCCCAATACTGATGACAGATTGTTCATTGACGGGCTTGGCTGTGGGGTGGAGGAAGGAGGAGTGTAGTGGGGCTGTCTGGTCTGCAGCTAGGTGAGTAGTGGCTTCTGTGGTGTGCGATTAACCTGGGCCTGGACTGGGAAGGTCTGTTTCTGTTGTGGGAAGTCCTGGTAGTCATAGCCTTGATAGGTGAGGGGCTGTTGAAAGCCATGGAAGGGCTGTGACATCGCCTGGGGTGGAGGAGCAGACCTGGACTGGGTAGGAGCAGCTTCACCTGGGCCTTGAGGGTTGTGCAGAAGTGCTGTGATCTTCTGCTTCATCACCTGGTACTGGGTCTTGGGCAGGTCCCTCAGGGTCTGGTTTACGTAGGTGATGAAGGTGTTCCGGCCCGAGTATGCTCTGTCCAAGTGGACCAGCTGAGAGAGAAGTTCTGTGCTGGTCTTCATTGTGTCCCTGATCTCCAAAAGCACACTGTGGTTCTGGCCCTCCAGTCTACCTCTCTGCCTTCATCCTCTGGAGCTGGGGGTGGGGGTGGGGGTGGGGGTGGGTTGGCCTCTGGTGGCTGCTGCTTCTTTCTCCATTTGTGACAGGAGGGCGTCATCCCCCATGGGATCCTCCAAGTCCACCGGCATGGGGAGTGCAGCTGTTGGGGGGGGGGTGTCTCTGCTGTGGGGCCCTTTGAAGACACCTGCCTGGACAGGGTAACTGGCTCCTGGCTGGAAGAGGACTGGCTGTCTGTGGGCTCTCTGAGGGAGAGAGGTGTCAAAGGGGCTGCTCCTCGGTGGTGGATCTCACCCTCCAGGAAACTGCACTTGGCCATGACGTACATCTCCCGGTCAGTGAGCTTGACAGTGGCCTGCCCAGATTTCTTGAGGTGTAGCTTGCCATACCAGGTGTGCATGTGCTTCCACCATCCGAGGAGTCCTTCTGCAGTGTACCCCAGGCTCTCTGCCTTGTCTCTCCAAGCTGCCTGCTTCTTCTTGGTGTCACAATACAGTCTGTGTATTGTACCTTTCTCCAGAGGTACTCATTCTCCCTCAGCCATTCCAGCACCTCATCCATATGGTCCTCGGAAACAGTGTACTGTTTCCTCTCTACCTTCTCCTTCCTTTGCCTCTTCCTCCCTCTAGCAGGGGCTTCAGCAGGGCCTTCAGGGGCTGGAGCATCAGAGCCTTCAGGGGCTTGAGCAGCAGGGCCTTCAGGGGCTTGAGCAACAGGGCCTTCAGGGACTTGTGCAGCAAGGCCTTCAGGGACTTGAGCAGCAGGGCCTTCAGCAGCAGGGCTTTGAGAGCCTTGGGGCTGGTCCACCACAAGAGCAGCAGCAGCAGCAGCAGCAGCAGCTTCAGAGTCAGTGCCAGGGGGTGGGATGGTGGTTCTGTCCTTCTTTCCAGGGCTGGCTTCCTCTTCTTCCCGAACTGACGAACCATGGTGTTCCTGCTAGATGTATGTGGCAGCACGTCTTTCCACTGTATGCTGACTGTGTGCGTGCTGCATTCTTTTATATCCATGGAGCTGACACAATTCATACTCCCTGCATGCGCAGTGAACGCTTTGCATCCGATATTCAGACGCGCGGCATCTGCTTTGTTTCCTATAGGCGTCCGTGATGCATCCACTTCATCCACTATGCATCCTCCCCTTCCGCTATGCATCTGCTTCGCAATTCTCCCCCGGACCCTCTTCGGAGGTGTCATCCGCTTCCATCCGCTTTCATCTGCTAGGCTTCCTATGAACATCCGTTTAACTTCCCCGCTACATACTACTCATGTCCATTCTTTTCCGTTCTTTTCTGTTCTGTTTATGCAAATTTTTGCCACTTTTTGGAGTGGATGACAACGGATGGAGCCACCCCCGAAATTTTGCTCATCCGCTGTGTCCTTTATGCATACGTTTTGCGTCCGTTGGCCAGTGGGACCTAGCCTAAAGAAAAATGTTAGGATAATTAGCTGTCTAGAAGCTAAGTCTTCTGAAGAGAGGCTGAAGGAAAAGAAGAGGTCTCTTCTTGAGAAGGCTGAGGTGAGATTCTGACAGCACTGTACAAATATCAGAAAAGGTAGAACAGAACGAGATCATTATCCTCTTTCATTGAATACTGCAAAATAGGAGGCCAGATTTCAACCAAATCTTAAAAAGTGCTTCTTAACAATGAGAGCTGTGGGACAGTAAGATGGTACAAGTGTCTAGACAGAAACCGGAGAGCCATTTGTCAAAGATACTTTAATTTATACATCTGCACAGGAGTTAGGCTCAAATACCTTTCCTATTTTTTGGGTTTCTATTTTTTTAGGAAATAGCACATTTATATTAGCCTTAAAACAAGGTCCTTATATTTTGCATTGCCCCACTCAACTGGGTATAATGAAAACATATAGATAGGTTTTGATTTTTTAAAATGCAAAAATAATTTTTGATTTCTCGACTGTTTTCCAGATGGTAACTTTTCCTCCAGTCTTATTCGCTAATTAGGACTGACCTTCCTTCACCTATTTTAAAATTTTCATCTTGGTCACAGTTCAGAGATGATTAATAGTTTTTTGGTTTACATTGAACCATCCAATCTATTTCATGCCTAGATACACCTTGGGGCTTGCTTTTCCCAACTCATTTCTGATTCTTAACTATTATTAGGGAAGCCCAGAACTCCATTTTCCCATTATCTAGCAGACCAAAAATAGAATTCAATTTCTATGTAGGTTAGAATATTATATGTGAAAGAAACCTGCCTTTAAAAATATTTTTTTAAGTGTCCAAAACTATTTTCACTTTTCTCCTCAACAGGGCAAAATTAGTAGGAAAGCGAGATCATTCTTAAAGACTAAAGCATTGCAAAGTTCATAGAAACTGGAACATAACTGCCTCACTGCTCCATTTGAAATATTGATTTAAACATGAGATGGAATGGAATTAACTCCGAGCAAAAGTGGATCCTGCATTGAGGATATCTGGTACATTACAATTTTCCAAATTCCCAAATGGGCAAATTGCATACATAACACATGACAACTGGTGCACCTGCAGTTCTGTTCATCAGGACCTGAACATAGAGTACAGATCGCTTTTTACTCATTTTTCTTCAACACTATTTTGATGGGAGAAAGAAAGAAAGAAAGAAAGAAAAAAAGAAAGAAAGAAAGAAAGAAAGAAAGAAAGAAAGAAAGAAAGAAAGAAAGAAAGAAAGAAAGAAAGAAAGAAAAGAGGAAGGATGGAAGGGAATATGCACAGGTAAGGGCTCCTACATGCTTGCTTGACTCTTGTCCTTTCAGGCTGATTAAATGGCCAAGTTGGAGTTGGTCCTATGGTTATAAGAGATCATTAATTTTATCTTGTGTTCCCTTTCACTGTACTTTACATGGGACTGCCCATGAAAATTGTTAAGAAATTGCAGTGGCCATAATGTACTATCTAGGGTGCTCACTAGTATAAGATACACGGATTTTTAGGCCAGAGAATTCCTTTCAAATTCTCTAGACTAACCTTAATTCTTGAATTGTAGATTTAATTGTCACCTGTACAATGTGACACTGGAACAGCTGCCAGGGAGCCCCAGAATATAATAGGTTACTTCCTTTGCAGAATGAAAAAGATCCTGATTCAGGCATAGGGACTCCAAATTTATCTTCTGACCATCCTTTGTATTCAAATTTTCTAAATTTCTGAAGGAAATTTTTAAAATAGAGTATGGGGGGGAAAAAAAAGTCACATGAAAATATCTCTGGGGAGTAACAAAAAAATATCCAAATAGTAGCCATATAGTATTGGTCCAGAATTACCTGAAACCATTAATCAAAATACAGTTGAAAGGTACCTTGGAGGTCATCTAGTCCATCCCCTTGCTCAAGCAGGAAATCCTATACCATTTCAAACAAGGGACTGTCCAGTATCTTCTTAAAAATCTTTTAATATATACATAAAAATAAATCAAAGCCCAACTGCTTTTGTATGTGTTATTTTTATGGAGCTCCCTGACATGGACTATTTTATTACAATAAACATATAGCTTTCTAGTTTGACATCAGCCTATAAGAAATAATGTTGTTCATTACTGAATTGGCACCAGACTTTTCTGTTTATTTTAAAATAAAACAGACCCAAAGTGTTAGAAAATAAATTATTCCTGCACTCAAAATATGTCTCAATGAAGAGAAAAGAGAGGCTGACATCTTTTCTCCTTTGCTTCTATTGTGCTGGCCTGTAACTCACTTATAAAATTCTCCTGAAAGGCTATTATAGTGCTTTTAGTCTTTGCCAGGTGATTAGCATAATCTTTCCCCAATCAAGACACTTCAGAGGAAAAGCACTAATTATGGTGCTTGAGGATGCCAATAGTTCATACCAAGGAAAGGAAGATTAAGTATTTCCTTGCTTGTTTTTTTCTATGAGAGTGGTGTGTGTGTGTGTATGTGTGTGTGTGAGAGAGAGAGAGAGAGAGAGAGAAGGAGAGAGAGAGAGAGAGAGAGCATGCGCGTGCATTTGCTCTGCTTAATTCTTTTGGTCAAGGCTATTAAAGTGCTTTTTAAATGAAATAAGGTGTAACATCACTTGAAAATAATTTCCTTCTCCATTACTTTTTTTTTTTCAACTGGATGTCCCACATGACAAATCCTATGCAACTGTAGGGAAATTAAAGCCCATGTCACACTGAACCAATGGATGCAAAGAGGATGTAAAACAGACAAAAAAGCTTGCCATCTGTTGGAAAACGCGATGCATCCGTTGTGTACTCACTGCATACGTGTTTCATACGCTCTATCCGTAAAACAGCCGTCTACTGCTATTTCATCCGCTCAAAAAGTTTTGAGCTGCACAAAACTTTTTGAGCAGATGAACTTTCCACCGCGTACGATCTACATCCGCAACACATATGGGCAACAAACGTTCTAAGTCCGTTGTCATCCGTTACAAGTCTGATGTATCCTCTCAGCATCCTCTGGCCATCTGAGCAACTCACATCTGCTGCAGCGGAAAGTGAAAAGAGGGAGGAAGCAAAAGGTACACGGAACGTACACACAGTGTTAGTAGCTTGGACATAGAAAGGATGTAAGCAGATGCATCTCGTATATAAAGCATTAAAAAAGACAAAACATTTGTATATGGGACGTATCTCAGATATTTAGGATGTCTGGAGGATGTCTAGAGTATGTGGAAGGACACCTAGTGGAAAACCGATATTTCCTATAAAAAGGGGGAGGAAATCACCTGGATCTCACTATCACTCCAGCAGCCCTGGTGTGCAGACCTCTTCAGCCTGGCTCTTGCTCTTCCACATCATCCATTGATTTCCACCATGGATCATCACACAATCCTTTTGGTAGCCTCCATCATTCAACACCAGAACCAAGTCCTATTCAGACTGTTTCACCTTTTCTACACAAGGGGAAGAAGGAGATGTCCAAGAGCTGTCTGGGTCTGAAGATGGATCGGGAGAAGAGTGGAGTTTTGACTCTGTGACAAGCTGATGGTGGAGCTGAGGAATGAAGACTGTCGTGCATTCCAGAAATTCATGAGGATGCCACCAGCCATGTTTCACGAAGTTGTGGAGTGTCTGAGACCCAGGTTGACCAAGGCAAACACCAACTTCCATCAAAGCCTGGACCCTGGACTGAAAGTGGCACTGACTCTGCGCCACCTGGCCTCTGGGACCACGTACAGAAACATGCAGTATGCCTGGAGGGTGCCACACAACACCATCAGCATTGTGGTCAGAGAAGTGGCGCAGGGCATCATCGAAGAATATGTGGAGGAGCTCCTCCAGTGCCCCACCACTGAAGAAGGCTGGAGGAAAGTTGCAGAGCAGTGGTATCAGAGGTGGAATTTCCCCACACCGTTGGAGCCATAGATGGGAAGCACGTGGCCTGCAAAGCTCCACCCAACTCAGGGTCCAATTATTTCAACTACAAGGGCTTCTTCAGCATCATCCTCCTTGCCATGGTTGATGCTGACTACAAGTTCATGTACATTGATACTTCAGGCAATGGGTCAGCTTCAGATGCCCAGATATAGAGTGCCAGTGATCTCAAGGGTGGGCTGGAATGCAACTTCATCATGGGTTTCCCAGATCCAGACCCCCTACCCAATGACACACAAGATGTGCCCTACTTCATCGTGGGTGATGATGCCTTCTCCCTCAGAACCTACCTCATGAAGCCCCACACTTCCAGATAGCTCACCCGTGAAGAGAGGATCTTCAACTACAGGCTGTCCAGGGCAAGACGGGTGGTGGAGAATGCCTTTGGCATCCTGGCCAACGGGTTCCAGGTACTTCTCACCACCATGCAGCATCGCCCACAGACCATGAGGAGCATCATGGAAGCTTGCTGCATCCTGCACAATCTAATGTGCACCCACTACCCAGTGTTGCAGAACAGGCTTCTGGACCATTAACAAGGCAATGGGGACATGGAGCCTGGGGAATGGAGGCAAGGACTAAACCTGATAGACACTGAGGATGTACAAGGCCCCAACAGAGCTTCATGTGGAGGGAAGAAGCAGCGCAACCTCCTGAAACACTGGTGCAACTCCCCAGCTAGAGCAGTGGAGTGGCAAGACAGGATGGCAGATGCTTAATGAGCCTGTCTTATCACACTGATGAGATTGTGCCATATATGTTGAGTGGCCTTACAATGAATAGGGCATTAATAAAGAGTTTTGTTTATGTTGAAATGTGTTGATCAATGATTAAATTGTTATTGATAATAAAGGGCCATAGGTGTGGCACCTGGGAGGGTGGACCATACAGTCCCACTATGCTTGCAGTGGAGGTTTATCTATCCCACGACTATTCTTATCCCACAGCTATTCTTACCCATCCCACAAGAATGCAAAGGCTTAACCCTTTTTTCAAAGTTTTCCCCAACACTTTATTAAGTAAAAAAAAAATGAACCAAGTGTGTGAAGCAAAGATAACCATTATCAATTAACAAACTGTATGACTTTATTAAAAAGCAGAATGACCCAAGTAAAGTGTCTTTAAGCAAAAATAAGGTGAACAGGTAACAACTCAGTCTCTGGCACTCTTCTCAGTCACTCTGAGGTGTGCCCATGGTCTCAGATGTAAAGGGGCCAGGGACTGTGGAGGTGGATGTTGCTGGAGTGCTGGTCTGAGGTGCCATTGTGGTGCCTGGCCCCGAGAGTACAACAGGATATGGTGTGTACAGGAAGCTCTCAGAGAGCTGACTCAGTCCCGTGAGGTTGGGAGGCACTTCCTCAAGGACCTGGGATGTGAGGCCCAAGACTGATGACAGATGTTCTGAGGAAGGGCTTTGCTGTGGGGTGGAGGTAGGAGGAGTGTAGTGGGGCTGTCTGGTCTGCAGCTGGGTCAGCTGAGGTGTCTGTGGTGTCTGTGGCATCCGAGGAACCTGGGTGTGGACTGGGAAGGGCTGCCTCTGCTGTGGGAAGTCCTGGTAGTGGTAGGCTTGGTAGGCGAGGGGCTGCTGAAATCCATGGAAGGGCTGTGACATCGCTTGGGGTGGAGGAGCAGACCTGGAGTGGGTAGCAGCAGGTTCAGTTGGGCCTGGAGGGTGGTGCAAAAGAGCTGTGATCCTCTCCTTCATCACCTGGTACTGGGCCTCGGGCATGTCCATGAGGGTCTGGCTCACGTACGTGATGAAGGGCTTGCAGTTGGAGGATGGTATGCCGAAGTGGACCAGCTGGGAGAGGAGATCTGTGCTGGCTTTTATTGTGTCCCTGATCTCCAAGAGGACAGTGGCTCTGTCCCTCCGGTCTGCCTCTCTGTCTGCTTTCTGTGGAGGTGGAGCTAGGGGTGGGTATGGGTTGGTCTCTGGTGGCTGCTTCTTCTTGCTCCATCTGAGACAAGGGATCCTCCACGTCCTCCAGCACAGGGAGTTCAGCTGTTGGGGGGGTCTCTGTCGTGGGGCCCTACAAAGTCACCTGCCTGGACATGGTAGCTTTCTCCTGGCTGGAAGAGGAGTGGCTCTCTGTGGGCTTTCTGAGGGAGAGTGTTGACAGAGGGGCTGCTCCTCGGTGGTGGATCTCACCCTCCAGGAAGCTTCACCTGGCCATGACATAGGTCTCCCAGTCAGTGAGCTTGACAGCAGCCTGCTCGGATCTCTTCCAGTGCAGCTTGCCATACCAGGTGTGCATATGCTTCCACCACCCCAGGAGGACATCTGAAGTGTAGCCCAGGCTCTCCGCCTTCTCTCTCCAAGCTGCCTGCTTCCGCTTGGTGTTGCGATAGAGCCTCTGGCCCTTCCTCCACAGGTACTCGTTCTCCCTCAGCCATTTCAGCACTTCCTCCTCATGGTCCTCGGAAATGGAGTACTGTTTCCTCTCCCCCTTCTCCTTGCCTTGCCTCTTCCTCCCTCTGGCAGGTGCTTCAGGGCCTTCAGCAGCAGGGCTTTGAGGGCCTTGGGGCTGGTCCACCAAAGCAGCAGCAGCAGGAGAAGCACCAGCAGCAGCAGGAGAAGCACCAGCAGTACCAGCAGCACCAGCAGTACCACCAACAGCAGCAGCAGCAGTATCAGCAGAAGAAGCACCAGCAGGAGAAGCACCAGCAGCAGCAACATCAGAATCACCAGGAGCAGCAGCAGCAGCAGCAGCAGCAGCTTCAGAGTCAGTGCCAGGGGGTGGGATGGTGGTTCTGTCCTTCTTGCCAGGGTTGGCAGGAGTAGGCACAGGCTTCCTCTTCTTCCCCATGGTTGTTGGCTGGAGATGTGTCTGGCAGCAGGTCTTTCCTCTGAATGGTGACCTGCTTGCAAGCTGCCTCCTTTTATATCCACGGAGCTTCCGCAATTCATCCTCCCCGCATGCGCTGTGAACGCTTTGCATCCACAAGGCATCCGCTCTGCATCCTATAGGCATCCATGATGCATCCGTGTCATCTGCTACGCATCCGCTACGCATCCGCTCCTTCTGCTACGTGTCCACTTCACTGTTCTACTCCAGAAGCCCTGCGGATATGTAATCCGCTTCCATCCGCTTCTATCTGCTAGGCTTCCTATGAACATCCGCTTTACATCCCCACTACATCCTCCCCACATACGTTCATTTCCATTGTTGTCCGCTCTGTTTATGCAAATTTGGGGCACTTTTGAGTGCGGATAACAATGGATGGAAAATTTGCTCGTCTGCTGTGTCCTTTTTACATATGTTTTGCATCCGTCGGCCAGTGTGACCTAGCCTTAAAGTACTTAGTGTGGATTTAAAAAAAAAGCAGAATAAGAAAAATATGGATACTTTTGAATATTGGTGTTGGAGAAGACTTCTGAGGATTGCATAGATGGCCAGGAATACAAGCAAATGAATCACTGAACAAATCAACTCAACAGTCTCACTCAAGGCACAAATAACCAGGATCAATTTCTCCTACTTTGGATCCATGTGAAGACTTAGATCTGTGGAGAAGGCACTGATGCTGAAAAAAGGCAAAAGGAAAGAAAAGAAGAGGATGACAGCCAACAAGGTAGATGAATAATGAATGCTCTTTTGGAAGACCAGAAAATTACATGACAGATCACAATGGAGCAATTTTAGCTATGTGGTTGCTAGGAGTCCACATTGACTTGATGGCACATAATCAAACATCTATGGAGATTCTCAGTCATCCAGGTCATGCTTATCCCAAAGGTGCTTTTTCAAGAGGCAACTGGACTTTCTTATTTTTTTTTGAAGAGGCTTCCCTTCTCATCTAGAGCTGAAGAAGCTTCTTGGATGAGATGTAAAACTTCTTCAAAGAAAATCCAGAAAATCCAGTTGCCTCTTGAAAAAGCATTTTTGGGACACACAAACATAATGAAAACAAAAGAGAAATATTAATATTATGGGGTTGTATTATTTGAAGACTGCTTTTCCCCTATCTTGTCTACCCCTCCCATCAGTCTCGCATCTGTGAAGAAATAGCATCTGATGGGACTCAGAAAAAGATCCTTTTCTCATCATCATTTCCCTTGAGGTCAGACTGGCCCTAATTGTTGGACTTCCAAATAGACCTGAAGACACAGTTTTCCTATCTATCCTGGGGATTCGGTGATGATGATATGGAGCCTGCAAAGTGGTTGAACTGTTTGGAAAAATGAGTGTGTTGTCCTGAACATTACAAGGTTTATTTTTGATGTTTTGGACTATTTTGTTTCAGTATTTTTAACTTGCATGACACACATAGTCATGTATGTGAGATAATTTCTCATATATCGATATCTACTGTGTATAGATATTTGTCAGTTGGTGCTCCATTCAAAATCCAAGAAAGAAATACTTCAGCTCCTTTAATCAGAGAAAAAAATATCTTTTACTGGAAATCAAGTGGTAGCAACAACAGAATTCTGAATCTGAGAACATGGGCGCTTAAATCACATATACAAAGTAATGGCAACTTTCCCACCCCCAAATAGTTCAATTGGCTCATCCAATTAAAAGTTGTGTGTATCATCATGTGGGCATCTCCAGGTGGTGATGAGGCTTCTGTCCATTGACCTTGACATAGTATGATAAATAGTTGCAGGTGCGCATAGCATAGGATAGAAACCTAAGCAAGAATTTACCACCACCCTCAGTTTATACAGTTCTGGTTTGTAACACCTCCAGCTCACTTTCCATGACCATTCCCCCCTCCTCCCCAGGTTACTTATGACAGCCGAAAGCTGCAAAGCAAAGGGAGAAAATCTTGAAGGCTGACATTTGGCCCTACAAGAAAAGACATTTTAGTCCTAAAAAAGATAAAAATAGAAGGTAATAGAAAATATACATGTAACAGCAACATACTAATTTTTTAGGGTTTATCAGGATATTTAGTACGAAATGCCTTGATAAGTGTAGGAGCTCTGACTTCCTTCTCATTCACCTACTCAGCCTGGGAAGGAGGAAAATGTTTCCAAGCAACCAAATACTGGAGTCGACCCCTTCGTTTTCGAGAATCCAAAATTTCTTTAACTTCAAAATGTTGTTCACCTTCAATTAGCAATGGTACAGGGGGATCAAACTGAGTTGGTCTCAAGTCGGAGGTATGTTCAGTTTTTAATAAACTAACATGTAAAACAGGGTGGATCCATTGAAGAGTTTTTGGTAATTACAGTTGGACTGCCACAGGGTTCATATTTTGTTCAATTGAGAAAGGTCCAACATACTTAGGTCCAAGCTTTTTTGACTTTTGTGTGGTCTGCAAATATCTGATGGATAAAAAGACCTTGTCCTCTACTTGATATGGTTTTTGTGGAGTTCTCTTTTTATCTACAAAATTTTTATGAACTTGATGAGCATCATCTAATGCTTTATGGGAAACCGGCCAGGTAAGCTGGAGCTGTGTTATCTATTCATCTAATGACTGATTGTTAGGTTTCTCCCATGGAAGCTCAGGTATGGGAACAAAGTCTTGTCCCAAAGCCACTTTAAATGGAATAAACCCAGTACTACTATGTACCGAATTACTATATGCCATCTCAGCCAATGGCAACAGGTCAGCCCAATTATCTTGCTGATAATTTATATAACATCGAATATATTGTTCCAATCGCGAGTTAGTTCTCTCACAAGCCCCATTGGTTTGTGTGTGGTGGGCGGAGCTTAAGCCCTGGGCAGAGCCCAATAACTTCAGGAAATCCTTCCAAAAGTTTGAGGTAAACTGGACACCCCTGTCTGAGATTACGCGTTCAGGAAATCAATGTAACCTGTAGACATGTAAAATAAACAGTTTAGCCAACGTTTTTGCAGATGGGATTTTCGAACAAGTTATGAAATGTACCTGTTTGGAAAACAAATCAGTTACTACCCAAATAACTGTATTCCCCCCACTTTCAGGTAATTCCACTATAAAATCCATAGAGATTTCCTTCCATGGAGTGGTTGGTCTAGCCACATTTTGTAGTAAGCCTGCTGGTTTACCAGGAGGCCATTTGGCTGAGGCACAGATAGGACAACTGGCTACATAAGTCTCAATGTCCTTTTTCAAAGTAGCCCACCAAAATTGCCTTTTAACCAAGTGTAAGATTTTCATGAATCCAAAATGACCAGCAGCTTTAGAGTCATGAGCTTGCTGTAATATTTGGTTTCTCAGCTTCGCTGGCACATATAATTTGGCCCCCACCCATGCCAATCCATCTCTAACCGTACAGTTATTTGAGTGAGCAAGGAACCAATCATCAAATTTTAGAGCATCTCTTAATTGTACAGTCAAATCATTTGATAAATCAACCTCCTTCTTTTTCTGGGCTCTGGTAACCACTGGAGCTGCCAATTGGTTGGGACAATTGGCTGTACCACTTCTTGGTGAGCATTATTATATTGAGGTAATCTAGCTAAAGCATCCACCATGGAGTTCTTCCCCCTTGGAATGTACTTCAATGAAAAATTAAAGTGCTTAAAGTACTGCACCCAGTGAATTGATTGGGAGACAGCTTCTGAGGCGTTTTCAAAGCCTCCAAATTTTTATGATCCATCCACACCTCAAATGGGTGTTTTGCCTCTTCTAAGAAATGCCTCCAGGTTAACAGAGCCCAGCGAACTGCAAAAGGTTCTTTTTCCCAGATGGTTCATCTTCTTTCAGTTTCAGTTAGTTTACGGGAAGTATATGCGCACGGTTGCAGAGTCCCCATCTCATTTGCTTGTAGTAACATCGCCCCAACTGCAACGTCACTCGCATCAGCTTGGATTACAAAAGGAGCGTCCATGTCCGGGTGCTTGAGTACTGGTTCAGCAGCAAACAGTCATTTCAGCTTTTCAAAAGTGGCTTGACATTTCATGGACTGCTCCAGTGGTTTACTAGGCTTTGGTTTCATCTCCCCTTTGGTTTTTAGGAGATTTGTGATAGGCATTGCAATCTTCACAAAAGCAGGGATAAATTGACAGAAAAAATTGCAAACCCCAATAAATTTTGAAGTTGTTTCCTGGTGCAGGGAGGAGCCCATTTCAAAACAGCACAAATCTTCCCCAGATCCATTTCTATGCCATCATGTGAGATGCAATAACCTAAATAATATTTTTTTTCCTGGTGGAATTCACACTTGGACAACTTTGCATACAGCTCAGCAGCTTGAAGTTTTTCCAGAACTGACCACACTAGTTTCACATGTTCATCACGAGTCTCCATGTAGGTAAGAATATCATCAAGATAAACCAACACCCCTTTGTATAAATGTTCATGCAATACCTGATTGATCATTTGCATGAATACTGCAGGGGCCCCCTGTAGGCCAAATGGAAGAATGTTGAATTGGAAACAACCCATTGGGCAGTTAAAAGCAGCTTTCCATTCATTGCCTTCCTTAATTTGAACCCGGTAGCATGCTTCTCTCAAGTCAAGTTTTGTAAAAAAAATTCCCTTTGGCCAAGTGGGCCAACATATCCTTCATCGAGGGGAGGGGATACACATTTTCCTCTGAAATAGTGTTGAGGTTTCTGTAGTCAACACAAAAACGAAGGGAGCCATCTTTCTTTTCACGGAACAATACTGGGGCCACTACCCAGGTTCTAGTGGGTTGGATGAAACCACGTTCCAAATTCTTATTGATAAATGACCGCAGCTCCCCTAGATCCTGCGGTGCCATCGAGTACAGTTTCGGTTTTGGGAATTTCACCCTGGGTAAAATTTCAATACTACAATCTGTGGAATGATGGGGGGGAAGCTCATCTGAGGCCTTTTCATTTAATACCTTCTTTAAGTCCCAATATTCCTCTGGAATTTTCTCCTCCCCCTTCAGGTTCTCAGTGCCAGTGGAGGCCAGTTTAGTGGGATTCTTGAGTTTCAGCTGAGATTGCCCCTCCCCTTTTGGGCGCTGGTCAGTACGTATGCGCAATGACCCTCTCCTCCAATCAATGTTGGGGTTCCATTTCCGGAGCCAGGGCAACCCCAGTATTAGGGGTCGCTCTATCCCAGGAGCCACAATAAAACACAAAGTCACTCTATGCTTCCCCATTGTCATTTAAATTGGTTCTGTTATGAAATGGGCAGGGCCGCCCCCATCTACCAATCCATCCAATTGGCAAAAGGCTATGAGCAGTTTTTAAAGTCATTAGCCTTAAGCCCATTTTCTCCACTACCTCAAAGCTGATTACGCACCTTGTGCACCTAGAGTCTAACAAGGCCAGCATTTCTCCTTTGGCTCCCCATGTGGGTACCCTTAATCTCACTGGAATGGTCATAGGGCCCTTCTTTGCACTTACCAGTGAGTCGTCTTCCAATTCGGATTCACTCTCTTCAGAAGAGTTTGGAGTTCCCAGCTCCTCTCCTTTTGGAGGGGCAATCTCTACAACCTCCTCTGCTTTAAGCATCATTTTGCGAGGCTTTGCTGGGGGTTTTTCAGGTTTTCTTCCTCCTCCTGGTGCCTCCTTTGGTTCTAGCTCGGCACGCAATCTGCATCCCGGTGACCTTCCTTCCCACATCGAAAGCAAGCAGTGGTGTTGGGTTTTGCTGCCATTCTTCCCTTTTGAGGTTTTAAGGCTTCTCAAGGGCTGATGGGGGAGGACTTGCTCCAACCAACCCCCCCTCCCCACATCTGTTTTGGGTCAGATCAATTTCCAACTCTTCTGCCAGCACGTACCACAGCTGCAGCTCACTGGGGTCTCTTCTGGCAATACAGCTTTGATATACATCTTTATTCAACCTGTTAAGCCTGGGTTCCCCAACCAGGGTTAGGTAGACAAGCTAAACA